>OU015742.1:65869596-65882278 GCA_907169655.1 Acomys percivali | reverse complement strand
CCCTCCCTCCCTCCCTCCCTCCCTCCCTCCCTCCCTCCCTCCCTCCCCCCCATATATGTAAAACAAAAGCAAAAAATAAAAGCAAAAGCATGGGAAAACATGGAGTCTGAAGTGTGCTGGGAACTCCTCCTGAGTGTGGGGTCTATCCTAGAGTGGGGCTAATATTTTAAACTAGGATACAAAATAACCCACTTCATTAGGACATTTTCACGCACACATATCCTTGCGCTTTGTTCATATCCTCCCACTACCTCCACTATTTTCTATGTCTACCTAACAGTTTCATGCAATGATCACACCTAAGCTGGCCTTTGTAAGCCCTAGTGAGCAGTTAGCTGAGTTCTCCGGCTGGTTGGTCTGAGATGGCTTTTGCGTTCTATGTTCTATACATAAGGGGCGGGTCTAATTGCCTGTTGGTGTAGTTTTTTTTTTTTTTTAGAAAATTGGGCAAGACATAGAAAAGCAGAGCAAACAAACAGTGTAAAACAAAGCAGCATGAAAAATGTCAGGGGTGGGTGCAAGAAACCGGAATCAATATTCAAACTGCATATGCACGTCTCAATTTTCTTTGTTACCGTGTCAGTGTTTTGAAAAGTCTAAATTATGCCTGCAAAAACTTAACGTATGCATACATATGTATGAAAGTCTACAACTTAGCAGGGTGGAGAGAGACAAGCACAGTAGTGGGTTTCGCCTCAAGGAAGAGGAGAAGGAAGTGGTAAGATTTGGTTTCCCACAGGGCTGGAGTTTTGGGTCACTCTGGCAGCTTCCTGGAGGCGGGGTGCACACACACAGATCTGAGCCCCATAAAGGCAGCCTCTTCTACACTCTCCTTCAGCCTGCGTCCTCCTCCTCCTCAACTCAGTCCAGCCTTCTTTTCTCTCTCTTCCAGCTTCCGGCTTCCGGCTTCCAACCTGGCCTCCTGTCTCACCAGGGTTCTCAAATCAATTTTGCCCCATAGGGTATATATATATTTTCTTTTGTTGCTGTCATAACTGAGAGAGTGCTACTGGCACCTAGTGGGGACAGGCCAGGGATGCTAATGAACTTCAACAGGACATATGACAGGCCCCCTCTCCAAATAAGGAATTACCAGCTCCAAACACCAGTAGTGTTCATGGCAGAGGCAGAGTCTTAGTCCAGGAGCCAAAGTAATTTTTATTTCCTAAAACATAAATCGATCCATCTCCTGAAGTTCCCTTCCTTGCCTTAGACTTTCACTGCATTCTTGCTCCCTGAGGGGTGAAAAATCTCAGTCCTTACACAGGAGCATAAAGCCTTCATTGTTCACCTCTCTCCTCTCCCTCTGCCCGTGCCCCCTCCCACTCACGGTGCACCTAGTCTTTGCTCACTGGTTGGACTTGGCATAAGGTGTCTTCAGAATCAGGGTCAATTTCTCATCTCATAGTGTGTGGTGTTTTAAATGAGAAGGCTCCCATAGGCTCAAATGTTTGAATACTTGGTCCCACACTTGGTGAAACTGTTTGGGAAGGATTAGGAGGTGTGGCCTCGTTAGAGGAGGTGTGGCCTCATTAGAGGAGGTGTGGCCTCATTAGAGGAGGTGTGGCCTCATTAGAGGAAGTGTGGCCTCATTAGAGGAGGAGGTATGTCATCAGGGGTGGCTTCAAAAGATGTACATGGTTACCTGTGTGCTGTCTGCCTCCTACCTGTGGATCCAGATAGGAGCTCTCATCTGTTCCTGTCACCATACCTTTGCTCTGCCATCAAGGACTTTAACCCTTTGGAAACATAAGTCCAGTTAAATGATTCCTTTATAAGTTGTCCATGATTGCGGTGTTTTGTATTAGCAATAAAACAGTAATGAAGATACTTTGTCACCTCTTGTGTGACAGTGTCATTAAACATCAGCTCATGGGTATTACTTTCCTTGTGCTGGTAATTTATTTATTTACCCTCACCCTGAGGCAGGGTTTCTCTGTGTAACAGCCCTGGAGGTCCTGGAATTCACTCTGTAGGTCAGGCTGGCCTTGAACTCACAGAGATCTGCCTGCCTCTGCTGGGCTTACAGGTGTGCTCCACCAAGCCCTGCTTGCTGGCTATATTTAACTGTCATTTCGGCACAACCTTGAGTCACATGATAAGGGAGTCTCAGCTGAGGGATTTCCCTGATCAGCTTGGCCTGTGAGAAGGTCTTTGTGGGACCGTCTTGATTGTTGGTTTATCCTGGAAGGACCCAGCCTATTGCTGTGGGTGGCATCATTTCACGGGCAAGGCCCTGAATGGTGTGAGGAGGAGGGCTTACTGAAAGCAAGAAAACAGGCAGATGACATGGCAGAGAAACATTAGTCTTTCTCTGCTCTTGACTGGGGATGGGATGTGAGTGGCTGATTTAACTTCTTGCCTTGACGTCACTCCATGGTGGCCTGCGACCTGAAACTGTAAGACAACAAACCCTTTGTCCCCTCAGCTGTTCTTTTGGTTTGGGCACATCCACAGAGAGGAAACTGGGACACTTCACCATGATGGCAGCTGCCATCTCTAACACGATGATTGATTGGCCAGTCACTTGATTATGACTCTAAGGTCTCAGAGGGCAGAGATTCTGTCTGTCTGTTCTATCTCACAGGCCCTGCTAAGGTCTATCTCACAGAGGCTCTTTGTAAACACCGTTGATGAGTGGCACGTAGACCAGCTTATTTACATAAGCGCAGAGCATTCTTAAGACATTAATCAAACGTAGGTCGCATTCTGAATGAGAAATGTCCCCTATAGGCTCTGGTGTTTGAACATTTGGTACCCAGTTGGTGGCGCTGTTTTGGGAGCCTGGGGAACCTTTGAGAGATGGAGCTTTGCTGGACGAAGTACGTTTCTGAGGGTGAGCTTTGAGTGCTTAGAGTCCCGTCCCAGTTTCTGTTCATTTCCTGTCTTACACTTGCATTTGAAGATGTGAGCTCTGAGCTTCTTCATCCTGCTACCATAGAGCCTTACCCTCAACCATAAGCCAAAATCCCCTCTAAGTTGCCTTGGTCATGGCATTTTATTATGGCAACAGAAAAGTAGCTAATACAGAAATAGAGACAATCTTTGCATCCCCAGGTTGTGGTAATTTTCAATCTGATGGCGGCAGTAAGAGTGAGTGGCAGCTAGGGGGTGGGGCTAGTTGGGAACTGGTGCTGTGCTTTTGAAGGCCACATTTATCCTTGGCCCTGTCTTTGTTCTCTCTATGTCTGCTTCCTGGCCTCCGTGAAGTGAGCAGGGAGCAGCTGCCTCTGTTAAACACTCTCACTGCCACACATTCTGTCTGCCTCACCACAGGCCCTTTGCAGTGGAGCTGGCCAAGGACGGATTGGAATCAATCAAACTGTGAGACAAAACAGCCCCCCTCCCAGGGTCATGTGCAAGAGCATGGGCAAGGGGGTTACTTACAGGAATAGAAATGACACAAAGACAGCTCTGTATTACCCCAGCATGGATGAGGACTTGCTGGGGTACACAGTATGAAGTCTTGTCTCTGCATAGTCGATTATCGATTGCTCAACCAGACAGCTAAACGCTAGCCTGCAAGCTGGCTCTTGGTATTGTTATTTCTAAGACCTATCACTGGTCTCATAGTTTGTAAACGTTTGTCCTTCCTCACTTGCCTATTGGAATGTAATACAGAGCTGACAGATAGTAGCTGGGCAGGAAGTGGAGGGCAGAACTTCTCTGAGAGAGAGAGGGTCTCTAGGAGGAGAAAGCAAAAATGGGAGATTCACCATGGCGACACATGTGGATGGATAGATGGGCGGGAACAGGAGCAGAGAGGTAGAGCGGGCCACGTGGTGGGATATAGTGCCAGGGTTAGTCAGGTTAAGCGAGAAGGCTGCCTGGGAATCTGCCTAAGCTTTAAAATATTAAAAAGCCTTTGCATCATTGTTCATACCTCTGGCATGTCTGAAAGTCCTGCTGTAGGGACCCATGAAAGCTAGAATCTGGAACCATCTGTATGACTTGCAGCCAGTTTGACAGGCCAGTCTCCTCTAGGCATCTGAGCTGGTCAGAGTCTTTTTTCCCAGTTGCCCTTTACTGTATCGGTAACACTAGGGAAGGCCCCTGGGAATCTTGTTAGCTTCAGGAACTTCCTGAGACTTGTGAGTTTCAATTTAGAAGAAACTGCTCCACATCATGGTAGTTTTGGTAAATACAACCTGGGTAGTGGGTTAACTTGGTAACCGAGTGTCATTAAGTTTATGTAATCTCCAGTCTCCCAAGAGATGTTCTAGAAAATGTAGGACAGAAGGTCAGAGCTCACTTCTGGTTTTTGAAAACCCATGAAACACACCAATTTTTGAACTTGGAAACACACAATTCCTGAGCTTGAAATCTCACCAACCACCCTGGATGTGCCCCAAGTTTAGGACCTGAAACCCCATCAATTGCCATCCTGGAAATCTTCACCATGGAAGACTCTGCCCCCAAGAAACCCTATGTAAGCTGATCTCCTGCTTTGTCCCTGCTGCTTCTCCTCTGAGCAGGAGCAGCCACCCTCTTGTATCTTTCCCAATAAACCTTGTGTGTGAGGTTTGTTGTGCGGTGTGACTTGGTGGCATTCCTTGGCTCTCTAATGCCAGGAAACCTTTCCCCTCAGAGCTGCCACATTTGCGTTGGGGAAACCTTTTCCCATAGAACTGTCACACCTACAGAAAAGCTGCCTCCACCTTTGCCTCAAAGGAAGCCATTGTTTGCCCTCCCCTGGTCAGGAAGCAAGTCTGCACTCTGGCCTGGAAGTGTTCGCTGCCACTCTCCCCCAAACTGCTTACTATATAAACGTCACCCAGAAAGCAGAGAGATAAGGCATGCGAGCGTGCTGTGGAGAATTGTCCACCTCGTGTCGTCACAGTAGGCATTGGCTGTCAGGCAGGCAGGGTCTCAGGCTCCTCTGCCACTTGAAGACTGAGGCAAAGGGTCTGCACATCTTCATTAACAAGCGAGATGGATGGAGCCTGGGAAGGTGTGGGTACATGTTTGGGTTTTTGTCTTTTAATATACTATTTTTATTATTATCAGATATCTCGCCAACCCTATGAAAACTCTAGGAATGGTACCTGCCCTCTCACCATGTAGTCCTGGACTGGCTTCTCATCTCCTCCAAATTTCCTGATGTCATCCATCTGTTTTCATCTCACAACTGCCATCTTGCTTCCTCCTTCTTCTCTCAGAGTCCACGGCCCTGGCTTTCCAAGAGGCCTTCCTCTCTCTCCCAGCCACGTTTGGCCTTCTGAAGCCCTGTTAGTGTCCTTATTTCTGAAGTGGAAATGGCAATATCCCTCTCACAGATTTATGTGGAGAATATGTGTGAAGTGATGCAAGTCAACACAGCAAGGGCCGAGACTCATTTAAAGTCAGTCAGAACAGAGGCTGGAGAGACAGCTCAACAGTTACGAGCACTTGCCACTTTTGCAAGGTACCCAGGTTCGGTTGCCAACACCATTTTGGGTAGCTCCCAGTTGCCTGTGACTCTAGCTCCAGGTGACCCTACCCTTCTGCCCTCTGCAAGCACCCAAATGCACAACACTGCCTTACATAACCAAAAAACCAAAAATAACTCGGTGCGTTGTGTACATATGCACATATCTGATAGCTCATACGTACGTACAAGCCTCCCTGTATTAGTGACTTTTCTTGCTTCAGTGACCAAATACCCCCACAAGAAGCAGCTTAGGGTTCATTTTGGCTCACAGTTTGAGGGTGTCGTTCATCATGGCGGCAGGAGTACGAGGAGGCTGGTCACATAGCAGCCACAGTCAGGAAGCAAACGGAGATGAACACTGGGGCTCAGCTTTCTTTCTCCCAGAACCCGGCACAGAGTTGCCCACACTCAGGGAGGTCCTCCTTCCTCATTAAACCTTTCTGGAAACACTTAGAAGTGCATTTCCATGGTGGTTCTAAGCTCTGTCAAGTTGACAACAAAGCTTAACCATCACATCGTCTGAACTTGGAGGCCGGCCGGCTCTTCAGAGCAAAACCCTTCTTCCTGGCGCTGGGTCAAGTCCAAAGCACATTCTACTGAAGGCTACACGGAGCAGGGTTGACACGGGAAGGGGTGAGGTGGGTCGATGCTTACCCTTCAGGACAATACAGTTTTAATTAGTCCCCTTTGCCAACCACACTCATTTCTATGAGCTTGTCCATCTTCAGAGCACATAGGAACTTTTCAGATATGGGTTTGAAAGCCTTTCTCTGTGCTGTGATTAATTGGACATGTTTGGGCCAATAGAGGAGGAATCAAATTACCACATGTGAGATAAAATATATGATTACAAGTATTTATTATACCGATGCAGGGAGAATAATATGTTAAACAGATAAGCATGTAATAATGCATATTTTCCCCATAAAATTTAATTTATCCCTAGGGCTGGATATAAACTTTCCTTTTGAACATCTTGCCTTCTGACTGGGGATTGCTGAGTTAAAGTACTTATGTTTTCACAGCAAATTGATCACTACTGTAATATTTCAGGGGCAAAATGATCCTCACCAGTCATTTTGATTTCAAAGGCCAGAATTTATAGTTTTGCTTCTGATTTAGTGATAAGGGTTTTAACGTATTGAGTATTTTGTCACCTATCAGCACACGGGGTTGAACTTCCAAATGGGAAAAAAAAATCAACAAAGAAGATAGCCATAAATAATTTACCACAGAATGACAAAGAGGTTAATATTCCCTTGGGGCCAGTGGGAAATTACTCAGCTTTCTGTCCTTGTGCACACATGTCCTTATCACTATGGAATTTAAAAAAATAATCTTTAGGCTCCCAGAAGAGGAACCACAGAAAATTCTGAAACCCAGAGAGCTATAAGCACTTTGTCTAAATGTAAAGGAAACTTTATTATATGCACGTTTCCCATTGTGCCCACCTGAGTTCATCCTTGGTGGATAAAATATAGTTATTGCATACTTCTGATATGTTGATAATAAGTGCAAGCGGTATCTGTCTCTGCATATATGAGTGTACACATCTGTATATATCTCTGTGGTGTATACATGTGAGTGTGCATAGGTGTGGGTGTCCATCTAGGGGCCAGAGGAGGTCATGAGGTGTCTTCTATCGCTGCCTGCTTTATTCCTCTGTGACAGTGAACCTGGAACTCACTGTTTTCCAGGATGGCTGGCAGCCAGCAAGCACCAGATACCCTTTTTTTTCCTTTGGCTCCCTCCAGCACAGGGTCACAGGTGCACACAGACATGCCCATGTTTTTTGGGATTTGAGCTCAGGTTTTCATGCTTGCACAAGGAGGGGTCTTGCCCACTGAGGTGTCACCCTAGCTCAGGTGTAGACTTTAATGATGAGAAAGAGTCTGAGTCAGGGAGAGTGCCTCGTCACTGCTGCTTTCAGACAGGATACTACCATAATCAAATCATGACCATCGCATGAGTCAGGAGAACGACACTGCCCCCTCCCCCGCCCCGCCCCAGCTCTTTTTTCATGGAGTTCTGAGGGCTTTCATCCCTCCTCCTTTGCAAGTACATGGAGCAGAGTTTGAGTTTGTTAAAGACGACAGAGTTGGGCAAGATGCAAGACGCCAAAGGAACGATGAGAACAGTCCTCTTAAGACCGAGATGAGTCTATATGCATCTCGAGACTGCCTTTGCGGGGGGTTGGGGGTAGGGGTTGGTTTGACATTAAACTGGGAAACCAAATGTGACGGTCTTGGCTTTCACCATCAACCATCATTTCACACCAATGTTTCCGTCTCGTAGCGCCATCTACCTGTCCTGGTGCAGCATTGAACCATCAGTCTGGAGCTTAAACAGGGCTTCTCTGTGACTGTCAGTCTCAGCACAGGGACTGTGCATGTTATGTCAGCAAGGCCAAGCATACTCCGCAGAGGCGCAAGCTCCAGCCAGCTGGGGTCTGGGAGGTTCTTACTGCTTTTAACCTTCACTCGGATCCATGTTTCAGGGAAGGAGCTGATCTTTCCTCCCTGTGATATTAAGCATATCTGTTTAGACGGTGCCCTTGAGTGACAAGTCTCACTGATAATTTTAAATGGAATGCCAGCCCTTAGTGTGTTGGGTTACACAGCCGCTAACATCTTACGAGATGCCTGCTTCAGGGTATGGCTGTTAACATTTATAGAATTCTTAGGATGTGCTTAGCTCTTTTGTGCTTAAACACTTTTCATACTATTTTTGTATTATTTAACTGTTGCTGCACAGAAGCCAGCTACTGGAGGAGCCTAGTAATGCATGCCATGTTTGCTGTTCTGGTCAAAGTGGCCCGGTGAGGGCCCTGCTGCCCCATCAGGATTGGTCATATCTGTGGTCTGTGGCTATTGGCTGGGTCACTAGGTGACCCAATGATGTTCTATGTGTCTCCATCCTTACCAGGCCATCCTGGCCACATTCCCACGGGGAGGCAACAGAGCCCCTACATTGCCCAGGGCTTCTTTGAGACCCTAGATGGAAACTCCAGCTCCATTATCATCATTGTGTTTCTATTGGCCAAGGCAAGAGAAGGTGTCAGCCAGGATGGAAAAAAGCATCTGCCTTTAAAAAACCTTTATATTATTAATAGTTTACAAGATAATTACTTTTTGTGTATATGGCATACATGTGCCATGTTTTTGTGTGTGTATGTGTGCCTTGTGGAGGCCTAAGGTTTACACCTGTTTTCTTCTTCTCCTTCTCCTCCTCCTTCTTTTTCTTTGGTTTTTTGAGACCAAGTTTCTCTGTGTAGCCTTGGCTGTCCTGGACTTGCTCTGTAGACCAGGCTGGCCTCGAACTTATAGTGATCCACCCGCCTCTGCCTCCTGAGTGCTGGGATTGAAGGTATGCACCACCATGTCCAGCTGTCTTCTTCTTTTAGAAAAATATTTAATTTTATTTTATGTGCATTAGTGTGAAGGTGTCAGATCCTTACAGACAGTTGTGAGATGCCATGTGGGTGCTGGGAATTGAACCTCAGGCCTTTGGAAGGGCAGACAGTGTTCTTAACCACCGAGCTATCTCTCCAGCCCCCTGTTGTCTTCTTCTATTGCTTCTATTGCTTTCTAACTCACTAGGTAGCCCTGACTGTCCTGGAACTTACCATGTAGATCAGGCTAGCCACAAACTCACAGAGGTTTGTTTTCCTCTGCTTCCCAAGTTCTAGGATTAAAGCACCACCACTTCTGGCTTCTGCATCTTTAAAAAAAGTATTTATTTTATTTTTAGTTATGTGTGTTTGTGTGTATCTGTGTGTGGGTATGTGCATGAATGAGTGCAGATGCCCTCAGGATCCAGCAGAGGGCACTGGATCCACTAGGCCTCAAGTCACTGAAGTCACAGGTTAGCTGTTGGATGTGAGTGCTGGAACTGACTCAATAAAAATGTATTTATTTATTTTTATTACATTTATTCATTTGCTATGTCACATAACATGGGTAGCAGAGGTCAGCAAACAATTAACATGAGTTCTTTCTTTTCACTGTTCAGGTCACAGGGCTTCAACTCAGGTTGTCTGGCTTGGCAACAAATGCTTTTTGCCAACTGAGCCATCTCACCTGCCCCACACCTTATTTTTGTGGCAGAGACTAAGACTGCATTTGAAGCTTACACATTCAGCTGGACCCACTGTTGCCAGGATTCACCTGTCTCTGCCTCTGCAGCGCTGGGGTCACAGGCATGCACTTATACTATACCCGGCAAGAGCTCTGCCTTTTTGAAGAGAAAAAAAAAACCTGCAAAGTGACTTGGTAAAGAGTGTAAGTATGAGGATGGCAGAGTTGGTTCTCCTACAGCTCTTTCATCCACTGAAGACAGCAAAGGGGTGTGGCTACCATTCTTGTTTGTGGCAGAGGAAATGAAGTCACAGAGTAGTGAGAGGGATGGAACAGAAGTTGCGCAGCTGACAAGGGGGAATGCACAGAGCTGAGAAAGCCTGGTCTCTTCATGACTGTTCAGGACAGTTTGATTAGAACAGATCCTCAAGTCAATCATGGACAAACGCCCTTGACAATGACACAGTGTCATGGTGGAAGAGGACAAACGGTCGCCAGCAAACTGAGCTGCGCAGTGGGGTTTTATTTCCTTTCGTTCAGCAACACTGCTGACTCGGTGCTCTCATGCTGCTGACACAGCAGAAAAGTTAAACTCATGCTCATCCCCTCCACTCCCCTCCCCTCCCCTCCCCGCATGCACACGTGAGATCTCAGCCCCGGGTCGATGTTCAGTGCTGCTCGCTGCTGCCTGTCGGGCATCGGCTTCCTGCATGTGAGCGTGAGCGCTCCTAGGTTGTGTGAAGGAGTTTACCTTCCACTCCTGAAAACCAGCACTGGCTGGGTGAGAAGGTGAGTGCTTTTCACTCCAGCAACTAGAGAGGCTGAGGCAGGCAGATCTCTGTGAGTTCAAGGCTAGCCTGTTCTATACATTGAGTTCCAGGCCATCTGGGGCTACACAGTGTGAGGTCATCTGTGGATTGTATGAGAATTGTGCCCATAGGCTCATATATTTGAAGGTTTGGTCCCTGGTTGGTGGAACTGTTTGGAAAGGATTAGGAAGTATGGCTTTGTTGGAGGAGGTGTGGAGGAGGTAAGTCACCAAGAGTGGGCTTAGAGGTTTCAAAAGCCTACACCACTCCCTTCTGCCTGTCTGTCGGTCTGTCTACTTTGTTGTTGTGTCTCAAGATGTAAGCTCTCAGCTATGGCTCCAGTATGATTCCTGTTGTCTGATATGCTTCTTGCCATGATGGTCATGGATTCTACCCCATTGAGATGGATGGGTCTCAGTCTTCCTAATGCTGTGACCCTTTAACACAGTTCCCCATGCTGTGACCCCAACCATGAAATTATTTTTGTTGTTACTTCATAACTGTAATTTTGCTACTGTTATGAATTATAATATATGCTAGATATTTGACCCCTGTGAAAAGGTTATTTGACCCCTCCACAAAGGGGTCTCCATCCACAGGTTGGGAATAACTACCCCAAATTAAATACTTTTTTTTTTTTTTGGAGACCCGGTTTCTCTGTGTAGCCTTGGCTGTCCTGGACTTGCTTTGTAGACCAGGCTGGCCTCAAACTCACAGAGATCCACCTGCCTCTGCCTCCCGAGTGCTGGGATTAAAGGCGTGCGCCACCACGCCTGGCTAAATACTTTCTTTTGTAAGTTCTCTTGGATATGGTGTTTTGTCATGGCAATAGAAAAGTAACTGCAATACTCTCAAAACAAAACAAAGAACAAAACAACATCAACAAAACCCCATGAACTGAATGGACCCTCAGTTACCCAGAAGTTACCTGTTGTAACTTAGAACCCTAAATAGCACAAGACAGAAACTTGGCAGAGCTTGTCTTAGCTATTGCCAGTAACAACAGCCAGGGCCAAATTCAGGAGGTGGAGGAAAGTGTTTGCACCTTGGTGTTCGGTGTCCAGTATTGTGGCAGGACCAATGCCAGTGTCTGCACAGGCACTGGTGGCACGCCTTGGCTCCATGCTGGGCACTGTTCTGATTGCCAAGCCTTCAAACATGGCTCTTTGGAGCACCTACAAGATTCTGCGTGTTCACATGTGTGCATTTGCACACGTGTGTATGTATGTGTATTTGTATGTGTGTGGGTGGTGTGTACACATGTGCACATGAGTGTGGACATCAGAGTCCACCTCTGGTGTCATTTCTCAGGTGCTTTCCATCTTTTGTCTGAACTTTGCCAAGTGGGCCAGTTCACCTTCAGGGGTCTGCTTGTCTGCCTCCCATCTTACCGCTGCTGTGGTCACAGGTACGCCCCTCCACAGGAGTTTGTGTGTGGGTTCTTGGAATTGAAGTCAAGTTTCCCTGCTCATGAGCCAAGTGCTTTACTTGACTGAGCCATTTCCTGGCTCCAGGAATAATCTTCTGCTGGTTGCTATCACCAGCCCTAGTCCTGTCCAATTTGTTCTAGATTTTAGAACATTCTATTGCTCCCAGGAATGAGAAGTGGATCCATGGATGGACTGGGTTAGCACTGCTGGCATAGCCATTGTCCTGTTCACTCTCCAGACCCCAGAGCTTTCTGTTCCTTCTCTGTCATGTCTGTGATGGAGGGGTTTGGGGAGGCTGCCCTGCTTGCCTGGACTCTGTTGTGCTTTGAGTGTGACGTGTACTCCACAGGCTGATGGGTTCTGGGAATGTGATGGGCTCTGAGGATGAACCTACTGAGATGTTCCCCATCTGAACATTGGCAGGTGGCAACAACACGGAAGATATGGCCGGGTTGCAAGAAACAGGACTCTAGGGGTGTACCTGGTCCCCAGTTCCACTCAGCCTTTGTCACATGTTCCTGCAGTGGTGGCATTCTGCCTTGCTTTGAGCCTAAAGCAATGGTTCTGGACAATTTTTGTAGTTGGGAAGACAGTTACAACCTTTGTAATTGAGGCCCAAACACACCTTTCCTGCCAGTTGGTTGTTCTCAGGTGTTTTGTCACGTATGTGAGACCTGATAACACATCTGCTATGCAATCATCCCTTTGGGGGACTTCCTGCCTTTCCGGTGGCCCACAGGGACTGGAAAGACAGATTCCCTCCTCCTTGAGCCCTCGCTACCTTTCTTCTTCCTTTGTGCTCAGCACAAGCTCCTCCCTCAATTATGGGAAACTTTTTAAAAAAAATACACATTTCCCCTAATATACTTTGAGTTTTTGCTCCCTCTGTCTCTGTGTCTGTCTCACACACACACACACACACACACACACACACACACACACACACACACACACACA
>OU015742.1:65829033-65855510 GCA_907169655.1 Acomys percivali | reverse complement strand
TGTGTGTGTGTGTGTGTGTGTGTGTGTGTGTGTGTGTGTGTGTGTATGTGTGTGTGTGTTGTGCATGTGCGGTCCATGTGCGGAAGTGTGCATGGGTGAGAGCATGTGCGGAGGCTGGAGGAGGATGTCAGGTGTCCTACCCTGCCACTCTCTATGTTCGTTCCCAGAGACAGAGTCTCTCACTTGACACAGAGCTAGGCCAGCAGCCAGCAAGCCCCAGTGCTCCTCGTAGTACCAAGCTTACAGCAGTCTGTGTGTGTGTGTGTGTGTGTGTGTGTGTGTGTGTGTGTGTGTATACCTGGCTTTTTGCATGGGAGCTGGGGATTCAATCTCAGGTCCTGCTCTCAGCTGCGGAGCAATCGTCCTGACTCTCCTGTCATTTGAGTGAAGTAGACATCTCATTGCACGGATATACAGCGATGCCTTTGAGTTTCTTCTCTCTTGATGGCTGTGAAGCTTGTTTCCAATTTCTGTCAACAGTTTGAATGAGCTCTCTCCATACCTATGGAGCTGTATCCTTGATTCATTTGCTTTGTGGAACTTGAAGTTGTTACTGTAGGAAGGCTGGCTTCCCTCAGCGTTGGCATTTCTCACACATGGCAAACAGGACCAAAAATACCATCTACATTTTGGATCTTAATTATGCATTGATACACTTAGTTAAAATTCACAATTGTCAGTAAAAGGTAAGGACCACGTTAGATTTGTGGGCGCTGGCATCGTGGTTCACACACATTTAAGCTTTAAAAAATCTGTTGTTACATTATGGTAGATTTTTCCAGAATGGAACACGAAGTTTGAAAATGCGTTTTGAAAAGAAGACAGAAGGAGATATGAACCCCGTGGAAGGAGTCCAGCGCGTTCTAGAGCAGGTGAAGTTGTTTTACAATTAAAAATGGAGCCAACATCACATCTCTATACACGTGCTGTTTCCAGCAGGCAGCCTTCCCCCGCACCTCTGAGAATTTGGCCAAGCCAAGAAGATGAAAGCTCAAGCTATCAAATTCCAGGATCAACCTGGCGTGCAGTTTTACCTCTTGCAAGGCCAAGTGCTCAAGCTTTATTGATTTGGGCTCAAGTTTCCCAGACTCAGACTCCTCTCTGGTCTAGGTGAGAATCTCGTCCTCAGTTTTCTTTTTTTTTTCTTTTTGGACCTTTGAAAGCTTCCTTTAGAGAGACTCACCTGTCTGTGGTATGATGTGAATTTTTCATCTTGCTTGGTGCATCTCCAGCTATAAGCCCTCTGTTCTACGTTCAGTTTATTTCCCTTAAAGATCGCGGAACCATGAGGTGGCCTCAATTCTTATTTTGTGTGCCATCCCAGGACCCCCTCCCCAACCCAGAGACCCAAGCTCTGTGCTCTCCTTCCTGTTACAGTGTTTGGCTCTGGGGAATCCTCCCATGTCCCCTTTGTTACTGTTGACCTTGGCTTTACTCCCTTGGCTTTGCTCTTGTCCTTTGCTTTCATATCTGACTGGGACCCTCTTTTGCACTTGGACAGTCTTGAGGTACATCATAAGCATCTAAAGAAAGGGCCATTTTCCCTTATGGCTCCTTCCCCCTTCCTTTCCTCTTCCTCTCTTTGTCTTCTTTTCC
Organism: Acomys percivali; assembly: GCA_907169655.1. NCBI lineage: Eukaryota > Metazoa > Chordata > Mammalia > Rodentia > Muridae > Acomys > Acomys percivali. The sequence continues at coordinate 65,853,914 of OU015742.1, read as the reverse complement.
TACAGGTGTTCTCTCTCTCTCTCTCTTTCTCTCTCTCTCTCTCTCTCTCTCTCTCTTTCTCTCTCTCTCTCTCTCTCCTTCCCTTCCTCCCTTCCCTCCTCTCTTACTGTGTTGTGTCTGCAAGTGCATATGGAGGCCAAGACTCTACGTTGAGCCTTCTTTTGTGTTTTCCTGTGAAAGGGACCTTCATTGGTTTGGACTGGCCAGCAGTCCTCAGAGATCCACCTGCCTTCACTTCCCCCAGCCCTGGGATCACAGACTCGTGCCTTCTTGCCTGCCTCCCCCTCCTCCCCACCCAAATAGGTTCTGGCGAACCAAACTCAGGTCCTCATGTTAGCAAAACAGGCACTTCACCGACTGAGCCTTCTTCTCGGTCTTAGGACATGGACCCCAAAGTTTACCTAAGCATGCACCACTGAGAATAATGTATCTGGGAGGGTGGGTGTGCCCATTTTTTGGCCAAAGGGAGGTTATAATGTGCTCTTTGCAATGTTCCTTTTCTAGAAAGGCTGTATGTAGCTGGCTTGCTAGAACATGGCATGGTGGTTGGTGTGGAGTAGGGCTTCTGGACTCAACTGTAGGAGCTGTCCATTGACTTTGGCAGACTCAATGATAAGAGACATATCAGGAAAGAGATCAATGTCCCCCAACACCGGAAGTTCACCCGGGATGCAGCTGGTGAGCAAAATGTGGTGGCATGTGAGATGGTGCTTGCCAAGGTGACAACGATAAAGTGTCCGGGCTTTTGGAGGCTGCCCAAGGGAGGGGCACGTGCTCACTCAGGTGATATACTGAGCTAACTGGTTATTTAACTCAAAGTGTCTAGGAGTGACTACATTTTCTGTTGTCATGAAGACTGGGCACTTGAGATAAAAAGAATTCAACTGAGGGCTGAGGTGCTGACTCTGTCAGTAGCATGAGGACCTGAGTTGACACTTCCAGAACCCACGTGAAAAGGCCAGGTGTGGTGTCGCTTGCTTGTTATCCCATCCCTTATGGCTTGGAGACACGATGCTCTCTGGGGTCACTGGAATATATATTATATATTATATACATTCTCTACCTCAGCTTATCTTAATTCTTTCTTTCAAATAAACAGCTTCAACGAGATCATCATGTGAAGCTTTTTTTTCTATTAAAATATATTCACAGCTTTGTTTTATTGCTTTAACAACAAATAAAAGTGAGGAAAGATGGGCCAAAAGGCAATATACTAGGATGGGGTAGATCAGTGGCAGAGTACTTTCTTGCTTGCCCAAGACCCCAGGTTTAATGCACATTGCTATAAAGATAAAGTTGGAGAGAACATGCTTTAAAAATCTGTTTTTCAAGCACCAGCTATGGTGACACCTGTCTGTCATCCCTGTACTCGGGAGGTGGAGGCAGGAATGTCGGGAGTTCAAAGTCACGTTCAATTCCATAGAGAGCTTACTCACCCCAAGCTACACAACACCCTATCTTTAAAAAACAATCCATTTCAAAACAAAAAAAACAAAACAAAACAATTCATTTCTTGGGGGCTGGAGAAGTGGTTCAGTAGTTAAGAACATTTGTGATTCTTTGCTTGTTTATTTTTAAGATTTATTTATTGTGTATTCAGTGTTCTAGGACTTTAGTTCAGTTCACAGCACCAGTATTAGGCAGCTCCAGGGAATCTGGTGCCTTCTGGACTCTGCAGGGACCCCAAGCATGTGCACACACACACACACACACACACACACACACACACACACACACACACAGTAATAAATATTTTTTTACAAAATAAAAATTCATTTCTAAAACCAGGTCATGCTTTGTCTATTTTTGGGTTTTGGTTGTTTTCTGCATCAGCTGGGTGACCAGAACAGTTGCAGTTCTTAACTTTGAACCAGAGACTCCAAGAACACTCTCTAAAAACTGACTGGGGACCAGTTTTGAAGAAAATCTATAAAGACAGGGCACTCGTGGAGATCAAAAATGATAATAACAGGAGACAACTCAGGAGAGGCCACGTGACTCTGCAGAACTGAAGTGACAGACACATATAGGAAGCTCCGAGCACCCAGCTAGGGATAAAAGTGGCTGTGGCCACGTGGCCAGAGGTCCTCAGAAAAGACACTGCAGAAGAAAATGCAAGCTGGAGAGTGCCAGCGCCACATTGCTTGAACTGTCAGCATGACCCAGTCTAGAAATCACAGAGAAGGGAGTCTCCGTTAGGGGTTTGCCGGAGCAGACTAATCTGAGGGCATGCCTAATGGTAGGAAGGTTCAGCCCACTGCGGGCAGCACCATTCTGTGGAGGAAAACTTCTGAAGAGAAGCTGCGTCTGCAGAGATGGATTGGCAGAGAGATTGGAATGTTGCAGGCTTAAGACTTTATCTTGGGATAATCTCCTCACCCTCCTCTGTGAGAGAACTAAGACCTGACAACGGATTTCAAAACAAAACACTGTTTAGAGCCAGGAGTGGTGGCACAGGCCTTTAATTCCAGCGCTCAGGGAGGCAGAGGCAGGTGGATTGCTGTGAGTTTGAGGCCAGCCTGGTCTACAGAGTGAGGCCAGGATAGCCAAGGCTACACAGAGAAATCTTGTCTAGAAAAAAAAAAACCCGATAAAACAACAAACAAACAAAACAAACCAAAACCAAACCAAAACAAGAAAATCTTTAAGAATCTATTAACTTGCCTTTCCGCGCTGCCCAGGGACGTGTCCACACAGTGCTGTTCTTTATTCCTGCTGTAACTTAAAGGGAAGCTCACACAATGCCCGGAGCCCTTGATGTCCTGCAGACGAAGGAGGAGGATGTCCTCAAATTCCTTGCTGCAGGAACCCACTTAGGTGGCACCAACTATGCCTTTCAGATGGAGTGGTACATCTACAAAAGGAAGAGTGATGGTGTCTACAACACAAATCTGAAGAGGACCTGGGAGAAACCGTTACTTGCAGCTCGGGCTATTGTTGCTGTTGAGAGCCCTGCTGACGTCAGCGTCATCTCCTCCAGGAACACTGGCCAGGGAGCTGTGCTGAAGTTTGCTGCTGCCACTCACTGGAGCCACTCCCATTGCTGGCCACTTCACACCTGGGACTTCATCAACCAGATCCAAGCAGCCTTCAGGGAGTGCCTGACCCCGGGGCTGACCACCAGCCCTTTACGGAGGCATCTTACGTCAACCTGCCCACCATCGCTCTGTGCAATGTGGAATCTCCTCTGTGCTATGTGGACATAGCTCATCAGTGGGTCTGAGGTGGTGGATGCTGGCCCAGGAAGTACTCGGCATGCATGGCACTATCTCCTGTGCACCTATGGGAGGTTATGCCTGATCTTTACTTCTGCAGAGACCCAGAAGAGATTGAGCAGGCTGCTGCCGAGAAGGCCGTGACCAAGGAGAAATTCCAGGGCGACTGGGCTCCGCCAGCTCCTGAGTTCACTGCTGCTCAGCCAGAGGTCTGAGGGTGTGCAGGTGCCTTCTGTAACCATCTGGCAGTTCCCTACTGAGGACTGGAGTGCCCAGCTAGGCACTGAGGACTGATCAGCAGCTCCCACAGTGCAGGCCCCGAGCAGGAGAAATGGAAGGAAAATAAAGTCCTTAAAAGTTAAAAAAAAAAAAAAAAAAAAAAAAAAAAAAAAAAAAAAAAAAAAAAAAGAATCTATTAACTTAACAGGCAATGAGCTGCTACCAATCCAAAACACAAGGCTATCATCAAGGAAGATCTTTAGCCTATAGAAAGCCTCCCTCATCTCTCTGTACCCGCCCCTCTGTTCCCACCAATGTAATTTCAGCTTACTTTGAGTCATGACTTTCTCTTTTCTGTACAGCTATAAAAAACATTGTGAAACTGCTTCCACATTGGAACATGGTATTTTCTAAGTCTGTGCTCCAGGAACAAGGTCACACAAAATAGCTCCAGGATCAATTCTTGTTCTCTTTAAGACAGTGGTTCTCAATCTGCGGGTCACAACCGCTGGGGGCAGTGCGGTGTTGAATGACCTTCTGCAGGGGTCACCTAAGACCATCAAACCCCACAGATATTAGCCGGGTGGTGGTGGCATACTCCTTTAATCCCAGCACTAAGGAGGCAGAGACAGGAGGATCTCTGTGAGTTTGAGATGAGGAGAGCCAAGGCTACACAGAGACGGTGACAACAGCAACAGCAGCAGCAGCAGCAACAACAACAACAGAAGAAAATGCTTTCATAAGATCTGGCTGTAGGCAAGCCTTAGGCCATTTTCTTAATTAGTAATTGATGGGGGAGGGCCCAGCCCATTGTGAGTGGCGCCATCCCTGGGCTGGTGGTCCTGGGCTCTATAAGAAAACAGGTTGAACAAACCATGGGGAGCAAGCCAGTAAGCAGCACCCCTCCATAGCCTCTGCCTCAGCTCCTGTCCCCAGGTTCCTGCCTTCACTGCGTCTGATGATGAACTGTTCTATGGAACTGAGTGAAATACGCCCTTTCCTCTGAAAACTGCATTTGATCATGGCATTTCATCAGAATGCTAGCAACCTTGACTAAGACATGCGCCCTGTAGTCCACAGATGCAGGATATCAGAACATTTTGTTTAGTTTGGCCTTAGATTCTTGTTTACTCTTTCAGAGGCCGAAAACTTCCACAAGGATCGCACTTACTTTTTGATCAAATCAACCTAGTGAAAAGGTTTGAGGTGAGGGTCAAATTTTTACTTTTTTTTTTTTTTTTTTTTAATGGATGATGTTATTAAGAGGGCTTCCTGTTAGAATCTGTATACGTTCCCACTTCGCAGCCCTGCATGCTTCTCTGTGCCGGGATTACTTCTGATATTTCTCCTTTCCCTCTGACTGTCTTGCCTTTAAACTTCCAGTCTTGGATTCACCACCCAGTCCTAGCCCCACATTCCACATTCTGAATTTGGGGCAATCTTTTATTGTTCTTTAATCAATTAATTTGTGTGTGTGTGTGTGTGTGTGTGTGTGTGTGTATGTATGTGTGCGTATGTGTATATGTGTGTGTGTATGTGTGTTTGTGTGTGTGTGTGTGTGTGTGTGTGTGTGTGTGTGTGTTGAGCTATGCATAGGGTAACTTTTGGGAGTGTAGGTCCTAGGAACCCTCATGTTATCACTCTTGGTAGAAGCACCTTTGCCTAGTGGGCCACTTACCCTTTTCCTTGACCTCTGGGAGCCCTTGCCTGTGACTTCGAGAGAGGACAATGACCTCTGTTCCACGTCCATCATTTCACTTCAGATGGAGTGCTACATGTACAAGGACCGTGCTGGACCCTGTTCCGCTTCCCAGCGTGTTGCTGGTGATGTGCACGTGGCCACTGTGTCACCGTGCACAAGGTGAATGTATTGATGCTTTTCCTAGCACGGGACTGTAGGGAGAATTGGAGTTCAAACAACTCGGGGGGTGGGGGGGGACCATTCCAGAGCCGTGCAAGTTAGGAAAGTTCCCTACCGACAAGCCACTGACATGTGGTCACGCTGAAAGCAGCTGATAGAACCCCGACTGACACCCAGGCCCACTGAACCCTCCAGCCCCGGCATGCCAGCCCTCAGCCTAGGTCGCTGACTGATTAAAAAAAAAAGCTGAGACCTCTGCCTGTGACGGTGAGTGCCCATTGCTATCTTGACAGAATTTAGAATTCCCCTGGGAGATCACACTAGGGGCACATCTCAGGGGATTGTCATGATTTTGTTAACTGAAGTGAGAAGACTTTCCGACTGCCGGTGATGCCATTTCCTGGGTGGGAATCAAACTCAGGATGCCATATTTGTAAATGCTTTATTCACTGAGATATTTCCCCAACTCCCCGAATGCAGTTCTTTGTATCAGGTAAACTCTAGAGCACATGCCTGGCCCATGCTGCAAAGGAGGCTGGGGAAACAGAGGGCACACCCTCCTAGGTCCTGGGCTGTAGTTGGAGCATGGGGACAGTATTTCGTAGCAGGCACCTTTCCTCTTTTGACTTGGTTTTGTAGAGATGGGCAGGAAGACCACAGACCGGATTTGTCAGTTCACAGAATGATACCAAACCAAATGTGCTCCAAGAAAGGACTCTTAACATGTTCATGGCTGAAAAGTTTAGAAAAGTTTGAAATCTCCGTAAAGGACAGAAATTAAAAAGGTATTCATATCAGTCTGTTTCCTTCCAGTGAGCTGAGCCCCACGTGGTCAGGACTCCTCGGCTCCCTGTAGAGCTGGCAGTGCAGTTTATGACATCAGCAGAGTTCCTGGGTGAATTACTGTGGGTCCATTCCTCTCTCAGCTCTCCCATTGTCTATTATATGGTGGTGTGTGATGCTGATGATGAAGGTGTCCGTAGGAGAGGCATGTGAACCAGCAGCTGATGGAAAGTAATGTCCAGGGCAAAGGTCCACCAGGGAGCAAGGATGGGTCCAAGTGCTGGCCTTGCAGCCCAATCTGTGCTCACAATCTGCTCGGGACCCACACAAGTCAAGGGAGATGGAGGCTTTGATAGTTGAGGGTGTCCCAAGGTTGAAGGATAGCACATACCAGGCCTGGCTCAGTTGGGAAGGGTGACTGTGGCCAAGTCAGGAGACAAGTTTGGTCCCCGGGATCCACACATAGTGGAAGGAGAGAATCCATTTCTGCAAGTTGTCCTCTGGCATTTCACAAGTATGCTGTGGCACACACACGTGTGTGTGTGTGTACAGGTACATTGCACACTCACACAGAAGATACAAAGGTAATAAGCAAAGGCACACTGTAGGAGGTTACCGCTTGCTTCCTGGTGCAGAGAATTCCACACAGACACCTCTGCTGCTCCTTTAGGAAGGCCTAACTCACCCAACATTGGGTGCTGCCCATTCATTTGAGACAGGGGAAAAAGTAGATATCCATCACTCCTGACCTCTCAAAAAAAAAAAAAAAATCAAAATGATAGGAACCAAGGGTCAGCAAAAAACATGTTTCCTGGAGTGTGACTAGATTAGGTGTGGCTTTAAAAATTCTCCTTTGGCGATGGCTAGGCCTTTTTTCTGGGCAATGAACTCCTTTTAGAAATGATGATTATGCTGGTGTTGTTTGACCTGGAAGAGCAGAAAGGATCTAAATAATTGATTCTAGGGCAAGCTTGTCCCATCAGCTCTACACAGTGACACTTAGGCTGTGAGTTATTTAAAAAACCTGAACCTGTGGCTAGACCTGGAACCTGCTCCAGAACCTGGAACACTGTTGGGGACATTTGTAAACCCTGGGACATACCAAAGCACTACCATGATGCTGGGGGGCTTTTTTCTTCACATTAAAAATTACCTTATTATTTTTACTTTATTTGTGAGGGTGTTTTCCCGGCATGTATGTATAGACATCATTTGTGTGCAGTGCCAGCAGAGGTCAGAAGAGGGCGGCAGATCCCTTGAAACTAGAGTTAGAGATGGTTGTGAACTGCTGTGCCGGGGCTAAGAACTGAACACAGGTCCTCTGTAAGGGCAGCCAGTGCTCTTAACCTTTGAGCCACCTCTCCAACCTCCAGGAGGCTTCTTTGAAGCAGCTTTTGTCATCTCCTGGGTGTACCTACGTTGCTGTGCTGAGCATTATGGGTAAGACCCGCATAATATAGTAGCCACCAGCTACAATGAGGCAATTTCACATTTTAAAAAGAAGATCTATTTTGCTATTTACTTATTTGTCCGTGTGTGAAAATGTGGACACGCGTGTGGGTGTCCGTGGAGGCCAGAAAAAGGCATAGTGGTTTGAATGAGAGTGGTCCTAAAGGCTCATCTATTTGCACACTTAGTCCACAGTTAGTGGAACTGTTTGGAAAGGATTAGGAGGCGTGGCCTTGTTGGAGGAGACGTGTCACTGGCAGTGGGCTTTGAAGTTTCAAAAGCCCATAGCTGGCCCAGTCTCTCTACTTCTGCCTTCTCCATGTGGATCTCAGTTACTGCCCCAGGACCATGCCTGTCTGCTTCCTGCTGCAATGATTTTGCCCCGAGTTAAAATGCTTTCTTTTTTAAAAAAATATTATTTTTTATTTTATTTTATTTAATATGTATACAGTGTTCTGTCTGCATGTACAGAGGGCACCAGATCTCATTACAGATGGTTATGAGCTACCATGTGGTTGCTGGGAATTGAACTCAGGACCTTTGGAAGGGCAGCCAGTGCTCTTAACCCCTGAGCCATCTCTCCAGCCCCAAATGCTTTCTTTTATAAGAATTGTCTTGCTCACGGTGTCTCATCGCAACAATAAGTAAGCCGAGTGATAGACAATTGTGAGCTGCCTGATACGGGTGCTAGGAACCAAACACGTAACACTGGTCTTCTGAAAGAGCAGCCAGTGCTCTTAACTGCGGAGCTGTCTCGCCAGGCCCAGGGCTTTTTTATTTTAGTTTTAATTGACATTAATTATAATTTAAATTCCAATCCACGAGTCCCACTGGCTACATGTCAAGCGTTTCATAGCATAAGTGGCTAGTGGCTGACATCTTGGGCTGCAAAGAGACAGAGCATTTCTGTGATCACAGAATGGATAGTGGGAAGTTAGACAAAAACAAGGCAGCTACTGACTGCCTCCCACCCTGATGCAGAAAGCAGGGCCGCTTCCCTCCCCCTTCAACAAACTGACACTAACAATTGCCACGTTTGGGTTGTGAAGGTAACAGAGACTTGTGATTAGAGACTGATTAGTGGTTTTGGGGCCCAGTGAGGAGATGGCACTTATTAAAAGCATTAAGACTCTAAGTCTGGTGTGGCACAGGGCTGTAATCCCACTACTTAGAAGGCCGAGACGGGAGCAGGGTGAGTTCAAGGCTAGCCTGTGCTATATGTTCAGACCCTCCTTCCTCAAAACAAAACAAAACAACAATAACAAGAATCTGAAATAGCTATGACCCAAACCATTAAACCAAGTGTGAGTCTCTTCTCACGTGGGCCTGCACCCTCAGTCCAAGAGTGACAGACTAAAGTGCATGGAGACCCACAAGAGTTAAGGATGTCACAGTTTGTGTCCAGAGGGTGTCAGTGGACAATGACAAAGATCCTGAGGTACAAAACACTAGAGAATGCTGGTGAGACAGAGCATTCCAGAAGGCTGGAAGGAGGGTGGAGGGTGGGAGCTGAGGTTGAGGCGTTGGTCAGGGCCACAGGCCACTGTGTCTTTGCAATCTAAGGCCAGGAAGGTTTTTAAATTTTTAAAGATGTACTTGTCTATTTGTGTGTGTGTGTGTGTGTGTGTGTGTGTGTGTGTGTGTGTGTGTACATGCATGTGGGTGCCTGTGGAGACCAGATGAGGGCATCAGGTTTCTTAGAGGTGAGATGACAGGAAGTTGTGCTGTAGTGTTGGGACCTGAATCACGGTCCTCAGCAAGAGCAGCCAGTGCTCTTAACCGCTGGGCCACACCCCAGCCCCAAGACTGTAGTTTTAAATCTTACACTGTACTTTCTATATTACAAATGTTCTTGCTCGGTTCAGCATACAACTCTTCTTTTTTCTCGAGGGGGACAAAATCCAAAACAACAGAACCCAAAAAACCTTAAAATTAGCATATATTAATTGCACACAATAGTTAATTAACACATATTAAGTATACTTAATAGTTGGCCTCATTATAATCTTTTCATACCTGTGTGTATAGTGTATTTTGATCTATTTGCCCCATTACCCTCTCTTGTCCCCTCCCACCCTTCCTGATCCCGTCATCCTAACACATCCTTCTTTTATTTTCCTGTGTGTGTGTGTCCCATGGACTTGCTTTGGCTTACTGACTGGAGCCTGGGGGGAGGGGCTACTTACAGGAGCATGCACAACTAACCAGAGGTTACACTACTGAAGAAAAAGATGGGTATCTATCCTTTGGATTCATTTGGAGGGTGTGGGTTTGTCTGGGACAGAATCCTTAGGAGACAGGGGTGAAGTCTTACTTTTTCTTTTTGAGAAGAGGAAGGTGAGGAAGTGCCCTGCTTAGGATCACAGCCTGGTGCTGTGCGGTGAAGGAGGTAGTGGAAAACTTCTCCCGGGTCTGTGCAGGTACACATCTTCTGGGAGGCCCTCCCCAGGAGGGCTGGCCAGGGAGATGCCTGCCTGTTCCAAGTGTCAGAGAGAAGCGTTGCCGACTTGCTTCCGCACGTGCTACTTCCCGAGAGAAGGTGTTTCATCAACAGAAATGCTGATTTTCTGGCTTTCTCACGCTAAATTTAGAAATGACATTTGCATTTCCGCAAATCAACAGCGCCTGCTTGGAAACCGCTCCGGAGCTGTGGCCACGTGGGTGGTTTTTTTCCCCTCTCTTGGCTGTTGGGAGTTAGCAAAATTAGGCCGCGCCTGTAACGGGGTGGATGAAGATAGCCTAATATAGTAAGAGGATCCTTTTTAGGAGGTAAAAATCAATTGTACCTTGGCTTTCAAAAGGCCGAGGGGTGAGAATTACCCACTGTGCTTTCTACCTCCTTTATTTAAAATATTACTGCCGGATCTGTAGCTAAACTATTCTGTATCTCCCCAGCTTTCTCCCTCTTCTTCCCTCCTTCCTAGTGTCCATTTTTTTTTTTTTTTTGAGAGGGGAAAGCTAAGTTTCCTTTTAGACTCTATTTACGTATGGCGCTCATGCATGTAGGTGTGCGCGCACAGACCACAGGGTGCTGTGGAGGTGGGCAGAGGACAACTTGCAGGTGTCAGTTCTTTCCTTCACCTGGGTTCTAGGGGTGGAACTCAGGTCACCAGGCTTGGTGGCAAGCAGCTTTCAACCGCGGAGGCTTCCTGATGCCTTACTGACAGCTCAAGTCCAGAGGGAAGTCGCTGCTGTGGAGCTCACCGTTTTCTTCCTGTGGTTCCAGTGCTCAAATACTTGAAGTGCTACACTGACATTTTCCCGTCTTGGCAGAGCTCTCTCCGCTATTGAGCAAAGGAACAAACAGCTTGTTTCCTGGTCAAGAGGGCGGGGAAACTGTCTACTCGCATTTGTCTGAGGGGTTTGCTGATCTACTTTTGGAGGTAGACTGCTACCGCTTTCCCGAGTCTATAAAATCATGAGCAAGTGTCACCATAAGAGGGCAGTGCGCGCTCTCTCCAGGAGCCCACACAAATCTCTGCTGTGGGTAAAAGGATTTGTCTGGCAAAGGGCAAACCCATTAGGCACCAACATCCTGCATTTTCTTGCTGTTGCTTGTCATCATGGGAGCAGTGATTGGAAAGCCCTGATTACCCGCGCGGTCTCCTAGACAGCGCACTCTCTAAGCATTCGCTTTCCACATGCCAGCTTTTGATTTTCATCCCCGTGCTAGCCGGGGAGTGAGAGACCTGGGAGCACTTTTCCCTGGTGGCGGTTGGAGAGCCTGTCTTCACTCTGTGGAGGCTCTGGGTAGGGCTGGTCCTGAGGTAACAGCAATGTGTTTAACAAGACAGCAAAGAGTTAAAGCTTTAAAAAAGAGCCTTTATTAGTTCCTCCTGGGGGGATGGGGGTTGTTGTTAGTGCAAAATGTGCTGCAAAGTTCTTGCTGATAATACCCTAAGGCAAGCATACATGAGGAACTTTTTTTTCTGAGATGCCAAAAAGATGTAGGAAGTTTGCTTTGTTTTGTTTTGTTTCTAATGGACCCCATAAGCCAGAAAGCAAAGCCCACAGGCGACATTTGTACATTTGAAATACAGTCTACTGCAACACCTAGAATCTCATCAGTTTATTCATTTATTTTTTTTTGCCAGATGGACCTGGAACAGGCAACACTGTGATTGTGTCAATGTTCCAGCCGGTTTGTTCAGGTGTGAAGCAGTGAAGGAGGGGTCTGGGGCACCCTTTTCTCTTTTTGTACAAAGTTCAGCAAGTCAGTTTGCTTTAGAACTGCAGAGCAGGGTGGCTTTCTGCAGATTGGGAGGCCAGAGGCTCTCTAGAGGGCAGTAAGGATTGGCAGATCTTTGAGGATTTTCTAAGATGAGGGATCATTACTGGGCTGCTGTGAAGGTCAGGGAGGGCAGCCAATGCTACCACAGGGGAAGAGGAGGAAGGTTCCAGGAAGACGGTGCTGGGGTCCTGTTAGGTTTTGAGAGCTGGTATCTGACGGACAGAAAGGGCATTTTCTTTTTCTCAACAGAAACAGAGCGAATGTGGTTACAAATATGTCCCGGTACCAATGATTGGTCAGGGATTCAAGAACTAAGTGGCTTCCTGGGATGGTGCCTTGCAGGCTGCAGATAGGCCGTGTTGGCACATCCTAGTAGGGAAGCTGGAAAGAAGAAACTCACAACCCCCGAGCACCCAACCAGGGATGGTCACGCTCCTAGGAGACATCTGGAGACTCATTAGATTGCTCTTATTCAGGAGAGAAGGGCTTGTGGTGTCTAGGGATGAGAAGGACTCCTGTATTGAAGGAGAAGTATTTACTGATACCACACAGCAGCAAAGCAGGGTGAGAAGCCTGGATACACTCGCTTAGGAAGGTGAAGAGGAACTTAGGGAGGCCACTGAGCATGTGACAAGAGAAGAGGCTTAGGGGAGGTTGGCAGAATGAACTCTAGATGGGTCCAGCAGACTAGGGAGGTCCCTTCTGAGCTGCAGGGAGTTTGGGACTGGGCCTCCCTCCCTCTCTCTCTCCTTCCTTTCCTCCGTCCTTCCCTCCTTCCCTCTCTCTTTCCCTTCCTCCCTCCCTCCCTCTCGCTGCATACTCAGCATAGAAACACTGATAATCCCCCCACTCCGTCCCAGGAGGCTTGTCTTAGGGAACAGGGCTTCTCCCAATGGAACTTTTGCAAAGGGCAGATTTTGGATGGATGTCAGAAAGCTCAATGGCTCCAGTTCTTAATCAGGGGTAATTCTGTCTTTGGGGGTGTCAGAGCACACTGGGTTGGGCTGCTGCTGGCACTCAGTATGCAGAGGCCATGGATGCTGGTTGGATTGCTCAGTACAGAGGGAGCCACCCTTTGCCCCTAGGCCCTGTATGCTGTCACTGAGTATGCTGGTCAGGTTCAGATGGACACGATGCAGTTCCCATCCTCTCCTGCCACAAGCCAAGCGTGTCCACAGGTCGAAGAATTTCCCACCAACTAGCCATGGTGCTGTGTGCTTTTAATCCCAGAATGCAGGAGCCAGAGGCTGGTGGATCTCTGTGAAATTGAGGCCAGCCCTATCTACATAGAGAACCTGTGTCAAAAACCCAAAACCAAGATAGATAAACCAAAATAAACAAACCAAAACCTAACATATCCTCTGCAGATGGAAGTACTGAACAATGGGTATTACATTTAGTGTGGTGTGTATATGTGTGTGTGCTATGTGGTGTGTGGTGTGTATTTGTGTGTGTGTGCTGTGGTGTGTGTGTATGTGTGTGCTGTGTGCTGTGTATGTGTGTGTGTGCTGTGTGGTGTGTATGTGTGTGTGTGTGCACTGTGGTGTGTGTGTGTGTGCACTGTGGTGTGTGTGTGTCTGCTGTGTGGTGTGTATATGTGTGTGTGCTGTGGTGTGTGTATATGTGTGGTGTGGTGTGGTGTGTGTGTGTGTGTGTGTGTGTGTGTGTGTGTGTACAAGTGAAGCCAAAGGATAACCTTGAGTGTCTTCTTTCACAGTATCCATCTGCCTTGGTTTTTGAGACAGTCTTTAGTGGCCTGGAGCTCACCAAGTAGGCTAGCCTGGCTGCCCGTGAAGCCCCAGGGATCCTCTTGTACTGGTGTCCTCCCAGCACTAGGACCATTGGTGGGACCACTATGCTGGGCTTTTACATGGATTTGGGGTTTGAACTTGGGTCCCCATGTTTTACTGATGGAGCCATCCCCTCAGCCTCTGGGTCTGTCTTCCATACATATAGGCCACCTGAAGTTTTGGAGTAGTCACATGTCAGCTCCTCACTATCTCCTTGCTTTGTCTGTGGTGCAGGACCGTGGGGGCTGGGGGCTGGGGGCTAGGGGTAGGTGTGGGGGCCATACGTTTTGAACCTCTGAAGAGTACACACAAGGTAGCACAGCGTTGCGCTGGCCCATTAGCAGCTCTCCTGTTGTAGAAGATGTCTTGATTTATTAATTTTTAAAAAAGATTTACTCATTTTATGAGTGTCAGATTCTCTGGAAACAGAATTCTATGCACTTGTAAGCTGTCATGTGGGTGCTGGGATTTGAACTTAGGTTCTCTGCAAGAGCGGACAGTGCTCTTAACTGTGGAGCCATCTCTCCAGCTTGCTAATGTCTGTTTTTGGTCACTGTTTGCTGCATTTTTGTCTGACAAAGTTTGGGAATTAAGTCATCACTGTCAAACCCACGGTACTCAGGGGAGAGTGAGGCTTTCTGCGGCATAACACAGCACCACAAATTAAAGCTAATTCTTTAAAAAATTATGACATGGCATCATGCTTTGATGTAATGTGATGTGACAGGCTGTGAGCTTTACGTCTGTAAGACCTCCTCAACGTAAAGCAGGAAATGGATTAGTACGGTTTACACTGCCCAGGACCCCAGGGACTGAATCACACGTCCCATCAGACTCAGCCATGTGCCCTACACACTGGGGCAGCAACGTCCAGCTGGGTGCTTAGCTCCGCTTGGCGTGCACAGTTGGGCTTCCACGTTTGTTCTGAGACTGTCTAAGGGGGGCCAAGATGGAAATGAAGAGGGGGAGGGGGAGGGGCTGAGTCATGTGCTTTTAGACTGGGAATTCATTCCCATGGCTTCGTGGAGCATGGCCTGCAATCATCACCGTTCATTGCATATGGAAGGAGGCTGGGCTTTTTAATGGTTGTCTGGGTTCTATGTCAAGAGAACCTTTGAGAACTCCTCAGGGTTCACTGGGTTGAATAACTTATTCAACCTGCATGGGAAAGGGTAGTGACAACTTAGATGGCATGTATGCGGCCATCCTAACCTGTCTATTTCTGGGTCCATGGACAGGCACACAGTGGGAATTTCTCCTCATTTTAGGAAGGCGGGGATACTAGAAGAGGGTTGAAGTGAATGGACTGGTTAGCCTGAGGTAGTGTGGCTGGCTGCAAAGCCTGTGGCTTTGCCTCGCTAAACTCACGGTGAGGGGAGCGGTGCCCAGTGGCAAGTTTAAATGCTGAGGCCTGACATAAGTTAACATAAGTCTGGAAGCTAGGTGGGATGAGAGAACAGCGTGAGTTACAGAAGATATGGAAATGAGTGGTTCTCTCTGGAGGAGACTCAGAGGAGGGGTGGATCCAGATGGCTCAGTAGCAGCATCGTCCTGCAGTTCTGGTTGGGGGATTTTTTTAAATCTTTCTGTGTGAACACACGTGTATGCAGATTTACATGTATATATGTATGTGTGCATATGAAGGCCAGAGGGTCACCTTGGTATTGCTTCCCAGGCACTGTGCTCGTTGAGTTTTAAGACAGAATCTCTCACTGACTTGGAGCTCACCTAGTAGGCTTAGGCTGGTCGGCTAGAGAGCCTGCACATCCTCCTATCCCCACCTCTGGAGAAACTGCGGTTACAAGTCCGGCTGACTTTAAAAAAAAAATCTGGGTTCTGAGGATTAAACTCAGGTTTTTGTGCTTCTACAGAACACACCTCACCAACGGAGTCATCTCTGCAGTCCCTGGGTTGGAGGATTCTGAAGTTGTGTGAGCATCTAAGGAGAAAGATTCACAACAGCTGCCCTGGCTATAGAATGTATGCATGGCAGCACACGGGACAAACCTTCACAGTGGCTAATTCAAAGGCGTGTTTGTACTGCATTTCAGAGATGAAGGGATGGAGAAATAGAGAGAGGGAGGAGCAGAGACAAGAGAGGAAGAGGAGTGTAGAAGAAATCACTTGTGTTTGTATGGAAACATCACCTGTTAATAAAAAGCTAATGGCCTATTAGCTGAGGCAGGAAATAAGGAGGTGGGAGTTCTGGCAGAGAGAGAGAGAGAGGAACTCTGGGGGATAGAGAGAGGCAGGAGATTTTGCCTAGGACTCTGAGAAGGAAGGACACATAAACTGAGGAAAAAGTAACCAGCCATGTGGCACACATAGAATGGAATAAACATATTATTTAAGTTATGAGCTAGTCGGGGAATGAGTCAAAGCTTATGGCCTAGACGTATATTTTTACATAATAAAGTCTCAGAGTTGTTCTTTCAGGAACTGGGGCATGGGAGGAACACCACACAGTTACAGAAGAGGGGGTTAAAAAAGAAAGAAAAGGAGAAGAGAAACAGGAAAGAAAATCATGATTGATTAGTAATGTCTGTCATGGTGTAGACGTATGGCAGACAGCACACATTATATATTGACAGCTTTTAACTTAGACATAGTGAATAGCACGGACATAATTTACTCTAATTGTTTTTGGCAGGTGCCTGTTTGATTTTATCTCTTTATATTTATTTGCTCATCAACAGATATCCTTTAGTTGTTTAGATCTGGGCTGTTTTTCCTGTTTCACTTCTCTAAAAACTGGGTGCGTCTCATAGTCCAAAAAATACTGTAGCTTTCTCATATGACCTAAGACCACGTGCCTAGGGAATGGACCTGCCCATAGTGGCTGTGGCACTTCTAAATCAATTAACAATCAAGGCAGCCCCCCACAGGCTAATCCCTCACCTAAGACTCCTTTCTCAGGTAGTTCTGGGTTGTGCCAAGATGGCAGTTAATGCTGACTGGGACAGTGGAGAAGCCGGGATCTTAGGAATGACACCAGCAAGAACTTGAATGGAGCAGACTTTAGAGTGTCTGAATGGAGTAGAAATCCCTAAGAGTTTGCACATGAAAAGATGAGAGAGGACAGCCAGGAAAGAGGTCATGGGGAAGTCACAGCAGAGCAGTGGCATCTCCGGGACACAGCATGAAGGTGGATCTCACAGGGGTGAAGGTTCTAGGAAGGATGCTGTGAGAAGACCAAAGGTGAAAAACTCCTGGTGGGCTTCCAGTACCAGCACATAGAGCATAGATTCTGCAAGCTGGCTGTATTGAGTTGCAAGGAATGATCTGGAAGGTCCATTGTGCAGCTGGAAGAGCTGCCAAGCAGGTGCCTCTTCCACCTGCTTTCCGTTTGTCACCTGTCCCCACTGTCACCTGTCCCTAGGGCTGAAGAACTGTGATTTTCTAAGGTTGGAAAATGGGTGATGGAGTAAAAGTCACTTTAATTCCAGAATGTTTTTTACTCTTCCCACAATCTCTACTCGTGAAAGAGGCCTCTGGCAAAAAAAAAAAAAAAAAAAAAAAAAGGCCTCTGGCTTGGTTTGTTTCTCTTTCTCCCCTTGTCTGCCTCCAGAGAGCAACTGTGTGTTCCTTGGGTCTTGGTGATAGTTATGGAAAGAGAACGCAGACAAGCATGTGGCAGAGCACAACAGACTGCAGAGGGAAGAGCTGGGCTGTGGAGAAGATGGGAGCATTTTCGGTCCTCAAGAGATACGAATGAAGCACACATCACATTTACTGCATATTGAAGTTCCCTTAGCTGTGACCCAGGTTGGGGCCTGCATAGGTCAGGTCCTAGGTTACCACTTCCTGAGTGTCATCCATAGGGTCACTTGGGTCACACTCCACTTCCTTATCAACCAGTCTGAAGACTCATCTCAAGGAGCCAAGTTCCAAAGTCATCCTGTGGAATCAAAAATCACTGACAAACCCTAGGCTATTACATGGATGTGGTCACCCTCAGCAAGCCCAAGATTGGGGGCAATGTTCACACAGATCTCAGCTCCCTGAGAAAGGCACCAGAGGTGAGGGCCAGCTTGTGAATAGAAAGACAGTCATATAAGAAGTGCACACGTGTGTGTGCAAGTGCAAATGCAGGGGATCCAAACTCAGGTCCTCATGTTTGTGCAGCAGATACTTTACCCCACCCCCAAGCCCCCCACCCCTGCCCCTGCCCACTGAACTATTTCCCCAGCCTGACACATTCATCTTTTCTCGGCGCACTCTGCATGTAAGATAGATGGCCATCCTGCAGGTAGGATGCAGGGTCGAGTGCCCTGAAGGAGCCTGGCTTTGATGCAGTCTCTGACATCTGTTAGGTCAAATGCTCACTAGATGTCTGTTGCCAAGTAAAGTCCCCTGCAGGTAGGTTTGGCTCTGTCTGCCCCTCTTGGCCTCATACCTACTGTTAAGGCAGCAAGACTTGGTTGTGTGACCTGTGCCTCTATGGAACGCAAGCATTGTGAACACATTGGGATGGCTTCCTAGGCCCGTGATACGTGGAGAACTCCTCTGCAAGCCCCGCGCTGCCTGTGTTCTCAGCAAGGAGAATATGGAGATTATTTTGGTGGTTAGGGAGGAAAAGCAAATAGAGTTCACACATACTTTCTACAGGGTCTGCTTCCGGGCTTCACAGGCCTGGCAGATCTGGAAGGGTCTGGGGCATTGTGTGCAATGGCTCTCTGGACACCAGCTAATAACTTTGCATTAGCAAGAATGAGTAAAAAAGAGAGTGCGGTTCCACCAGATGCTGTTGAACAGTTTCAGGTTCAGTGGGTGGAGACTGTGCTTCCCTGTCCTCTCCGGCTGTGTGATAGCATGGAAAGTGCCTACAGAGCTCTGTGTGGCCTGGGAGAAAGAGGGACCCACCTTGTCCCCAGAGTGGCAGAAATGAACGGGTGGGTTGGTGAAGCATGCCCTTTGGGGCTGTCCTAGTTTCTTTTCTGTTGCTGGTATAAAACACTGTGACAAGGAAACAGCTTAGAGGAGGAAGGGCTTTATTGCAAACTACATCTCCGGTTTCCAGTTCTTCACTATGTAGAAGCTGAGGCAGGAACTTCGAACAGCTAGTCATAGCCCATCAACAGCCAAGAACGGTGAGAAAGGCAAGCCTGCTTGCTTGCTTTCTAGCTTGTGCTCAGATCCATTTCCAAACTTGTACACAGTTCAGGACACTTTGCCAAGGGGATGGTGCCACCCACGGTGGGCTAGATCTTCCCATAGACGTTAATTTGATTCAGAGAATCCCTCAAAGAGGTACCCATAGTTCAGTACAATATAGGCAACCCCTCATCTAGACTGTGTTCCTAGGTGATTCTAGGCTGTGTCAAGTTGACAACGTTAACAATGACCTAAAGTCACTGAGGTCATGGCCTAGCTTATTGCCTACCAGATTTGATGCAACCATGTAGGAGGTATCAGGCCAATTTCCCATCTTTCCACTATTTCTATCTCCTCATCTTACTCCAGCTTTCCTACACTGTTTGGATGTCTTGCTTGCTTGCTTTCTCCTCCCAAGCTGCTGTTGTATGATGTCAAGGTGAAGGTGAGTACATAACATGTGCCTTCTGATGGCAGAGACAGTGAGCAGCCACGGATGGTGCCTGTTTTTTCTTGAGTTCCTAGACATGAGGCACATGACATGATATCTCTTGCAGCCATCTTGGCTCTTCACAGGTGCATATCACAAGTATCATGCGAGCCCTACATGATGAGGAGCAAGTGTCCCTAGAAGCTGGCTTTGAGGTAGGGAATGGAAGAGCTGGAGAAAATGAGCCTACTTGTGCACACCTTGACAGCCAGAGAGGACAGACCATGAAAGTTGCACTCTCTGACTTCATATTGGCGCACGTGCCAGGCTGAATCCTATCTGGACTCTGAGCTCTGTCCATGGACTTCTTAGCCTGTAGCCTTGGCTGTAAGGGGTCATGTGCTGCGAGATTATTAAGGCAATTCAACCACACGCACCAAACCAGAAATCCAACCACTCAGAGAAGAAAATGAACAGCTAGCGCCACCATGCAAGGGTATCCGGTTACTGGGGCTTTAGTGGACTTGGTTGACTGAGCATTCCGTGACTTTCAGTCACACGGCTGTCCTAGAGCAGCCTGGCAGAGCATCTCTTCTCAGCGTGTGTCTGTGGAGACTATTCAAAGCAGAGGAGAGAGAGGTAGCTGGGAGCAGAATTGCCTGTTCCTTGACTTGGCCTTAGTTGCTGGTAAACACTTGTGTGTTTGCTGGGCTCTAGCAGGAAGGGGGTAACAGACTGCTGGCAGCAGCCTTCAGCGTGTGACCCAGCACCACAGGGACCCAGTTTCATAGGGAAAGTAGTCTGTGATGAGTCCACTAGAGATAGTGTATAGGGGGCACTTCCCCTCAGTTGTTTGAGACAGGGTCTCACTTAGCCCAGGTTAGCCTCAAACTCATGACATAGCTGAGGCATGTAGTTAGGGATGGCCTTGGACTTATGATCCTCTTGTCTCTTCCTCCTGAGTGCCAGAATTTAAAAAAAAAGTTTTATTCAGTGCTGGGGACCAAACCGAGGGCTTTGTGCACAGGTAGTAAACTCTCTGTATCCTATATATGAACTTGATGTACCCTATCCCTTGCCTACAGCCCCTTTGTAAGTGTCATCTGTAAAGATAATCTCACCATTTCCAAATGCCACTTATGTGCCACTCATACCATCCAACCTCAGGGTACTTTGATGTTCTCCATGCTTTCTTGTGCCTGGCCATAGTATCGCTTCAATATATTGTATGTGTGGGGATGACTTAAAGCCAGTATAAAAGGGTCCGCTTTCTAAAGACACACCTCATCTTGGGGGGGGGCAGTTTCTAGGTCGAACACTCCCCACATTTCATCCTTTTCCTCTCATTTCTGGTAAACCCTAGCTGGTACCCTGCCCTCCCTCCCCTCCCTTTTTGATGCTTTCCTGTGTTGTGTGTGTAGAGTGGAAATAATGTTTGTACGCTTGGCATATGGACCATCCATCTCACATCTCCCAGATGTGTCTTTTAGTCCCTGAACATCTGGGTTTCCCACTTGCAAACAAATCCAAGATTACCCAGGAGTTTAGGTTAGACTTTCTGCTAGATAAATTGTCCCACGCATTTGGAAGGGGAGGGGCTCCATGATCACATTTGCATTTGAAAAAATGGCTGTTGGAGGCGCTGGCTGCACTGTTTGTTTATGGTTCCATTTTGTTGTGCACCATCTAGACTTAGATCTTTTTTTTTTTTAAAGAGATTTATTTTTATTTATGCATATGTGTGCATGTCTGTGAGTGCATGATGTGTGTGAAATGGAACCCAGGAAGGCCAGAAGGAGACATCAGGTCACCTGGAGCATGAGTTACAGGCAGTTGTGAGCCGCCTGACATAGTGCTGGGAGCTGAACTCAGGTCCTCTGGAAGATCATCAGGTGCTGGCATCTCCAGGTCCCGAATGCTGCCTTTACATGGGTGTTTAGATCTGAACTTTAGTCCTCATGCTTGTCCCTCAAGCACTTTATCCACCAAGCCATCCCCCAGCCTTAAGGTTTAGATCTTAAAGTTGATCCCAAATAGAATATACTTGAAGTGACATGTGTGTGCTGTGTGCTTATCAACACTGATCCTTTATAAACTTCAAAAACTCTTCTATTATTTACCAGCTCATAGGAAGTGAAATAAAAATTCTTTTTTTGTATTTATTTTATTAGCATATGTTAATTATACACAACAGATTCCATTATGGCACTTTCACACACACATATATGTAAAGACAGAGGAGATGTGGGAGGATGGGGTGAGGAAGGGATGAGTAAGAGCAAAGCCTGGTGACATGTGTGTATGAAAGGCTGTAACGAAACATATCACCTCGCACGGTAGTAATGTAAATACTCAATTGAAGTACCAATTTGTTTATAAGCTGAGTAAGCCCAACTTTGGCTTACAATTACATGCAAAAATATGATTTCATACTTTTACTGGCTCTGCTGGTTTCCTGGGAGCGCTGTAACAAAATACCAGACACTTTGTCATTTCAAACAACAGAAATGTGTTCACTCCCAACAGTGGAGGACAGAAAGTCTGAAATCTGTGCTGCGGAGCCAAGGTCAAGATGTTGGCAAGGCTGGGCACTGTCGCTCGCATCTTCCTCTGGTGGCTGCTGGTATTCTTCAGTTTGTGGCCACATTCCTCTGCTTAGTAATGACACGCCCTTGTCTTCTCTGTGTTGAACTTTTTTGTTTCTTCATGCCCAAATTACTCATACCTGAAAAAATATTCTACCTCAGACCTAGGGCCGGCTGCTCAAATATTGCCGTCAGAATTCTGTCTTTGTCTTCCTCCTTCATCTTTCAGTCTCAGATCGGTACTAACAACAACAACAACAAAAAAACGCCAGCAGGCACCATTGACAAGAGGTGGACGGACTGGTTTTTCAGGTGAAATACTTGTTTGGGTTTGTCAATCAAGTGCAGCCAGGCCCATTTGTCTACAGTGGGTGAGATAGTGATCCTAGCAGAGAGCCATTGGCTTGTGAAGCCTCTGGTAGTCACTCCTGGCACCACAGGGCCGCTGACATCCTGACAGTTCAGCAACTACAATCGGGGAGAGGGGGCACACACACACACAAAAAAAACAGAGTGACATATAAGAGGCCCAGTCTTGAATCAATTTGGATTGCCACATGTTCCTCAAAACAAAGTCTGGGCAATAGCTGAAGGACAGATAGAAGGTTCTAGAAAATGTAAGGGGATAGACATGGCAGTATTAGGAGGAAAACAGAGACTGAGCCACAGAGACCAGAACAGAGTCAGGGGAGAGGCGCTTTTGTAGGGTCAATGCCTGGCAAAGATCAGGGGAAAGTTAACTATGTCAGTAGAACAGGGTTGACCAGGATTCCTTCAGGTCTGGGGCTGCTGTGACATTGTGTCCTCCCTCGCCTGTTTAAGTCTCTCATGCTCCAAACAGTCTGATGCTAAGTGCAGGTCCCACCCCCACCCTGTTGGTGTTCTCGAAATCAGGAATTGCTCGGAATAATGAAACTCTTAGGCTAAGAGCTTTGAACTTACAGGAGATTGTTAAAATGTGCTTAACTCTTCATCTTCACAACCAAGACATTTTTAAATGCTTAAACCGTTTTTATCATAATTTTGCTTTTCGACAAAGTATTTTGAGATAATTTTTTAATGGAAGATGCCATATAAAAATAAATTGGTTTGAAATGGCAGAGGCTTTAAAAAGATTATCATAGATTGATAAAGTGGGTCACCTCCTTACGTGTTTGGCACCATGCCCAGAGAGGGAACGTTAAAAAAAAAAAAAAAGAAAGAAAAGAAAAGAAAAGAAAAAGAAAAGAAAGACACAAAAGTTGGGAAAGGGCAAGGAGCATTTAGCTCAGAAAGATGAGCACTGTGATGTTCAAAGAGAACAGTGACTTTTCACCTGGCAAGGGGTGACCTTTGTCCTCGTGCCCCAAATACATTCCGGTGGGGAAGGCTGCAACACGTTTAGATTTCTGACAGCCGAAAATGGCATGCCTGTGTGTGGATCTTAATGAAAAAATAAAAAACACACCACAAGCATATGATCGCATGTACTTGATATTCCAAGAAAGCTGCTAACGTGTTATAAGAGGTGCAATAATAGGGACCTTCGCCTCTGGGCAGTTAGTACCTGTCTAGAAAACTCCTCGGTCTGTCAATATATCGATGCTTGCCTTGTACACAGGGCAGAGTCTTTGGACAAGAGTGACTACGCCTCTTCCAGCAAGACTCTTTTGAAAATTATTGCATTAAAATTCAATATTGATCAGCCTCAGAATTTGGGTTGAGTGCAGATATATGGGCAGTGTGGGCCAGAATCATACAACAAGTCACTGTTGACCTCTGAGACTCCATGGAGGCATTCCAGAAGCAATCCTTGACCTCACAGCCATCTGAGCTATTTGCTGAAAAGACACTGTCTTTTATCCTACCTTAGACATGATGTGTCAGGGTCTGGGAGTCTGATCAGCATTTTTTTCTTCAGCATTTTAGGCTTCATCCACACATTGACATTTAAATTTTATTCATTTTTGACAGTTGATTATAGATTAGATGATATACATTCATGAGTAGAAATTTAACGGACTTAAAATAACACGTAGGGACATGCAAGCTGGGGTCTCTGATTTTCCAGCTCTCTCCCTTCTTCCCAGATGCAAATCCTGTTGACAAACCCTTGTAGGGATATTTAATGCCTGTCAATCACGTATCCATTTGCATGTGTATAAATCTTGGTGTGTCTGATAATATATACCCCTGAAAAGAAAAGAGGAAAGATAAAAAAGGACTAGGAGCATACATGCACAAATATGAACAGATATATAGCTCTATAGATACACATTTAAGATAGAAGAAAGACAAGCAATTATGTAGACAAGTACATGGGGTTTAAAAATAATTAACAAATTTATGTCTACGGATGTTTTGCCTATGTGTGTACATATGTGGACCATGCGTGTGCCTGCTGCCTGGTGGAAGCCAGAAAGGGGCATCAGATCCCCTGAAACTGGAGTTACAGATGGCTGTGAACTACCACGTGGGTGCTGGTCCTCTGTAGGAGCAGCCAGTGTTCTTCTTACCTGCTAAGCCATCTCTTTAAACCCCACCCTCCATTTTAAATCCCAATTCTATAGCTCCTCAGTCAAAGCAGACTTGCTGGTTTTTGGCTGTTGACTCGATGCTTCCTCATTGTCCAGTCATCCTGATGGACGTCCAGCTCGTCGACAGCAGGTGCCAATGACAGACATTGCAGTAAGGGACTTTCTGTTGTTGTTGCTGTTATTTTTATACAGAAGGTAACACGCTGTTTTAGGTGTGTTCTAGTTATGGAAGGCGGACTAAGACTTGTGTCCACAGAAAGAATTTACCGAGGACTCCCAGAAAGTGAGAGTATTGGAGAAACGAGGAAAAGAGTCAGAGCAGCCATGTGCACGCATAATATCAAAGATGCAGATATTGGAGCTTATGTAAAATGTCTGGGCTCCAGAGCAGCCTGGGAAAATCAGAATAAAGTGCCTGTGAGCGTTTCCTAAGTCTTATACAAATGTAGGTGTGTTCACTGGGTTTCCCCTTAAAGCAGATGCTGTACCAAGATTTTGGGCTCAGAGAAGTTCCTTGGAAGATGACCTTAGGAAGCACAGGTGAAGGTCTGGGGAAACTGAGGCAGGGCAGGACAGAAGGTCATCAAGGGATGTCTCATTATGTACCACCCAGGGCTACCTTCCCTTTTGGGAGTCCTGAGGACCTGCGCGCGCGTGTGAGCACACACACACACACACACACACACACACACACACACACACACACAC
>OU015742.1:65797384-65810784 GCA_907169655.1 Acomys percivali | reverse complement strand
CTCTCTCTCTCTCTCTCTCTCTCTCTCTCTCTCTCACACACACACACACACACATACACACTACAGTATAAATAGGAAAGTGGGAGCCAGAACCTGAAGAGTTGCTTTGCATAGTCACATGGATGTTTGCAAGTGAGCTGAGGCCAGTTTTCTTGGCCATTTTAAAGATGTATTATTTCAAACAAGTGCACACATGAGCAAGGGCTTCTGGAGGCCAGAGAAGGGATGCCGGGAACTCAGGTCCTCTGAAAGAGCAGCATGTGCTCTTAACTACCAGGACATCTCTTCAACCCATGTTGGTCATTTTAGACCTATGGTGTGAGACATAATTTGCACACAGAGCTCTGGTACGCCTGTGTGCGGTTAACACTGTGAAGGGCAGAGGTTGTAGAATTAGGGCTTGCAATTCCAGAGTCTGATGTTAAAATGTCAGGTATTCCTTGAGAAGATGGCTCAACGCTCAAATTTATCAGCTGTAATGCAGGACTGATTAATTTAACATCATCTCTGATATTACTTTATAAAATGATTCTCAGGCTGTGGTCCAAAAGATGATTGGAATTTTTCATGACCTAGGCAGAAGCTAATCTTTTTTTTTTTTTTTTTAACTTTTGTGGGGAAAAAATGATCTACCGGATAGAATTTTGTTCATTTATTTTCCATCCTTTAATTTTTTCTCTAGCAGCCCGAGAGGGCTAATAGGTAACCCAATGGATAAACAGAGTCAATTGATAGTGATGAAAATCGCGGCCACGGCAGACCTTATTTAGTTTTGATAAACACTTTGTAAAAGTAAAAGAGTATTGATTGTCTCTCCCCTGTAATTGAGTTGTGATTTGGGTAGAATTTTATATGGTACGTATGAATGAGCATCGCTCGTAGCACACTGGATTTCCACAGCCTCTAGGCGGCTTGGGGAGGCTGGGGCAGACAGCAGAAACCACACTGGAAGATGGTTTGCGGGTGACAAAATCGATCTCAAATTCCTAAGCAACTACGTACATTACCAAGGGCAGGCCTGGTAAGGCTTCAGGCGTGGCTGTCTCCAGGTGCCCTGGCTGAACGTGGCTTTTTTTTATTTTGGTACTTTGGTGGATTTATTGTTTTGGGGGTATATGAAACTGTTGGCGTGGGCAATTTACGCCGTATCTTTGGCGAGGCTTTCAGACTCTCTGCGATGCCGTTCTAGGCAGTCCTGAGAATGTTTCTGATTGGCTCTGTCTGGCTCAACTGCCCAACTGTGATTGAACACTGACTGGCTCTCATGACTGGGTGTATGAGACTCCTCCAATGAGACCGAAGGGGAGGGACGTTCCTGAAGGAAGATAAATGGCTCTTCCAGACAGGTCTGAGAGTTAGAAAGGACACCGACCGAGAGACCAGGCGTCCACCCCGCAAGGCTGAGCTTAACCAGACAGAGCTTCTGCTTATTTTATTCAGTTCTTCAAATAGGGCTTGGTATGAAGAAACATTCGAACGAACAGAACGGACGAGGGAACGAACGTATGGATGATGGGCTCAAATGGACCGTGAGAGTTCAGAGTAACGTATTGGGGGTGATGTGCTAGGTTTAAAAATGCCCTCTCTGGTGTTTTCCTCCTCCCATCTGACTTGGGGATAGGACCTGTTTTGACAACGGGGTATCTTCGGACACTGCAGATACCTCTCTGCCACCATTGCAACAAAGCCGGAGGATGGCTGGATGACAAGGCACCTACGAAAGAGGCCGAGGCCCCTCAGCTCACCTCAGACATGACCACAGACCTCTGTGAACCCCTACTAATGTCAAGTGAGCCTGGGCTAGACAGCCGGGGGCCCCAGCTACTCATTTTCAGGTTGGTGAACAAAATGAAAGCTTGTACCATAAACTACCAGTGTAGACAAAGGTGCCTTTGAACTCTCCATCTTCCTGTTTTTACCTCCCTAGTGCTGGGATGCTATTTCACCCAGGTTTTGTGCCACTGTGGATCTAACCCAGAGAGCTTTTCGTATGCCGGGCATGCACTCTACTAGCCGAGTCACACAGTCCCACTGAGTTTTGGGGGAGCCTTATGACGCAGAAGCACAGAGGTTGTTACAGCAAACGAAAGACCATGGCAGTCCAATCCCCCTGGTGACAATTTGTTCCTTGTTATTGGTCTGGTTTCCAGAGCCAGGAGCCTTAAGCTCTCGAAGTTCATGCCTGGTTTTTCTCTTCTCCTGGTCTACAAATATATGCTCAACATTTGCATTTTGATTTGCCTGGCTCCATTTCCCTGCCAGATCTTCCGCGGAGGAGGAGCCGGCAGAGCCTTATAATCACCAACGTGACTTTATTGTCACATATATATCTCAGTTAACGCCGACATGATTGTTCTTGCTGACGTAACCCGAGCTAAGAATTTTCATAGCCAAGGATTGATCATTCCTTAATGGAGAGCCGAAGGAAATACGGCTCCCCACTGCCTTCCAGAAGTCAGAGCAGAGAGGCAACGGGATGAGGTAAATAAAAAACCAAACCAAGCCAAATCACCACATGTGCTATTTTAGAAGACACCATCTTATTTTTTTCCCTTAAAAAGAGAAACTATCATTGCTTCAGAGTTTCTTTTATAATAAATATCAATAAAATTGTTTGGGAGTTTAAAAAAAAAAATCCATGTTTCTTGGATATGAACTTTCAGGTGAAAATTTTATAAAATTGCTCTGTAGTCTACTGTGTGCATTTTTACAATATTCAGGTATAAATTATATCACATCACATTATAAATTGTTATTAAAATGATCTGTAGTGTAGCAGGGACCTTAAACATAACTGTAAAAATGGAAATAAAAATCTATTAATGCAATAAACCTACTTAATAAAAGTTACTTTCATATTCAAAAACAAAATATTAAGGCGTGCTTCAGATCTGAAAGTCAAAAATGAAGGAATAAATTAGCGGGGGTTAAGAGCCTTGCAGCAGCTGACTAACAAAGCTCCCGGGGATTATAAAATTTCATGCTCTCGTAATAAAAAGGATAAAGGATCGGCTAGAAGACCACTAAAAGTTCAAATAAATGAACATAAGAGAGAGAGAGAAAGTCTGACATGACTGAGACGGCTAATGTGTAAAGACCGAAGAGATGGTATTAAAGTGCTGGGGTCCGGAATTAAATGCAAAATGAATTCGGGGAGGAGATTAATAGAAAATTATAAAGGTAAATGAGTTCGGTTTCAGGGTTTCAGAAAACTTTAGATATCTCATTATTTTTCTTAGCACTTAAGGAGAAGCAGAGAAAGACAAATTAAAACTGGGCACAAGCCACACTGGAGTGAGTGGGAGAGCCAATTACTTCCTAACCCCATCCCCACCCATCCCATGTCCCCTAGACTTGACCTTCAGTTGTTCAGTGCCACACTGCAACCCCCAATGAAGTAAATCTTCCCATGATCCTTTGCAGCACAGTGGGGGACACGAATCTGAGTCTTTGTTGGAGTACGTGGGAAATGTGTTTAACCGGAGGTGGGCGTTTCTTTGCCTCCTTCCTAATGGCTGGAACGTGTTCGCCACAGGAGGCACGCCAATAACACGATGATCACGGTAATAACAACCTTATGCTAGAGAGACAGGCTGGAAGGAGCCTGGGACCCTGCTGCTGTGACCCCCGTGTTCCTTAGTGCCGGACTGGAGAAACTCCAGCTAATGTCATTTTGGGTATGGGATCCTCAAAGTCAAAGCAGACGTTACCGGAGTGGACGTCTGTCTCCAGGCCTGCGGCGGCAACACTCAGGAGCTTCAGGGGCAGAGGCAAGGCTGCGGTTGGAGTTGCTCAGGATGCGACCCTTCTATGAGGTGGTACTGATGATGCCAGAGGCCGGTCACAGTATGCCAACGTCTACTCCAACCGAACTTTAGCACATGAAATTGGCAGGGGCCGAGGAGACGGCTCACTTGGTGAGATGCTCTGCCTAGCAAGCATAAGGACTGGACTTGGATCGCCAGAACCCATGAGAAAAGCCAGGCATGGCGGCGCATGCTTGTGATCCCCGTATTGGGGAGGCAGAGATAAAGAGGACCCCCTGGGCTTCGCTGGCCAGTCTTCCTAGACGATTTGGAGAGCTCCGGGCTCATGAGAGACCACTTCACAAGGGAAAGCGGGAAGGCGTCCTAGGAATGACACCCAAAGTTGGCACACGTACGCAAGAGGAAAGAAGCCTGGTGGTGACGTTAGGGTTAGGCTTCGAATTTGATAGGACTTCGCTGATTTGAAAGGTTTGCTGTTCTCATAGGAAGATGGAGAAAACGTCAATGAAGGCCAAGGTCCTTTTCTCTAGCTTATCTGTAGAAACGTGAGGAAGGACGATGGGGGGGGGGGGTGTTTATGTAGAGATGGGGAGTCGGCACAAGCCCTACCTGAACTTTAGCCCCCATCTTGTGCCCATCTTGGTGTTTCCACTGCCTCTTCTCTCTCAGCTTGTGGCAGCAGGATTTCAGGTAAACCAGGCTGACCCAGTGTAGCCGAGGATAATCGTCGACTCCTGAACCTCTCGTCTCCATCTCCCAAGTGCTGGGAACATGGGTGAGCAGCAAGCCATCCCGTTTTATTCCATTCTGGGATGAAACCCCAGGGCTTTGCACATGCAATGTGCGACTCCACCCTTGGACTTCTGTGTGCCCCCTGCCCCCACTGCTCTTGATTTCCTCTTCCTGTTTACCGCAGCAGTTGGGAGGGGCACTTGACACTTGTTTGCTCTTCAGGAAACACCTCCCACCTTGGCTACAGAATGTTGATTTTAACAAAATCTCAAATGTTTGATTTTACCAATAAATACTTGGGTACCAGCAGGTAAAAGCCTCCTAGCTCAGAGAGTCAGAGAAAGCACCCACTGACCTTTCTTCCTCCTCAGCCAAAGTCCCAGAAGCAAAAGGGCAGCCCTTCCTCTTCACACTATTTAAAACAAACAAACAAACAAACAAACAAACAAACAAACAACCTTCAGACTGAATGTCCCGTCCCTTCCTTCTACTTCCTGTGTGTCACTCTATCCGTCCTCCTGACTTCCTCTTATTCTCTATGGTTTTTTTTTTTCTTTCCTACGTTCATGCTCTGTCATCTGGTTGCTTGCTCTGCTTCTTGACCTATGATGGATTTTATTTAAGTCAAGCAGAAAGCTCTTGGATTAAAGGTGTGTGCTAGGGCTGAGCCACACCACAACTAGAAACAGGTTTGTTTTCCCCCAGTAAGTAACACAACCTCGGGGTTCACAGTGTGATCAAATATCTTACAACAATAGAAGGCGCCCTTTGTCCTCAGTCCAGATGGAGTTTCCATCATCCTGAACAGCTGCTGATACAGGGAAGTGCTTCCAGAGAGAACAGTGGTAGACTTCCCTAGCACCCTGTGGGAGGGAATTTCCTAAACTTTCCTTTCTTGGGTTCTCCAGTAAGTCCCCAGAGCATGCACGCCTCTCAGCACTGTTGGCTCCTCCTGTGGGTTCCCAGATGCCTGCCTTTCCACACACTGCACAGCTTTCCAGTTTCTCCTTTTCATCCTCCCACAATTTTTATTCTTTGCATTGTTGTTAGTCAGGGCCTGGACACTAGAAATACAGCAATGAATAAAACCTGCAGGAATGTGTTTGTTCATGGCCTTGCCAGCTTTCTGCTTCTTTTTCAAGACAAGGTTTCTCTGTGTAGCCCTGACTGTCCTGGACTAGCTTTGTAGATCAGGCTGGCCTCGGGCTCACATCAATCTGCCTGCCTCTGCCTCCCTGAGTGCTGGGATTACAGGCATGTGCCACTGCACCCGGCGAGGTTGCTGGCTCCTAACGTGCCCTTATGGAACAGTTGGTTGCTCAGGCTCAGTGGTGTATGAGACTGATATTGGCCTTTGATTTTATATGATTACCACTTCTTTTCTCATAGACACAGACATGCTTGTGAAATTAACAACGACCTCAAAAACAACTGTAGACACAACAAAGAGGACAGGAGCAACAGAGGCTAGCGTAGAGGGTCAGCAGGAGAAAAGAAAACATGGCTCTTGGTCAGTAAACATGAATGATGGCTTGGCTATGTCTCAGTTACTATTCATGAATGTGGAAGAAAAAAAATATGTGGTAAACACAGCAAGGGAAGAAATGATAATTTAAAACAGAAAGAAGCCCAGCAATGCTGGCGCACGCCTTTCATCCCAGCCCTTGGGAGGCAGAGGCAGGTGGAGCTCTGAGTTCGAGGCCAACCTGGTCTACAAAGTGAGTTGTAGGACAGCCAGGGCTACCCAGAAAAACTCTGTCTCAAAAAAAACCAAAGCCCCAAACCCAAACAACAAAAACAAAAACAACAACCAACCAACCCACCAACCAATCAACCAACCAACCAACCAACCAACCAACCAACCAACCAATCAACCAACCAATCAACCAACCAACCAACCAACCAACTGACCAATCAGCCAACCAACCAACCAACCCACCAACCAACCAATCAACCAACCAACCAACCAACCAATCAACCAACCAAAAACCCCAGAAAGAAATGTGCAGGCTGTGTGGGAGGTGGAAGTTCATGAAAGTTATGCCCTTTACTCATACCAGACTCCAGCTTTCTCAGTCTTCCAACACAGACTGAAGACCAGGGCCTCTCTTGGCGTCCTCTAGGTCTTCAGAGCAAGGTTGAAACTGCTTAGGTATCCAGACTTGTTTCAGCCATCATCACCACGCCAGCATCAGCAACCCAGACTCTGTCATGCTAGCCAACCTAGCAAATCCCTCGTTTATACTTAGTCTGCATGCTAGGGTCTGAGAGCTGTCTATAGAGCAGCTCTGGTGAATGACAGTGTATGTACCTGGTCCCAAGGATGCCACACCTACCGTTATGGCCAGTCGAAAGCAGGGAGCCCGTCATGCAATTCTCCAATCACTGTGTCCAGCCATGTACTTGGCATGTTGTAGTCTCTTTAGTAACTGTAGTGCTCTTTTCTTTAAGCTCTACTTTATTTGGGGTGTTTAGGCCTCAATCAACCTCCCTACCTCCCAACCCTATATAGGAGAGAGAAGGTTAGGTGACAGAAGAGGCCCCTTTATTTCTCCCAGGATTTTAAGGTTGAAAAGTCTTTGAGGCTATACCAATCTCCATCAACAGCAGATGCAGGCAGCAGTCTCTTCCAAGCTGCTGTGCCCCTAAGCATTTCTCTCCGTCTGTGTGCTCCAAACTGCCACATCATCCGTCTCTGGTCTCTTCAAACTGGTACACGCCATGCCACACGCTCTTTGCGCTCTTATTTATACCCTCAGAGCCCTAGACCACGCCCCTCTCCATGCTGCAGGATGCAGGCCATTACCTGCTGGCAAAAGTCATGCCCCTCATGAGACAATTAACAGCTGTGGACAAACTAAAGCTCAAACTGAATCCCTCACTTGGGATTAAAACGAAAACATATTTACACAGCACAACCGAGTTTACAAAGAACCTCAAACTTACATTACAAGAAACTGTCAGTTGTGTTGGATTGATCATCACTCCATGCAACTCCCTAAATCTCTCATGATTTATTGGTAAAAATTTTCCTTTAATTAGTGAAAAAAAGGGAGAAAGTTTTCCTGCAAGTTTATCAATTATTCACCTTACAAAGCCCTCCGAGCTCTTCAAGCACACTGTAAATAATTTATATCGCGACTCCTGTGATTTCAAATTTGTTTATTAATGTTATCCTGGAGATAGAAAACAAACTAAGTAAATCCACACTAACTAACTCTGCAAATCATTTAGAATAAAAGGAAAATATCTTTTCTTCTTCTCCCTTGAAGACGTTGAGCTCTGGTTTATTCTCGTAAAGCAAAGAGTTCCGCTGAACTAAGCTGCGGCATGCCTGCCTTCAACATTCATTGGCTTCCTGACAGACACCAGGTAAGGAGTCAGTAGCGGGGAATCCACCTCTCCACACCTATGGGGGTTTGAATGAGATGCCACCACTTGCTGTTTTGGGCATTGGAATACTTGGCACCCAGCTGATGGAATTGTTTGGGTAGGTTTAGGAGGCGTGGCCTTGCTGGAGCAAGTATGTCACTGGGAATGAGCTTTGAGGTTTCAGAAGCCATGCATGGTTTCCAGGGCTTTCTTCTTGCTTCCTGTTTGTGGTTTGACATGTGAGTTCTCAGCTGCTGCTTCTGCCACCTGGCACCTGGCACCTGGTACCTGACACCTGGCACCTGGCACCTGGTACCTGACACCTGGCACCTGCCACCTGGTACCTGCCACCACCTGCCACCATGGACTCTTAGCCATCTGGAACCAAAAGCACATAAACTCCTTCTATAAATTGTCCTCGTCATGGTGCCTCTGTGAGCACTGGGATCAGGGATCAGGGATCAGAGAGGGCCTGGTATGTTGAGGAAGCCTCCAGACATCTTGCAGACAGTCCCAGTCAGAGCCATATTCCTGGCTCTGATAAATCCTACACCCATGACATTAACATCTGAGTCTAGGGCTGGTGAGATCATGAGTGGGTAAAGGCACTTGTCATGCAAGCCCAGTGACCTGAGTTAGATTCCCAGAGGCCACGTAAAGAGCCAGACATGGTGGCATGCATCTGCAATGCTAACACTCCTGAGTGAGATGGATTTTTTTGGCAGAGTAGTCTCCTAGAAGCTTGTGGGCCAGGTGGTGTAAGGGAGACCCTGCCTTAAACACAAGAAGAACAAGGTTGGGGTTGTGAATGTAGGCTTAATGGAAACAGGACAGCACTAAGTGGCAAACACCTGAGTCACAATGGCTAAATGCGGGGATCACCAGCGGATGCTAACACTGGTAAGCGAAACTGAAACGAGAATCAGGTTGTCTACATAGACTCCCTAGTCCAAAAGGAGACACCAGGGGCGCACACTAGAGAGGAGGCAAGAGGAACTCTGTAGTGAGGGAACTGCCAATGCTGCCTTCACCATGAATACATGAAGTTAGGAAACTGCCAACAAATACATTCTAACCCCACACATGGTTGAGGAACCACAGGGTGCTACGGCTCTCTCTGATTTAAATGTGGGTCCTCAGTCCAATCACCAGAACCTCAGGCAGACCCAGACTGAGGGGGTATGTATATATATATACATATATATATATACATATATATATATACATATATATATATACATATATATATATACATATATATACATATATATATATATGTGTGTGTGTGTGTGTGTGTGTATACACACACAAACTGTGAGGGCCTCTTCGAATGTATCAAGGTCATGATAGACAAAAATAGACCAGGGATGAGAGGCGCAGACACTAAGGAGTTCCGACCACGACAAGAGAGAGGGACTAAACCTAGGACCAAGGAATGGATAGTGATGTCAGGGCACTTGTAATGCTTCAGCAGTCTCTGTAAATTATTTAATCATTACTACTTTGGTTTTGGTGCCTGCCTTCAAACCTATTTATTTCCATTTTATGCTTTTGAGTGTTTTCTTGTTCATATATCTGTGCGCCGTGTGTGTGCAGTGACTGTGGAAGACAGAGGGGAACATAGGAGCCATTAGACCTGGAGTTACAGATGATTGTGAGCTGTTGTGTGTGTGTGCTGGGAACGGAATGCAGGTCCCCTGGAAGAGCAGCAGCCAGTGCTCTTAACCACTGAGCCATCTCTCCAGTTATGTGTTTTTCCTCATTGGACTATGGGTCTGAGGATGTGGCTCAGTGGGGAGAGCAGTTTACTAGAATGCACGAACCTTGGCTGCTGTATAATTAGGAATGATCACTCACACCTCTACTCTTATCAAGGAGTTCAAGGACATATTCAGTTATGAATTCCAGGTCAGCCTTGATTCATGAAACTCTGTCTAAAAGAAGAAGAAGAAGGAGGAGGAGGAGGAGGAGGAGGAGGAGGAAGAGAAATCACATCTGCACAAAACAGTAACTGACTATGTGGGGAATTTGTAACATCTGGGGAATTTGCAGGGAGGGGTGGGACCAGCGAGGTTCATGGCTTTTGAAACGTTTCTCCTGTCAGTTTAAAATAATCTCAGAATGAAATATTAAGGGAAAATAAATCCTAAAAGCTGCACTTTCCCCTAGTTCTCACTTAGGGATTGCCTTTCTCTTGGGTGTGAAATTCGGTAATGCCTGGGACAGTTTTGGTTGTCTTGGCTGGGGCAAGGTGTGACTGGGACCTAGCGTGGGGGCGGGGGGGGGGGGGGGGGGGGGGGGGGGGGGGGGGCAGACTAAAAGCACCCCACAGTGCACAGGGTGGACACCACCCCCCCCTCCCCCGGTGGTCCCAGTCTCACCCCTGCTTTGACTGGGACACTGTTCTGGAGTAGCAGCTCAGTTTACAGAACTGTCAGGAGGAATCCGCAGTGACGTAGCATGCCACTCGCCCTGCCTGTGAGTGTCTGTTTGTGACACCAGAATGTGAGTTTTCCTTTCTGCCTTGTCTTACATTGTGGAATCTTGAGTTTGCGGGCAGCAGTGACTCTGCGTTAGAGGTGCCTGGTGGGTGGATGTTTTGTGACCGCACACAAGTGGCGGGACACCATTGATAGCAATCGGTTTCCTTTCTCCCCTGGTCCAGGGCACGCATGTCCTCCTGACCATTTTTAATGAGAAAGAGGACATTGCTGAGTGGAGGGGACTTCTGTCAGGCACTGCCTGGTGGGCTTAGGGAAGAGCCAATCCTTCATTAATTAACCTTCACTTTCTATGTAGAGTCACCAATTCAGATGCAGGCAATTAAACCAAGGTCACTTCAAGGATGGACAGGGGGAAAAACAGCCATTGCAAAGAGGGAGAAGTTTTGGGTAGAGGGTTTGGGATTCTATTTTTATCTCTGGGCAGAACTGCAGAGTCATCTTTTCCTTACTTGCAACTTTCTTTCTTTCTTTCTTTCTTTTTTTTTTTAAGTGGGAGAGTGTTAAGTTCACCTCAGAACCAAATCTCAGGAAAATTTTAAAGATTTATTAGGCTAGTCACATCATGTGTTCCTCAGAAATAAATGTTGAGAGTAAAATTTAATTTAAGGGAAATGCATGGTACAAAGGAAAGAATATAGAATTATGCTGGGGACAGAAAAGTATGTTCAGGGAGCACAAGGAGGGGTTTTATTTTTATTTATTTATTTTAAAATTTTATTATATATGAGTGTGTGTGTGTGTGTGTGTGTGTGTGTGTGTGTGTATGCTTGTAGATGTCAGGTGACAATTTTTTCCAGTCCTTTCTCTTCTTCCATGTGCATTCTCCTAGCTCTGTGAGTGACAAGTGCTTTTATTTGCTGAGCATTCCCACTAGTTCGGGGTGTACTTTTAAATTACTGTGGTCTCTGAGTTGGAGTTATATGTCTCTTGGTTTTGTTTTACTGTGTGGGGAGTGAGGTAGTGTAGAACACGGGTTATATAGGCAGGAGCTGACGGCATGTCATGGGCGCAGCTAGGAATACTCAGTTTTCTGCTGTCTTGGGCCTTGATCTTCTCCTCTGTAAAATGGGTCTAATGTCAGTCCCACGCCCAGGATTGCTGAGAGGAAAGTACCAGGAAAGAACCCATCCTCTGGGTGTTTACGGGGACACAGTTGCCCAGTAAGCAAAACTCACAGTGTGCCAGGTGCTGCAGCTGCCGCGAGGGTTTCTTGTCTGCCATGAGCCTTTTGAGTTAGGAGCTGTGGTTGTTCAGAACGCCGTAAGTGACACAGCCATTAGGCAGGGAGTTGGGAATTGAACCCATTATTCTGTGCCATTCCAGAGAATTGTGAATTCCTAATTCACCTCACACGAAATTTTCAGTAAGTTGTTAAAGTGAGCACAGTGTGGCATAATTTCCTGGTAGAAGTGGGTCTTGGCCGGTGGAAGTAATGACCCTTTGAGGCCCACCAGTGGTGAGATACTGTCAAGTGTTCTAGCCACTGAGAAACAGCGCCACCTAGTGGGAAGATAAGGGATGACATGATAGCCGGTGCGTTCTGGAGACAAGGTGGATTCTGTCTCTTATCTTGGCTTCTAAAATTTACTTTATAAAACAAAAGTGCTTGCCATGTCATAGTCTCAAAGCCATTTCCTAGTTCTGACAGGGATGTATTTAGAACTGAAGTGTTACATTAGAGTTACAGTTTCACAATGGAAGGCAGCTCCATCTAGCTTATTAGTGTCCCTTAGAGGAGACGTTTGAATCTCTCAGCTTGCCCTGCTGAGCACTTTACTTCAGTCATAACGACGAAATGCTTAATTTGTTAAACATATACAGAATCTGAGGCAGAGCCATTCGGTATATCTAATATCGCCTGCAGTTATTAAAGTCAGTTTTTATCTGTTTAAACAGGTCATTAAAAAAAAAAAAAAAAAAAAAAGCAGAGGCTGAGATAAAGGGCCATGTCCCTTCCCTGAGATGTTTAACAATTTCTGATTAAGAGGCAGTGCAAGCCAGAAGCAAGAACAGCTTAACAGGCAGGAATCAAGCCCTGACCTGGCTGCCTTTGAGTCCTGTTAAGGCTGAGCAACACCCAAGTCACAAAAATCTCCTCATTAATTGACGTGACAACTGTTTAAATTAGAAGTCTTTGCACTTGACCACAAGTCTAGGCATTTCTGAAGATTATGGACTTGGTTCACCTGAGTCCTCCCGACCATCTGCTCAGGGCATGCCTCGTGCATTGAACTTTGGTTCTCTGATTTCTTTTCCTTTTTCCATGTAATGTCCGTCACAAGATAGAAAGACTCGGCTGTGGTAGAAGCCAAGGAACTCAGTACAGAACCTCTGGCTTTTAGGGAGTAAATATGGATTCCTTACATTAGAGAAAAATACTATTTTAATATTTAAAAAAGCATTTATTTATTTTTAATCTCCATGTGTACATGCGCCACATGGGTGTAATGCCTATAGAGACCAGAAGAGGGCACCGGATCCTCTAGAACTGGAGTTAAAGGTGGTTGTGAGCTGTCAAGTGGGTGCTTAGAATTGAACCCAGGTCCTCTGGAAGAGCAGCTAGTGCTCTTAACTGCTGAGCCATCTCTCCAGACCCACTGTTACTATTTTTAAAACTGATTTTGTTAATCTAAAAAGGAGTGGGAGTGCTATGGAATGATTTTTAAAATAAGTCTGAACTTGTTCAGATTTCTTATTTCTCACACGTGAGCATTCCTTTTTACTTCTGTGACAAGTAGCTAGTACTCAGTGAATGGGTGTGGTGGCGCATGCTTTTAATCCCAGCACCGAGAAAGCAGAGGCAGGTGGATTTCTGTGAGCTTAAGTCTGGCCTGGTCTACAGAGTGAGTCCTGGGCCAGCCAGGGCTATGAAGTGAGATCCCTTTCTAACAAAACAAAACACGAAATGAAATGAAACAAAACGAAAGAAAACAGAAAGGGGGAAAATGCACTGGGCTGGTGATTTTAGAAGCTCCAGTGTGTGTGTGTGTGTGTGTGTGTGTGTGTGTGTGTGTGTGTGTGTGTG
>OU015742.1:65740665-65792378 GCA_907169655.1 Acomys percivali | reverse complement strand
GAGAGAGAGAGAGAGAGAGAGAGAGAGAGAGAGAGAGAGAGAGAGAGAGAGAGAGAGAGAGAGGAAGCGCAGAGAGCGAGAGCACACAGGAGACATATCAAGAGCATCTGACAGCACATGGCGGCACAGTGTGTGCCCGGAGGGGACACTGGAGGGAACGCAGTCTGTGTGGGAGACTGAGATGTACCCAGGAAGACCTTCTGGGAGACAGGAAAGGGAGTGGGAGGCAAAGATGTGGTAATCTTAATTGCTGTTGAAAACCAAAAGCAGGGCCAGTCGTGGTGGCTTGTGCCTTTAATCCCAGCACTCGGGAGGCAGAGGCAGGTGGGTTTCTGGGTTCCAGGCCAATCTGGATCTACAAATCTACAAATCAAATTCAAGAGAGTCAGGGCTACACAGAGAAACCCTGTCTTGAAAAACCAGAAAACAAAAGAAAATAAAACAAAACAGAAAGCATAAAAATAATGCTTCCTGCTCTCATTTAGAAAGGTGCAGTGATTTTTCTTTTGAAGCTTTTGTGTATGGGTGGGTGGAAATTGAATTAACTTTCTAACTCTTGCTGTGAATTGATTTAAACTTGATTTGGAGAGTAGACTCAGGATAAAAGAAAGGCTATGTGGGGGTCTAGAGAGATGGCTCAGCCCTTACGAACACTTGCTGTTTTTCCAGAGGACAGGGTTCAGTGGCCAGCACACACGTCAGGTGGATCACAATCATTGGTAACTTCAGTTCTAGACATCTAATGTCCTCCTTTGACCTCTGAAGGCACCAAGGCACACATCGGTGCACATATATACAGGAAGGCATGCACACTCACACAACACATTAAAAAAGGCTATATGTCTCATTTGCAGAATCTACCCTTTCCGTTCGTTTGTGGTTTTGGCTTTGGCTGTTGTTTTGAGACAGGCTTACACTAAATCTTATGTATAGAGAGTCGAGAACTCTCTGTGTAGTCCAGACTGTCCACAAACTCATGGTGATCCTCCTGCCTCAGCCTCTTGGGTGCCATCATGTCCAGCTCAAACTCCAGTTTTGAAAGGTTAATTGAAAAGACAAATATTCATCCCATAGAAGATTTGAAATGCGGCGGATACGGGGCAGTATGAGCCCCAGTGGGAAGAGAGCAACTTGGTTTTGGAGGTGCTGTGGACAGAGGGGCTGGGTGGCTCTAAGCCCACATCCCTGGCAGGAGATTTCTGCTGTGAGCTCTTCTGCCTGGTACTGGCTGCAGGATGAAATTCTTCTCATCTGGCTTGTGCCATCAGGGGAAGCTCCTAGGAGAATGGGCGCCAACATGGTTTGATTTATTGCTTTCTCTCTTAGTAAGTTTTAAAATTGTGTGAATATATACATAACATAAAACTTTCCATCTCTGTAGTCATCTCAGGCTGGTCTGAAACTCATATTAGCTCAGGCTAACCCTGCCTTAGCACTTCCAATACTGTGTTTACAGGCATGAGCTATCATGCTTGGCTCAGAATTTCTATTGTTTGTATTGGTGTGTGTGTGTGTGTGTGTGTGTGTGTGTGTATGTGTGTATGTGTGTGTATGTGTGTATATGGAGGGTATATGCATCACATAAGTCCAGTGGCTGTGAAAGCCAGAAGAGGGCATTGAGTCCCCTGGAACTGGAGTTGCAGCTATTTCTGAGCCACCTTAAGTAGGTGCTGAGAACTGAATTTGGGTTCTCTGGAAGAGTAGCCAGTGCTCTCAATTACAGATTCAAAATTTCCTAATGTAAAACTATTTCTCTAAATTTAATTTCAATTTTGAGATAATTGTGTGTATGTATGTTGAACTATACATTTTAATTAATATTCTATCTCCTATGCCACTAGTATATCTTACCATTTATTTTGTATTTGGTCAATTTATTAAACTTTTATTTTTAGCTGTTTTTCAATAAAATCCCTTGAATTTTCTAGAAAATTATCATCGAATCCCCCAATATTTGTCTTGTACTTTTCAATAATTATGTGTTAAATATCTTTCCTTCCTTCCTTCCTTCCTTCCTTCCTTTCTTTCTTTCTTTAAGACAGGGTTTCTCTGTATAGCCTCAGCTGTCCTGGACTAGTTTTATAGACCAGGTTGGCCTCAAAGTCAGAGCAATCCACCTGCCTTTGCCTCCTTGAGTGCTGGGACAAATTATTTCATAATAGGACTTTATCAATAACATTCTTTAGGAAAGACATTCAATAGTGTTGGCCAACAATGCTTTTAATTTCGTCCTTATTTTTGGATTTTATGGGGCTGCTGTTAAGATTTTATAAGTCTGATTTAATGCGGTGGTTTGAAAGAGATGCCTTTTATTTTATTTTGCAAGTTAACTTTCATCTTAAGTTTATTAAGAATGTGTGATGATTCAATGATAAATTCCTCTTGAACTGCCTGTCGCTACTTTTCAGATTAACATGATAAAAATCTCAGCTTTCTTCTGGTTGACATTTGCATCTTAAAGTCCTCTGGAGCTCCAGTATTAATACTTTTTAGAAGGTGACGCTTTTTGTTTTCAACATGAAACTGCACACGAAAAGTGCGCATCAATTGCCTTCTGTACGTCAGGGCCTGTGGAGGACCCAGCATATACTGGGAACAAATCAAACACAGTCTTGTCCCTGGTGGATCCAATGGTCGAGGGGGAACCAGAGGAGAGTGGGGGTTAAGAATTCAGGGAACTGTTTCAGTCGGTCATGATTCTCTGAAGCAGAGCAAAGCTTCAGTTTTCTCTGTGTGTGCATTTATGTGTTTATATGTACACGAATGTGTGTGTTTGTGCCTATGTGTGATGTATATGTATGAGTATGAATGTGTTTAAGTTTGCATGTGTGTGTATGTGTGTTAATGCGTGCAGGTGCACCGGTACATGTGTATGCGTTCATATGTGTGGGGGACCAACTTGGATATCATTTCCCACGTGTTTTCCACCTTTGTTTTTGAGACAGTGTCTGTTATTGACCTGAAACTTGCCACATAGGTCAGGCTGTCCAGCCGTCAGGCCTTGGTGATCCTTCTGTTTTTGGTCTTCTGGGCACTGACTTTGCAAGCGTGAGGACCTGAGTTTGATCCCTGGCATCCCCATTAAAAAGAAAAAAAAAAATCCTCCTGTAATACATGCATTATAGAGCTGGAGAAGAGGAGATAAGAGGTCACACACGTTTGCACCCCCCTCTGTGCCCCCCACAATCACGAGACAGTATCATATATTGTAAGTTAAAAAGTTAATTGTTGAAAGAAAACTCTCCCTCTTAAAAGTTGACTAGTGTTTATCTTTGTGTGTGTGTGTGTGTGTGTGTGTGTGTGTGTGTGTGTGTGTTTGAGAAGATAATCTTGGTTATTGATCCTTCTGCTCTCTTTGAGCTGGGGTTTCTTGGTCACTACCATGTTACTCCAGGCAAACAGGTCTGTGAAATTCCTGGAATCCTCCTACCTCACCCTCTGTCCTGCCGCAGAAGCACTGAGGGTACAGGCACACGCTACTGCGTCCAGCTTTGTGTGGGTCCTGGGACTCAGATCTTCTCTCTCAAGTGTTTTACAACTGGGCTGCCTCCCCAGCTGCAGAGCTGTTAATGCTGCTCTTACCAGGGGTGAGAGGAGTGTACTGACAGTCTGGGGGTGTCCCAGGTAGAAATCCGGGTCCTGGCCTTTCATAAATCATGCCAACTATAAACTTTCTTTATGTGGCAAAATTCAAGTCTCTGGGTGATAAAAACCAAAATAAGAGAAAACAAATTGTGGTCAATTACCAATAGTTTCCTGGAGTTCTTCATAATGGCCACAGAAGCACAGTTAAAAGCACTGTTTTGAACATTCCATATATGTGCACAATGAATTTTGGCCATATTCTCCTATTACTGCCTCCTCCCACCTCTCCCTAGTGTCCTCTGATCCTGTCCCCTCCAAACATCACACTCTATTTTTGGGGGGGGTTAGATTTTTAAGGTCTATTTTATCTTCACCTTTGCGTATGTTCCTGTCTATGTGGAGCTGTGTGCATGTGCCTGCCAGTGCAGGTGCCTGTAGAGACCAGAAGAGGGCGTCAGGTCAGCGGGAGCTGCAGTTAACAAGTAGTTGTAAGCAGCCTGATTTGGGTGATGGAAACGGAATTCTGTCTTCTGCAAGAGCAGCAAAGGCTCTTAACCACTGGGTCATCTCTCTAGGCCCCCTTCTGGTTACTAGTGAACCCCCAAATTCAATGAATGCTGTCCATACGCTCTTGGGTATAAGACCATCCACTGAGACAAGGGCGAAGTACAAGCAGCTGAGTACCCAGAGAAGAGCCAACGACAGTCATTGACCGCCAGGAGCCCCTCTGCTGAGGGTGGAGTCCTGTGGGCCCATCACTCATTAATGCTGGAATTTTGACTGGTGCAGGTAGGAACCAGCTTTTTTTTTTAAATAGGGTTTCCTTGTGTAGTCTTAGCTGTCCTAGAACTCACTATGTAAACTAGACCGGCCTTGAACTCAGAGATCTGCTTGCCTCTGCCTCCCAAGTGTGAGGATCAAAGGTTGTGTGCCACTTGGAACCAGCCTTTGTGTTCCCATTTCCCACGAGGGGAAAAGACTTACCGCTTTGAGCCACCCTGTCCACATGACTCAGTAACCTACATCTGGGCAGAGCGATCACTTAGAAGTGCTTTTTCCTGAGCACCTGCTTCATCTAAATAAAGGAGGTTCTGGTAAACACAGTGCAGCCATGACTGTGAAGCCCTTTCAACCCAAATCCCTCCACAAGCACAGACGGGATCATCTTTGAGAAAAAGATGAGCTGTCTCTCAATGCTCCCTCCCTAGAACAGGCCTTATAAAAATAAATGGGACTCCAAGATTATGAATGTGTCACAGTAAAGCTGAGTAAGATCTCTCATCTTGCCACGAAGCCTGGACTTCCAGGGTGACACGGGGAAATGGCTTCATGATGCTGGAAGGAAGGCTGTGTGCTGGCAAACTGAAACCTGCCAAGTGAGAGGGAAGAGGGCTGTACATACCTCCTTCACCGCTGAAGTTCAGCAGTTTGCTTGCAGACACTCCTACACACATGGCCATGAAGATGTGCTGGACTCTGTGATGGTGACACCATATGAGCTCCGGTCACTTGGAACATGGCCAAGTTTATAGTCTTGATTAGGTCGGTCTGGGTACAGAATAACAGCAGTCATTCTCGTAGAAACACAACAGACTCATGGTGGATGTGCATTCAGACGCCATGAAGTATTACATGGCAAAACAAATTGAGGGTATGTCTTACAGCTGGTGATTAACCAATAGGCAAACATAGAAGTTTGAATAAGGAATTTCGGCTTCCAGCAGAGTGTTCTTATGGGATTCCTGAGTGTGTGAGTGAGTGGGTCTCTGATTCTTGTGCTTTCTCTTGGGCTCTTTTCCTTCTGTTTGTCTCGCCCAATTTTAATGTGACGGCTTCTGTTTTACTTTCTTATATTTTATTTTATTATATTTAAAAAAATGAATGAATGAAAAACCTAGCCACTAGGGTAAAGGTTTAACAACTGAGCTGTCACTTACACCAGCTGGGAGAGGGACAGTCAGATTCCTCCAATCAAGTGACACTGGGTACAGTGACTACTCCAGGACAGTCCTCAGATTCAGGGCTAGTTGACCAATACCTAATGGATCCCACAGTTTGTGTATGTACATTTATTTGGTTCCAGTTTTGTATTTACTTTTCGGATATGGTTTTATTTTGTTGTCTTGGTTTGTGGGGAATTTGTTGTTGTGTTGGCTTTTTGTTCTTGTTTTTGTTTTTTTGTTTTTTTGTTTGTTTTTTTTCTTTTAATTTTTTTTTTAAGTTTTTGTTTTTTTTGAGGAACAACTTTAAGTTGAGTGGCTAGGTGAAGGACTCGGTGGAGAGAAAAATATATGATAAAAATATTTAAATTTTGTTTTAAATAATAAAAAATATAATAAAAAAGAAAGAAATGACATCAGAGACTCCTCGGTTTGACTGCTTTGTCCTGATGGAGACCTTGAAGCCTTTAGGGTATGGATCCTTGCAGGAAGAAGTAAGTCATGGGGGTGGTGGGTGGTGGGTGGTGGGTGGA
The DNA here is from genome assembly GCA_907169655.1 of Acomys percivali. NCBI lineage: Eukaryota > Metazoa > Chordata > Mammalia > Rodentia > Muridae > Acomys > Acomys percivali. Next base: position 65,786,320 of record OU015742.1, on the reverse strand, counting down.
GTGGGGTGGGGTGGAAGGTGGGTTTTGAAGTTGTATAACCTCACTCCACTTCCTGTTCTCTCTCTCTTCCTGACTGCGAGGCTAGCCCCACACACCTGCTGCCGTGTCTTCTCTGCAATGGTAGACTGCGTCTGTGTAACTATAAACCAGGTGAACCTTTCTCCTCTGAGTTGCTCTCCTTGGGGCATTGTGTCATAGCAACAAGAAAGTAACTGATGTAATCATTACACACATTGAGAGGTGACTGTGAACTACGTTAGCCTAGGAAGAGGCCAGGACCCTGCGCAGACAGTCATGAGGGTGGGGAATCGGTGGGAGTCAGGGGGAAGATGTGGCAATTGTGCTCTATGTGGACCAATGTGGTTGTAAGTGCTTCACGCAGGGAGAATGAGGGTGTGTTGGGAACAGAGGTGACAAGGGCCACTGTATGTTCACACAACATGGGTCCGATGTGCCAGTTAAAACATGGCTGGCACTGGACATCCGAGAAGCTGTCAAATCACAGCATCAAATCACCGACACCAGTTGTCTGGGAAACCCAGAAGTAAACATTGCTTTAACCTGTGGTAGAACTGCTCTTCAGGCAGAATGTCATCTCTATGTTGGTTCTTCCTGAATATGACCTTCAGGTCACCTTTGTCAAGCTGTTTGTGTGTCTGTCTGTAAGCCTGTATGCTAGTTTGTATGCGATGCCTGCCTGTGTGCAGCCTGTGTGTGCTGGGCAGGCGCCTGTGAGTGGCTGATTGCTTAAGCCTATGTGCTGGTGAATAAAGTACTGTCTTATCTGCCCACGGCTTCTCAAAATATCTCCAACATCCTGGCTTCCCATGATCCCCTTCTTCCCTAATGTCTGAGCATGGACCTCACAGGGTAGCCTTCAGCAGCCCTTGAATTCAGCATCTCTAAACTTCATTTACCAGGTTGTTGTTTCTCTGAGTGTTACCCGTTGGCACCTTTGGGGTGGGTGGGTGGTCCTAGGACTATTGCCAGGGGCTGTGGAAGTCTCTATGGTAATTTACTTTTAATTGAAAAGGACTCAGTAATCCTTATAAAGCATTATGTTGTAGAAGGGAACGCTGTAGACACAAGCTCTTGTGATGGCCTCACCAAGCAGAGGGGCTAAAGGGGGCTCCAGCAGCTGAACATGTGCAATGGTGGATTTCAATCTTCCTAAGGCTGCGAACCCTTTAATATGGTTCTCTCAGCCATAAAATTATTTCACTGCTACTTCAGGTAACTGAACATTTTTACTACCATTATGAATTGTAATGTAAATATATGGTATGTAGGATATCTGATATGTGACCCCTGTGAAAGGGTCATTTGACTCCCAAGGGGGTCGTGGCCCACAGGTTGAGAACCACCTGTATAAGGGCTTGCCCGCCATGTGTAGGAAGGGGCTCTGCATGCGTCATCCAGCAGGCAGACATACCAGACCCACTCTGGAGAGTAAGTGGCCTCTGTGTGGATCCCAGAACTAGGAACCCTGCAAAGTTGGAAAGTTGAAACCCTGTGGAGAAGCATCTGGCCCAGGGCAGGCCTGGTGGTGCCCTCCCCTTGTCTTATTGGCATGTTTTTCTCTTGCGTGTGGCCAGCTGTCCTAATTTCATTTCTATTGCTGTGCTAAAATACTCTGATAGAAAGCAAATTAGGGGAGGAAGAGGTTTATTTTAGCTTGGTTCCAGGTGGTTACAGGTCATCGCTTGGGGGTGGGGTGGGAGGTGGAGTCAAGATGACAGCAACTCAAAGCAGCTAATCGTATCAAACCCCCAGTGAAGAGCGGGGAGCAGTGCATGCATGCACACGTGCTTGTCTCATTGATCGTGCTCAGAGAGGCTTCTCCACTCTCAGAATGTAGCAGGACCCCTGCCCAGGGAGTGGTGCTGCCCACAGTGGGCTGGGTCTTTCCGTGTCAATTAACTGAATCACTACAGTATCGCTCTTCCACAGACTCACCTACAGGCCAGCCTGATGCAGGCAATTCCTCAAGGAGACACTCTTTTCAGGCGATTCAGGGTTGTGCCAAGTTTATAATGACAGTTCAGCATCTCACCAGGCATACAGCTGTAGGTACTCTCACTCGTCAATGGGTTTCTTCTGGGAAGGTCTGGACTGGACAGGCAAGCCTGGTAGATGTACTAACTTGGGGAATATCCACCTACTGGAGACAAATGGGAGTTGGGGCCTGGACCTCCCAGGTTCCTTGACTCTCGGGGCTGACCTGGGGGGCCATGTTAACAGGTTCTCCTTGGAGCTCTAGTTGCCTGCAGCAGCCCACGCACATGGCTGAACACCTCACTGGCCTGTCTTTCCTCTCCAGCTCCCGTGCACAGGGCTCCGCAGGGCTTGCTGAGGGGGCTTCACCCTTGGATCCACATTCTTGACCCTGGTGTTCCATTGAGAGAAGCTAGCCTGAAATGCTGCCTGATCCTAAGTGGGCAAGCTGACGATTAGTACCACACAATTTTAATATTATCCTTTCTCTCATTATGTGCACGTGCGCGCACACGTGCACCTGTGTGCTTGAAGGTCAGAGGTTGACCTCATGCCATTTTCTCAATTGCTTTCCACTTACTACTCTGAAAAACACAGATCTCTCCTTGGTCTGGAGCTCACCATTCATTTAGACTAGCTGGCTGGTGGGCCCCAGGGCTCTTCTGATCTTCTCCTGAGCAATAAGATCACAGGTGCATACTTGCTTGCTGAACTCAGAATTTTTTTTTTTTTAAACATGAGTGCTGGGAATCCAAGCACTTGTCTAGCAAGCTCAGGTCCAAACGCTTGCTAGGCAAGTGCTTTCCTGACTCTGATCCATCTACATAGCCCCCCCCACACCTATTCTGTGGGTGGATAGCACAGCTGTGCTGAGTCCACCAGCACAGTGGGGTGGTTCTTCATCAGCTCTTGTTTCTGATTATCGTGAATTAGGAAATTGAACTCCGTGCTGATTAATCCAGTTTTGAGCAGCAAGCTGGGGAGAGTGGCTGTTCCTTGAGTTAGTGTGATTGAAGTTGAAATGCAGAAAGAGATTAAACGCACAAACAAACTCAAGACTACATTCTTCTTCTATTAAACCAAATATCAGTGATTTTGTTCCAGAAAAATAACATCATCCGTCACATTAAATTAACGTTAGGAATTTAAATTTTATTGGTTTTGGTGTTATGTTTGAATATAATTTGAAAACATATTCTAGATTTATAGCTATATCAAGACTGTCAGCATAAGGAGTCTATAACTAGCTTTATGTTTATATGTACTGAAATTAAATTATAATGAATTTAAAAAATACATTGTGGTTTTTGTTGAGAACATATACAAACTTATGCGCATACTCATGTACATTGCTGTATAAAGGAGATTGCTTAGGCCCTCTTCAGGTTTTGGGGAGCCACCAAGAAAGTTTTGGCTGACAAAAAGTAACCCCATTAAAATAGTGTTTGAGGACAAACTAATAAAGTTTGGATTTATGTAGAATGCATAAGACCTAGAGTACAGCCAGTGTGCAAAACCGTTTGCTGGATAAATAACTTAAAACGAAACTGAATTAGTAAGCTGTGTGGTTCTACGTGTTTAAGTGATGGTATAGGGCAGGGTGCAGAAGTCCAGAGCCCTCTAAGGCTCTGCACACGGGACACGGGCTGGTCCCTGTTTTGATAGAGTTCTGAGACAGGCTTTCAGGAGCAAATGGCTCTTAGTGGTAGGTCCCATGAGACCAGGGGAGGGAGGATGGAAAGGGGAGAATCGGGTAGGGTTGGGGTGGGGGAGATGCGGCTTTAGGGGAATTCCCGAGGGTGGCACTAGCCAATTTGCAGGGGCTGGGAAGTTGACCCTTCTTGGGTCTAGGAGATGGGGCTTTTCTGCTTCAGCCCCAGCCTGCCAGTGGCCATCTGTGTTAAGAGTGTCTCCCAAGGAGGGCAGCAGGTGAGGACATACGTAGTCAGTACCTAGGCGCAAGGAGATGACAGCAACAAGGTCGACATTGCACAGAAGTAGCTGACAGGACTCCAGGAAGCGTCCCTGGGGCATCCACACAGTGTGCCATCCGAGCCTAGCAATCAGAGTGATTTGAAAGCTTCGTCCTGCCGTAGGACTAATGGTTAACTCATTGACAGGAGAAGGGGCCTGGGAAGGAAGCTGGTGGGTAGGGTACAGCCTTTGGAGTCCTCTGAGGCACAAGACATGCTGGGAATCAGTCTCCACACAGAATCTGAGGTAGCCACCACCAATTCTCAGACCCGAGCATCGACAGTTTCCTCACGGGTCTTTAGCTCTGAAGTTTCCTGACCTCCTGACCTCCCATCTGGGCCCTTTTCTCTGTATTCCCCTCTCTACATCTCCCTCACTGTGTTCCTCTTTCTGCACTTTCCTCTCTGTGCCCTCCTCAGGTCTACACTCATTGCTAGAATGAGCCTTTCAGTCTGTGCTCACTTGCTTACCTCCTCGCTACGCAGTCCTTCATGAGCATCCAGTTCTACCTCAAAGGTTCCACATAATTGTCAGCGTGATTGCCCCCAGGTCCAGTCAGGTTGGCTTTCAGGTTGTCTGAGGGGTTAATGCCACCATATTGCTCCTGTCATGTCAACTTCTCCTTCTGAGACATCGAGCCACAACAAATCCTCCCTCTTTGAGGGCTTCTGTCAAGGATTTTGTAAGAATGACTGGAAAAGGTAATAAATATAGCCCATAATATTTACATCTCCCAAACACAAAGGAGAGAGAGAGAGAGAGAGAGAGAGAGAGAGAGAGAGAGAGAGAGTCTGAATTAGGAATCAAAGAAGTAATTATTTTTCAATTGACAAAATGATAAAGGAATGTTCTTTGTGGAAAATATACAAATTTGAGATTAGGTAAAGGAAGGGGAAAATCCAATTGATCATCATCAATTAGAAATATCATAATGAGGAGCTGGAGAGATGGCTCAGAGGTTAAGAGCACTGGCTGCTCTTCCAGAGGTCCTGAGTTCAATTCCCAGCAACCACATGGTGGCTCATAACCATCTGTAGTGAGATCTGGTGCCCTCTTCTGGCAGGCAGACTACTGTATATAATAAATAAATAAATAAATCTTTTAAAAAAGAGAAATATCATGATGAGGGGCTGGAGAGATGGCTCAGTGATTTAGAGCGCTGGCTGCTCCTTCAGAGGACTTGGGCTTGGTTCCCAGCACCACATGATGGCTCACAGTCATCCCAGTACCCTGCGTCTCCTCATCTTCCTTCTTCTTCATCGTCTTCTTTTAAAAAATGTATATAGATGGGGATGGGGAGTATGAGGATGGCACTGGGAGGAGAAGGGGTGGCTGTGATCAGGATGTAAAATGAATGATAAATGAATTAATGGAAAATATGGATAGATGTCTTACCTGCATATATGTCTGCGCACTACATGCCTAGTGCCCTCAGAAACCTGGGGAGAGCACTGGATCCAAGCCTGGGTCCCCTGGAACTGGAATAGCAGATGGTTGTGTGCTTCCACATGGATGCTGGGGACTGAACCAAGGTCCTCTGGAAGAACAGGCAGTGTTCTTAACCACTGTGCCATCTCTTCAGCCCCCTTATGCCTTACTCTTATTATGTGTGTTAGAACTCTGCTTTCAACAGAGTTTTTAAAAATCATTAACTAAAAAAAAAAAAATCATCATTAACTAAAACTCATAACAAAGACATAAATTGTATGTAACAATGTAACAATATGCCTTCTGTGTTTACTGTGCGCGCATGTGTATGTGCGCGTGTGCACGCACACTCACACACTCACACACTCACACAGAGATCCGACACAGAAGTTGTGTGGATGGAAATTCACCAGGACTGAATATTATTACGAAGACTTCTATGCTGCCAGCCCACCAAAGCAGTGTCTACCATGTGCCATGATTCTCAGCGTGCAAACCCCTTTACAGATCACACATAGCTCAAGAGCTATTTCTTGATCCGAATTAACAAACCCTGGTTCTTTGGCAGTGAGTTTCAGACATTCTGCAACTTTATGTGTAAACACATCAGGATGTATTTGTAAAACATAAAGTTCCTTACACTTTGTCTTAGTCACCGTTCTACTGCTGGGAAGAGACGCCATCACCATGGCAAAGCTTATATGGGAAAGCGTTTACCTGGGGCTGGCCTACAGTTTCAGAGGTTAAGTCCACTATCCTCATGGCAGGAAACATGCAAACATGGAGGTGGATGTGGTAGCTGAGAGTTCTACATCTGGATCCCCAGGCAGCAGGAGGAAAGAGACTCTGGGCCTGGCTTGGGCCCTTAAAACCTTAAGGCCCACCCCCAATGATGCACTTCCTCCAACAAGGCCACACCTCCTAATCCCTCCCAAACAATGCCTCTTTCTGACGACTAAGCATTCAAACATTTGAGCTCATGGGTCATTATTATTCAAACACTACACACCTATAGAGCACAGTTTGCACACCTAAATGATACACTTTGCTGTTACAATCAGATATCTAGTTATGGTCAAATTTTCTTAATCATCTCACAAATAATTCTCTAAAAATATTCCATCTGAGCCAGTCGGTGGTGGCACATGCCTTTAATCCTGGCTGAGGCAGGCCGATTTCTATGAGTTCAAGACCAATCTGGTCTACAGAGCGAGTTCCTAGACAACCAGGGCAACACAGAGAAACCCTGTCTGGAACAACAACAACAACAAAACCCACCAAAACACAAAAATTTTGCTCTATGAATTATATATATATATATATATATATATATATATATATATTTTTTTTTTTTTTTCAGATATGCTAACCAAGAGGAGGATACAAATGGGTTGGTTGAATGTTCTGGGACTGATGCACAGATGGTAAAGTTGGCCAGTGACTTAGAGGACGACAAGGCTCATTAGGAACAAATGAGTTGGTAGGATCTACAGGACACAGAACTTGTGTGGCACCTAACAAAGGCAGGCGACCCCAGTCACTCTCTGTGCCATGTGGGCTTCCCCCTGCCTCTCTGACAGACCAAGCTAAGTTCCAGTGGCTTCAGATACCTTTCTGCTGTGGGCTTCTTGTTGCTGTGTCAGGCCTGATGCTTATGGCTCTTCCCAAGAGGTGAGGGGACACAGAACGTCAGATGATGTAGAAAAGACTCCCTAACCCTTGGGGTAAGCCACGACTCAGTGTTTTTGTGTTAATTGTGGCGACCAGCCCATCTCTTCTTCTCCCCATTTTATGGGTAGAAGCATTAAATATACCATCTTGATTATTTAAAAATCACTTCGCTTTATTCTGTGTGTATGCGGCCATACGTGTGCAGGTGCATATACATATGTGTGCATGTGTCTGTGAAAGTCTGAGGCCCGTGTTGGGTGTGTGCTTTGATTGATCTGCACTTCATCTTTCAAGCTGGGGTTGTCGGCTGCCGTTGGAGCTACCTATTTGGCAAGACTGGCTGGCTGGAGAGTGCGGACATCCTCCTGCTTCTGTCTCCCCAGCACTTGAATGATAGACATGCGCGGCCCCACCCAACTTGATGCGGATACTCCAGACTCTGTGCTTCTGCTGCAAGCACCGTAGTGGCCAGGCCATCTCCCCAGTCCCAGCCACTTGTAAGTGTGAAGTTCTGTCCTGTTACAAAGACTCACTCAGTCACACTGTCATGGGGCAGTTCCTTAGAATGCCACCCTCTAGCAAAAGTTTCTGCTCTACATTGATTGAGCAATAGCTGCCCCACCAAACCCAGCTTCCTTCCTCTGGCTTGGAATATTAAATGTAGTGAACCAGTTAGTAAATTACTTTAAGAAACACAGACTGTACTTGACCTTGTGATTCTTGGGCCCTTGCTTCCAGGTGTGCCACCACACCTGGCCTGCCTTTGTCTGTTCTAGCTACTCCATTTGGGTGGAGTCAGGCAGTCTGCACTCTTATGCAACCACCTTAGTTAAATTAGCATGCATGGTCATCCCAGTGTAGCATGAGGCAGGTTTTGAGGTTGAAAATGATTTCACCACCAGGCAGTGGTGGCACTTGTCTTTAGAGACAGGTGGATCTCTGAGTTTGAGGATAGCCTGGTCTACAGAGTGAATTCCAGGACAGCAAGGGCTACACAGAGAAACCCTGTATCAAAAAAAAAAAAAAAAGAAATTATTTTATTGTATAGGTTGTATTATCCATGTTCATACATTATTAATAGACACAGTTTGCCCCCATTTCTTGCTCATTGTAGAATATAATATACTGTGTATTTTATGGCATAATGATGCTGCAGTTGCCACAACTACACAAATAACTCTTTAAGATTCTGCTTTGAGGGGCTGGAGAGATGGCTCAGTGGTTAAGAACACTGGCTGCTTGCTCTTCCCGAGGTCCTGAGTTCAATTCCCTGCAACCATATGGTGGATCACAAACATCTATAATGAGATCTGGTGCCCTCTTCTGGAGTGAAGTTATACATGCAGACACAATATTGTATACATAATAAATAAATAAATCTTTTTAAAAAAGATTCTGCTTTGAATTCTTTTTAGAATATACTTTGAAGGTGAGTTTCTGGATCATAGAGTAGTGCAATTTGTGATGTGTAGTAGGGCATCAGAATACCAGTGTAAGGGCCAAGGCTATAGCTCATTGGTAAAGCACTTGTCAGCTATGTACCACGTTCCATCCCTGGTGCAGACACATGCACATACACAAACACATATTCATACATGCCCACGTATACACACACACACACACACACACACACACACACACACACACGAAAAAAATAGCATAAACTTGATGAGATTATTAAAAACTATCCAGACCTTACAAATCTGCAGTTAACTTCCTGTCCTTTTTTGTCAAGACTAAATCTCTCAGAGAGTGTGCCTGGATTTGGTTTGAATTCTGTGTTTGGTCAGAACCAGATACTTTATGTAATAATGTGCTGGTTTCTATCTGGGGGAGAGATGGCCCCAAGTTGTAAGATTTTTCCTAACCTTGAGGACACTGCCCAATTTTGATCTCTTAGAATATTGATTTCAGCATTCCTTTGGCCATTTCATGGCAGAAATATGTATTCCTCCATCTCTACTTGGAACCAATTTGCTCACCATATTGTTTTTTTTTTTCCCATCAATTATCAACAGAATGGCATGCCTGGCACCAGCCCATCTGGGAAGAGGAGATCTTAATGAAGAAAACGCCTCCATCAGATTAGCCTGTAGCCGAGTCTGTGCGAGGGCTTCCTTGACTAGTAATTAGTGTGGGAGGTTCTGGGCCATGGGGACCTTACGTCTTCTGGGCGGGTGGTCCTGAGGTGCAGAAGAAAGCAGGCTCAGCAAGTCATAAGAGCAGTCCTACAGACGCTGCTCCTCCACAGCTTCTGCTTCGCTTGGCTCGTGCCTCAAATTCCTGCCCTGACTTTCCTTCACCACGGACTAACACTGTGAACTGAAATAAATCCTTTCCTGCACAAGTTGCATTTGGTCACAGTGTTCACTGCAGCAGCAGCAGCAGCAGCAGCAGCGCCCCTAAGTCATGGGACTCTTGGCTCCCTCGAATACTTTTTCCTTTTCTCACAGGGAAGTGGCAAGATTCCTCCCTCACATCTAAATGTTGGCTGCTTCCTTGATGCCTGTAGGAAAAGGGACTCAGTTTCTCCGTGTGCACTCCTGGCAATTTGTATATTTCTCAAACTAGCCTGGCTGAGGCTGTGGCTTTGCTTTTGACACCATCCTTTGATACTTGTCAACATGGCGCCTGGCACAGAGCTTGGGAACCGCGTCTTGAGGCTGGTGCAAGGGCCATCGTTAATGAGAGTCTGTTGCTCGGTGCCTGTGTGTGTGTGGAGAGGAGAGGTCTGGACCTCTGCTTCAGAGTTATTAATTACCCACAGGTTTCATGTGAGTTTCCCAAGCTGGCTATTTCACAGACCCATCTTCGCATATGCCTTCCGAGCCCGGAAAGTTCCTGGCGCCTCGTCTTTGTATCATTTGACTCCTAGGACTAAAAGCCACATCCTGTTATGTTCGGTTGCTGGGTGGAGAAATGTTATCATGGGCTTCAGCAATAATTTATCCACAGAGCTCGAGGGCTTGTCATGTTCCCCTGACAGTGAGCCGCACCACTTTATCAACTCGCCTGTAAATCAGGCGTGTGTGGGTGCGGATGCCAGCACTGTTTGATCTCCTGCAGACACTGTAATAATCTGCTTTTGTCTGATTGATTCCTTCACATCAGCACGCACACTCGGCAACGCTGGGCGGAGAGGCCTCTGTTTATCTCTGCCGGTCATCTGCTGGAGGCCAACAGGGCACAAAATACTGTTGGTGGGGAGATGCGAGAGCTCTTGGAATTAGGGCCCTTCCATCATCCCCTCAGAGCTGCTTTCGTTCAATAAATCAATGATAGTGGGATTGAATGCACCGTAAATACCTCAAACCATATCTCTTACAAGAATGTAAGAGTAATTCATAGAAACAGGAAAGGTAACTTTGTGAGGAAGAATTACAGCCCCCGCAAGCTGCCAGCATCCAGGGCTCTTTGCTTCCTGGGCTCCCATCTCACCCCTTGAACTCTGAGAAGAATACACAGTTAGGCTGACGTTTGTTTCCAGAAAGCGCAGGGGGCAAAACTGACTAGAACAGATCTTGTCTAGACTGATCGCTGCTTTTCAAGCTAAAAATGAGGGTTTTTTCCTCCCTTCTTCTCCATTTCTGTCAGCTCCTGTTATTAGTGGTCCGACTTTGGGGTGTCAAAGGATGTATGGTATCATTTTCTGAGAGCAGGCTGGGTTCTGTCGTCTGATGGTTCCTGAGCTGCCCTTCTGCCACCTCATCCCATGCCCACCCTGTGGGGCACTGCCAATCTTTCTGAGCCTCCCCCCCACCCGCCAAGCCTGGTTCCGGTTTCCAGGACTACTAATTGCTGACAGGTAGTTTGGAGTGTATTCTGGCGTCAGAACGCCCAGGAACCGTGGTGAAATCTGTGAGCTGATGACTGCTTTGAGGGTGGCAGCGGCTTGCTGTGCAGTGACCTGGGAGCCGTCACAGCCGTCCATGCCTGCCCGGGCTGAAAGCAGGGGTCAAGCTGTATTGTCGAAGTGATTGACTAAAGCCCATTGGAGAGGAGGATTTTGTTGTAACTTCACAAGATGGAATTGCATGAGGAAGCCTTCTGTTCAGAAATGAGCATAGCTTTGGGGGAAGACAAAAGATGACTGGATTTGGCTATTTAGAGAACAGAAAAACATACAGTTCTTAGTCTCATAATGGCAATCAGTCATACTAACGGTTATTTGTACTTAGTGTATAATAAGAAATGTTTTGGGTGGTAACATGCAATTTTAGAAGAAGCAATATAACCATCACTGAGACAAACCACAACCCAGGGGCCAAATTCAGTCAGTCATTTGTGATTTGTCAATAAAGTTTTATTGAGACACAGCCACATCTACTTATTTATATATCTTGTATTTCTTTACCTCAGCCCAGGTGAGTGTTTGAAGCAGAGAGGTGCCCACAAAGGTAAACATAGTTACCAGTTAGAGAAAGCACTTGCCTTTCTGGGTTGCTCTAGTTTCAGAAAGCCTGTTCAAATCCTGGTTTTACCACTTAGAAGCTGTGTGACTTTGTATAAGTTATAGGACTTCTCTGACCACTGATTTCCTGATGTGTAAGATAGGAATCACAGTGTAAGCTTCCTATTATGAATTAGTGATCTCATGAGCATCTTAGTAGCATCCCAGTTAAGAAACAGTATCCCTCTTACGGTTTGTTATCTGTTCCATTGCCCTCAACTGGCACAGACACACCTGGCCTTCACCTGGCCTTTTGATGCTAATGTCTTTTCTTTTGTGTCCTATACCTTCAACGGTGTATGGGAGTGGACACTCCCAGCTCAGAACTTTTGAGAAAGACCAGACGGAGGTTCAGGCATCTCTAGCCATGATACTTTCCAAGTACCTCAGATGCCTCTGGGAGTGAATTGGAAGGTTCTTTCCCAGGCCTGCACAAACTCATTTTATCTGGCTGCTCTGATTAGAGCAACAGAAGCCTAGGTGCTGGTACAGGCTGATCTACGAGAAGCTGGAGACGGCATGTCTGCTCTTTATAGTTCCCAGAAGGCTTAGAAGTAGTTTCAACAAATTGGAGGTTAAATCACCTGAAGGTGTAACCTTAGGAGAAACTGCGAGTCCTGGGACTACAGTTCTGAAATCCACCGTTCTCTTCCCTAGCCCAGGGCCAATTTAGTTTCCTATATAGTTGGTGAGCTTAGTGCTGGTCAGTACCACTCGAGAAGCATGAACAACAACAGTAACAATAACAGCAGCAGCAGCAGCAACAGCAACAAGAACAACAGCAAAGACATCAGCAATAAAAACAACAGTAATAGTAGCACAACAGCAGCAGTAGCAACAGCAGCAAAAACAACAGCAGCAACAGCAGCAGTAGCAACAGCAGCAACACCAACTATCAAAAACAACACCCAGGCATGGGCATGGTAGCGTTTCAACAGTACTTTATTTATAAAAGCAGGCAGTCGGGGTGTAGCACCTCCCTATGCAGTCTGCCTTAAAAACATCATCTTCTCAGGCTGGAGAGACAGTCAAGAACCAGCCATGTGGCTCACAACTACTGTGACTCCAGATCTAGGTGATGTCAGCCCCCGCCATGGTGGGCATCAAGCAGAGTGGAACATTGACAGAAGAAGCTAGAACAAAATACATCCATAAACACTCATCTCAGTGATGGACTTTCTCCAGTTAGGCCCCACTTTCCACACCGTCATCACCTCCCAATGCTCTATTCACACATCACAGGCATCAATGGATCCACCAGTAGATCAGTGCCCGTATGACCTGACGGGCTGTGAGAACGCCCTCACAGACAACCAGGAGTGTGCTTCACTATCCTCTTGGGTGCCTTTTAAAGCCAATCTCGGTAAACTCAGGGTCAATGGTTACAAGGCGTGTCTGGGCTGTGAGCCTCTGCTTCCACAGATGTGGTCAGTGCTCTCATAACAGGCTTAAGGGAGCCTCCTTCCTCCCTTCCACCATTGTAAGTGGATCCGTTATTTTTCTTTTGCTGTGATAGAACACTGTGACCAAAAGCAACTTGGGGAGGGAAGGGTTTATTTCCACTTACCATCTCATGTCACAGTTCATCACCGAGGGAATTCTGGGAAGGCAGAGGCTGAAGTGCAGCCTCTATAGGAGTGCTTCTGACTGGCTTGCTTACTTTGTTTTCTTATACATTCAGCCCACAATGGGCTGGGCTCCCCTACATCAGGCAGCAGCTGTAAGAATGCCCTACAGACTGGCCTACAGGCAAGTTATACAGAGGCGTTTCCTCACTTAAGATCCTTCTCCAGGGGCTGGAGAGATGGCTCAGAGGTTAAGAGCACTGACTGTTCTTCCAGAGGTCTTGAGTTCAATTCCCAGCAACCACATGGTGGCTCACAACCATCTATAATGTGACCTGATATCCTCTTCTGGCATGCGGGCAGAGCAATGTATACATAATAGTAAATAAATCTTAAAAAAGAAAAAGATCCTTCTCCACAGATGGCCCCATCTTGTGTCAAGTTGACATAAAAGCTGTCCAGCACATGAAGTGTGTGAGGACTGTAGTCTCTTACAGCTCATCTCTGGCGGTGTACTTCCTCCAACAAGGCTGTGCTACCTCCCAAAACAGAGCCACTAAATGGGGACCAAGCATTCAAATATCCCAGGCTATGTAGGGGGCATTTCTCCTTTTAACTACCACAGTGAACTGGGAACTAGTGGGTACTGCGTTTAAAACAGAATGCTGACCCTTACCACATACCAAGTGGCACCTTGTTTCCAAACTACTTAGTCCAAGGTGTTTTGTTATAGCAACTCCATGGAACATATGGAGACATCTTAGACTCCCTCCTCTCTCCCTGCCCAAAGCGTCGGACTCCAAGGACTGGAGAGGAATAAAGCATCACACAGTCTTAGGACCACACTGCCTGTTGTTGTCTGTCTTGTTGACACATGGCTCAGTGTCTCCTACCCCTCTGTTCCTTCACTGTTTCATCTGGAGATATGGTGGACCAGCTTTCTGAAGTCTCCTCCTCTCCCATTGGAGGTGGGTGGTAGGGATGGTGCAGACCTCAGAGCCCATGACAAACTGTGTGCTGAGAGAGAGAGAGAGACAGAGAGAGAGAGAGAGAGAGAGACACAGAGAGAGAGACAGAGAGAGAGACAGAGAGAGAGAAACAGACACACACACACACACAGAGAGAGAGAGAGAGACAGAGACAGAGACAGAGAGAAACAGACACACACACACACAGAGACAGAGACAGAGACAGAGAGAAACACACACACACACACACAGAGACAGAGACAGAGACAGAGAGAAACAGACACACACACACACACAGAGACAGAGAGAGAGACAGACAGAGAGAAACAGACACACACACACACACACACACACACACACACACACACACACACACACAGAGAGAGAGAGAGAGAGAGAGAGAGAGAGAGAGAGAGAGAGAGAGACATATATGTATCCTGGTGTCCCAGAGCTGTGGAATAAAACCATGGAGATGGCCTGGGAGCTGTTTTAGGAAAGTATTATTTTTTTCCTTTAGGCTGTTATTATTTTGCCCCTGTTCCATCAGGCAGATCAGTGTCTTGATTTGGATGATGCTTAAATTCCATGCCCAGAAAAGCTACACAGTCAACCTTTTTGATATTTATGGAAGCCTGAACAAAATTAGCATGACTTACATAATATGTTCAGAACAGTGTCTCATACACAGTCAGTGTGCCTCACAAGCATGGGGACCTGAGCTCTTAAAAGTGGGGAGGTGGAGACGGTGCCAGTCTGGTCTACTCTGGGAACTCTTGGCCAGTGAGGGACCCAAGGTGGACAGTGCCTGGGAACAACATGTGAGGTGATCTCTGGCCTCCACATATGCAGGTGCACAAACACACACATGCCTAGAACCCTTCACGGTCAAAGTTAACTTCCAGGTCACAGTTCAAAGAGCCCAGGGTTCAGGTTCAGGCCACTCCCAGGACAGTGAAGTCCCTGGCAGGAAAGCCACTTTACTTGGGCTGTGTCTGTGACCCCCAGCCTCCTGACAGGCAAGTGCTATCCTCTTATGAATGGTCACCACATGTACGTCTAGGTGGCGAGTCATAGCCTTACTAATTTCATTTTTGAAAACTCCGAACCAGGCGACTTCCGAACCATCCCCAGCCCTAATATTCCAGGGGCTCCTGAGCTGTGAGCCAGTCTTATTTTGCAGGAATTTGCTGGACATAGAAAGGATGTGCATAGACAGATACCAAAGATTTGATGATTAAGTGACATGGCTCGGGCTGTGTTTGCATTTGAATCTGAAGCATCCCCCCTACAGGTTTTGGAAAACTTGGTCTCCAGCTGGTATGTTGCTGTTTTTGGGAGAGTGGTGGAACCCTTAGGAGATGGTGCCTCACTGGGAGAAGTGGGTCACTGGGGGTGGGACTTGAGCTTTGATAGCCAGGCTTCACTTCCTGTCTGCTTTCACTTCATGATCCGCAGAGATGTGAGCAGGCAGCTGCTGCGAGCTCCTGCAGGCACAACTCCAGCACCAAGGTGGACCGTTTCCTGTTAAATGTGAGTCAAAATAAGTATTTATTTCCTTATGTTGCTTCTTGTTACAGCAAGGAGAA
The DNA here is from genome assembly GCA_907169655.1 of Acomys percivali. NCBI lineage: Eukaryota > Metazoa > Chordata > Mammalia > Rodentia > Muridae > Acomys > Acomys percivali. The sequence goes on along the minus strand of OU015742.1, from coordinate 65,770,683 downwards.
AAACCATCAATGCAAACTGCTGGACCTCTGAGCTCCAGTGTCCTCACTTGTATGTAGAATGTAGGTCGTTACTTTTAACTTTTGCTGCTTCGTGTCTCCTGTGCCTTCTGGACAGTGACGAAGCCCCGCCCCCTTCATTGTTGCTGTTTTGTAACTGATGTTTCAGGGTCCTTGTTTCAGGGTCCTGGAGCCTGGTCACCTAGGCTATTCCCTTGCCCCGGGTCATTAGCACGTGCTCATAGTAAGTTTGTTAAGTCTTGATGCACCCACTACCTACTTCTTCCCAGTTCAGTGACTGGGTTGGGCGTAAGTGGATAGGACTGGAATAAACACTGACTTTTTTGATGCCATATGGTCAGAAAGCAGCCACCACATTTCTGTCAAATCCACCCGTAACCGCTTGGTTCACTGTGTGAACACACTGTGCCCAAGAGGGATGACTGGTCCCAAGACACACAGCTAGCCCCACAGAAGCCCCTTGTGGCTTTGGGACATTTCGGTACTGGGTATCAACGATTTGTGCCTTCTTCAAAGTAAGTTCTGGGGCTGAGGATGTGTGGCACAGAGGGTCGGGTGCGCATCCAGCACTCCTGAAGCCCTGGGTTTGACCCCCAGCATCACAAAAACTGGGTGTGGTGGTGCAGGCCTGTAACTCCAGCACTCAAGAGGTTCAGACCAGAGGACCAGGAGTTCAAAGTCGTCCTCAGCTACAGTTCTCGGTGCTTGTTCACTGTTGTGGTAATAAAACCCATTCTGACTAGGAACAGCTTGGGGAGGAAAGGGTTTATTTCAGTTTATACTTCCAGGTCACAGTTCGTCACTGAGAAAGTCAGGGCAGGAAGTCAAGTAGAAAACATGGAGGAACATTCTTTCTTTTCTGCCAGGTTCCTCCTGTCTTGCCCAGATGCTTTCTTTTCTCTTTCTTTCTTTCTTTCTTTCTTTCTTTCTTTCTTTCTTTCTTTCTTTCTCTTCTTCTTCTTTTCTTTTTTCTTTTTTTCTTTTTACTTTTTTGGTTTCTCTGTGTAGCCTTGACTATCCTGGACTCCCTCTGTAGACCAGGCTGGCCTTGAACTCACAGAGATCACACTGCCTCTGCCTCCCGAGTGCTGGGATTAAAGGCATGTGCCACCACCGCCTGGAACCCAGATGCTTTCTTATACAGGCCAGGACAGCCACTTTCAGAGAAGACTTGCTGAGGAGGAGCTGTGTGAACAGAGATGTGACTGAAGTGAGCGTGGAAGCAGCCAGGGGACTTTCTGTGGGCGAGAGGAAGAACACACGCAGAGACTGGGCCTGGGGCATGCTTCCTTTGTTCTGACTTCAGCGAAGGTCTGGGGTGACCTCATGGTTATTTCAAAACCAGGCTCACCTGGAGCATCTGATTCAATGTCCTCCACACTCCTCTGTGTGTACCCACGGCTACCTATTTGCACGCATACGCGCAGATATCAATCCACTGTTCCCCTGAGCATGGTCGACATGCTGACGTTTGCCAGTGCAGCGGCATGAGTCTGTACTTGGAGAGTTTTGGGGCCTTTGAGTACGTGAGTGCTTGGGCGATGGTGAGCTTGCAGGTCCCGGGGTGGAGCCAGTCCTCCTGTGCTGTGTGAGTCAGAAGAAGCCTTGGGTTAGGTGTGAATTGTGCCTTACACTCTCTGAAAGTCTGCACAGGAAAGAGTACAGATGTGAAGCTAGAGAGGGGGCCACGAGGAGAAAAAGAGGAGTTGAGGAGATGTGGGAACACATGTGACATGAAGTGGAAGTTCCTGTGAGGGGAAGGCCATAAGGGGGTCAACGGGGAGGAGCGGGAGGCGGGAAAATGAATAAAAACCAGTCGTGTTTGAAAAGGCCATGACAGCCTAGGTTGCTAATTTAAAAAGTAAAAAGACAAATGTAATTAACAATATACTTATAAGAAGGAATTTTGAAGGCACAAAAAAGCATTTGCTCTCCTAATACAGCCCCTTGGTGGGGAGCAGAGGGGAAGAGGGAGGGAGGGCCAGCAGGCGAGGCTCCGGAGCATAGGGGGCCGTCAGAGGCTCCTCAAGCGCCTTCCAGGCCTCCTTGAAGGAACAGTGACCTTTTAGCTTGTCCCCGAGAGTGTCACGAGAGGCTGTATCTCCCATAATGAGAGGCGAGTAGAAAGGCGATGCTCTAAACTCTAACGCTTTCTCATCATGTTTAACGAGGAGTGTTTTTTTTTTTCTCCACGATTGTATGAAAAACCCCCAAACGTGACTTTTAAATCAAAAGGAAAAGCCTGTCATTGTGTGTCTGCCTGTAGCCCTGGACTCCTGTCACATGATGGCGAGGGGAAGCTTGTGACCACCCTGAGCACACATTTGTGTTTATTCTCCTCCGCCTGTGCTGTCAGGTTCCCTGTTCTCTGGACGCTCAGTGTTACACTTTCTCCACAGTCTCAAAGATGCTTCATGTTGTACGGTCATCCCTCAGTGATCAACATCATCTCCCTGTCCTGGGGAGAACAGAGTGAGCCTAGGAAGAAATATATATGAAACTGGACAAAAATTGTCTAGGAAGCATATAAGTATTTTAGCATTAAAATGTGTGTACGAATATATGTGTGTGTGTATGTGTGTATCTATGGGTGTGTATGTGTGCATGTATATGCATGTGTGTATGTATGTATATGTTTGTGTATGTATGCATGCATGTGCATACATGTTTGTATATGTATGCGTGCATGTGTATGTTTGTATATGTATGTGTGTACATGCGTGTGCATATGTATGCGTGTATATGTACACGTGTATGTTTGTGTATGCATGTGAGTATGTATGTGTATACATGTGTACGTATGTGTACATATATATGTATGTGTGTGCACATATGTGTATGTATGTATGTGTGCATGTATATGTATGTATGTGTGTGTATGTACATATGTATGTGTGGGTGTGTGTGCATGCATATGGATACAGTGCCCATAGAGGCAGAAGAGTGTGTTGGGTGCCCTGGAGTTGTAGTCACAGGAGGTTGCGAGCCACCATTGTGGATGCCAGGAACCGAACTCATGTCTTCTGCAAGGACAGCAAGAGCTTGCTTTTCGCAGCTGACCCATCTTCCAGCCTTGTAAGTGCTTTTACATGATGGAAGTCATGGCTGTTTGACCTTCTGGAGAGGAGGTCCTCTCTTTAGTGCAAAGGGGACTGTCAACAAAATACCTACTGCCAAAACTAGTTACTTTTCCAGTCTGGGGAGAAGTGCTCACTGTGCAAGAGTGAGGACGTAGGCCTAGATACCCAGCACCCACACACAAAGCCCAGCACGGTGAGGCTACCTCTTGGCCCAGCACTGGCAGGCAGAGACCAGAGGGTCCTGGGACTCACCGACCATTGGCTCAGCCAGCCCTGTGAGCTGCAAGTTCAGGAGTCCTATCTCAGAGACTAGAGAGTGATGGAGGACGACACAGACATTGACCTTTGCCTTCTGCCCCCCCCACCCCCCCCCCCCATATGCTGGTGCACACATGCGTAGGCACACTGACATGTACACTTGCACCCCATGTGAACACGTATGTACACTTCACCCTTCCACGCTCTACTCACTTTTTCATGTGAGATTATTAAAAGCCCCGTTTTTGACCTGGGTTTTGCTAAAAACCGAGGGAAAACAAAGGCATCTGTACTTAGTCCTCTGCTTTGGTCTGCCTGTCATTCTGTCCCCAAGCACATCATACGTCTCGCATCTTGGTGACATAACACCCAGCTGCGCTTTTGGGAAGGACATTTTGTTTCCAATTTTGAGATCCGGCAAGGTATCCAGGGGGGAAGGTCAAAGGTCACTGAGCGGGAGGGGGTGGAGTAGAGCCTTCAGGATCACACAGTTAGTTCCTGGGGACTTAGCGAGGGCAGGGCATCTGTGTCCTGTCAGGCACTGCACGGAGTTCAGAGTCACTCAGACACATTTCTGAGTCTGACCTCTTGTTTTTCTAAATTTCCTGGCTGGTGATTTAATACCGGGCTTCTTTAGGCCGGGGCCAAAGATCAATAGTGAAACTCTTGTCTGGGATGTGTCAGGCTCTGAGTTCACTTACTGTGCCCGCTCCTGCCTCCCACCCCCCACCCCCGCCACGGAGGATGCCTTTGAGATCTAGCCCGTTCCCAGACTGAGTGGAGGAGTCTCCAATTTGCTTCAATGAACCCACCAGCTCAAACTACACACCCCTGGGTTTAGTTGTGGGTGTGATACTGTATGGAGAAGGGGTCCCTACTATTTAGAACCTGCTTTGTGTTAAAAAGAATATGAGCAGGGGCTCCAGAGATGACTCAGCAGTTCAGAGAGCTTGCTTCTCTTCCCAGGGGACGTGAGTTCGATTCCCAGCATCTGTGTCTAGACTCTCATAATTGCTACTCGGAACTTCAACTGCAGGGGACCTGATGCCTGCTTCTGGCCACTGTGGGCACAGCATTCGCACGACACACACTTAGATGTGCACACATACACTTAAACAAAAACAGGCATAAATATATTTTAAAAAGCTATAAAGGTGGGACCACATAAAGACTCTCAAACAAAAGTGAAGGTAATGAAATGCAGTAATTTAGGTTCAGAGAGAGAACAGAAATTAATATGAAGTACCAGGAGGCCATCAAAAGAATCTGGTAAACCTATCAGTAAGCTTCACCTCAACTGAGCCTCAAGTGTCTCTCTGAGCTTCCTGGTAGCCAAGGAGGAAAAAGGCTGAATGACGGAGCTGGTATCATTATTCTCAGCACCAAGAAAACCCCAAACAGGTCAGTCCTGGCTGTAAAACATCTGGTGAGTTGAGTATGGGAAGGCGTCTGGCACAGGGGCATGGAGGAAGAGGCTGACTAGGTAGACTGATGGCATCACTCCTTGTAGCACTGTTTGAGAACAGCCAAGGTTGTGACACCAAGAGGACTCAGCAGGAGGCGTTCTGTAAGGCAAGCAGGCCAGGAAGAAGACGGGTAAGTAGAAGAAGTGGGAAAATGCGCTATGCTGCGTGGTCACGTAGGAAGATGGTGTGTCTCTCATAGACGGACTGCTCCCTACTGTGGTAAGCAAAGCACACAGTGCGTGCATCTGTCTAAAGTGGAAAATGCAGGTGGACCCTAGACACTCTCGCTTGGGGAAACCTCTGACCTCTTGGGTAAATTAATCTTTTCATCGACTGAGGTTGCTTAATTTAGGAGTGACATTGTCAAGGCTTTCCAGGCCAAGGATTAAGTGTCTGGCTCTGATTGAGACTTGTCCATTCAGGCAGGGCTCAGAGCTGTTAATATGCCCCGGGCGGAATGTTGAACATTGTGTCATTCCCCAATCTCCTTAATCATTGCTAATGGTGATGATAAAAATAACGCTATTCATGGCAGAGGGGCGAAGCCAAGTCAGTGACTCGTGACTTGTGGCATCAGAAATGTCAAGAGAAGGAAAGCCCAGGCTGGAGGAATGGGTTCTATTTCTGGCGTTGGCCAAATTATCAGATGTGAGCCCAGTGATGTTTTTATGTCTTCATTTTATAGAAGTTAGTTAAGTGAGGCTTTCTCCATGGTGTTTAAAGCCGTGGCCCCATCAGGAGCATCTTCAGCAACATCACTATCCACACTGGCATTAGCGTCCTCGGAATTAGCATTCTTCCCTCTTCCTCCTCCACCTTGTCCTCAGTAGCACTAGTAACATCAGCATCTTCGGCATCCTGCTCTCCCTCTTACTCCTTCTCAGCACCCTCCAGCATCACTATGACAGTTATCAGCAACAGCAGCATCCTCAGTATCATTTGAATTCTCAGAATCCTCATCCTCACCCTCAGAATCTCCAGCATCCTCAGTGCGGTGGTTCAAATGAGAATGGCCCTCATAGGCTCATGTATTTGAATTCTTGATCCACAGTGGAGCTGTTTGGGAAGGATTAGAAGGCGTGGCCTCATTGGAGTACAAGTATCACTAAGGGCAGGCTGAGCCCGTGCCATGCCCAGTTAACACTCTCAGCTACTGCTCCAGCACCATGCTTGCTTGCCCGCTGCCATGCTCCCCACAATGGACTCACCCACTGGATCCATGAGCTCCATTAAGTGTTTTGTTTGCTTTTTTCTTTCGTGTAAGTTGCCTTGCTCATGGTATCTTGTCACAGCTAAAGAAAAGTAACTGAGATGTTCGGCCTCAGCATCACTGCCATCACTAGCAACAGGGAGAAAACTGCAAATTCTAAGCCCTTGGAATTCAGAGATCTGCCTTAGGTCTATGGAGCCATAAACTCTGATTTTTTTTAAAAAGCAAGTTTGTGGAGTGTGTGTGGTGCGTATTGATGTTTAGTCTGTGCAGAGATGGTGGGGGTAAGTCTGTATCTACAGTAGGTTAGCAGGTTAGTGTTGGGATAGCCCAAACCTTCCATTCCTCTTTGCAGCCACACCTTTGCATGCTTCTCTTTGGAAGTAGTGTCTGTTTCATTAGCTGTTGAGTGCTTGCTGTCCCCATGTCTTGCTTGGGGCAATGACAAGGTCAGTGGGGGTGAGATACTATTTATGAATGACGTGGTGTCCTAGTTTGTTTTAAAAGTTTTTTTGCATTGGTTTCTCAGTTTCTCAGAGCTGTAGACAACCATGGAAGCAAGTCTGGGCTACCTTGCTGGAAGAGAAGGCTCCTATGAGACAGATCTGGGCCCTTCTCTCACAGGCTAGCCTAGGCCAACAGCTCCTAACCAACTTCTCAGGTGAGTTCGAGATACAGTGAGCTCAGGTGACATCAGCAGAGCCTGACCTGGTCCAGAGGACACCTGAGCTAACTCACAGACTTGACATGGAGTAAGGGGGATCGATGCAAGCTTCTGGGGCCTTCAAACGCATAGAATTATCCCGGTAATAGGTAACTGGTAGACGATGGAGATCCTATGCTTCCAGAAACCCAACTGTTCCGAGTCTGATTATTAAATCCCCACATCACAGATGACGAAGCACTGTGGCTGCACACAGCCTCGTCAAAATGTGTCTTCTCTATGGAGCCTTCGTTCTCTCAGGGGGCAGGGACATGCCTGCTGTTTATTTTCGGTTAGCTGTAGGTACTCTAGGTCAACACACTCAGGCCGTGTTTGTGCCAGTCATCCAGCTGTCCGTGGCTCTGTTCTCCTGGGATCACGGTGAGACGACCCTTCCCTACTTCCTTGAGGTTAAGCATGGCCCTATGACAGCGTCAGACATTGCAACCGGGAGCAGACACGAGGCATCTCTGGGTGGAAGCAGCTAACAGTTCGTTTCCCACGCTACTCTCATTCTATCTCCCTGCACATCCACCTGTGGAAGGATGCATCGATGGACAGTTTTCTTGACACTGGGATAGCTCAGATACTTATTTACACTGAATTTCTTTCTTTCTTTCTTTCTTTCTTTCTTTCTTTCTTTCTTTCTTTCTTTCTCTCTCTCTCTTTCTTTCTTTCTTTCTTTTCTCTTTTTCCTTTTTTTTTTAATTTTTGGTTTTTCGAGACAAGCTTTCTCTGTGTAGCCTTGGCTGTCCTGGACTAACTTTGCAGACCAGGCTGGCCTCGAACTCACAAAGATCCACCTGCCTCTGCCTCCCGAGTGCTGGGATTAAAGGCATGCGCCATCACCGCCCCGCTGACACTGGGCTTCTTGTTGAGAAGAGTCTTCTGTGCTTTAAATTCTTTCCCCGGAGAATTGTTTTGCTGGGCTTGCTATATATATCCAGATGCCACAGACTAAGGGACTTAAACATGGCAATGCATTTTCTCAGAGCTCTGGGGCCCACATGCCTAAGATCAAGGTATCTCTAGCGTTGGATCCTCTGGGACTCATCTCTATGGCCCCTCATTTCGTCTTTACATGGTCTTCAAATTGCATATGCAGTGCCCTGATTTGTCTGAGTCTAAGTTTATTTTTCTTATAAGGCTACCAATACAATTAGAGTAGGTCTACTGTTTTAACTCAATCGCCTTAAATTATTTTATGTGTATGAGTGCTTTGCTTGCATGTACATCTGTGTACCTTGTGCACGGCTGGTACTCCCAGAAGCCATAGCATTCCTGGATCTGTAGTTACACATTTGTGATATGCCTTGTGGGTGCTGGGAACTAAGCCCAGGTCCTCTGGAGAGCAGCCAGTGCTCTTAACTTCTGAACCATCTCTCCAGCTTCCTTCTGTTTATTGCTTGAAATAGTTTCACTATGTAGCCCGAGCTGGTCCTGAACTCACAGTCTAGCTTTCACTGCCTGACAGCTTTGCCTGAAGTCACGCACCCTCACCATCATTTCATAAAAGACAGAATCCAGGTCAGTTATACTTTTGAAATGCCTTGAGTTACGGCTTCAGGTTATGGATTTGGGGAGATCATAACCCCACCCAGAACAATGTAGAAACACATGCAGGTCCAAGGAGGACCCTGAATAGGATCATAGGGTCCAGGGATGGTTGGGATGTGGGCAGCACATTTAGGTAAATCTCCTTTGTGTTTAAGGCTGTCAGTGGCTGAGAGGTCTAGTTCTGATAGTAGGTTTCTTATTGCCCAGTGAACAGGCATCACCCCCACTGTCCTGATCTTGGATGGCCAGGTCATCTACTCACTTCCTTGTCCACATTTGTGTTGCTCTTGTCAGGTGATCCTTTTCTGTAACACCAGCAGTATCAGGCAGACGAGGTGGGAACATTCGTGGGCACATTTGGTTTTCCCGGTTGTCTCTAATCCAGTATGGACTGAGAATATCTTTACATATGGTGCCTCATTTGGGCTCCCAGAGAGTTAGTCCCTGCCTTTTCATCCATCTGGGGACAATTCTTGGCTATGTATATGTCAGGAGAACGTTCCTGGAGATGTGAAAAAGTGACTATTGTTTCAGTCAGAATGGATCCCGGCAGATCAAAGACCTAATTTCATGTAGGTCCACTGATCCATTGTGGCTACTTACAGGAACGTGGGTGATGGAAAAATACGCATACCACAGAAAAGTCCATGCCAGTATGGTTGAAGAGTCCTGAAAGTGTATCCAAGCCTGATACACCAGGAGGGAGTTCTGGTCAGAATCTAAGGTAGAGGGGTCTGGTGGCCCTCCCTTCCCTTTATGAGGGAGTGCTAACAGCCCCATTCCTCACACCCAGCTGGCTGTCACTGCACTGTGCCTACTTTGTTGCTGTGACTACAAAGGCTGGGACAAGGCATGTGGAGGCTACCATAAGCAGCCGCTGCTCCATGACGCTGTAAGTCACACCTGTCTGTTCTACAGTATGGGTGTAAGTTACAGGAATCTATCTGTGATTGGGGGTGGGCAGGTCTGAAATTCCAGGCCTTTCTCCTGAGACCTCCAGTCTCACAACATTGAACTGCATCTGCTTGGCTTATTCTGCACACCCCCTGCCCTTGCTTCTCACATAAAGTCGCCCTTTTCCCAGACTTTGGCTTTGAAACTCCTAAGCTAAAGCTTCAACACCTTTTTCCTGTAGTTGTCCCACCATAAGCCCAGCTGGGAGTCAAACACAACAGACTCCTTTGAAGAAGAAGTCAGGAGCAGGGAACAAGTGACCAAGAATCACATACACTTAGCTTAAGGTATTTTCCTCCCACATCAGAATGGGCACGTCTCGTCCATGAACGTCAACAGACATGAGCATGGCTTAACCATGAAGGAATCTGGCTTCCCCAAGTGGGACTTCAACAGTTTGGCCTATAAGGCCAGCTCAGGGTTGAGAATTCGGAAGAGCCATGTGGACTGAGTTGGCTGCTGTGAAAATATAACTTGATTATCTGGACACATTTTGATTTTGGGATTTATTTACTTTTATGGTTATGGGTGTTTTTGTCTGCGCGCATGTATGTGTGCCACACGTCTGCAGCACCCATGGAGGCTGGAAGAAGACATTAGATTCTCTGGGTCTGGAGTGACTGGAGGATGTGAATCTCTGTGTGAGTGCTGGGAACTAAATCTGGGTCATCTGCAGGGGCATCTGTCAGCCATCTCTCTAGGCTCAATGACACAACTTTTGAAATACGGACATTTTCCATATAAGGGCAGCATGGATTTTTAAAAACTAATTAATTTATTCACTTTACATCCCAGTTGTAGCCCCTCCCTCCTCTCCTGCAAGCCCCACCCTCTCTCGCTTTCCCTCTTCCCATATTCTTCAGACAAAAGGGAGCACCCAACCACCCACCCCAGCTCATCAGGACTGAGCGCATCCTCTTCCCCTGTGGCCTGGCAAGGCAGTACTGCCAGGTGGAAATGATCAAAAAGCAGGCAACAGAGACAGCCCTGTTCCCCCTTACTAGAGGACCCACATGAAGCCTGAGCTGCCCATTGGCTACATCTCTGAAGGGGGCCTAGGTCTAGTCCATGTAAGGTTCTTGGTTGGTGCTTCAGTCTCAGCAAGTCCCTCTGGGCCCTGGTTAGTTAGCTCTGTTGGTCTTCCTGTGGAGCTCCTGTCACCTCCAGGTCCTTTTATACTCCCCCCCCACTTTTCCACATGACTCCCTACTTTCCCTTACCATTCTCTATGGGCCTCCCCACTGGTGTCCTTTTTAGTCTCCATGGCTCCTGCTGTTAGGAATGTCAGCTAGAGTCCTTTCTGTAAAAGGTGTTCTGAGATGGCTCAGGAGGTAAAGGTGCTTGCTGCCAAGCCTTACAACTTGAGTTCCATCCTTGGAAGCCATGTGATTGAAGGAGAGAACCAAGTCCTGAAATGTGTCCTGGGGCTTTCCCTCCCACACTCTTCATACATAAGTAAACAAACAAGCAAATAAATCAAGGGGGCTGGAGCGATGGCTCAGTGGTTAAGAGCGCAGGCTATTCTGCTAGAGGATCCAGATTTGGTTCCCAGCATCCACGTGATGGCTCAAAACGACCTGTAACTCCACTTCCAGGGGATCCAATACTCTTCTGTGGCCTCTGCAGTCACTGCACACATGTGGTGCACAGACATACATGCAGACAAACCACCCATACACATAGGAACAAACAAGAAAACAAACAAAAAACCATAACAATAAAAAAGAAAGGAAAGTTTGTGTTTCTCAATGGAGTCTGTTGAATTTGACCCTTGGACTCATCAGTCTAGATAGGAAATGACAACCTGTTTAATCACAAAAGCCAAAGTAAATTTCAATTAGGCACCTAGGCTCATTCAGTACTCTTCTAAATTGATCACTATAATGGAACATAGATAGGGTCCTCAACTGAAGCATGGTATTTTCAGTGAAATCAGTAGCTTGAACTCTAGTGAAAGTTAAGCCAAGCTAATTATCCCACCCCTTTGCAATAGATGCATTCCTACCGGGACTGGCTTCACCTGTAGCAGTGGATGCATTCCCACCAGGCCTGGCTTCACCTGTAGCCACACATTTAATAAGGACAATGCCACCAGCTTTGTGGGCTTTCTCAGATCATTTGTCTTAGATGAGATAAAGAATAGGAAATAGACTTCTTGACTTATTCAGTTTCTTTCTCAGACATCAAATAAAACAAAAACTGGAACTATGCTTTGGAGGTTCATTGAGTGAGCGCACAGATCAGCAACCATTATCCGTAAAGGGTGAGGTAGACTCTTCTCGGTTTTGAGGGCTGGATGGTCTCCACTCTAACTATAGAACCTCGTTGGCATAGAGTGAAAGCCATGGCAGATGGAGGCAAACAAAGGGTTGTGACCTCATGTCAATAAAACTTTATTGGAAAAAAAACAGGAAATAAGCTAGACCCCCCCCCCCACCATCTACAGATGCCCGTCCCTGCAAGTTCGAATGGAGGTAACTGAGGCACCAAATAAGGCCAAGTAACCCTTATCTGATAATTTCCCATTTCCCACCACCGCTCCCTATTTCTAAATCCCCAGTCTTCCTTCCGTCCTGCCTTCTGGAAAAACAGGCAGAGTGAGGTGAGCAGGTGAACTCTGCCTCGGATTATGAAGCTATTTCAGTAGAAAGGGAAGGCCACCTAGATCTGAAGGGAGGAGGTGGGAAAAACACCTGCCTGCTCCCGACAGAGCTGAGCAAGGCTTCCGAGAGAAGAGGCACATTAAGCTCCTGATATCCTGGCTCCCGCTCATCCCATCCTTCCTCCATCCATCTGCTCAGAGTTCTCAGACACATTCCATTCGCTGCAGGATGTGATAACTAACTCTTTTAAGGGAATTTTCTGTTATTTTTTTCCCAAGGGTTTAAAATACTCTTTTCTATCTTTATTTTCTTTTGATTATAATGGTTAGATTAGCTTTAAATAAAAAATATTGACAATGGCTGAATAGCCATGGCCCATGGTAACCCACCATGCATGCAGTGTGGTGTTTACTAGGCGTCGTTCAAATAAACTCCTGTGTAAACTCAACACAGACACAGCTACATGCTCAGCTTCCTCCATACACACGGTCTCAGAGACTCATGACAAACGTGTCATCTATTTGTTTATTTGTGTGCATGTGTGTGTTTATGTACATGTGCTTGTGTGTATTTATGTATACGTGCATGTGTGTGTTTATGTACATGTTCCTGGGCAGGCACATGTCATGGCACGCAGGTGGAGGTCAGAGGACAACTCCTGGAAATTAGTTCTCTCCTTATACTACGTGGGCTCCCACCTTTCCTAATGATGATGATGATGATGCCCAGAGGGAGGCGTTCTGGCAGGTGTATTCTCCTGAAAGACTGCACAGTCGGAAGGGGTCAAAGCTGGACATGGGTACAGACTCTTGGTTTGGGACACTATCGAGATACTCACTTTGTGACCATTGCAAAGACACACTTTCTGTGCCTCACTTGTTGACATCCCCTTTGGAAAGGATGATAATTGTTTATGCCTCAAGTTGATCAGGTATACGGCAAGTCGCTTGGCACAGTGCCTGGCTTACCATAACAATCTGTCTCTGCTCACTGCCCTATACCACCTGAAGGTGTCTTGCGGATAAACTGAGAAACACTGGCAGGTAGTGGAGACCAGTAATATGGTTGAAGTATCTACAATGCACAGGGCGGTTTCCACCACAAATAAATTTTTAGGCCTAGATAGTCACAGTGCTGAGGGAGAGCGGCTGGTTAGAGCTGGTGAGCTAGTGGATGCATGGGGCCCAGTGAGCTCTCCCCACAGGCCTGACCACGTGGGGGTTAATAGGATCCCTCTCAGATCTGCAGCTGGGGACATCAGCCTATGCACTCTTCAGAAGGACACTCAGCCTTTCCATTTTGTGCCTGCGCCCAGAAACAGCCAAAGCAGCAGTTCTGAGGACAGAGGCTCCTACAGAACAGGCCTCTTCTCCGCTAGGGAATCTGGATACTGTGCAGGCATTCACCGGGGCCTCCGATTCAGGCCCGATGGCAATCTCCAATGAGCCATCAGATGAAGAGATTCTCTTAACACATTGAGGACACCAGAGCAAGGAAGCTTCGAGAGTCTCAGGAGATGAGGTGAGGTAGAAAGTAGGCCCATCACCATTTGGATAGACAAGCCTCCATCTTCAGCTTAGTTATCTAAACACACCTCTGCTAGTTTTGCGATTAGAGACGTGAACAGCCATTATAACCTGTGATTGAGTCAGGCAGTTCTCACAGCTTTTCTCCTCACCCCCTGGTGCCTTCTATTCAAAATATTGTTTGGCTCTATTTTTTCTCCTGGTCCACTCTGCTTCTCATCTGTGTGTGTGTGTGTGTGTGTGTGTGTGTGTGTGTGTGTGTGTGTCCACAATTGTAGTTTCAGTAAATAAAACGGCTGCTTGATAACATGGAATGGCCCAACGCTTAACTCTGCCCTTGGAGATCCTCTACATCAAACCAGCCATCAAAAAGTGGTGCAGATAAAATTTGTCATCTGGGGTTTCCTACAAAAGAATTACAGTGGAGAAATGGCCGGATCGATACTATGGATTTTCACGGCGGGGGCCGGTGGTCCGATTGCTGTGAGACACTCAGGCAGATAAAAGGGCACGGCTGCCACTCCGTCACAGACTGCTGACTCAGCACAAAGCCAGGCAGGTATTTATAGGGCTGGACTGACACAGAATTATCACCTTGCAGTGCCCGGCTCGTGTTCCCTGTGAGATTGCTTTTCCTTTATGGGACTGCTAAATGCAGGTGAATGGAAAAATGATGGCTAACAGCTGTCAAAATGCAACCGAATGAAGTACTTAAATCTTTTTTTATCCATTAAAAGGGTTACAACCATACATAGATCATGGCACAGACATTGTAATGATATTTGGGGGCTGGTAAATGAGGGGGTAATAAACAATGTGTGCTCCCATCAGAGCAGCAGAGGGAACAGACTTGGGGGCAAGGTGGGTCTGCCCTGAGCTTGACGAGCCATTTTAATGGGGGGGACCGTTACATAATCATAGGAATACATCTGCACCCCAGTCCATGGGAGCTCGCTCTCCCTTACCTTGGCATTAAGGTGGCATCGGGCTGCTTTGTAGAAGCTTGGCTGTGCTTATTGTGCCATGAGGTGACAGAAGCTTGCTCACTGGCTTAATGACAGCCCGAGGGATGCCTAAGATGCTCCCAGGCCACGTGGGACTTTACCGTGCGTTGTTTCCCTTCTGCAATGCAGCTGACCTTCAGATGCGCCACGGATGTAACTCCAGAAGTCAAGAACAATGCATAGACAGTAGTTCCCCTGCCTTGCTCACTAGGGGGCAGTTCCTAAGGACCCCTCCATCTCTGTGCTTGTCTGAAACCATAGGTTCTACCAAATCCTCTAGAGCTGTGGTGGGTTCCCCTGCCCCCATAATGTACACTTGTGAAGTTTAGTTTAAAACGAAAGCACTTTGGCTTTTGTACTGTATTTTATTATAGCAATGGGAGAGCTAAAAAGAGTGAGAGAGTGAGAGACGGAGACAGAGACAGACAGACAGACAGAGAGCAGCTGTGATGATGAACTCTAGTAAGGTTATCTCAATATGGCTTCTCTAGCTCTCAAAAGAACTTACTGCAAGACGTCACTGTTCTTGTGATGGCAGGGGGTGACAGTGCCTGTGTGATGAACAGGAGTGAGGTGATGGACATTGGCCTCCTGATACAGTGTGGGGCTGCCACAACAGGGTGACCGGCACTCAACATGGCCAGAGTCCAGGGTAAAGTGAGAATTCATTGCACCTTACAAATTGCTTATTGCTGGAATTTTCCATTCCTTATCTTTCTGACTTCAGCTGGCTTTGAGGCTGAGGGGAGTAGGACCGTGGCTAAGGCTATACCTTTTACCCAGTGGGAGAGGATGAGCTCATTGCCGGAACATTCCATCAGCTGGCCTGTCACCAGAGAGGTTCCTTTGTCATTACTTAAATAGATAAAGTTAGTGTAATTGCCCCAATTTCTAGCTAATACATCCTTGAGGAATCCTTCTGGAAGAATTTTACCAATCCATCTAGACCCATCTGTACAATACATGTCCTGTTTTTCATTTAGTGGGACTCGGCTTCCATAGAGACTCACAATGTTTCTAAGGCTGCCTTCTGGGATGTTAGCTAGTTTGAAAATGCAATGTGTTCTTTAGAGGCCTCGCCTTCCCCTATTATTTAATTTTTCAATGAACCATTTCTGGTGAGTTTGAACATTGCAAGAAGAACATTTTATTCATCTTCTTTAATATTTAAAAAGTGCTGCAGAGCAACAGGGAAAAGAACCCAAAGTGTACCGTGTCTCCCCCATTACAAGGTACCTGGGCATGAGGGAGCTCCCTGTGTTTCCTGAAGTCCTGCAGGGAGAGCAGCTTTGTGCAGGACCATGAAGCAGAGAGGCCTGCTGTGGTTTAGCGTTGATTGTTACTTTGTAGGCTTTTCAGGGTTCTGCAGACAATCCTGCTTCTAGATGGGGCTGGTTGAGGTGAGCAAACATACCGGAAGTGTGGGCAGCGTTGTCTTATGGGATGGGGTCCCGGGATATATAAAGGGGAGAACTGAGCTGAGCAGAGGCCTTCACCATGCCTGCTTCTTGACTGCTGATGCAGTGTGGCCAGCCAGCTGCCTAAAGCTCCAGCTAACGTGCCTCCCTCCATGACAGGGTGAACCCTCACACTGTGAGCCAGAAAGATGCCTTTCTGGGGCTAGAGAGATGGCTCAGCAGTTAAGAGCAAGTGTTATCCTTGCAGGGCCCCTGAGTTTGATTCCCAGCACCCACAGGCAACAATCAGCTCACAGCTACCTATAACTCCAGCTACAAAGCATCTGACATACCTCCGGCCTCCTTAAGTCAATGCACATACACAGACACACATGTGAACATAAACAAACTATTTTTTAATGACCCCCTTCCTTCAGTTGCTTTTGTATTGTATTTTATTATAGCAATGGAGGAATTAATAAGTATAGTTAAACTAGACTTTCAAGGAAAAGATATTTTTTTCTTTTTTTTTTCTTTTTTGGAAAAGATATTTTTTAAAAATTAAAATTGCACATTAACTTATTTTGTGTGTATGTGTGGGAATGCACATGCCACAATGCATGTGAAGATCAGAAGGCAGCTTTCGGGAGTGGGCTCTCCTCTTTTACTTTGTGGGGCTAGAGACTGAGTTCAGGTAGCTGGTCCTGATTGATGGCGGCATTTGTACCCTGCCGAGCCATCTCATTGGCCTGAGAATTAGTTTTCGTGCAGATGCCTTGCACGGACAGACACTTGGTATACGTTGTATGAAGTAGCCACAGCACAAAGTGCAAACTGGATGGCACAGTTCCAGGGACACAGCACCATAGAGTGTTAGTTCCATCCCACCTGAAATATAAGGAAATTGAGGCAACAGAGAGCCTGATGAAGCTTCCCGGGTCACCTGGCCAGGTAGTAGGGGAGCTGCAACAGAAAGTCTGATCTTACTCAGGATTCTTGGTCCCTAATCGAAAGGGGCAGCCTTGAACTCGGGAAGCTTTGCCCAGGATGTGTGTAATCTGATCCAGACAAGAAATGGGAAGTTGAGGGGCCAGGGAGGAGGCCCAGTGGGTAAAGATGATCGCTGCTGCCGAGCCTGACTACCTGAGACCTACGTGGTAGATGGAGGAGTCCGTTCTTACAAGCTGCCCTCTGACCTCCATATGCACCCCACCCTCTATAAGTAATTATTATTATTTTTGAAACATGAAGTCCAGAGAAGCGGGGGGGGGGGGGGGGGGAGCCATTTGCCTGCCTGCTTAGTGGAATTTAGGTGCCTTGTCACCAAGCTCTCTGCTAGTTTGACTGTGTTGTTGAGGGGGAGGCTATGCGCAAGGTTCTGAGGCTTCTAAATGCAGAAAGCCAAGTGCGGGAAGGGCAAGTGGGGGGGGGGGGCACGGGCAGAACATAGCTCAGGATGCATGACTGCCTGGCAGCAGCATTAGCAACAACACAGCTGTTCTCAGAGCCTCCCTGGCTGGGCTTGGGTGGGTTTCAGAAACCTAACCCACGCCTGCAGGCACCGTCCACAGGGAAATCATGTTTGTGCCTATTGGAATGGCCCTGGATGGGTAGAAATCACTGCTGCTTTCCTCCTGGCATTGCTGTATGGGACTGTACCATCCCAGACGTTAACCAGAGATGGAAGGGGGGGGGGGCTAAGCAAACAGAGGGGGAAATAGAAGCAAGAAAATGCAGCAGAGTGAAAAAAATATCCATAAACTAGTTGTGTGCGTGTGGTTTTTTTCCCCCCCTCTTTTCTTTTTGTCTCTCTGGTTGCTCTGATGTGCACAAAGGAAATAGTCGGAATAAAATCACATCTCAGGAACACCAACATAAATTCCCCCTTGCTTTGACAAGTACGTAATTTTCTTCAGAGATGTTCTTCACGTCTGGAGAGTTACGAGGCAATTTCATTCCCATCTGACAAATTTACAAAGAAACATTAGAGAGAAGGGATCAGGAAAAACCAGCAAGCTTTATAGACTTTTTCCTCAGGCTGTGTTCCCCTTCCCTCCCTCTGTGTTTTCTTGAGGACCACGCATGAGTGACTCACATAGGGTGGACCCCGGAACCAAGACACTTAGGGAAGGAGAGGACAGGAAATGTGCTTTCAGTCAGCTAATTGTATTTACATTTTAGGAGGAGGAGGCAGGGCTTGGGCAGGAGGGAAGGTAAGCACTGGCAAATGGTTAAAGTGAGCTCCCTAGGGTATGGATTTCAAGTAGCAGTTGTAAATATTAGGGTTTGTGTAAGGGGAGAGGGAGAGGGACAGAGGAAGAGGGGGAGGGTGGAAAGAGGGAGAGAAAGAGAAAGGAAGGAGAAGTGGATGGAGGAGGAGAGGAGGAGGGAGAGAGGGAGGAGGGAAGGGAGGGAGGAAACAGCAGGAGGAAAATCTGGATGTGGAGAGGGGAAGAGAAGTGCGGAAGGAGAGAGAGAGGGGAGAAAATGGTCCAGGGGTTTTGATGATTTGGGTTCCAGCCTGGGCTTCATGAAAAGACCAACGACGGAAAATATCAGGTTGCTTTTCTCACAGGATCATAGTTTCTGCTGTGAGGCTGTCTTCTGCCAATTCCACCGCACAGCATTTACAGTGACCCCTCACCTGCGTCCCATCAGAAATATTTGGTCCTGGGTAAAGTGAGACAGCTGGCAGGCACTGCTGACCGGACGTCCTAACTCTCAGGCTGGAGTTGCTTGGGCTGGGAGTCTTCGTCATTCTCCTAAATGTTTGCAGCCATAACATACTCAGTTCAGGGATCTGCTAGCTAGCAGAGTTAGCACACACACATAGACACAACACATACACAACACACATACACACAATACACACATAGCATACACATATATAACACACACACTCACATACACACATATACATAACACACACATATAACACACACAACACACACACACAATACACTCACATACATACAATACACACACTGACCATACACATACTACACACATGTACACACACACATATGTACCTATTTACATCCATGTATTTTCAGTGCCCTGGGATTCCAGAAGATTCTAGCAAGGTCATTAGGGCTTGCTTAGAATTTTGATCAAAAATCCCAACATGCTCAAGGATCCAGGAGATCAATCCCTGTCCTGGAGAGTGGAGATGAGGATCCGTGTTATATAGATTCTGGAGGACACGAAGCCTAGAAGACAGATGACACCTTATAACCAGAGCTTAGGGAGTGAGGGGAAGAGGAGATCCGTGGCTTCCTAGGCCGTCCCTGAGAGCCACACGCGCCCAGTGCTGCGTGGACAGTGCGGCAGGAGGGAGGGGCCGTGCTTGTGGCTGTGTTGCTCCTGTATATTTTTGGAGCTCAGCTGGGTATCGGCAACCATGGGAGTTGAGGTTCAACCTTATTTGTGTACCTGATTTGTTCCCACTGATGATCATGCTTAAGTCTTTTGCATTTTTTTAAACATGAAAACATTTCACCAAAGAAAACTTATATGCCATATATATATGGCATTTTAAGTTTAATACCATTATTCCAAATTGTGAAGTGGAATTTGGATCTGGTCTCTGCAAACTCTCATAATGAAAGCACTCTCTTTGGTCTGGCTTCTGGCTTCTCCAGCTCAGCTAACCATTGTCTTGATGAAGGGGGTGCTCATCTGGAGGGAGGATGGGCAGGTGCAGAGGAAGGCCGGTTCCTCTGGGTCGCCTTGTCCTTGAGGAGGTCCATCTAGTCCAATGGGACTGATGAAATGTGTGGATGGGCTCTGCTCCCCCTTATGAGCAAGATAACTTCAGCACGGCTAGAAAATTAGATTGATTGTGATGAGAGAGATAAAAATTTAAAATATCCCCTGGTAGGGAATTTTTTTTCTTTTTATTTCTGCGTTTGAATCTTTTAAATACTGTAACTTTGGGGGAAAGTTATAGAGACATAAAAGGCATATTTGAGCTGCTTTGGGGTTTATGACAACCACTGGATAATACATTATTTTGAAAGCCTTTATAGTATACAGTTACAGACTTCCAGGAAATCTATTAAAATGCAGCATTAATTAACATAAACTTTTTATAGTGTTGCTAATATTCTGCAAACAACTAAAAGTTTAAAAGCCCTTTTACAGGCATTTTTTTCCCTGCATGTACCCCGTAGTCATGTGTATTATGGGAAACACTAGAGAAGTGGAAAGAAATGGATTTCCCTCGATGGTTCTGACGGGTATTCACCTCCATAGCGGCCTTCATTTGAATGAGCATAAAAATCTTTGCCAGGTTGATTAGCATTTCCTCTTGAAGCTCATGCGATGGACCAAAAGCAACCGTGCCAGAACTTGAAAATTCACCGTTCCCTTTAATGATTAAAAAATAGTCTCTGACGTCACTTTAGAAATCAAAGTCATGTCTTTCAACCCCAGGAGATGGTGCTCAGCCACATCTCCTCCTTTAAACACCTCACCTGCCGGTTAGCTCACGCCTCAGACTACAGTTAAAACACTCCCTCCCTCCTTGGCTTGGCTCTCTCTTAGCCATGTTTTGTTTTTGAAGTCTAGCTCCTGGTCACTTTTGTGGCAGTGAGCTTTCCCAACCCAAATCTTGACCTTCTCCAGAGAGAAGTTTGGCATCCCTGGGAGGTTTCTGCGCCTACAGAGTAGTGCTGTCCTACCTAGGACTGAGAGGAAGGTGAGATGGCCCTAAGTCCCTCATCTCTACTTCCCAGCTAGGCAGGGAGGGCAGGACAAGGAGGCAGCGGGCAGCCACACGTCAGTACTCAGGAAGCAGAGAGCCTAATGCTAGAGCTTATCACACTTCCTTTTCACTCAGTCTGGGAAGCAGATGGGGCTTGGTGCCGCCCACTTTCTGCGCATGCGCACACCCTCCCTCTTTAGTTGCCTCTCTCCAGAAACATGCCCACAGACAATTTACTCAGAAGAATTTCTCTTTGGTGATCCTAAAATCCACACAAGTTGACAGTGAAGATTAGTCAGTACAGACAGAGAAAATTAAATGTAGACTCATCAAATTCCAGTATTTATTTATTCAGCAAATATATGATATTTTTATCCCCATACTACTGCCCTCCACAAAGGAAAAAAAGAAAAGAAAGAAAGAAAGAAAAAAAAAAGGAACCATCAAAGAATTAATGACGTGATCTGTTGGATTGTGGTAAATAATTACGTGTCACTACCCTCCTATATAGAAATTTCAGGAACAATCCCAGAGGCAAATGAAAGTCGTTCTCCCTGAAGAGAACTCCAGGCAAGAGAAACTGTAAAGAGTAAAATTCCAAGGTGGAAACGGATGAGGCACAGTGAGCATGTGGATGTGCCCGGATCGCAGCAAGAGTGAGATGCGGTGCGCTAGGCCTCTGCAGGGGCTTTGCTCCAAGTGAGAGGAAAGTCACCGGAGGAGGCTGAGAGGCAAGAGGGACAAGATGTAGCTGTCTATGTTTCATGGTCAGATTGGATTTTGGGAGAAAAATAGAGCAAAGGGCAGAGGTGGGAAATCAAGACTCATCAATATTTTGCCATATGTCACAGGGGCTGGTCAGTGAGGATGGCGACAGGGTGCTAGTTACCACGTGTTTCAATACAGACTTTGCTGCATACTTAGCTCTTGGTTTGGTTAGGAGATGCCTGAAGATGAGGTATCAACGGTGGCTGCCATACCTGTGACCTGGTTCTCCAGAGGATGATAGTAACATGCTGTGAAGGCCGACTTATTCTATTTGATAGGTGTGTGTGTGTGTGTGTGTGTGTGTGTGTGTGTGTGTGTGTGTATACATGTGTGCCATGGTGCTCATGAGAGGGACAGAGGACAAAATGAAGGGTATGGTTTTTCCTTCCAGCACATGTGCTCAGGGGATTGAACTTGGGTGGTTATGCTCAGTGGTGGCAAGAATCTGCTGAGCCATCTTGCCAGCCCTGACTGGCAGAGAAATAAGGAGATTTGGCTTCCTCATTTTTCTCATTTCTTTCTATTGTCACATGTGACTTTTCCTTTTTGCTATGCCATCAGCTGATCTCCACACATTATTTGAATGAAAGGGTATCAAAGTTTCTCCCAAATTTCAATTATTTATAATAAGAAACCTGCTGTGTTTTGCTAAGCCAGAAATACAGGTTGGTTGTGTCTCTGACCACGTGGTCCTCCTTTTCCTTGAGTGTCTGTCCACACGTACCCTGCTCAATGGTCTGTCTGTTCTACAGAGTACATAGCCACACCCACCGACAGACAGGGAGGACCATACACCTCCCATCAATCAAAACGAATCCACATGGTCATGCGCAGATTCTGAAGGACTGAGAGGACAAATCAAAACCAATCCACATGGTCATGCGCAGATGTGGAAGGACTGAGAGGCTAGAGTCCCGGCAACCCTGTTTATGGCTCAAGCATCTAAGCATCCATGGGGCTCGTTTCCTTGCTAGTGAGAATGCCTCTCTGTTATTTATGAGTTTCTTATTACCTATGATTTCCTTCATAACAACCCTGTGTTCCTTGGCCATCAATGGCTCACTTGCTACCGCGTGGTAAGTGCCTGGTGAAGCGCCACGCACAGTACGTTCAGTTTTATGTTCAGATCCATTTTCACTGCCAGGGAGTTCATCTAGAGATTGGTATCTTTTGTGTAAAGGGGGGGAAGGGAGAGAGAGAGAGAAAAAGAGGGACACCAAGCCCTGACAGCAATTCAGATGCCTTCTGAAGCCAAGCAGGTGACACACATGTGGGCTTGACCAGGCTCTGGGACAGATGGGAGTGGTGTGGCGTTTTAGTCAAAGCGTGTGTGTCGGGCGGAGGGGGGGGGGGGGGGGAACACATGATCCCAAGGGCCAAATTAAAAATATTTTAAAAACAACACAAAAACCATGCTAGTCAGATCAAACCTTTGCAAGGGCAGATTACTTCAGACACTGGCCGGTTCGAGGAGCTGTAATGAAGGCTGGAAGATGGGGGGCTTTATCAGACAGAGGTCCTTTTTGATTTTCTGATTCTTGTTTGACTTAGCACGGCTGAGGCCTGACGAACACCTTCCCTTAACCCTCTTTTACTAGGTTGTTCTTAGGTGGGGAAAAAAAAAATGAATCTGTCTACGTGAAACTAGGACAAGAGTTAGCTAGAGGGGATACCTTTGTGTCTTTTGCCAAAGATAACTCTGGAGATTAAAAAAGAATTCTCCTCGAGTTTATGAATCCAAGTCCCAACACAGTGCCCTGAGAACTGTGCCCCTCTGGTGCAGGGCAGAGAGTGAGGATGGGAGTGGGGTGGGGTGGGGTGGGTTGGGTAGGTGGGGTGGGGAAGGGGCAGGAGGAAGACTTTGATGTCTGGCCCCGGAGGAGTACAGGAGGGCCAGCAGGCAGGCCTCTAAGCCTCCTCTTGCCAGAGGGTTGTTCTTTAACACCGTGAGGTCTCCAAGGCCAGGGCTATTAAATCCTATGCCCTGCCGAGAAGTCAGGGTGTTCTCTCCTCACAGTATCTGGGAACCGGGATTGTGTAAGATACAGGTTGTTCTTGCCTGTGGCTAATTCTTTGTTGGGTGACAGAGCAATTATGCAATTACATAGTTTAAAAATTAATTCCAGGGTTTGGCAACTCATTTTGTGACACGCTTGATTGGCAAGAGTGAGGACCCAAGTTCAAGCCCCAGGACCCACGTAACAAAGCCAGGCACATTCTCACAAGGGCAGCGCTGGGAAGGCAGAGCCAGGAAGGTCCCCAGGGCTTGCTTACCAGTCAGCACCTAGCCCACTTGCTCTGGGCCAGTGAGAAATCCTGCCACAAACAGAAGAAAAATGCCTCACAAGGAATAACATGTGAGGTAGTCTTTTGATCTGCACGTGTGTGCACACGCACACGTGCATGCACACCGAGTTGTGGATGTTCACCTGTGCAAGCACATGCACCTGCACACATGCAAATATGCATACACACACACACACACACACACACACACACTGAAATATGACAATTGATTCTATATGCTAGTGCTTAGAAGCTAGGATATTTGGATATTTACATGAGGATTAGAATCCAAGGCTTCCTCTGGAATCTGAAAATTGTCATTTTAGGTTGACAACTGCTCTGCCACAAAGGGCTATGGAAAATCTACTCACATTGCTGAAAGCACGGTCATTGTAGCACCTGCCTATTCTCTCCCAGCCTACTCTGCTCAATGGTTTTTCATGAGGCTGGCCCATTTTAGACAGTCAGGAACGGACTCCTAGCCTCTGCATTTACGGTCTCAGCGGTTATGACATATTTTGCCGCAAATGGCTCCGATATCATCACCTTTAGTTTCAACAGCAGTCTGCTCTTTAGTTCTCAACTTTGACTTTTAAAAGCCAGAATTGTTAATTATCCTGAGGAAGCTTTCTCTGCATTAGACTCGATAAAGTTGCCGGTAATGGGTGTGATCTTTTGTGGGTTAATCTAAAAGATATCCTTTCTTTTTCTTTCCCCTTCTGGTATGTTCCCTTCTCCATGCCAAGTCGTTCAGCATGCTAGAAACCTTCAGGTGTTTAGGAGGCTTGGAGAACCTTCCAGGAAATACTGCAACTTTGCCCATGTTGTCAGAGGATAAAAGCACAGTGTTCAGTCCAAAAGCTTTGTGTAATTTTCTTTTTCAAATTCAACACCCAAGTTAAAAACTTGGATGCTTCTCTGCTTTACATTTTAATGAGTAGCTTTTTCTAAAGGCTTTGAAAAAAAAAAAAACCACCACCACAGGCACAAAAGTTTGAATGCTCTGCCTGCTAGCATGGAGTGCCTAAGGGACATGCTGTTTTTGTGTCTTCAAAAAGTACCAACACTCAAACTGAGGCTTTTGAGATGGCTCACCTGTTAAGAGGGCTTGATGCTCTTGCTGAGGACTAGAGTTCGGTTCTCAGCATCAACACTTGGTGTCACTGCCTGTAACTCCAACTCCAGGGACTCTGACACTCTCTTCTGGCCTCTGTGGGTACTTGCATTCATAGACATATACCCACACACATACACATACATAAATAAAAATAAACCTTAAAAACTAAGAAAAACTCAAACAGAGAGAGGGAGGCGAAATATTGGACAAAGAAATACTCAATGCTATGTTCTCATGTAGCGATTGGGTCAATGAAATATGCAAACCAGGCAGCTTCATATGGATTTTCCCCATTGTATCATTTTATAGGTATGTGTGTAGCCTGGGTGTCGGGTAAACTTTTATGAGCTAAATCATTCTTCCCGTTAGTTTTTGTTGTAATTACCACCATGCTTATTGTAATTTCTGATTGATCTTCAATTGGTCTTGCCTAATAACACTTCATCTTGAGGTGTCTACGCCTGCAGGCTGCTCAGTTATGTGGCAAATGATTTATCTATAAACGCTCAACACACCCGGGAGTTCAATATTTAAATGGATCTCTTTGTTAAGCGAAGAATGCTTCTAGTGTGCAAATAATATGGTGGCGAGTTTTGCATTTGGATAAAAGTCGATGCTAGCCTGGCCAGAAGATCAGCTCCTCTTGCCTTCTTGGCAGCTGCATCAAGTTCCAGGCTGGTTGCTCAGCTCACTGTGGGCCTGTCCTTTCCCTAGGCTGTTACTCCCAGGAGGGCAGGAATCATGCTACTATCTTTCTTAAAACTTTTTAAAAAAATTATGCACATGAGTCCGTGTCTCTGTGTGGGCATGTATGTGCCCATGAGTGCAGGTGCCCTCAGAGGCTAGCAGAGGGTGTGGGATTCCCTGGAGCCTGAATTACAGGTGCCTGTGAGCCACTTGATGTGGGTTTTGGGAACCAAACTCTGGACCTCTGCAAAAGCAGCACGCCGTCCTCACCACTCAGCCGTCTCTCCTGTCTCCTTTCCTCTCTCTTCAGAGAATTTTGAGGAGACTGAAATATGCGAAACATAGGACAAGCCACTTGCATTTACTCAGGCTCATCTGCTTGTACAGTTGAGTGTTACCATGCCTGTTCCAGGGCGCTCTGATTTTCCCCAACAGAAACCCCATGGTCACTAAACACCAATTCCCTGCCTCCTCCTCCAGCCCCCAGAAACTGCCATTTGCTCTCTCTCTAGGGACTGGACTAGACAAGGTGCCTTGGATAAATGGAATCATGCAAGTCACTGAGGTTCATTCGGCATCAGAACATCTTTATGTTTGATGAAC
Source organism: Acomys percivali (assembly GCA_907169655.1). NCBI lineage: Eukaryota > Metazoa > Chordata > Mammalia > Rodentia > Muridae > Acomys > Acomys percivali. Next base: position 65,744,741 of record OU015742.1, on the reverse strand, counting down.
ATATGTGGTGACAGTTGACATTGATTGTTAGCTTGGCAGGACTTAGAGTTACCTAGGACATGGCTCCCTGGGTGTGCTGGGAGGGCACTTCTAGATTTGGTCAACAGAGGTAAAAACACTTACCCTAATCTGGGCATTACTATTCTGCTGGCTGAGGTCCTGGACTGGATAAATATAAGAAAATGGGTTGGCATCAGCAGTCTGTCTCTCTCTCTCTTTTTTGTCTGGATGCAACATGACCCTTTGTGATCCAGTCACTGTGACTTCCCAGCCATGTTGGCGTGCACCCTCAAACCGAGAGCCAGGATAAACCCTTCCTCCCTCAAGTTGCTTTTTGTCAGAGCAACAGTAAACTAAGATGATACATAAGAATTGAACAAATACATAAAGGCGAGGAAGAATCCATCTTCTGCAGTAGACCTCTCCAGACACACAGTAGGTCTTAAGCAACACCCTCTTTTTGGTTTATGGTAAGGACCCAGTTGAGCCACCAGGTAAGTTTTGGAACACTAGGACCCAGCCATTCCTCCTCATGTGTTGTTTAAACCCAACATACAAGAATCTCTGTGGTGTGCTTTCTTGGACTTGTAATTTGGGTTGCTTTCTGCTGGCTGCTAATTAACCAGTTGGTGATGCAGTGCTTGGCTTTTCATCTGCCTCTGAGCTTGTCAGGAGCCAATGACAAGCCCAGGGGAACCGGGGGCCACTCTGATAATTAAGGCTTGGAGGGCTTCTTTACCGACCCCATCGTGGGCCAATTGCTTTCTCTGCCTCCACTGATGGGCAGCTGACATCTGACAAAACACTGGCCTTCTCTCATAAGCACAGCAGCGGGACACTTTCCCACCTTTTAATGGCTGAGCACATCTCATCCCTAGCAACTCTGACAAAAATGAAAGTGCATCCTCAAAGTTGCTGGTGGAGACAAGTGATGAGAAAAGAAGCTGGAAGCATCAGAGCACACCCGCCCTTTATTCCTATCCTTGAAGTGCAGAACACCAACAATACAAAGCTTTCTTTGAATTTGTAAGTGGAGAAGTAGTTTGGTGGTCCACATTCTTCTGGGATCTCCTTTAAGAGACAGTGAAAGGGAAGGGCCAGGTGTGGTGGCGCATGCCTTTAATCCCAGCACTCAGGAGGCAGAGGCAGGTGGGTCTCTGTGAGTTCGAGGCCAGCCTTGTCTACAAAGTGAGTCCAGAATAGCCAAGGCTACACAGAGAAACCCTGTCTCAAAAAACCCCCCAAAAACAATAAAACAAAACAACCCCCCCAAAAATAACACCAACACACACACACACACACACACACACACACACACACAGAGAGAGAGAGAGAGAGAGAGAGAGAGAGAGAGAGAGAGAGAGAGAGAAAGGAGCAGGCAGGCTCTGCAGAGTTCCTTTAAAGTTGATGCTGTTGGGATTGGAGAGACAGCTCAGTTGGTACAAGGACCAGAGTCTGGTCCCTGAGAACAGTGAAAATGGGAGAGGTAAGGTATGCATGCAAGTCCAGCACTGGAGAGTGGATCCTGGGTGCTTCTGGCCAGCCAGGTCAGTCTATTTGATGATTCCAATGAGAGACTCTTCCTGAAAAAACAAGGTGGGTGACTTCAGAGGAGCTATGCTTGAGGGCAGCCTCTGGCCTCCACAGTCATGCCCACAGATGTCCTGTCTGTCTGTCTTTCCTGATGAAATCCTCATAAAGCCCTTGCATTGCTCATGTGATAGTGTAGAATAGCTGTAAGCCACTTGTGACAGCGCAGCACACTCATGCTTGGTCACTCTAAAAAACTATTTTTTTTCTTTCTTCCTAAATTTAAGGTGCGCTGACACAGTCGCTGAACCCCAGACTCACTGAGTAAGAATCTGCTTTTACCCGATGTCCCATGCCACTCATGTGACATACAGATACCCGGGAAATGACTGACTGCATCACCTACCTACCCCCCATGGCTTCAGCCTCTATTCCTTTTTTTTCTTTTAATACTTATTTATTTCTTTGTGTATGTGAGTGAGTAATTTAGTGCCAAAGTAGAGTCTAGAGAGCAACTTGTGGGAATCATGTCTCTCTTTCCACCATGTAGGTACTGGGAACCGAACTCAGATTGTCAGGCTTGGCAGCAAGCCTTTGCCTACTGAGCCATCTTACCAGATTTTATCCATTTCTTCTCCAATCGAATTCGCCTGTTTTTCGGCTATTTAAACCTGAGCACAAACAAGTAAGACAGAATTGATGTTCTCAGTCCAGTCAACTCCATCACACCTCAAGGGCAGAGGTGAGTGGTTCTTTCCTCAGAAGATACTCAGTACACAGTGGAGATGATGGGCTTGTTGCATGGGCTGCGATGTAAAGCCCAAAGCTTAACTAATATAGTTAACAGTTACTCATGCATCCAGCTGGGCACTGATAGGCATCACTGTTGGGGAGTTGGTGGAGCTCTCTAGAGCAGGCGCTGTGAGCTTAGGGTAAAAAGATAGAAAAAGTTGTTTTTCAACCCTGGCTACTCGGTACCTGTCCCAAGCACCTGATATCACATGATGTCCCAAGCTGAGCTCTTGCCCCCTCAAGGATAAAATAACTAGTAAGCAATCATTTTGACAGTCAAGTAACCAATCATGTTTGTACTAAATTCTGCTTCTGTAAGAGTATAAAAGACCCAAGCTTTGCTTATTTGGGGTCTCCAGCTCAATAGAGCTTGGTAGACCCCATCACGGTGGATCAATAAGCATCCCTTGCTGTTTGCATTGGACTGGACTTTCATGTCTCATTGGGCTCCGGGAGGTAGGACCTAGGCCCCCAGGTCTTACAAGGGCACAAAAGGAGTATTTGGAATTGCTAGTTACTAAGCAGAGAGTATGGAAGCAAGGCTGGCTGGGGACAGAAGTTGAGCTTGGGTGGATGAAGTCCTTCAATCCTTCACCAATCCAGTGGAATGTTCTGGAACGAGCACTACTCCTTGACCTGTTTACAATGGTGCCCACATCGTTGCATCCACACCTTGCACAGTCCCTGGGCACACCATGGGAAGGCCATGGCGTTGGGCAGGTGCCACTGCACAGGTGAAGATCTTGGAGAAGCAGTTGGGTGTCTGCTAGCTGCACTCCCGGAACTGGGTAGCAATTCTGCCTCAGAGGCAGATCTGGGTGGCCCACTTCTATCTAGCCCCACCACAAGTAGCTAAAGAAAGGGAAGAATAGTAGCGTTTAAGGATGTAGCCATGTCAGCTCCTTTTAGCTTTGACTTCTGGATCAGCCACTCCCTGGGTGCTTGATCCTGCCCAGGCATTTGGCATCTTCATGGGTGGGCTTTTTTCCCCATAATGTGGTGTCAAATGGCACCTGTCTGACAAGGCAGTTTGAGAATACTGTGAGAAAGGTGGATTTAGACATTTAACTTAGGCTATCATTTTTACACTGACAGTGTTTCATAGCACAGGTAATTAACAACTATAGTATTAAATAGTACTATTATAGAAATAAATCGTCTTCTGCTTATAAGGGGATACAACAGGATGATAACATAGGGAGGGCTGCTTCTCTCATAAGAAAGCAACTGTGTTTTACTCTTGCAGGTTTGAGAACTGTCTCTGCCTCTGCTTGCAAGAGACGAAACACACCTGTTTCTGTCCTGCATGCATTTTCCTTTCTTGACAAATCAACAGGAATCTTGCCTCTTGCCTCTACCTGAGATGTTTCTGGAGAGGAACTGAAGACAGGATTTGTAAACCCTCTCCCTTCCGCCAGCATCATAAGCTCCACCCTGGCTGGGCCAGCCTCTCTCCATTCAGTGGTTCAGTGACTTCTTCAGGCTCTCACCGGGGACCCTAACAGTGAAGATGTAATGCCAAGATTAAGTAAGGTTGGTTACACGGGTAAATGAAGAAGGCTCAGAGCTTGCTTTGAACAAATCGATGCTGTAGATCTTAGAGAGACTGGAACTTTGTCAGAATTCCAAAGCTGTCATGCAAGCCCACATGACAGTGACCGCTCAGCTTCTAGTGCAAACTGTACATTGCTTGCCATGAGCTCTGTCGTGTGTGTGTGTGTGTGTGTGTGTGTGTGTGTGTGTGTGTGTGTGTG
>OU015742.1:65700116-65740655 GCA_907169655.1 Acomys percivali | reverse complement strand
GTGTGTGTGTGTGTGTGTGTGTGTGTGTGTGTGTGTGTGTGTGTGTGTGTGCTCGTGCACAGTCATGTGCATGTATGTATGTGTAGGTGTATGTGCATATGTTTGTATGTTCGCTGTGCACATGTACATCTGTATGTATTTGGAGCCCAGAGGACAATCTCAGGTGGTCCTCAGCTGCCTTTTGTGACAGGGTCTCTCATTAGCTTGGAGCCACCTTGTCAGTGAGGCCCCAGGGACGGTGGATCCACCTCTACAGTGCTGGGATCACATGTGTGTGCCACCGCCCCTGTCTTTTCCATCACGATACTTCTTTTCAGCCTGTTTCCCTTTGTAATGAAGCCGATAGTCTTTGTAAACTAGGACCATGGTTTGTTCCGCATTGACTTCCCCACCCCTGGAGAAGCGACTCAAACCCAAATAAAAAAATATTTCTACCTCACAGACATAATGCGCTGGACTGATGTGGTGACCCTGCCCTGTGTGTGGAAAGCTGGGCTGGCTTCCTCTTGCCTGCTGCTGTCCATTGTTGCAGCAGTGACTTTGTCTTCAGACTCCCATGAAGTGGGAGGAGAGGGGATCAGGAGCCTCTTCCATTTCAGGACAAAATAGGCATTTCTATTTACATTGTGAACAGGGGATCATGCAGCACAGGCTGTCCTCAAATGTGTTATGTAGTCAAGGACGACCTTGAACTTGTGATCCTCCTGCCTCCTACACCTCACACGTTCTAGGGCTACAGGTGTCCCACCATGACTATTTTTATGTATTGCAGGGACTCAATCCCAGGCCCCGATGCTAGGCAAGCACTCTAACACCCGAGCCACATGCAGCCTTGGTCCCCATTCCCACACCTTTGAATTACGTGGTCCCGCTTACCAGTACACAGACTGCAGGACACAGACATCGCGTGTGGCATTTTAGGAGCTCAGTCACTATAAAAAAACACACAGAGATTCTCTCTACATTTTCTATCAGATTGCCTCTGGGGACCTCTTATCTTCTCTCAGATGATGTGACAGGTCTAGGTAGGGGAGCTGTGTCCACTTCTGGCTGGCTCCTAGGTGGACACATGGGCTGGACTTAGCTCATCCTTGGCTCATACTGTCATGATGCTTGAGGTCCTTGGTCCTCACTGTGGCCGGTGGGAAGAAGGCCACTCTTCTTTATGAGGTTAATTCCCTGGGAAGATGACATTCTGGAGTCACTCTTGTCATCTTTGTTTCCTCTTGGATTTATGGAATATATTTACCCACCTAGATAACTTACTGACCGGTGCTCTCGTCTCCAAGATAGAATAGCAGCATCACCAGACACTGTGGTTGTCACACCTGAGGGACTGCCACTACTGTCATCTTGTGGGTGGTGTATGCTCATGTAGAGTGTCCCTTCCTATTCAAGACAACAGATGTCTTGCTAGACTGTGCTGGCTGGGACCCATTTGTGTCCTTATGCTTCACTTATTAACGGGAGGAAGGGGCCAGCCCGCTGTGGGTGGTATCATCCCTAAGCAGGTGGTCCTGGGCTGAGCAGGCTAGCAGTCTGTGCATCTCCATGGCTTCTGCTCTGGTTCCTGCCTCCAAGTTCCTTCCTAACTTCCACCAGTGATTGATAGTGAGGGACTTGAGGGTTGTAGGCTGAAATTAACCATTTCCTCCCCAGATTGCTTCTGATCTGTTATGTTTTTTCACAGCAGTAGAAGAAGCTCTTAACACACCAGGATCAGGTATACCAGAAGGCTGGCATTTCTAAAACGTTCCTTGTTCTGCTAGTTAAGGTTCCTTGGGCAAATGACATCGATGTTGTGTTTGGACGGGTGTGGGTGTGTGTGGTGAATGTGAGTGAGAGAGAATATGTAGAAGATTTACGGAACTGGCTTTCCTGTTACAGAGGCTGAGAAGCCACATACCAGAAACTTGCAAGCTGGAGGACCAGAATAGCAAAAATAGATTGTTCTGAGTGCCATTGCCATATAATTGGGTAGCCAATGGGCTGGAGGCTATAGAATAGTGGTTTTCAACATGTGGGTCTTAGCCCCCATAGGGGTTGCATATCATATCTGATACCCATATTATGAGTCTTAACAATAGCAAAATTACAGCTATAAAGTAGCAAGAAGAATCCCTTTATGGTTGTGGGTTACCACAACATGAGGAACAATTTTAAGGGTCATGGCATTAGGAAGGTTGAGAACCACTGATCTAGGCAGTGAGATCAGAAAGTCCCCCTCCTGAGCCGGAGTCTGTAGAAGGGAAAACCAGAGGCTCTGATGTCAGAGCTGGTGAAGAATGACGTCACTCACTGATCATTCATCTCTTCTGGAAACAGCCTCACGGACACAGTGGAAACAATGCCTACCCTCCAGGATCTTCCCGACCCAGGCACGATGACACAGTGAGCCACCAGGAAGAGCAGGAGAGCTGCTGTTGCTGGAGCAGAGCCTGTGCCTGGAGGTGCCTTGTTGCTTCACTATTAATTTCTGCTCTCTGCGGCCTCTCCTCATTGAAGCGTAAGGTGTGTGACAGCCCAGACTTCAGCCTCTTTAGTTTGGGGCTGCATCTGAGCACCAGAGACTTGGTGAACATTCCCTTTATACAAGAGTTCACTTGAGCCAAAGAAGTGTTGAGAATTGACATGGGCCTCGGGCTTGAAACCATTCTTCATAGCTATTTAGATTTGGTCCATCCGTGGTGTTCTTTTTCATAGCATTGCTTTTAGCAGCCAATGTTTATTGTAAACATCACAGAAGTTGGTCATTGTTGGCTCTTCAAGCCACTGTCCAATAATTCTGTAACCATAGCATATCTGTACTGTTAATTCCCATTTTAAGGGTCAGGAAACTCAGGGAGCTTAATTGCATTTCCCAGGACCACACCCCAGAAAGGGTAAAGTGACCAAACTCAAGCCAACTGTGACTTGAGAAGCTGTTTTCAATATACAAACATCTGTGTGAGTGTGTGTACATAATTCACACATGTGTTACATGCAAGTGCGAGAGTTGGAAGACAGCCTTGGAAGGTGTTCACCAGAGATTGTCTGCTTCTGTCTTTGGACACAGGGTCTCTTCCTGGCCTGGAATTCACCAGGTATCAAGCCCAAGGTGTAGTGACAGTTCTGGAATTTTGGTTTCTTTAAAAAACACAGAAATATGCTAAGAATATGTTTTCATTTTAATCCCAGGTTTGGGGATATGGGGGCACTTCTAACTGTCCACAGCTTCAGACTGTGATTTGCCTTGTGCTCCAGCAGAGGTGTGGGTTTTGTCAGCTGTAGATAGTTTCTGTAATTGTATGATGTTTGGAATTCTGTGAACTTTTCAGAGGGTATATAAACATTAGGGCCCCAAGAGGTGGAGTTGGTGGTTGATGGTCATTTAGGGGGGTTGGTTGTAGTTTGTTAAAAGTCATGCTCAAAAAAGAAAAAAAGAAGAAATTAGATTCAAGCATCGTCCCCCTTCCCCAACCCCTGTCATCCTTGTTTCTTTCCTATCTTGTGATAAGAGGTGAAACCAGGGCTATAAAGGGTGGGAAAAGAAGAACCCGCAAATCTGAAAACTCCAACTGCATCCGGGAACCTCACCTTTCCATCCTCAGTTCTGGGATCGCAGGTGTGCACCACCACACCCAGTTATGTCTCCCCTGCATGGGCTCTGGGAACGGAATGGCAGTTTTCGTGTGCACATCCCCGACTGAACGATGACCTTGGCTCAGACACACAGAGCACCCCTAGTTCTTCCTCACGCGCTTCTTACTGAGTAGCTTGCCATGCTGAGTCCCCATTTGCAATGTGATCTCAGCTGGCTAGTACTGGTTGGGTCACATTTCCAGATACCCCAAACCGGCCATTGCCTTAACTGGCACAGAATCCAGGCAACCCCTGACCACTCATCAATAGAACCACAGGCATAACGTTTTCAGTGCCAGGCAGATGATGATGATGATGATGATGATGATGATGATGATGATGATGATGATGATTGTAGCACCCGTTTTACTCTTTACTAGAGGAGAGCGTGCTTCAGACAGAAATTGCAGGTCACATAGTACATTGCTTGGTTGCGTGTCCCTCTCAAGGGACACAGCACTCCACCTACTGCTGGTGTCTCTGCAAGTCTTACTTTGTGGCCACCTACGTCTCCCTGACATCCACAGGTCTCACTGCTGTAACGTCTGGTTTGGTGCCCTGTATCCCCCTTTCCCCTTCAGACCCTCCTCCTGTGCTGAGGGTGTTCTTCACTCAAGCTCTTGTGTCCTCATCAGAGTGTCTCCACTATGAAGAGCCAGAAACCAAGCCTGGGCATGTATCACCCTTCCGACCATATATGGAACAAGATGCTCCTTCCAGGGTTTTAAGACGAAGGCTCTTGAAGATGGAGAAAGATGGTTCAGAAGCTAAGAGCACTTGCTGCTCTTGCAGAGGACCCAAGTTTAGTTGCTAGGGCCCCACACACCAGGCATCTTACAGCTGCCTATAATTCAGTCAGTGGCTCTTACACCCTGCTTCCATGGGCACCCACACACGAGACAGATGGCACTCCTGAGTGTGCGCATGTGTGCACACACGTGTACACACATGTACATATTCACACACATGTGTACACATTCACACACACCTGCACACATTCACACACACACGTGTACACATTCACAAACACATGCATGCACCCCTTAACAAAAGAGGGCCATCTTTGCCATCTCTGGAGTTGCCTTCTCTTCTTGTGAGTCCTGCAACTCAAGGGCATGAACATTTTTTTCCATATTAACTTGCATTTCCACTTAAAATACAGAAAAAAGTAGTTATTATCTCCTCCACGTTGGTCAAATGGCCTTTCTGCTAATGATGCAATTAGTGAAACGATACAAGACAAAAGGGGGCGGCGGAATCTTTTCAGTTTTACAAAGTCAATGAAGTGGCAAAATTCGCCATGTTTGCTGTGTGTGCAAAATATTCCTCGGCGCTGCGCTGTGGTAATGCGTTTTGGGGCCGCGATTGCAGTTGCGGAAGCTAAGTTGGAATAATTTGATGACTGCTTGCAAGATGAACTCTCTGAAATGCCGTCTCCTCATGGTTATCAGGTTTGGTTTAGAGTGTGGAGGGTCTCTCTGTCACCCTGCTCACACCCAGAATGCTTCCCGAACTGTGGCTTTCTTTACCCTTCCCCCTCTGCTAACTTCTCTCCAGAACACCCCATTGTTTCCTTCCTAGCATTCTGCTTCCTCCTAAACCTGTAGCCATTTAAGAAAACACATTCTTCTAACAGATTCAGTGCATATGGTTTTGTGTTGAGGTCTTTAATCCACTTGGAATTTAGTTTTGTGCAGGGTGATGAATATGGATCTATTTGCATTTTTCTACACATAGACATCCAGCTAGACCAGCAGTGTTTGTTGAAGACGCTGTCTTTTCTCTGTTGTATGGATTTGACTTCTTTGTCAAAAATCAAGTGTCTATAGGTGTGTGGGTTTATTTCTGGGTCTTCGATTTGATACTATTCCATTGATCAAACAGCCTATTTCTATGCCAGTACCATGCTGTTTTATTACTGTTGCTCTATAGTACTGCTTGAGATCAGGGAGATTCCTCCAGAAAATATTTTATTGTACAGGATTGTTTTAGCTATTCTGTTTTTTTTTTCCTATGAAGTTGAAAATTGATCTTCCAAAGTCTGTAGAAACTGTGTTTGTGAAAATTTTGATAAGGATTGCATTGAATCTGTAGATTGCTTTTGGTAAGATGGCCGTTTTTACTATGTTGATTCTCCCGATCCATGAGCATGGGAGATCTTTCCATCTTCTGATGTCTTCTTAAATGTTCTTTCTTCAGAAAGAAGAAAAAGTGGGGAAGAGCCTTGAACTCATTGGTACAGGAGACAACTTCCTGAACAGAACTCCAATAGCTCAGGCTCTAAGTTCAACAATTAATAAATGGGATCTCATGAAACTGTCAAGAGGACAAAACAGCAGCCTAGAAATTGGGAGAAGATCTTCACCAACCTACATCTGGCAAAAGGCTAATATCCAAAATATATAAAGAACTCAAGATTAAACACTACCAAACCAAATAATCCAATTAAAAATGGGTTACAGAGCTAAACAGAGAATTCTCAATAGAAGAACATCGAATGGCAGAAAAACACCTAAAGAAATGCTCAGTGACCATAGTTATCAGGGAAATGCAAATCAAAACAACTCTGCGATTCTATCTTACACCTTCCAGAATGGCTAAGATCAAAAATTCAAGTGACAGCACATGCTGGTGAGGATGTGGAGAAAAGAGAACACTCCTCCATTGCTGGTTGGAGTGGAAACTTTTACAGTCACTTTGGAAATCAATCTGGTGCTTTTTCAGAAAATTGGGAATAGTGCTACTGCAAGACCCAGCCATCCAACTCTTGGGCATGTACCCGAAAGATGCTCTACTGTACAACAAGGACATTTGCTCAGGTATGTTCATAGTAGCTTTATTCATAATAGCCAGAATCTGGAAACAACCTAGATGTCCCTCAACCGAGGAATGGATAAAGAAACTGTGGTACATTTACACAATGGAATACTACTCAGCTATTAAAAATAAGGAAATCCTGAAATTTGCAGGCAAATGGATTGAATTTGAATCAATCATCCCAAGTGAGATAACCTAGACCCAGAAAGACACGCGTGGTATATACAATGTATGAGTGGATATTAGCCCAACATAGATGTCCTCTGAGAGACTTCACCCAGAGAGGGATCAGGATAGATGCAGGGACTAGGAGTGGAGCACTGAAAGTGGTAAGGAAGAATGGGGGGATGGAAGGACCCAGAAGGTTGAGGAGCCCCCCACAAGGAGACCATCAGGGCAGTTGGATCTGGACTTGGGGTCATGCACAAACTGTTGCACCAACTAAGGACAATGCATGCAGTAAACCTAGATCTCCTATTCTAGATCTCCTAGTCAGGTATAGCCAATGGACAACTCATTCTCCACTGTTGTGGGGGTGGGGAGTGGGGACTGCCTCTGACATGAACTCTGGTGCCCCCAATTTGCTTACGTCCCCTTGGTGAGGAGGCCACACAGAGGAAAGGGAAGCAGGCTATCCAGATGAGACCTGATAGGCTGAGATTATATGGTTGGGGAGGAGGTCCCCCTCTGGGTCTAGGGGAGGGGAATAAGGTGGAAGAGGGAGGGAGGGTGGGGAAGGGAAGATACAAGTGAGGGGGTGACAACTGGAATGTAATCTATGTAAATTATAATTAATTAAAATAAAAAAAGAAAGACAGTACATTTTTCTCAATAGAACCCTGGAGTCATCTCTCCTTTCTGGGGAAGCGATTCTGCCTACGTCCTGGGGCGGGTGGTTTGGCTAGTGCAATTAGCACTGGTCACATTATCTCACATAAACGTCTGTTCAGTGGAGGCTTTGCTGGCACTGGCTGTAGGGCTCTGGGGAGTGACTTCTGCACGTCCCTTCCCATCTTCTGGCACCTACAGTATTATATTGCCAGCTCAAAATCAGCCATGATGGCAGCATCCCCACGGTGGACAATGGCCAGCTTTGTACACGAGAGTGGATTTCAGGCTTGCTAGGACACTGTCGCTCTGACCTCTGTGTGCCTTACCTTCTTCCTGGTTGCCCTCAGCACTTGGAGGGAGTTCTGCATTCGATTCCAGTGCTCTCTTTACCATCTGGGGCTGAACAGACCTTTGGCATGTATGTGAAATTAGCCACTGAGCCAGGCTTGTTCCACATCCTGCCCTGTAAGAGCTTGTCCTGAACAATGATGGATTGTTCCCAAATCCACAGTTTCCTAGCATCCCATCACAGAGGTCACACACACACACACACACACACCACACACATGCCACACACACACCACACACACACCACACACACACACCACACACACACCACACACACACCACACACACACCACACACACACCACACACACACCACACACACACCACACACACACTACACACACACACCACACACATACACACACACCACACACACACCACACACACACACCACACACATACACACACACCACACACACACCACACACACATACACACCACACACACACACCACACACACCACACACACACCACACACACACACCACACACATACACACACACCACACACACCACACACACACCACACACATATACACACCACACACACACCACACACACACTACACACACAAACACACACACTACACACACAAACACACACATACACACCACACACACACATACACACACATACACACCACACACACACACCCCAAACAAAAACCACTTAAGTTATAAGAATCTGGACCTAAAACTGAATTCCATCTTATAAACAGCTCAGAGTGTCCTTTGTGCAGTCTGAATGTGCCCTGTGCAAGTCAGAGGAGCTCTGCCCTGTTTGACTTGGAAGCTCACCAAGAGGCTTTTGTTCTTCTTTTTAAAAATCACATCTGCCCCCAGCGGCAGGGCTGACCTGGCACTTGGGTCACCCATCCATCACCCTGTGGCTATGCATTCTGGGGGTTTTACAGCTATGTGAGCATCGGGACATTATCTTTGGTTTTCTAGTGACCAAGTTCCTTTTCTTTTCTTTCGTCTTCAAGGGTAGCTCAAGCTGGTCTGTAACTCATGACCTCTGGCCTCAGAGTCCTGAGTGCTGAGATTTTGGAACCTGTTAACTAGTCTGTGGATTTTTACCTGAAACTAGAGATTTACCATGAGTTTCAAAAACTAGATCCAAGAAAATGTGTTTTTACTTCATTTGAGGCTGGCAAAGGGGAGGGAATTGTGATATGTTTCTTGCCTGTTTCCCCTTACTTCATTGCCGAGGACCTTCTGGACACACTTGATGTCAAGATGGCTCCGCTTCTGAAATCCCAGCGACACCTTTGGGAGGCAGCTTCTGAGTTTGCCTTCTCTTATACTCATGATCTTTATCTTCCACCTCAGAGACACTTCCTGTCTTTTTTTTTTTTTTTATGGCTGCATAGTATTCTGTGAACTCCGTGGATGGATGGGCAGGACTTCTGAGGACAGATAGCTTCCACACTTCTGTTGCTCTATGCACTATGAATCCTCACAAGAGGGGTTGAGCGCTCTTCTTAGAGGCCGGCACTGTGAGCACACAGACTTCTTTGGACTGTGGGCAGTGCTGGTCCAGGAAATGACAAATGTCAAGCTCACCTAATGTGTCATGCTGGAGTTTCCCAGATGTGTTTGTCATGCCTCCAGGTCCTTCACGGGCCTGGCTTCTCTAATTTCTATTTTTCCTGTCCCTGTAGTCCACTCTCAAGCAGGTGTCCTCCACCTGTCCCTGACACTTGAGTTCCTGTGCCAGCCTCTACTGCTCCACCCTTGTCCCAGCCACCTGAGCTATGGGGCCATCTTTTACCAGCCTCCTGCTTCCAGTCCGGCCATATTTCATTCTCTGCCGACAGCCCTCCCCCTGCTAGGATCTTTTGATGGCTCCTCCCTCTCCCAGAGGGAGCACCCAAACCCAGCAACAGCTGTGTGCTGTGACCACAGGCTCCTTCTACAGTGACATCTCCCACACCTGTGCTCAGCCACACTTATCTCCACACTCTACGCAGTCGCTTTCTTCCCATACTCCCACCTACACACAGGATGACTTCTACTTCTAGAACTTTCTACTCATATTTCAAGGAGGACTGCTTAGCCACCCTACATAAGGCAGCAGTCCCCTCTCTAAAACAGCAGTAGCCTTTACTCTGACAGGATAATAGTCTCCTCCATCTGACTTAGTGTCCAGGATGATACTGACAACAGTTTGACGTATTTACTGCTGTCTTCAAGGAAGGAACTTACCCTGTTTAATTTTCCTGGTTCCCCACCCCCACCTGCTCTTCCTCTTCTTCCTCCACTTCCCCTTTCCCCCCTTTTCCTTCTTTTCCTCTGCCCTCCCACCATCCTGTTTTCCTCCCTCTTTCCTTCCTTTGATTTGTAGCACCTGACCTGTAGTAAGTCAGGGCAGGTATAGCAAGCTTTGCAGTTGTCAAATGTTTGTCAATGAAATTTTATAAAGGACCCCAGAGTTAGCTGCACAGCACTGCACAGGTTGTTAAAGGAATATTAGTAGCAAAAAAGAGACTTTATTTGCTCTCACACCCCCTGAACTCTGACACTGCCACGAAAACAGCCACAGATAATAATGAACAAACAAGTGTGGCTGCGTGCCAACAAATCTCTCTTTACAGGTAGGGAGCACTCTTGTTCTTTTGGTGAAAGCCATGCAGAAACCTTTCTTAGATCCAGTCGGACACAAGCCATGTCTGCATTCGATCTGTAGGCTGTGTTTTTGCCAACTCCTATCCTAGGTGTTTTAAAGGCCTATGCTACACGAAAAAGGGTCCATGCAGGATGAGTTACATATTAAAAATATTTTCACCATACATCAGAGTCTAGTCTTGAGCCTGTGGACTTGAACCAATGTGGCCCCACATCGAATGTGCAGTCTGTCTATACATGGGTCCACCAACAGTTTGACTGGCCTTTGGAAGACAAAGCTGATAGTGTGGAGTCTGGAGCCCTGATCTGGTTTATCCAAAAACTGAGGTCCAGTTAACTCACTCACACCCAACATCACCAGCTTATTACAGAACACAAGTTGGGGGCAGGGCTTTGTTTGCTTTCAGCTTTCAACATCCACGGCTTTTTTTCTTTTCTTTTCTTTTTTTTTGGCTTTTTTTTTACTTAAAATGCTTAAATTTCCTGAACCTCAAGCCCTAGTCATCATCTTTTTGAGCAAACACTTGGGGAAAAAAAGTAGACCATAAGACCCCAGGAAGAACACTTTGTGTCCTCCCAGCGAATAACTTAAACATAACAAATGGAAGCTTGCAAAAGTCGGAATTGTAAAACTAATAGGGCTGTTAAAACCAGCTTCCCTGAAAATTATGCATTGGTTGGTCTGTTTCTTATAATGGCAAATAGTGAGTCTTGATCATTCATCAGGGCTCATGCCATAAATTAGGTTTTGAGAGAGGCTGCAAAATTCTTTATGGCCTTACAGGAAGCCACCGTGGCCACCTCCGGAGCCCACTGCTGGATTCCAGAGGTGCCGCACAGATCGGATCCCTCGGTGAAAATTTTAAAATGGTAACAAGTTGTCAAATGTTTATCAACGGAATTTTATGAAGGACTAAAAAGTTATGTGTACGGTACTGCACAGACCATTAAGGGAATAATAACAGCAATAAAGAGACTTTATTTTCATCAAGACTTATGTGGCAGCTAGCTTTCCTCCCTAAACTTGGTTAATGGAGGCTGGGAGAGATGAATAACTCAACCCTGGATGGGGAGTGCCCGCGTTACGTGTTGAGTAGGATGTAATGGATACAAAGGGAGCTAACTCTCCAGATATATAGATTCCTCTGTATTTATGGAGAGAGACAATCAGACTTGAAGCCCAGTGTCACAAACGCCACTCTGAGGGTGGCTACAGGGTTCTGCTTGGTGCAGGAAAACGGTGGGCTTTGGGCTCAGAGCAAGTGGGCTCAGTTTCAGATCTTCCCTCAACATCTTCATGTTCTTTCTTCACCAAAGTTCTCTTTTCTCATAAGAGGAAGGCTGGGAGTGAAAAAAAATCTACCTTAACGGGTTTGTTGTAACCTTTAAAAAATAAAGCGCGTGGGTACAATGCACATATGGAGCCAAGAGCAAAAATAAACTTTTTGTAGTTGGGAGCAGTGGCACAGGCCTGTAATCTTACTGGAGAGGCTGAGCCTGGAGGATGGAGAGATTAGGCCATCTTGGGCTGTGTATAAAACCTCTCAGAACAACAGCAGTAAAGATCTCACTTCTTTTACCTGGTAGGGTTAGGGTCAATTGTATGTCTCCCTCCTTTCCTCCCTCTCTCCCTTCCCCTTCCTCCTCCTCTTCTTCCTCCTCCTCCTCTTCTTCTTCCTCCTCCTCCTCTTCTTCCTCCTCCTCCTCCTTCTTCTTCTTCTCTCTCTCTCTCCCGTCTCTGTCTCAGTTTACCCATTTATAGCACCATGTTAGGGGTAACTGAGCTGCCTAGTACTATATCAGAAGAGCATTGGAGGGCTACAGGAGCTTATCTTGGGTTCTGGCTCCAAACATGGCTGAACTACATTTCCTACAATCCCTTTCACTGTGAGTATATGGCCAGGATTTTGGAGTGAGATGGGGAGGGTAGATTTGAGCTATAGCTCTTTGTGGCTCACTCAACTTATCACTGTTATGTTGGTCTACTGCATCCATGGGGCCTGATTTTGCTCCCTTGTGTGTCCCAGCTCCACCACTGTTCCTCCCATCTTAAGCTAGATGCATGTCCTGTTTAATGGTCACAGAAGAACACATGACTGTCACTCTGTCATTGTGTATGAGGTCTCATGAACCTGCCTGGGTTTCTGGCCATTTTCAAACACTTTGACTTCAGCTTGTAGGTTCTTTCTCATCCTCCTTGGTCCACACCCATCCTCCATGAGAGCCACTACCGGGTGGGGCTCAGCAGACAGCACAGAAATTACAGCCTGTCGGAGAAAGCTTAGGTCACTTGTCTTTGGTCAGATCCCTGGAATGGACACACATGCTTGTGTGTTCATTCTCACACTTGAGAGTCTTAAGTGTCTCTTTCTGGCTCTTTGAGAAAAACACTCTCGGTCCATTCTCGCTGTTGGAGCCACAGCATCACAACCTGGGTGTCTTGTAAATAGTTGCACTTTATATTTCCTAGCTCTGGAGTCTAGAAGTCTGAGGTCAAGGTGCTGGTGAAGCCAGGCTCTGGAGAGAGCCTCCTCCTACGTGCAGACTGCAATGTGGTTGCCTTCACATTTCAGGGAAAGGGCGAGCTAGCTCTCTCTCCATTCGTGAGGTCTCTGGTCAGGACCTTGTGAATCTGAAACACCCCTCCGTGTAGGTTGTTGATGTCAAATATTTTGGTCACAGGTTGCAAAGGTAACAGATGCAGGTCCCAAGATGCCAGCTCTTACAACGATCATACCATAGGATAAGGGTTTCAGCATATAATTTTTTTGGGGGGGGTGGGCGGTACCAGTTAATAACAGATGCTCACTGAAACGAGGCACACAGGTAGCAGCTGGTGACCCCATTAAAGCTGACCAGTTGTGGAGAGAATCCTTAGCCTGCTTTAACGGAGCTCTCTCTCTGACACACATTGGATGGAGATTCCCCAGCATGCACCTCACTTAGCAGAAGGCACTCTAGCCTCCTGGAGCCGGCCGAGAGTGGCGAGGGACGCAGAGAGGATGTGCAGGTTCAAACCAGCTCCAGGTTCGTGCCCACTCTAAAGGTTACCGTCCGTGAATTACATTCAGTTTACCACAAATGGGGCTCAGAACCACGGGCCGGTACCGTGCTAAATGTGGAACGTGGACACAGGAACGCGTGCATGTGTGCGCACATAATTCTAATGTGGCAGGTAATTTATTGGGCACACGGAGGTTTTGTTCTCTCTGATCTATTTCCCCTGCCAGAGAAGGGAGGGAGCGAGGTTTTGAATTTGCCTGTTGAATTCCAACAAGTCGGTTTAAATGCCTCATTTAGCATTTTGAGGCAGCTTGTGTGTGGTAGGGCCAAAGGCAAAGTTTTTTTTTCCCCTGAGCTTAAAGTTTGGAAAGCTGAAAGTCATCCGAAGGGTACTAAGCTGGTGGGGTGTAAAGGGGATGATGCTTCTGGGACATAGAGAGGGGAGGCTGGAACTGAGGAAGCAGAGGTTGGAAGGCAATGCCTGTTGTCAGTTCTGGGTTTCTATTCCGCTGGTAGAGTGAGTCCTGTCCCTGCTTTGCAGATCCTAGGGCTTGGCTGAGCCTGAGAGGGGAGAGCTGCATGACACACACAGCTAGTCTGTGAGGCTCAGCATACAGCAGTGGGTGGGGCTGTTCCTTAAGCTCAAGAATCTTTCTCAGAATGTGTGAGCTATGTGCACTTCCTAGGGTACCCACATAGATTTTAGGAAGGTTTAGAGACCACTCCCCCCCTTTCTCGGAGATGACATGTGACGCTGTTTCAGTCTGTTGCTGTGATAAGAAACAGTCTGACCAGGCTGGGTGTGGCGGTGCACACCTTTAATCCTAGCACTTGTAGGCAGAGGCAGGTGGATTGCTGTGAGTTCGAGGCCAGCCTGGTCTACAGAGTAAGTCTAGGACAGCCAGGGATATATAGAGAGACCCTGTCTCGAAAAACAAAAAACAAACAAACAAACAAACAAAAAAACACCCAACCAACCACCACCACCACCACCACCAAACGCCACAAACAAACAAACAAACAAACAAAACCAAAAACCATTCCTCCGACCAACAGCAGTTTGGGGAGGGGAGAAGGGTTTATTTCAGCGTACAGGTTACAGCCCATCACTGAGAGAAGCTGGGGCAGGAAGGAGCTTAAGACAGGAACTGAAAGGCTGCAACATTATTACTTCTGACCAGGGAGCTTACTAGGTGGAGATAGAACATATCAATCACAGGCTCCTGCTCAACTAGCCTTCTTATACAGCCCAAGAGCACCTGCTCAGGGAATGGCGCCACCCACAGTGGGCTGGGGTCTTCCCACATTAATTACCAATCAAGACGGTCCCCCACAGTCACACCCACAGGCAAATCTAGGCCCTTAATTGAGACTGCCTTTGCAGGTGACTCAAGGCTGGTAGCAAGGTGGTGGCAGTTTCCAACATCATTAGCAGCTCTGATTCTGTGAGATGAAGATGCTTCTGTGAGATGAAGAGGTCTTGCTCTCTTTCTTTCTCCAGAAGCCCAGGCATCCAGCAGCTCTCCTAGGTCCCAGAACCTGACAACAACTCTCCTGGCCATTATATTAATCACCAGACTTCTCCTAACTGGCTGTGGGACATAGCCTGGACATGGGACATAGCCTGGACATGGGGCATAGCCTGGACATGGGACATAGCCTGGACATGGGGCATAGCCTGACATGGGACATAGCCTGGATATGGGACATAGCCTGGACATGGGGCATAGCCTGGACATAGGACATAGCCTGGATATGGGACATAGTCTGGACATGGGACATAGCCTGGACATAGGACATAGCCTGGAATAGGGTCAACTGTTTTTCTGAATCATACAGTAAAAGGCTTGCAATGAGGTGAGAATGGATATTGAGAAAGTCCCAAAGACACCCCCCATCCTTCCGTATTTCACTGGTTTCTTCTGGGGCCAGGAGGTAAAATCTGGCCAGAGAAGGTTTTTGTCTTATCCCCGCTGGAGGTCAGCATGAGGCCTTTGTTTTGCCTCTGCCCTCACCTACTTTATTGTGCAGTCTCCACGTTTCTCGCTTAGTTCCTGCAGGCTTCGGGGGTTAGAGTCTCTTTTACACACAGGGTCGGCTACACTGTGGTAAGCGACTTCTCTGTCAACATTAGCTAGCGTGGTTGGATGACCAGTCAGAATGGTCGCTATTTGCTCGTCTCTCTCCTTCTAAACCATTAGATGCTGTTTGTCAGCCTTCCCTAGGATCCTCTCTCTTGCCATAGCCTCCTTCCCTTCTGTCTTCCTCCTTCTGGTGATCAGTGATTTCATGGGCCACAGAGGAAACACAAGCATTCTGGGTCCCCATCAAGCCTCTGTGTAAAGGCCTGGAGAATGTGGCTCTTCAAAAAAAAACCTGCTTTTGGGGTGAGTTTAGTGGAAAGAGAAAGCACACAGTGTCATGACAGGTGCAATTAACCCAGGATCAAATCACAGTAAGATGGGTAGGACCAGATGGCCCTGGGAGCCCAACAGGGATTTCATGGGGAGCACCATCACAGGGCCGGCAGACATCTCCCCAGAGCTGTGCGATGGAGGGACACGGGATGAGCTTGCCACGGCTTCAAATGCTATCACAGTGGAGGGAAGCCCACCCATAGATGGTGCCTCAAGTAATTATTCCAGATCAGAATTTGTGACTACCGTGGCACACATGCCACCTTGGTCTGATTGCTCTCGAAGGCTTAGCTTCTAGACAACTCTAGCTTGAAAGTTCTAATCCCAGATGGTCTTCATTAGGAAACTGAAAGGCTTAAGTGGAGGGCAGAATAAGAGGAAGAAAGAATGCTGAATTAATTGGCTCTCTGACACGTGTGTGTCCAGGTGTTAGGGATACACACACACACACACACACACACACACACACACACACACTAATAGCAATAATTAGCTGACATACTAATAACAATAATTCTGAGAATGGTGATAATGCAGTGAACACTGACTTTGGAACAAGAGATGCTGAGGGATGTGTGTGTGTGGTACACATCAACATGCCTGGTGTAGAGAACAGAGGGGATAGTGCTGTACAGGCAAAGGTTCAATTGCTGGCTGTTTGGGAGGCAGAAGCCATGCTTGGTTGTATGTGCCTATGTCTTTGGTGTAGATACTCCCATCACGGTTGACTTCAAGCTACCTTTGTGGCCAGGAGTTGGGGAGAGCCTCACGTTGTGCAAACTGAGCCCCAGCACACCGCTAGCCAGTGCCACATTACTTTTCAAAAGGTCTGTCAGGCAAGAAACTTGAGCTAGGCGTGTTTGGCTGAGATGTGAATAACTGCTGGACTCCAGGGAAAGTTTTCGAGGCAGAGGGGACACCTTTCCAAAATGCCAACAAACTTAGTGGATTCTCCTGGGTAAGACAGGCTGTGCGTGCGTGCGTGCGTGCGTGTGTGTGTGTGCGTGCGTGCGTGTGTGTGTGTGGAGTGTGGAATGGAGTTTGGAAACTGAAAACAGAGCAAGAGTGAGAGTCCCATCCTGCATATTCTTGAAGACCATTTTGAGGAGAAATTCATTCATGACAAACGTGATCGCAAGCTGTATTGGGTATTTTTCTCATGGCTGTGACAAAACGCCTGACGAAAGTTACCCGAGGGACGAAGGACTGAGGGTATAGAGACCATCCTGGCAGCCAAGGCATGGAGCAAGTGAGGCGGCTGGTCACACTGCATCACCATCAGGAAGCAGAAAGAGAGAGGAATGCTCGCTTTCTCCTTCAGTCCTGGACTCCAGCCCATGGCAGGGTGCCACCTACATTCAGGGTAAATATTCTGCCTGTAAACCCACTCTAAAAACAGCCTCACAGACATACCTGCAGTTTCCTTTGGTGGTGACTCTGCATCCTGTCAGGTTGACAGTCAATATTACACATCATAGATTTCATCACACAAGATTTAAGTATGGGACCAGCCACGTCTGTGTAGGGGGAGGCTGCCTTTAAATACACACAGTGGGTGTTTAGTGTATGATCGTCTTAGAGCAGACAATGGAGGAAGACAAATAGCTAGCTGGCTCTGTTGATTTTGCTCTCTAGGTTTTTGACGGACTCTCTGTGCTGATTATGAACCAATTTGCACAAGACCCAGATCTCCTCATGTAGGAGATAAATGTTAATTATACCAACAGTAGTGCCTTGGTGTCACTGAATGAGGCCCGGAAGGAGAACACCGGAGAATGGAGATTATAACGAACTTCAATCATTTGCTGACTACATGGTGAAAAACCAACCACTCTCTCTAGCTTTGGAAACTTGGTCCAGGTTATATAGATGTCAAGTTGACACTTACCCCTCAGGGATGAGAGTTGGCTAGCCCATAAAGCCTGTTGGAGTCTTGAACTGTCATACATTTATTCATTCCCTCTGATCAGGGACTCCCACTTGCCCACTGAAGTGGGCACCATCTGGCACCTTCACACCCACACAGGATGTTTTAAGTACAAGAGTATGAAGCAAAGGTTCCTCGGGGAGGTGCACTTTTTAATCTTCCTTGTGTTGATTTCCTTCCACCCTTCCCTCTTACTCACTAACTAGTGAGCATTGTTTAAAGGAGGGCTCTGGGTATAGTGCGTGTATTGATGGGATGTAAGCCAATGTCAGCATTCATAGTACAATCCTTAGTTTTCTTTCTTTCTTTCTTTCTTTTTTTTTTTTTAAATTTCCAGCTGAGCAGGGGTGACACATGCCTTTATTTATTTATTTTAATTTAATTTTATTAATTTATTCTTATTACATCTCAATGGTTATCCCACCCCTTGTATCTTCCCATTCCTCCCTCTCTCCCATTTTCCCCTTACTCCCCTCTCCTATGACTGTGACTGAGGGGGACTTCCTCCCTCTTTATATGCTCATAGGGTATCAAGTCTCTCTTGGTAGCCTGCTATCCTTCCTCTGAGTGCCACCAGGTTTCCCCATCCAGGGGACATGGTCAAATATGAGGCACCAGAGTACGTGTGAAAGTCATACCCCACTCTCCACTCAACTGTGGAGAATGTCCTGTCCATTGGCTAGATCTGGGTAGGTGTTTGAAGTTTCCGGTCTGTGTTGTCCTTGGCTGGAGCCATAGTTTGAGTGGGGACCCTGGGCCCAAACCTGCCTATCATAATGTTCTTGTAGGTTTCTAGGACCCTCTGGATCCTTCTACTTTGCTATTCTCCCATGCTTCTCTCATCTAGAGTCCCAATAGGATGTCCTCCCCTCTGTCCCAGTTTCCTGGTAAGTGAAGATTTTCATGGGACATGCCCCTTGGGCCAGTATGCAGATATGAGTATATACCATTTGACTCTTTCTGCTTCTGGGTTAACTCACTCATTATGATCATTTCTAGTTCAATCCATTTGTCCACAAATTTCGGGAATTGCTTGTTTTTAATAGCTGAGTAGTATTCCATAGTGTATATGTACCACAGTTTCTTTATCCATTCTTCTACTGAGGGACATTTAGGCTGTTTCCATGATCTGGCTATTATGAATAAGGCTGCTATGAACATGGTTGAGCAAATTTTCTTGTGTGCTGGAGCATCTTCTGGGTATATTCCAAGGAGTGGAATAGCTGGGTCTTGAGGAAGCCCTAGTCCCAGTTTTCTGAGATAGCACCAGATAGATTTCCAAAGTGACTATACTAGTTTGCATTCCCACCAGCAATGAAGGAGTGTTCCTCTCTCTCCACATCCTCACCAGCATGTGATGTCATTTGAATTTTTTATCTTAGCCATTCTGATGGGTGTAAGATGGAATCTCAGAGTTGTTTTGATTTGCATTTCCCTAATGACTAAGGAGGTTGAGCAGTTCTTTAAGTGTTTCTCAGCCATTTGATATTCCTCTGTTGAGAATTCTCTGTTTAGTTCCAAGCCCCATTTCTCAATTGGGTTATTTGGTTTGGTGGTGTTTAATTTCTTGAGTTCTTTATATATTTTGGATATTAGACCTTTGTCAGATGTAGAATTGATGAAGATCTTTTCCCAGTCTGTAGGCTGTCGCTTTGTTCTCTTGACAGTGTCTCCTGCCTTACAGAAGCTTCTCAGCCTCATGAAGTCCCATTTATTAATTGTTGACATTAAGGCCTGGGCTGATGGTGTTCTGTTCAGGAAAGTTGTCTCCTGTGCCAATTTGTTCCAGGCTCTTCCCCACTTTTTCTTCTAAGTGACTTAGTGTCTCTGGTTTTGTGTTGAGGTCTTTGATCCACTTGGATTTGAGTTTTGTGCAAGGTGACAAATATGGATCCAGTTGCATTTTTTTACATGTAGACATCCAGTTAGACCAGCACCATTTATTGAAGATGCTATCCTTTTTCCATTGAATGGATTTGGCTTCTTTGTCAAAAATCAAGTGACCATATGTGTGTGGATTCATATCTGGGTCTTTGATTTGATTCCACTGATCAACCAGCCTGTTGCTGTGCCCAGTGCCATGCTGTTTTAATTACTGTTGCTTTATAGTAAAGCTTGAGATCAGGTATGGAGATTCCTCCAGAGGATCTTTTATTGTACAAGATTGTTTTAGCTATTCTGGGTTTTTTGTTTTTCCATATGAAGTTGAGAATTGAACTTTCAATGTCTTTAAAAATATTGTGTAGTTTTCATTGTCAGCCTGACACAAACTAGGGACATTTTAGAAATGGGAAATTCAGTTGAAGAGCTGCCTCTATCAGGTGGCCAGTGGGGCATTTTCTTGATTGCTGCTTGATGTAGGAGACCCAGTCCACTGTGGGTATTACCATCCTTAGGCAGGCAGGCAGGCATGGGCTGCATAAGAAAGGAAGCTCAGCAAGCCAGAGGGAGGAGGCAGTTAAGTGGCTTTTCTCTGTGGTTGCTGCTTCAGTTCCTGCCTACAGGTTCCTGCCATGGCTTCCATTTATAATGGACTCTAACCTGTAATAGATGTAGTAGATTCTTTCTTTCCCAAGTTAGTTTTGGTTAGTGTCTTATCACAGCACAGAAAGCAAAGTAGGGTACATAATACTTAGTAAGAGATCATAAGGCATCCGTGCAGTGTGCTGGACACTTGGTATACTCTGTTAAGCATTGGAATGGGCTGGTTGTGTGGATGCTATTACCCATTGTTTATGTTCACGCCGCTGCGGTGGAATACTTGAGACGGGTAATTTATAAACAAATGTATTTTCTCATAGTTCTCATGTTGAAGAGCACTGACATCGAAACCGGTTAGAGTCTGGTGTCTGCTTTCGACCTGGCACCTTGTCTGTCTTGTCCTCTGGAAATGATGAGCTCATGGGGTGTCCTCACACAGAAGAAGATAGAGGTGTGAGGGAGACCTGATCAGTCTAGTCTCTTCATAAGGGCGTGGCCTTCTCTCTGTTTCTCTGTCTCTCTCAGTCTCCCCCCTGTGACTGTGCTTTGTTTTAATTTGGGTGCTGAGGCTCGAACCCAGGGCCTCATGCAGACTAGACAAACACAATAGCATCAGATCATCTCAACTCCTGTTTTCTTCATTTCCCCTCTAATGTTCAAACCTTTGGTATTTCATGATGCTGTCCTTAGGGTCTCCAAACCCAATCTCCTCACTTTTAAAACTTATTTTAACTTCTATCTGTGTATGTGTGTGTATGCGTGTGTGTTTTGAGTTCAAACAGGCCTGAATTCATGCATGCAGATGTTCATGGGACCCAAAAAGGATATTAGGTGGTTGTAAGCTAACCAACGCTGGTGCTGAGAACTGAACTCTGCTCCTCTGCAAGGGCAGCAGGTGCTCTTAACCACTGAGTCATCTCTCCTGCTCCCCAGTGCCCCTCCCTTCTACAGTGCCCCTCCCCTCCACATTGCCCCTCCCCCTCCCCAAGTGCTGTTTGCCACCGTCTTCCACTGCACTGTAAAGGGAATCCCTGGACAATTGTACTGTGACACTGAGGACTCAGTGGCTCCTTCCTACACACAGAGCCGACCTCCAATCCTGGCAGATCGTGACATCATGATCACCTGCTATTCAGGACAGAATTCTGCTTATGGGTGGCAGGCCCCATTTTTTGAGCCCATGTGAACAGGACAGGCCAACATCCTCACTATATGTACCATTTCATCCTCTTTCCTCACAAGTAAATCTAGTAATTTTCAGCACATTTCTTTCTTACTTGCTTGGAAATTTCACTGCCATTTTCCCTACTCCCAAGTCTCCAAGTCTCCTCTCTCTACCTATGTCTGTCTGCCTGCCTGTCTGTCTGTCTGTCTGTCTGTCCATCTCTTCATCTCTGTCTCTTCTTGTCTCTCTCTAAAGCAGAAACCCCACAGCATTTCATGAAAGCCCCCCCAAAGAAGTTTGGCTTGTGGTCACTGTTTGCAGCCTGTGGCCTCTGGCCCATGTGACCAAGTGATATTTCTTAACTTCTCTGCCCTACGTTGCTCATAAATACACAGGATACATTAGTGGCCACAAACAGGCCCGAATTAAAAGTTCCCTGGTCTAATTTCCTCACACTACTTGCAGACACACACTGACAGACTTATAGACACCCGACAGACACTAACGGTGCTTTGGTCTTTCTTTCCTGTAAAACATGGGCATCACTATTCTCTCCCTGGTCACTTGGGAGGACAACAGAAACAAAGGTTTTAAAAGCTAGATAGTAGCTTCACAATAAAGGGCAGGGAAGGGATAACCCCCTGTGTAGCCTTAAAGAATGTGCTGTAGGATTAGATGATTGGGGTTTGAACTCTCCTATGACCTAGTAGTGTCTTAGCCTTAACTGAGAACATTAGCTTCAAGATAGAAAGGTATGGCCTGGTGAGACGAGTCCATGGTGAGAACACTTGCTGTGTAAACATGAGGACCTGAGTTCAAATCCTCAGCACCCACACCAAGACCAGGCACAGTCATGTTTGTAGCTGTGACCCCAGTGCAGGGAGGGCTGTTTGGAGACAGAAGCATCCCTGGGGCTTGCTCACAGGCTGTCAGCCTGGCTTGAGGCTCAGCGAGAGAACAAAATGGAGAGTGATTGAGTAGACGCTCAACGTCTGGCCATTGAGGGTGGGAGAAAAAGAGTCAGCCCACAGTCAGTTCCTAATTGCTCACTACCTCTTGAATCTGTCTTGTGGTCCATGCACAGATGGACTCAGAGCCTTCAGGGTACAGTCACTTCCCAGAGACCTCCCCTGGAACAGCACTGCATTCTGGGTAATGGACACAAGCCACAACAGCAAGATTCCATCACTGCTTACCTGTGAGCTCTGTCCAGCGTGATGACTTCCGGTTGCATAGCTTCTCAGAAATCAGCTTCTTTATGTGGAAGTGGGAGATGATGTGCAAGATGTGATCATGAGGAGAGGCATTTTCCCTGGTGGACATGGACCTTGATACATAGTGCTGGTTCCCACCAGTGAATATTGCAATCAAGGGGTGTGATGTGCTCACACTATGTGGAACATTGTAAACAGGCTCAGTGAGGCCAAATGTCACCATCTTGTAGCCTTCCTCCTCCTCCTCCGCTTTCTCCTCCTCTTCACCTAAGGGGGCGGCCAGATTTCACACTGCAATGATAGCTGGCACTGGAAAGAAAGACACAAAAGGACGCTCTGTTCAAAAACAACATTTTACCAGAAGTTATGTATATCCATGTTTCCCTAAAAACCATGTATTCTATTCTTTTTAAACTTTTGTATATGACAGTTATGTGAACATAGTATATGAGAGAGGGGAGAGAGAGAAAGAGAGAGAAAGAGAGGGAGAGAGAGATAAGAGAGAAAGGGAGAGAGGGAGAGAGAGAGAGGAGAGAGGAAGAAAGGGAGAAGGAGAGGGAGGGAGAGAAAGAGACAGAGAGAGGGAGAGAGAGAGGGAGGGAGGGAGGGAGGGAGGGAGGGAGAGAGAGAGAGAGAGAGAGAGAGAGAGAGAGAGAGAGAGAGAGAGAGAGAGAATGGTGCATGGGCATCTGCAGGTGGAATCCAGAGGAAGAGGGTGTTGGTGTGTGCCCCTCTTGGCTTCTGTCTCATTCTTCTGAGACAGGGCCTCTCACTGAGCCTGAAGCTTGTCATTTCAGCTAGGCTGGCTGGCCCCTGAGCTCCAGGGATCCACTTGTCTCCCCACCCCCACCCCCCGCCCACACACCTACCCCACGCTTGGCTTTTACATGGGTGCTGGAGATTTGAACTCAGAGCCTCAGGCTTGCATAGCGAGCACCCCACTGAGGCTTCTCCCCAGACATCAAAACCACTTCTTGATGATTGACTCCTACAATTTTGCAGTTATTTATTGATATCTAAATATACTAAAAATTTGCCTCACAGGACGTGTGAGGGACGCGAGATTCTGACCACCTTCTTTGTGCTGGAAATGAATTGATGCAATTTAAATACTTTGTCTAAAAGTTATTTGGCCTGGAAAATACCAATCTAATTCCCCCACAAGTAAGAAAATTATAAGGAGAGAGATCTAATCAGTGAGCAGAATATAGCCTCAGAAAATGTGTATCAGCATACCTTAACGAAAGAAGAATAAATCTTGGAACTTTAATATCCCCCTTTCTTGGACCTAAATAGGCCCCCTTGGAAAACTATTTTATTGTTTCTCATTAAATTAGAATTGTGCTGAGGTGCCACTATCTACCGTTTTCTATTATTATTAATGTAAAAAAAATCCCATTGTATATTCAGCATTTTTCCTGGTTAAGGCCAACAGAAAAAGCCTTCCCACTTCTGTGCTTAACACTGGCTCATTTTTAAACAAAGTTCCCCCTTCTTTTTGTTTACATCTGCATTTAAAGCCAGCAATTCTTTCTAGTGACAATTAAGGAAATGTAATGTATGGGTGTAGCACCCGCTCTGCTAAATTACCAGCTCCGTGTCGAAGAAGCTGGGGAAGAGTTACGGAGGGGAGAAGAGGCTCATTAACCTTGAGCGGATGTGGTCATCTCTGGAAAGCAGGATTTGGAAGCATCATTTTTCACAACTTGGGTAGCTTGGTGGTGCACTAGAGAGCAGCCACTCAGGTTTCCTCTCGCCAGGTGAGATGGGCGGCCCGGGTGTGTGTGTGTGTGTGTGTGTGTGTGTGTGTGTGTGTGTGTGTGTGTAGCTGACGGTCCTTCACGTGTTCACTAGGCCTTTGCTGCTCTTGATGCATCTCAGACCTGCTACATTGCAGTGGCTTATCACCTTCATGTCCTTGGAGGAAACAGATGTTGAGCGACACCAGTGGCCTAGAAGCGCATCTGGCCCACGGATGTGTGACAGGAGGTGTAGGTACCATATTGCCGATAGCAACAGTTATTGGGGGTCAGTTATTGGGGGGTCGTCTCCATCGGGTTCCCATGTGCACTGTGACTTTTCCGGGAGAGACACAGACAAGCATCTATTTGTGCCAGCCAGGCACCAACTTCTTACACACCAGAAAATAGTGTCACTCATGTCTCGCTTCATGAGCCTGAGAATTTACTGGGGTTACCCATGTGAGCATGGATGAAGGCCACTTACAGGAGCATGGAGAGTGAAAAGGCAGATGCATTACCAAGACGCCCCATCAGAGCACTGGTGAGAACTCACGATGGCTACCTCTCAGGGCCCTTGGCCCCGGTTACAGGCAGGTTCACTCGAGAGTTCACTCTCTCGATGCTTGTTCTACTGTTTATATCATCTTGTGGGAAAGTCTTGTGAATCTCCTAAGTTCCTGAGCTTCCTGTTCTTAGGAGACCACTGCCCCCCCCCCTTCCAGTGGGAATATTTCAATTCTGAGGAAAGAAATAGCTTTGCATCGCACTTACACTCCTTGGTTTCTTGGAGAAGGCTTTCAACTTCAGTGAGCAAAGCCCCGTGGGTCACAAATATTATGGGCTGAGGCCTGGACGGGTCTTGCACATTCATTTGTTAAACTCCTCAGAGCATTAAGAAGTGGGGCCCCTGAGGTGTGACTGAGCCACAAGAACAAAGCCCTCATAAAAAAGGTGAGGGCCTTTTAAGAAGAGTTCAAGGGAGTAGGTTGCCTGCTTGCATCCCTCCCTCCCCCCACTGTGCTTATCACAGAGTCTGTTTTTAAGGAGGAAGCCATTGCTCAAGGCTCCATCTCAGAAGCAACCACCACACCCTCAGGAGAGCATGCTGATGTCTTCTCCCTGGATGCTGTAGCCTCAGAAACAGAACTTCTGCTCATAACAAATTAACCAGTCTCAGGTATTAGGGTATAGCATATATGAATTGACTAAGGTTGGGACATAGCTTGCAAGTTGGTGAAGGCAAGGAAAATAGGGAGTCCCTTTTCCACTCATAACTATCAAATCCTCAAATGCTGGTGGCAGTCACAATGAGCTTTTACACATACTCTCTGCCTGCCCAACCCTTCTCATGTCATCTACTGCCTTCCACTGTGTTCACTTTCTGTTAGCCACGTGGACCCCCTCCCCCTGGCATTCATGAGCCACTTTGTCACCTCTGTGGCTTTGGTTCAGAGTCTTCCCTGGCAGTGTTGCTTTTCCTGGCAACCCCTGTAGAACTTATAGGGCCTGACTCCATGCCAGCACTTACGTACCCCACCCCAAAGTACTTTATCAAGGGTTCTTTCCTGTTGTGTCTTCTAGATTAGATGGGGGTTGGGAGGGGTTGGGGGAGCGGGGCTTTGTGAGGGCAGCCGCTCTATCTCCCTCATCTCTGTCTTTATGGCTCCCACAGAGTGTGGGTGCCTGACGAATGTGATCAACAGTGAAAGCATGGGCTCACTATGTGCTAGCAGAGGCCCAGGAGGCTGGGGACATGAGGAGTGGCTCAGAGGCTGGAGTGTAGACCCTGTGAGCAGAGAGACGATGCTGGAGCATACACATCCAATAGGTGCAATAAAGGCACGTATAGTGCGGAGGTAACCACCAGCTGTCTGATTGGATTTAAGCACTTCTCAATAGGAGGGAATTCGTTTCTGGTACTATATAAACTTAGCCCACTATCTACGGCTGGTGAGACTATGGACCCCGAAACAGACCCTACTCCTCAGAACCATTGTGATTTCTAACTGTATTCTAAAGGTTAATTCTCTCCCCATCTGTAGGTAAGTTTAGCTCTCCACTCTCGAAGAAGTTTCTTTCCCCAGCACATGGTGTGACCATTGCAGAAAGTCACAACTGGTCAGAAGGCAGAGATCACGTGGCCTGCGGTTCCCAGCCCTCAAGTGATTCACGCAGAAAGGCTCAGGAAGAAGGACAAAAGACTGTAAGAGCCAGAGAGGACCAGGATGTCTCCTAGATAGTGTTGCCTATGTATGCCAGCGAATCTGCACCCAGGAAATCTCAACAGTGAGCTCACCTAGACAAGATCCGAAAGGTGGAAACACCACTTGACTGGCCAACATGGATGGGGGAGCTCTCACAAGGCCGCACCCCTAGAATAGGAGCTACAGACAACTAATGGTCCCTGAAAGAGGGAGAAGTAGTCTTCTCCAGGGATGACCCCACCCCCCATAGGTTAGCCAATCCCAAGTAGTCAACTTTAAACACATGTACATACGAGCAGCACTAAACAGACTTAACAGGTTGGATTTATACAATTACATGTATGTACACAGGTAACAATTAAATTAAGGCATAAGAGCCTACAAATCTGAGAGGGAGCAGGCGTGGGCATAGAAGGAATTGGAGAAATACAAATGATATAAATACAGTACTCACACATGAAATTCTCTGAATATAAATTATAAAAATGTTAAAATTGAGTTAATTTTAAAGTGAAAATGTAAACTATGATAGTATAGCTTTTCTTAGTTATTTTGTGCTATAGCCCTATTCAAATAAAACAACATAAATATGCAGTATATGCAACAACATACAAACATTTGCATTTTCCTTTAAAGTTTTAAAATTTGTTTTTAAGATAGCATACAGAGTGTTGGGTTCCATCGTGTCAATTTGATACATATCTGTCATTGTGTGTGTCTTTTAAATCCACCCTCCTCACCACATAGACTCTGTTTGATTGCATTAAGTGTCAGCATTGTTTTCAATGCTGACTTAACGCATGGCATGGCGAGGTAAAGCCTCTCCTCCTGGCCACGCCTCAGGGACTTCCTGGTTATCATCGCTGGTTGCTGGTAGAGCTGTGTCCTCAAGCTGAGCTCAGCGGTACAAAGCTACTCCAGTTTGAGGAGTCAGGTAGACTCTTGCCTTGAGACGGAGGGAGGAGTGAGTCATCAGGATTTGTCTCCTGCGAGCGCCATGCTTTATACTTCACTTAATACATGCAGCATGTACATAAGTTTTAGAGGCATAAAAGCTTCAAAACTAAACGAAAAGGAAAATTTAATAACCAGCAGATTTTTAGATTGTGCACTAAATAACCTGCTTTTCATTCGAAGGAAAGGGAGGAGAAAGGCAGAGTTCATAGCCGTGCATAACAAATTAAAATCTAGTGTCTTGGGGCCATAAATCACCTTCCATGAGCCAAATATCATGGCTCTTCTTAGGTCTCCTCCAGCCAGCCATCTTGCTGGGGAGTCTGAGCATGATTCAGCAAGCGCAAGGCAAGCAGATGCCCGGTGAAGGGATAAAAACAACACACGCCGTGGCCACGCCCACTCCGCCTTCCGCCCCGCTGTGCTGTGTGTATAACAGTATGCCTGCAAAACGTGTTTGCAACCATCCCACCAGGGCTCAGGGGTTGGGGAAAAGAAGAAGTCATAGTGTTGCATGCTCAGGTGGCTGAGGCAGAAGGATCCTAAGTTCAAGTCCGGCCTGAGCTACAGAGCAAGTCTGAGGGTAGCCTGGGCAGCTTAGTGAGGCCCCGCCTCAGAACGCGGAGTAAAAGATTGATTTGGGATGAAGCCTAGGGCTAGCCTTTGCTTAGCACACATGGAGGTTCAAAAAAGGAAAAGAAAAGAAAAAATAAGGAATGACTCAAACTGTGGCGGCTCTCTTCAAGCCTAAGGGTAGAGATCAGAAACCTAACGGGGGCCATTTTGTCCCCAGGTGGGAGCCATGACGGCATCTGGAGCACTTCTGGGCACCCGGGGAGGGGGTGCTCCTGGTGGGAGGCGATGACGATGCTGTTAAATACCAGCTAGCACGCAGGTCAAGCCCACAACACGAAACAGTTTTCCAGCCCCTTACCGTGCTGAAAAGGGTGGGAAGCCCTACAACCAGGGCTCAGCTGTAACTCAGGATGGGTTCATCACTGATGTAGCTTGCTTCTCTGTTGCTGTGATAAACACCGTGACCAAAAGCAACCTGAGGGGGAGGCAGGAGCTCACGCGAAGGCCATGGACGAGTGCTGCTTACTAACTTGTCCCTAGGTTTATCTTTGCCTTTCTTCCTGCGTTCCCCCTTCCCTTCCTCCCTCCTTCTCTCCCTCTCTCTTTTCTTTCTCTCCCCCCACCCCCATCACCTTTTTTAAAAAAGAAAGTCTCAATTACCTTTGTTTTTTATTTATTTAATTTTTAATTTTATTGATTTATTCATATTACATCTCAATGGTTATCCCACCCCTTGTATCCTCCCATTCCTCCCTCCCTCCCATTTTCCTCTTACTCCCCTCCCCTATGACTGTGACTGAGGGGGACCTCCTCCCCCTTTATATGCTCATAGGGTATCAAGTCTCTTCTTGGTAGCCTGCTATCCTTCCTCTGAGTGTCACCAGGTCTCTGCATCCAGGGGACGTGGTCAAATATGAGGCATCAGAGTTCGTGTGAAAGTCATACCCCACTCTCCACTCAACTGTGGAGAATGTCCTGTCCACTGGCTAGATCTGGGTAGGGGTTCAAAGTTTACCACACGTATTGTCCTTGGCTAGTGCCATAGTTTGAGCAGGACCCCTGGGCCCAGATCTGCCCATCATAATATTCTTCTTGTAGGTTTCTAGGACCCTCTGTATCCTTCTGTTTTGCCATTCTCCCATACTTCTCTCACCTAGAGTCCCAATAGGATGTTCTCCTCTCTATCCCACTTTCCTGGTAAGTGAAGATTTTCATGGGACATGCCCCTTGGGCTAATTAACATAGTAAAAATGGCCATCTTACCAAAAGCAATCTACAGATTCAATGCAATCCCTATCAAAATACCTACACAATTTTTTAAAGACATTGAAAGTTCAATTCTCAACTTCATATGGAAAAACAAAAAAAACCCAGAATAGCTAAAACAATTTTGTACAATAAAAGATCCTCTGGAGGAATCTCCATACCTGATCTCAAACTGTACTATAAAGCAACAGTAATTAAAACAGCATGGTACTGGCACAGCAACATCCTGGTTGATCAGTGGAATCAAATCGAAGACCCAGATATGAATCCACACACATATGGTCACTTGATTTTTGACAAAGAAGCCAAATCTATTCAATGAAAAAAGGATAGCATCTTCAACAAATGGCGCTGGTCTACCTGGATGTCTACGTGTAAAAAAATGCAATTGGACCCATATTTGTCACCATGCACAAAATTCAAATCCAAGTGGATTAATGACCTCAACATAAAAACAGAGACACTAAGTCAGTTAGAAGAAAAAGTGGGGAATAGCCTGCAACCCACCACCTTTCATATACAGCCCAGACCTACCTGACCAGGGCTGGCATCACCCACAGTGGGTTGGGCTCTCGTATGTCAATGTCAATAAGCAGTTAAGGAAATGCCACGTAGACATGCCCACGACAGAGACAGTTCCTTCCGTGAGGTTCCTTCTCCCCAGGTGATGTCAGGTTGACAACCAAGAAGAGCCACCACAGCCCTCTCCCCAAAGCTGTGCTCTGTTCTGTTAGTTCATCACAGCAACAGAAAAGGGAGTGAGGATGGGGGGCCTTTCCAGAGATGATGCCACGACGTGATGCAGCCATCTTCTTTTAATTTCTTGGATTTGTGGAGGAGTCAAGGGACCGACAAAATTGGTCCTGATTTGGCACCTGGCAACAAAAGGACAAGAGACTCAGGAAGACATCCCATGTCAGACAGCAACAGAAGGGTCCATTCCCCTCTGGGTAGTGGCCACAGAGGAGGGATAAGTGCAAACCACAGAGCCTGTTTGTCTCTGGAAGTGTCTCTCCTGTTGGTTTGAGGCTGGGCGGGGAGGAATGGGGGGCTGTCATGGTCTCTGTCTATGCCACACCCGGCTTGTGGTTAGATACAAGACTCGTGTCTCCGGAGCTGTCAATCCATCACGTTTTAATGGCATCAAATTTGTTTTTAAAAATTCATGCTGTGGGCTTTGAGGAAATAATTGTAGCTCCAGAAGTTTGTTAAGGGTTGCATTTGATAGATTCTTTTTAATGGACAGTCCGATGCTTGGGTACTTCATCCTTTGTGAGAGTACATTTTGAGGAAGGAAAAGAGAATGCAAACCAGAAGTTTGTTATCTAGGTTTTTGTTTTATTTTAAAACAAATTTCCACTTGCTATCTCTGTCCAAGTGTTTCTGAAACTTTTATGGGAAGGAGAATGTTGTCTTTCTTATGCTTGACTAAGGAATATGTTAAATTCCATTTTAAATCAGCAGTTCCTCAAATTGAAGAACAATGAACGCTAAAATACATCATGGATTATTATACATGCAATTTGCATAAAAGTTTGAAAGAGTCAGTGCAGGGGCTGATGGCTGCAATGAACAGTGTTGGTGCTCAGAGCTTCTGTTGGCTAATTATACTTAGCATAAAACAAAGCAAAACATAGGTACCTATTGGAGTGAACCCCCAATCCAATCTCCATCATCGGAGAAGATGGACACTTAACACAAAACCACTAATGTGGCAATTCTAACAAAAACTCTTGTGCTTGTGAGAGGAAAGTCCTGAATTTTAGGATTTTGATGAGTTCCAGACTGCCCCCAGAGAACGCAAGTGACAGTGTGATCTGTGCGCAGAATCGGGGCACGAGGGTTGCTCAGTGCTTAGATGCCCAGGATCCAGGCCAGCCATACCCAGCATCCTCCACCCACAGCTGCCCCAGGGAGTCTGTCCCATTTATTGGACTTCTGCACAAAGTTTGGTGTGTGGATAGGAACTGATGGCAGGAAAAAGTCAGAGGCCAGTCAGAACCACTGCTGAACATTCTCTAGGGCAGCGGTTCTCAACCTTCTCGATACTGTGATCTTTTTTTACGCAGTTCCTCATGTTGTGGTGACCCACCACCATAGAATTTCTTCGTTGTTACTTCATAATTGTAATTTTGCTACTGCTATGAATGTAATGTAAATATTGGATATGCAACCCCTGTGAGGGTCGTGACCTACAGGTTGAACCACTGCTCTAGGGGAAAAGGCTTAAAAGACTTTTATTTTTTACTTTCCTCATTTTCTGTGTGCAGGTCAGAAGAGAACTTTGTGGAGTTGGTTCTCTCCTCTTCCTTCTTGTGGGCTCCAAGAGATTGAACTCAGCTAGCCTAATTTGCGTGGCAAGCACTTTAACCCACTGATCCATATGGCCTACCCTAAAATATATATCTTATTATACAATCATTTATGTATTTTATTATATGCAGTATATATTGGATGTAATTAAGATAACGTAAGAGATTTACACTCAAAAGAAAAATGAAAGATTTTATACATCTAGAGGAAAGATAATAAAACAGAATGTGTTATAGCAAATTGACCCCCACCATCCCATAAGCTTCCCCTCCATTTCCTTCCTTCATGGTAATGTCAGCCAATTATCTGCATACCAAATTGCTGACCATGTGGTGCAATGTGTCTTGGACTTCGTTCATGTTGTATAAATGTAGCTTTGAACAGGTGTGTGGCATCACTGGGCACAGCAACAGTGATCACTCAACTGAGTGAGTTTGAGGCCAGTTTGAGCTATATGAGACTCATCTCCATAAACCAAACCAAACCAAACCAAACCAAACCAAACCAAACCAAACCAAACCAAACCAAACCAAACCAAACCACCACAGTGGCCATGTTCTCATTTGGTAGTGTAACAAGACCGATGTTATAAATCCTACACAGAGTAATTCTGTCTTGTCACAAGCTGCCATTTCTATATTCTAGACCAGAATATGACAAGGCAGCTTTCTATGGATGGACAGTGTTCACTGAGACCAGCAGACTCCCTAGTAGGGGAGAGGATACAACATCCAACTTTCCTGGGCCGTGGTTCTGTCTTGTGCTAAGCACAGTCACCTCTGCTGTTGTAACACTGGGTAACAGTCCAAACTCACGTTCAAACTAATTCTTCTGTCACCATGGACTGCACAAAATATCTCGGTAAGTGGAAATGGATTTGGAGGATGCAGATGGACATTATGGGAAAAATGCAATTGTCTATTGACACTTGCAGCTTTGTATAACCAACTCATTTTACTCATTAAAAAGACCTTGGGAAAGTAAGTTTTTGGTCTACTAAAGCTGTGATAGGTTGGGAGTCACATGTTAATTTTACACCTTTCCCCCAAAGTGAACAGATGGGGGATCATTGGTAGAATATTCCATACAACTGGATTTATCTGTGCTCACCTCTTCTTGCCTTGATCTGAGCATGTAAGGATGAAGTCAGCAGAGGTTTCAGAATACAGACTGGCTCTTGGCCAGCTCCTCTGCACACAGACTCAAGGAATAAGTGACACTGTGAGATTTTTATCTCCTTCAACCTTAACCTTGTCCAAGGACAGAGAACAAGCCATGTTCATCCCTATATTTCCTTAAGGTGGGGTTTCCTGTTCCTCCTACATTGCTCTTCTTCCTTCCTTCCTTCCTTCCTTCCTTCCTTCCTTCCTCCCTCCCTCCCTCCCTCCCTCCCTCCCTCTCTCCCTCTCTCTCTCTCCTTTCTTCTCCCTAGATAACAATGACATTGGCATTTGAGGCCAAAGAGCCAACAACTAAAACATGCCTCCATGCCTAGCAAATGCCTCCAGGGACATTGTGTGGCCTTGAGGGCTTCACTGCAGTGTAGGGAAGGAGCATCCCTGAGCTTCTTCAAAAAACACCAAAGCACCACGAAGACCATTTGGGACGGTCTTGGCCCAGCTTTACCTAAGGCAGCAGCCTGACAGCCACTGACTCTGCAGCTGTTTCTCTCCCAGAGTCCCTGACTTTATCTTCCCCCTTTATAAAGAGTGAACCTCAGCCATCTTGTCCCCAGGTTTGTCTTCCTGAAGGTGTCACAGACCTTAGGGCCACTCCACACCCCTGCATGGGTGTGTTTCCTCTCTGAAAGGACTATGAAGTCTCTACTTAGACGTCCTTTATGTTAAGCAGCCTCCTCTGCCTCTGCTTTCTCCTAGCTCACAGGGAAAGCTCTGCACTGCCTAGAGTGAAGAAAAGTCAGTGGGGATGGAGAAACTGGAAGGTGGGTGACGATGGTTACGGTAGAAGCTGAGAAGGTTTAGGAGGGAGCTGCTCAATGGTTCTAGTCAATTCCACTTTCTACAGTGCAGGGATTCAAAACATCTGTCCAGAAGGCTGGATCCATCCATGAAAGTCCCTGTGAACAGAGTAGAGAGCCAAACTAAGCCACGTCTCCTGTAACACGCCACTCTTCCCACTATAGCGCGTTGCTGTTCTTGTTTTGTTTTGAAATAATAGGTAATACTAAAAGCTTATTTCTTGTAGCTAATGATATGTTTATAGTAACTTCTTTTCTCCTTAGATTTCAAAACTTATTTTGAAAAAAAAAAACACAGACAATGAAATCTTACAATAAGGCATTAGTAAAGGAATTCTTAGGGTGTCCATGTTAAATGTGTTTTCAATCCAGACAGAATCCCAGTGTGGAGCTATTGAGGACTGACAGCTGTAGTGAAGGGAGCCTCGGTTTCCTTTAAGTGTGGCCTGTGGTGGGTTGATCATGCTCTAGGGAGGCCACACAGTCAGGGACATATGCGCAGCTCAAAATGAGCCTAATGGAATTTTTTTTAAAGGACACAGAGTTGGGTGTGTAGGGATGGGTGAATCACTGTTCCCATTTTAGTTTGGCCTCTTCTCTTGCATAAACTCCAGTCTATGGTTTGCTAGTTGAAAACAAATGAAAATAAGGAGTTAAGTCTCTCTCTCTCTCTCTCTCTCTCTCTCTCTCAATAGTATGTGATTGATATGGAATATTTGTTCTTTTCTAAAAATACAATCCCTTTTCTTTTTGTGATTATAACTACATCATTTCCCCTTTCTAATTCCTACCTCCAAACTCTCCCTCAAATCTTTCTTTGCTCTCTTTCAAATTTATGACCTCTTTCTTCATTAACCACTGTTACACATATGTATTATCTATCTATCTACCTACCTATCTATCTATCTATCTATCTATCTATCTATCTATCTATCTATCATCTATCAATCTATGTCTATGTCTATATCTACATCTACATTTATATTCCTAAACACATAAGTACAACCTGCTCAGTCTGTATAATGTTACTTCTATGTATATTTTCAGGGCTGATCATTTGGTGTTAGACAACCAATTAGTGTGTTCTTCCCAGGGGAAGACTATTTCTCCCACTCTCACTCTTTAGCTGCCTGTAATTCTCTGTATGTAGTTAAGGACTCCTGAGCTTTCCTCCCCCCACGGTAGCATGCCTGTGGTCCTTTTCGCCTCACCCCTCATCAACAAAACTTCTCTTTGCAACAGATGGAGACCACTACAGAAAACCACAACCAGCCAAAATGCAGGGTTGTAGGGTCCAGTCTCAACTGATACACCTACAACACCAGGCCTGCACCCAAGGCTCATGGGTCATTGTAGAAGAGAGGATTGGAAGACGGCAAGCATTGGAGGACCAGGGAGTTCGCTGGCATTCTTTCAGGAATGTCAGAAGCCATGTTCATAGAAATCTCACCAGCATGGCTGCTTCAACATGAGCTGAGCAAGGAAGCTTTGCTCTTCTGTGGGCTGGAGAATACCTCAGAACCCTCCATTGATTTGCCTAAATGATGGTATTTTTATTTATATAGTAAAAATTCACTATTTTAGGTCCCATGTTTGTATCTACATAATTTGTAATAAAATAGCTTTCATTGGTCTTAGATTTTAACTGACCTCACATGTAGTTGAGCTTTCTGTCAAGGAACTTTCATGATGACATAAAACAGAGCACACACAGTGTGACATATATGATTATACAGAGCTAGAACACATGACAATGCATTCTACAAAATAGGCAGCACATGTGAAACATGGATTTGGAACATTTGGTGCTCAGATGTTGGAAACGTTTGGGAAGAGTTGGGATGTGTGGCCTTGGTGGAGGAGGTGTGTCACTGGGATAAGCCCTTGAGCTTCCAAAGGACTCTTGTTGTTCCCCAAGTGTTCTCTCTGCCTCCTACTTGTGGATCCAGATGTGAGCTCCGAGCTGCTCCACCATCATGGCCTCTGACCCTTGAAACAGTAAGCCCGGAACAAGCTTTCTTCTGAGTCGCCTTGGTTGTGGTGTCTCATCACAGTAACAGAGCAGTAACTAAGGAAGTGACAGCAGAGGGGCTACAGAAGTTGTAAATGGTGGATGATGCAGAAAAAATGGCGAAGGTGGGAGGGATGATGGAGACAGACAGGGGGCAAGACAAAGTTTGTATGTAGTTTCTTTTACTTATTTTTGTTGAATTTTCTCCATTACAAAAATAAGA
This sequence comes from Acomys percivali, assembly GCA_907169655.1. Classification (NCBI taxonomy): domain Eukaryota; kingdom Metazoa; phylum Chordata; class Mammalia; order Rodentia; family Muridae; genus Acomys; species Acomys percivali. Next base: position 65,704,939 of record OU015742.1, on the reverse strand, counting down.
AAAAAATTGAGTCCAAAGGCAATGAATCAAGACAGTGAAAATAAGATAAAGAATGGACCAGTGTGCCCTTAAATAGAAGCCTGCGCCCCTTTATTCTCCCTGAGGACATGACTTGCCTCATGTACTCCCCCTGAACCCCCAAGGTGAGAGGGGACTGAGCCTTAGGCATGCACAGTGACACTGTCTTGTCTCTTCCGATAAGCAGGGCCACCGAGGGCAGCTCCAAGACATCAAGCTGAACTTCACTTCCTTAAATGACGCTTTAAGTCTTTAACCTCACGTTACACAAAGAGCAGAGGGCAGGCTGGCCATGAGGAGGAGAGACGGCAGGCCAAGGCCTTCTAGGCCTTTCTTTTTTCCAAGACACACTGCCCGGCTCATTGTCTGAGACACAGCTTCAGATAAGTCTTCTCTGCACATGAGAAGATGCATCATCACAACCAGTTAAAAAGAGTGAATTGAAATGTCCCTGGCAGCAAATAGCCTGTTTAAATACAACATCTGGGGGCTGGAGAGATGGCTCAGCGGTTAAGAGCACTGGATGTTCTTCCAGAGGTCCTGAGTTCAATTCCTGGCACCCGCATGGCAGCTCACAACTGTCTGTAACTCCAGTTCCAGAGGATCTGACACTCTTTCACAGACATACATGTAGGCAAAACATCCATGCAAATAAAATAAAATAATAAAAAAGTAAATATAACATCTGGTTGTAGAAATTTTTAGACATGTACCAAATGTGGATACAAGTGTAATGATCCCCCATCACCTCACTAACCAGTGCCAGTAATAGGAGGAATTTTGCTATTTTAAAAAAATGTACAGTACATCTGACACCATATTTTAGTCTATGCGTCTGCACAGGCCACAGTGAGGGTCAGAGGCTCATCTTATATTTCATCACTTCTCTTTATTTTTTTCTTCCTGGTAGATTTTAATAGAAACACCTATACATTTTAAAATATTTTTATCACATTTATTTATTTAGGGTACATGCGCAGGTCATACTGCATATTTGAAGGGATGTCAGGGGGACCATTTGTGAGGGTCAGCTCTTTTCTTCTTCTTCTGTATGGAATCTGGGAAGCCGACTCAGGTTGTCAGGCTTGGTGGCAAGCCTCTTTGCCCACTGAACCATCTACACAGCCCTGGCATTTATAATTTTACTATGAATTATTCCATGTAATTTCTAAATACTAGACTTAAGAATGCAAACAAAAGTTAAGACTTCTTCCTTCCATCACAAGGAAAGCATATAACAGAGGGAGTGGAGCCTAAGATGTGTGTTGTTGTACAAGATGTACTTGCTGCCACAAGTTGTTACGTTGCATCTGGTCTCGAGGTCACTGCAGAACTGAGTGAGGCCACCAGCACAGAGCTGCTTAGGAAACCACAGGGCGTTCACTAGTCATATACAAAGGGCTTCGCTTTAGAGTCAAAAGGGCTGGCTGTGGCTGATTCTTCATTATATTTTTATCATTTTCCTTCCATTCTTGTCTGGATGCCAGACACACATTAATGAAAGAGAAATTTGGTATTAACTGAGCACATCCGTACCTGTGCAAGGGACAGGAGTCCCAAAGGGTTTCACTGATGCAATCCTGTTTAATTAACTGGGTATTATTGTTATCAGGGTTTGATGGTCAAAGAAGCCGAGCCTGGGAAAGAGTAACTATTGATGCCATTAGAAATGGATGCAGTGTCAGGATTTGAACCCACCTCTGTCTGATTCCACTGCCCTTGAGTACACTTAGGTTGTATCATCACTTTCCTCTTTGTGCAAGCGTACTGATTAGGCCCTTTTCTGTCCGTATGAAGTTGTTCTACCGCATGTGCTCCTGTGACCCTTGTTGCAGTGTGACGTGATGGTATAACTGACTTTAGCCATCCAGGGGAGTAGCTGCGCCTTATCTTCAAGGACGCAGCATGGCTACTGACATTTCCCAAGAGAGACCTCTGAGCTCCGAGTTGGGGGGGGGGCAGGTCTTCCGTGTCACACCTGCATTTGCTTGACCACAGCCTTTTGACTCCTGCAATGAAAATACCACCACGGAGCAAATGCTAGGAGAGCAGAAACCGTGAACCTTTGCTCTGTCCCTACCCCAGGTGCTCAGGAGACACCTGAGCACGGAAGGAGTTTCTGAAGGCCAGGATAGCCACTTGAATGCTTCTAAGCGACATCTCCATCATGACAGGGCATGATCACCCCAGGGATGGAGTGGGACAAAGTCAAGCACATTGTAGGAAGCCAGGCTCCAGTGCAGTGGCTATTTACTGAGGAATGCACATCCTAGACACAGATTTGCTGTCTGCCTCAAGATTAAGCCCAGCGAAGCAGCAGAGGGAGGGAGCCGCTCACACTCCTGTTACAGAAGGGATGGGTTCAGCCTCGCTCATTTGGGAAGGTGAGAAGCATAGGTGTGTGCATGATGCTTGTGTGTGTGTGTGTGTGTGTGTGTGTGTGTGTGTGTGTGGTGGTGGTGGTGAAGGCCACTTCCTTATTCTCTATATATGACAGGACCATGGGAATGTAATTGAAAAGAAGGGAAAGAGGTGTCACAAAGAGTCACATCTTCAGAGGCCACAGGGGCAACATGAAAGTGTGAAGGGGGTGAACAGAGTGAGGGAGAGGTGAGGACTTTAGCGCTCTGCCCGATCTATATTCAGCCTAAGGATATTAAAACACAGTGTTGAAAAGGAAGCCACCTGGTAGACAGGACCCAGGCAAGCGCCAAGAATGGCCGTGGAATTCAACTCTGCAATCCCTCAGGAGATGGTGGAGCAAGGAAGGGTAGGAGGTCTGCGAGGATGTAACCCAACATTGTGAGCCCTAGCCTTTCCACTTTGGAAAACTGGAAAGTTGGAAGCTCATAGAGCCTCCTTCTATGCCCCCCCCCCAGCCCCCTCGCCTAGGGGAGGTAAAGGTGTGCAGGATTCCATTCATACCTTGCTAGTGACTGCACCACAGGGCTTGGCTTCTCTTGGCCTGAAATGAGAGGCTGACCTTACCTGGATGGAAGGAAGAGCATCTCCTGTTATCACTGCCTCTGACACTGTTTCGAGACCAAAGGGGTTGGGTTTTGGTTTAGCGAATTCTAAGCAGATTGTTGGAGTCTTCCTGAGGGCCTGGGATGCATTTATTCGTGGATTTTATTCTTCTTTGTATTAATTTCTGATTTGGCTTCCAGGGTATTACGGGCCATCTGTCTCTATTATTTTTAATTAAGGTCTTCACCATGGCTCATCTTCGGAGCCTGGGCAGGTGATGTCACAGTGCCTGAGGTCTGCGTGAGGGTCCTAGGTTAATGTCGCCCCACAAAGTGCACAAAAGTTATTTATTGGGCCGGACTTTCATTTTATGTTTAATTATCTTAAACGTTGCAAGCTCAGCTGTTCCTGTGGCCATGGTCTGTCAGAGAGCAAGAATGCTGATGGAGTTCCCTTTAAATTCTGCCAGGGGGGGTCAAAGGCCAGAGACCACCCAAACCAAGGGGGCCTCGCAGCAGGTCTGAGATCACAGAACTGGATACAATGACGACCAGCAGCACTTGTGTTTTCAAACGCAGAGGCAGAGAACTAATTGAAGCAACTGCCCACTGGCTGTGAAAACAAACCCTCACAATGAACTCTCACTATTGGCATTTAGGTCTGAGTATGCAGGGGTGCTCGGGGAAGGTAGAAATAAATTCGGAGGAAGCTTTCTCCACCCCGAGGAGGTTAAATATAGCTTCTTGTAGTCAAATTCGGGCTGGAACACACGGTTTTGTATTCTTTAAATATCTGTTCCCTCCGCGCGCGCGCCTGAGAGCGCGGTACTTCAAAGCAGCAAGCAGGCAGGATGGGGTCTTTGCCACGGAAGAAGGAAATGGGGGATGCCGGAGGCTAGCGGGGGGGGGGGGGGGGGGGGAGGGGGAGGGACTTCACATGGTTGTTCTCCTGGTACCTGGCGCCCTCCTGCTCACAGCAGCCCACAGAGCTGCAGCCACCAACTCCCTGGTATTTGTCACTGTCACTTCACAAGTACTCTGCATTGTTCAGGAAATCGTATGTGTAAAGCAGAACTGCTCGCAGCCCACTTCGACAAGGGAGCTGCTTGGTGAGGGGGCTCCAAACGGAGCCACGGGCTTATGTGTCCTATGATGGGCCCCAGCAAGAGTCATAAATAATTGTGACAAGTTCTTTTTTCTTCCTCATCCCATGTGACAGTCCTTGACTCTGCCTCCTCTCTTTTTTTCCCCTCTGCCTCATAGACTAGACCTGCCAGGCTGTAGGATGATAGATGTTACTGGGCAGCAAATGACAGCTGGATTGGGTCCTCAGTTAGTGCTTTAGAGGGAATCAGATATGCTGTATAAAGCAATAAAAAAAAGCACACTCATAAGGTAGATTAAAAATAGCCAGCACAGCGCTAACCCACTTCGTTGTTTATCAAAAGTTAAATCTCACACAAATCTCACACTGTAAGTCCGAGTGATGTGTTAATTTCTCAGACTCTTGTCAGGACAATACTCATGACAGCCACAAAAAAAGAAAAAGGGGGGGGGAGAAAAAGAGAAGAAAACGAAAAGAGAAAGATGAATAAAAACAATCAATCTTTCCCATATTTTAGTTAGAGAAACAAAGAGCAGGGTGTGGTGGTACATGCCTGTAATCCCAGCACTCAGGGAGGCAGAGGCAGGTGGATAGCTCTGAGTTCAAGGCCAGCCTGGTGTACAGATTGAGTTCAGGACAGCCAAAGCTACACAGAGAAATCCTGTTTTGAAAAAAAAAAAACCAAACGAGAGAGAGAGAGAGAGAGAGAGAGAGAGAGAGAGAGAGAGAGAGAG
>OU015742.1:65634448-65678751 GCA_907169655.1 Acomys percivali | reverse complement strand
CTCTCTCTCTCTCTCTCTCTCTCTCTCTCTCTCTCTCTCTCTTTCCTTCCTTAGTAATTTTATTGGGCTTTTGCAAACCTTACTTGAACTGTCACCGTAGCACTTGGTTTTTGGGTTCCTAAGCCATATTTTAATGTATTGAACACATTCATTATCATCTAAAAACTTCTTTTGAGAAGGGAAAGGTAATTATTTTTAGGATAATGCTGTTGCCATGATTTTCTTGGGTATACCTGCTGACTGTATTGGGCACTTTTATCATGAACACATCATGGACAGGATTTTGAGATCACTTCTGAGGATAGAGAATTCCTTTAGGATTCAAGTTCACATGGTAGTGAAGATGTAAAGAAAGAGAGAACCCACACTGACTAAAGACCAGCCATGTTTCAAGTGTCACGATAGTATCTACACACAGAGGCAGTTTCATCTAGTAGTGTTCACAGATCAGCCATCTTCTCTACCTGCACTTTGATTTTCTCTTTGGAAGAATACATTTATTTTCTTGAGAGTACATTAAATTGTGCCTCTAATGGTCCTTTTTTTTTTTTTTTGGCATAAAATATTCTCTGATTCTAGGAAGTCTTTCTTTCAGATTAGAGTATGAATGTCTTTAAAATTTAATGGAGGCTTAGAGGGTGACACATATGCATTTGAAAGCTGCATTTATCATTGTTAATGAAATAACTAAAATATATTTTGAGCCTGTTTGCATTGTAGTATGATGATGGAATAAGAGGATGTGCACTGAGTTCCACATGGTAAACACCTAATGAATGGTGACTGCCGTCACTTATTACCGCCAACCAAAAATATCCTCATGTTAAAATCCCCTGTTGAAGATGTGTTTGATGGGAAGTGGCCTTGAGGAATATTCTCACAAAAGGGTCTTGTAGTAAAAGCTACATGTAGGAAATGTTTACGTTCTACCTGCCTCTATTTTCTAGGCTCATGAGCTTATACAGACCTAAAATGAACTTCAGTAATCAAATCTGTCTAGCATCTTGATCCTAGACACAAACTATATTTGACTTTTCAGGAATTTGTGTATATCTACTAGTGTGTTAGCAAGATGAGTTAAAGTGAATAGGATGTGATTATAAGGCATACATAAGTCAGTGGGAAAAGATAGAAAGGAGGGTAGCTTTGAGGTTCCTCAGAGAAAATGAACAAAGTCTTAGATCAGAGATTGAAAAAAAAGATGAATGGTTCAAACATGTTATTTTTCATAATTAAAACTTAATTAGCACACCTGACAAGCTGTAACTTGAAGTCCAGATGCTTATATATCAATATCTATCTATATCTATCTATATCTACATCTATCTATCTATCTATCTATCTATCTATCTATCTATCTATCTATCTATAAAGCCTTATTAGCACACATGACAGACTATGGACAGTATTTCAACCAATTGTTTTTTTATAAATAAATCTTTATTAATATGCAGCCATGTCCATTGCATCATCTGTAGTTGCTTCCATGAAACAAGGTAGAAGCTGAGTAGTTTGACAAATACTGTATGGGCTGAGAGCACTCTGTGGTAATATATAGTAAAAGTTTGCTGGCCCATAGTTAGAGATCAAGATTAAACCAACAATGTAGAAAAATGGTTGAACTGAAGACCATCATTAAATGGAATAAACCAGACTAAAAGAGACAAAGACTACACCTTGATATATATCTATATATATCTATATATCAATCTTTCTATAAATCTCTATATCCTAGGCAATATGTAATCATAAAGATTAAATAATCACACACATATATGCATTCAAACATCCATATACATATATATGCATATACATGCATACATATTCATACAAATACACACATATACATACATACACACACATATGAAACATAAAGGGGAAGGAGGCAAGGGTATTTGAGACCATTAGGAGCAGTCCTAGTGGGAAGGGAGGAGTAATCAGACATCATACAGTGAGGCGAATGCAGTCAAAGAACACAATGTACTTGAGGGAAGATGATCGTGTGAAATCTGTCACCGTGGGCCATGAGTATGCAAAAACGAGTATTAAAGTAAGAAACATCACACGTATAGCTTCTTCCCCAACATGGTCAGTGTGAATCTCTGTTTCCCTTCTACTAACTTCCATCTTAGTACCTCCTGTTTCTATAGACCACAGCAGTTGGTTGACTCACTGCTTTAGCAGGAGGGAAACACTCTCCAAAAAGGCAGCCCATGGTGCTTCAGGAGCATTGGCTTTCCTATTAGCTACTTAACTCTTAACCCTGAACACAGGCGCTTGCAGCATAGGTGTGGACCGGATGCCTTGTTGCCTTAAGCAACCTGATGCTCTCCATGCTCCATGTGGTCCTGTAGGACTGCGGACATCATCATGAGGCACTTCCGGGTCTTTCATGAGGTCTCCCAGGTTTCCCAGCACAGCACCCTCTTTATCTGTGGCTTTGCTTCTCACAGGTTTATGGAATTACCTACAGTCCACATGGCCTAAACACTACTAAAGAGACAATTCCAGAATTAACTGTGTGTAAGCTTTAAATAAACAAGGTTCTTGTCCAGCATGGTTCTATGTTAACATTAGTTACCGCTGCCAAGCTCATAATTTAAACAGTCACACCCTTATGCGTAGGGCCCAGCACCTCCCAATTTAACCATGAGGGGGCCGTGGAATGTGTTCTTGAAGATGGCATGCATAGGGGCTGCTGTATTCCTGCTTTTTGTTCACTGGGAAGGGACCATTTGTAAGCAGAGCCTCATTGCCGAAGCGGGCGAGCACTGTCTGTTTCAGCCTCGTGGGTCTGGATTCCCTTCTACCACCATATCAGTGGCTCTTGGGGAGACAAAGGGGACTTTCGAGAGAAGGTACCAAGCTTCCTGACTTGTACATCATGAGGGCTTTGTGGCGGGTCATAGAAATATCTGGTTAAAAAGGTTCTAAATCTACCCTCACTCACAGACTTGGGATCTTGGTCTGCTAGTAGATTTATGCCCATCTGCAGACATTAATTTTGACTCGTGCAAAGTTCCCACTCATTCCTCCACGCAGAGCCTGTTCCAACCCCAGCCACATGGCTGTGCATTCCCTGCTAGGACACTTACTTTGAGATATGGTGACCCGGACTGTGCAGTGTGAGAGTGTCATGTGGCTCTGAAGGAGGAGTTGGAGGGAGGGGCACAGGAGATGCCTTTCTATTCAGTGGCTTCATAGAAAAGGTCAGCTCTGATTCTGGATTCTGGTCTTGACATACTCCCCTTTTTAAAATTTTTCATGCATGCATGTGTGAATATTATGCATATTTTGATGTGTGTATGTATGTATGTGTTTATGCATATTTTGATGTGTGTGTGTGTACATGTGTATGTGTGTTATAAATGTTGAGTGTGTGCACGCACATGCCTGAATATGATACCAAGAATTATCCACTATTGCTCATTCACCTTGTTCATTGATGCAGGCCTCATAATCAAGCCTAGAGCCCATGATGTGGTTAGTCACAGCAGCCATCTGCTTTGAGGCTCCCTGGTTTTACCTTCTAAGGCTGTAAATACAGGTGGACTGCCACACCTGCGTGGCATCTACTTGGGTTCTGGGGATCCTAACTCTGATCCTCATGCATGTATGGTGAGCCCTGTAACAAACTGAAGTCTCCTTGGGTCCTGCCAGTTTTCTTCAGAGACCAAGCGTCACTGTTCAGACTGACTGGAGACCGTGACATGTGATCTCTCCTGCCTCAGTCTCCCAGTGTTGGGATCGCAGAAATGCACTACCACACCCTGCAGGGCATGCACTGAGTTTTCAGTTTCAAGGCACTCTATGATGCTCGGTCCCAAATCTCTCCTCTCTTAAAGGCAGGCACAGCAGTGGGGAATCTTGAGAACACTTTGACCACAACTGGTGGGAGAAAGAGAGTAGTACCCTTTATGTTAATACGTGCTTATTTACTAAAGCCTTGGGGACACCACATCTTAGTGGCCATTCAAGCATCTTTCTAAGGGGCAATTTGTAAGGGTTGGGTGGGGTCAAATCTAAACAGGATTAGAATTCCCCTCTATAGTTTTGTAATTTTAGGCAAATATGTCAACTTCAAGAAAACACTGCTTCTTTCTAAAGTGCCGACCAAAAGGAAAATTCCCAGTGATATTAAGGTCATTTATTGTGAGTTAAAAAATAATAATAAAAAAAAAAACCCAAATCAAATCCTTTTATTAAGCAATTTGCCCCAAACCCAACTATACTAATTAAGTCTCTACGGGTAAATATATTCATAAATAGTCATATTTTATCAAAGTCAAATATAGGGCAAACACTTGCGTTTGTGCACTACTAAGCCTGGGTGATTAAAGAAGGCCCAAGCCACATTCTTTAAGATTCTATCCGCTAATAAATGTTTAATAAAAAATGTAAGGATGGGATATTGTTCGCAGAAGAAAGAGATCCCCAGTGTTTCAGGTGGATCTGGCTTTGTGAAAAGCGACTTTTGTACATTCTGATCCATCAGATAGATATTTCACTATAAAAGGTTTTCGTGCAAATCATAGCTGTCAACTATCAATTAAATCACACGGTCCCATTTTCCTTAAGTACCGTATTGAACTCTAATGAAAGGTTACCTTGCTTTATACTTTGTTAAGATTAAACTTAACAAAAAAAATTAACATCAGTATTCCCTGAAGAGAGCGTACAAACAAGGTTTGCCTCAGTGACAGGGGAGTGCCTAAGTGTTTTTGTTGTATGCTGGGAAATACACTTTCCCACACATTTAAAAAAAATGCAAAGAATTTTTTTTTTAAAAAGAAATCAGTGCAATCAGAAAATTTAACCCATTCCAAGCTGCGTGTCTCTCCTGTATTTCTTTGCTCCTGACTTGGAGCCACGTGGTATCTGAGCATCGTTTTTTTCACATGTCAACAGAGCAGAGGCCAAATGAGCACCTGCCAGCCAGCCCAAGATGCAGAACCAAGACAAGGGCTTGAACCCACTGGCTCCGAGTTCAAGGTTCCTCTCTACCACTCACTGCCAGTATGGTCCCTCTCATCTGCTCGCTCACTTTCTGAGATTTGTGTCCATAAAGTGAGATGCATAAAGCGCTCTTTGAGTTCCACTCTGAGCTCTGAGGAGAGAGTGTCGAAGCTGTTTGGAATATGGCATGTGGCCAGTGAGTGGCAGCTGTGCTGTTGATGATGGGATGAGGGAAAGGTAGATGTGAAGACCCTCCCTGGGGAAACGTACTGCCTCCCCAGACTAGAAACAAATGTAGAGGGAGGGGCTGAGTGTATTCTTAGGGTGTCATTAAATGAGGGGTATGTGTGTTGGGGTGTGCATGGGTCAGAAGACATCCTGAGGTATCATTTCTCAGCTGTCTTTCACCTTTTGTTTGTTCACATGCCCCTTTGGCCCAGTCCTTTGCCAGGCAGTCTTGGCTATCTGTCTAGTAAGCCTCCAGGAACCCTTCTGTCTCCACTGCCCATGTCACCACCCCTGGGTTTGTCAGTGAGCACCATTGCATCAGGCTTTTAATATGGGGACCCAATTTGGGCCCTCTGTGACAAACACAACATTGACGCAGCTATCTCCTCCGACCCATAAAAAGACTATGACATAGAGCTTCTAGAACAGACACCATACAAATGTAGTAGAGAGGAATGGATGAAAACAATGACCTATGTACTTTCTTTCCTTCGAAAGCTCTCTTCATAGATGCTGAGTGTTCTCCCCTCAAGCCAGGTGCACAGCAAAGTGAAATGGCACAGAGGGACACTAATGAAATAAGTGCTGCAGACTCAGGAGACGGAGCCCTCATCGCTAACACTCTCTGAGGATGCTTTATGGATGACTCTTCTATACAGCCCCGTGCTCTTGACAGATTAGCATGGGCAGGTGTGAGTGGAGAAGGTGGCACCAAATGGACCACATGTCCCTTCCTCAGGGGCATTGTCTCCCTGGTTCTAGCTGGTTCTTGCTGGATCTGCTAGGGAACTCAGAAATTCAGACCCTGTGAGGAACTGCAAGAGACTGATGAGAAGGCTTGTGCTGGTTAAAGCCGTCTCTTCTCCAGGAGTGTTGGGTGTTTGCTCAAGTGGAATCTGGATGAACTGTTCTTGGGAGGCCCCGTCCGCATCTATAGCATTATATTTGAGGAAAGCCTCATTTTTGAGTGACTCTCTAGTCTATAATCTTGAAAAAAAAAAGTAATTTGTAAAACTCAAATGGATGTTGGCATGAACTTAACTAACATTGACTGCCTTCTATCATGACTTAATATTAAGCAGAGCTTGCCAGTGCCTAAATATTTGTTTTAGGAAGACCCACAGACTCCATTTTCTTTGGGGGCTAAGATGTAATCCTTGGCCTAATGGCTGCAGGATACAGGAGCCGATAAATCATGCTTTCTCAGACAGAAGGGTGCCAGTGGTTGTGTACAGATGGCAGGATGTGTCGATGGATGCCTGAGTTTTGGCTGCGCCTACTGTAAACAGAGAAATGCCTCTGCAGTGAGTCCATTTGATGGCTAAGCAGTCACCGCTGCAAGACAGCTTGATGCGTTTGTGCTCAATCAGCTTCTAAAGATTTCAGATGCTCGCCATTAATGAATCATTTGCTTAATTGACAGAGCATTAGAAAAAGGGTTTTAGGAATTGGGTCAGAACCCTGCACAGACTATTGTTCCTAGAGACAACCATCTTCAAGGGTGGGGTGGCGAGACCTTGAAGTAGTGAGGGGTTCGCTGCTTCCTAGTCCCCCCTCACCCTCACCTTGTTTTGTATGAGGGTTAATGAATGTTTATGAAAACTAGGAGAGGAAAAAAAAACCTGTTGGCTTAAAGTTCCTCAGTTCAGGCTCAGTGTCTGAAGGTGAAAGTTTCATGGGTACCCCCAATGATGCCCTTTCTCAGAGTGTACCCCACTTTGTCTCTCTCTCTCTGGGCTTCCCTCTTGAGCTTCTGAATTTTATTAATTATGGAATGCACCAGCTGTCTTAGAAAAAATGATTAACAACACTTCAGAAACATAGAAGTAAATAAGCCAGGCTTCAATATATGATTGTGTAGGCCTGATAGAAACCCCAGGGTGGCCATCTTTTAAGAGGCGTGTGTAAGGAGTTTAACACCAGCCCGTTGCTGCAGTACTTAAAGTCTGGCGGTTTTGTGAGTTATCACCCTGCTGTGGATGGGGCTTTCGATGAATTTGTAATTTGAAAAGTTAAATTAACCCTGAAATATATTATTTGTCGTCTGTTTTTCCACTCAGGAAAGATAGCCTTGTGTAAACAGAGCTTCCCTCTCCCGGCTGATGTGAGGGTGAGCTGGGCAGAGATACTTGCCGAATTTACAGTGGATGGTATTTTTCAGAGCACGGGTAGTCAATTTTTTTTTCTTGAAAAGAAGACACCACCTCCATGAAAAAAATATTTTCCAAGAGATTTCTGGTGTTTTCTCCATGGTGTATGTAGTCCTGTGGTGTTCTGCTGAGCAAGTATTTGCACATTCACTGTTGGTCTTCCTACTAGAATGTAAGCTTCATAAGGCTGGGAATTGTCTTTTGGTTTGAGGCTCTTTCCCAGCACTGGTCACAGGAAGCCTGGCCCACAGCAGGTACCCCATAAATTCTGGCTGAGGAATATGAAAGCACACATTTATTTTCAAGAGAAAATGACTTTGGAAATCTTTACTGTCATGGGGCAATGTTAACAGACTCAGGCCTTGCCTTTGCTCCTATGAGAAGAGGCTTGCTCATTTATCCAACCTGTTTTTACTGGGCACATTTTTTTTGTGCCACACCCTGTCCTAAGCACTGCAGAGTCAGCAATTACTAACGCACAACGCATTAGCCTCGCTCAATACCCTTCTTTTGAGATAATTTAATATGCACGAAAACATACACGTTCAAGTGCAACCAATGTAGAAGTCAGAGGTCAACTTTAGGCATTTTTTTTTCTCCAATGTCATCCATCTTAGTTATTTCTTTTTGCAGCAGGTCTCTCACTGGCCTGGGGCTGATGGAATAGACCAGGTTGGCTGATGAGGCCCAGAAATCCTCTCTCTGCATTGCCAGTGCGGGGATTACAAGCAAGGGCCACTCATTATTCTCATCTTTTGGAAACAGGAGCTCTGGAGACCAAACTTGGGTCTTCGTCCTTTTCCAGTGGACCGCTGGCTAGCTGAATCTTTCTATTTCCTATAAGTTCAATTTAATGGTCTGGGTGTATTTTGAAGAAAAAATATGGTACCCAAAGTGGGAGACTGAAGTCCAACTCAGCTGTGGACACTGAGTTAGCCTTCCCTGAGGAGGTAACCTTGAGCATGACACCTCAGAGCATTGCAGAGGGCACCTGAGGTGGAAGGAAAGTCTGTGCAAAGGGCCTGTGGTAGGAGCAGCTTTGTGTCAAAATAGGACAAGCAGTTAGGGAAAGCAATGCAGAGATTGGAAGAGTGGGATTCAGGAAGAAGCTTTGGACCACATCTCTGGGTCTGTGCAGGCCAGTGTCTGACTGTCCCGAGAGAAATGAGGTGCTATTACAAGGTGCCAAGGGTGATCACACAGTATTTTTTAAAAAAGAAAACATTTTGTTGAATAAATGAGAAGTAAACACACATACGCAAACACACATGAACATAGAGAGAGACACAGATATATAGATAGCTTTTGTTGTTGTTGTTGTTTGTTTGTTTGCTTGTTTTTGTTTTTGACAGAGTCTCTGTGTAACTCTGGCTGTCCTGGAACACACTATGTAGACCAGGCTCACAGACATCCACCTGCCTCTGCCTCCCAACTGCTTCGATTAAAGAGATGTGCCACCACCACCTGGCTAAAATAAACATATTTTTAAATGATAAGAGGAGTCCACCATTGTCTATGTTATTTTTTTTAGAAGGAAGATAGTAATTAGTACTATTCAAGTGGTGTGAATGAATAAAAAACAACAGCTGGGAGCCATGGGATGGTTTGGTGAGCTCTAAAAAAGATATGAACCTGGGATGCTAGAGACCAAGTGCTTTTGGTGTTCGTCATGTGTGCTCCCATTTGCTGACTCAGAATGGGCACTGCCATAGCTCCAGGACTTGGCTGGTCCACTCTTCCTTTGTACACAAGCAGATCACAGGGGCCTCAGTTGCCAGGGCTAGACATGAATGCCAAACTATTCTACTGGAGCCACAGCACTGGTGACTGGCGAGTGGCTGATGGCTGGCTGGTTGGTGGATATGACGTCTCCAGTGAGGAGTGCATATTCAAACGAGAGATGCAATGAAGGAAGTGCTGTGGGAGCTGCCACCTTCCACACCAAGGAAGGGAAGCTGAGAGAAGGGTCCAGGGTTAAGATAACACCTGGCTTTGGAAGCCTAAGACACAGTTTTTGAGCTGGGATCCAGGTACAAAGTCCACAAAGTAGAGCTGCCCACATCTGGCCACTTTGCAATCTTAAGAAAACTGCAACTCTTATTCAATTTAAATATACTTAATATTGCTCTTCTCCTAAGTTTAAGACCTGTGAATGGAGGCTTGCCCCATTGCACCTTCATTTACTCATGGTGCACATTTAGAAAACAAACACATGGCCAATACAACATCCATGTTTATTTTCCTTTTTACAAATATTTGTTATTATAATAATATCTGTGTGTATATGGTATGTGTGTGGGTATAACACATGCATACAGACATCAGAGGACAGTTTTACAGTAGTGAATTCTCTTTCTACTATCTGGGATCCTAGGAGCAAACTCATGTCTTCAGGCTAGCACGGCCTGAACTTGCCCCATGAGCCGAGGTTGCCACCCTCCCTGTTTTCCTCTTTTAAACTGAACCTCAGCGTGTTGAGCTGCCCACCTTTTCCTACACACCAGTGGACATTGAGGAAAGCTGACTGCAGAACCTGAGCTCCCACTAACCAGATAGTTTAACCTTGCCCTTTCTGCAGGGACTGGTCTGTGGGTGCACTCGACCCAGCTCTGGACAAGAAGAAGGAAGAAGAGGAAAATTTCTGAGAAACATTTTCTCATGTTTACAAAGATACCAGACGACGTCTGTGCACTCATGGAGCCGGAAAACTCACTTTTCCACCATGACAGCGGCCAGCTGCAGGTAATGCTCATACGTGCTGATGCCCATACATGCTGATGCTCATGCAGGTGGCAGCAAGGTGGACAGGCTTGCTGATGTCTGCTCACATTGCCAGCTGTCCAGGAGGACCACCAATTTGAGGTCAGCCTCAGCTCCAGGTCAAGTCCCATCTCTTTTGTTCAAGTATTTATTTATTTATTTATTTATTTTAAGTAAAAGTGTGGGTTCCTTTCTCTGGAAGGCTGGGCTGAGAATCTGGTCACAAGTTTTCTTCAGCCTTCTGGAGGTTAGCTGAAGGCCGCTTCGTCCTGAAGAAGGCCTTCTGGGCAGGAATAAGGACTAGGCAGCCGTGCTCAGCTGGGTTGAGACAATAGAAATCTTATATCGAGACACTAGCCCAAGGGGCATGTCCCATAAGTGGGACAGAGGGGAGGACATCCTATTGGGACTTTAGGTGAGAGAAACATGGGAGAATAGGGAAATAGAAGGATCCAGAGGGTCCTGGAAACCTACAAGAAGAACATTATGACGGGCAGATCTGGGTCCAGGAGTCCTGCTCAAACTATGGCACTAGCCAAGGAAAATATAGTCAGTAAACTTCAAACCCCTACCCAGATCTAGCTGATGGACAGGACATTCTCCACCGTTGAGTGGAGAGTGAGGTCTGACTTTCATACAAACTCTGGTGCCCCATTTTTGACCATGTTCCCTGGATGGGGAAGCCTGGTGGCACTGAGAGGAAGGATAACTGGTCACTAAGAAGAAACTCGATACCCTATGAGCATATACAGGGTGGAGGAGGTCCCCTTCAGTCACAGTCATAGGAGAGGGGAGTAGGGGGAAGCGGGAGGAGGGAGGAATGGGAGGATACAAGGGATGGGCTAACAATTGAGATGTAATATGAATAAATTAATAAAATATTAAAAAAACAAACAAAAAATCTGTGACCCTTCTAGAGTGGAAAGGGAGCCTCTGGCTTGTGAAAGGCCAGGCCACACTTGATTAAAATAAAAACAGTCAAGAGTCAAAGAACTAGATTTTAATTCGCTAAGCTTAATGATAAAAGAAAGACAAGCGGTGAGAGCTGGGGTGGTGGTGGTGGGGGGAAGAGGGAGTGTGCTCCCAAACCTTCCAGCCTCTGGGTTTTTAAACTAAGTGTACTTGAATAGCAGGAGACAATCCCAGGAAACTTTGGGGTGGGGGCTTGTCTCCAGGGTACCTTTGATATGTTTTTCTTCAAAGGTCCAGATTTTGACACCTTTTGTGTGAGTTAGGGTCTGCAAGGGACTATCTTTTTTTTTTTTTAACACATTTGGGTCTGGTGGGTTGTTATCAGCACCTATGTCTGAGTGGGAAGCTTACTGGGAGGGGAGGGAGTGTCTCCTCTGTCTCCTCTGCATGCGGTCAAGGGCCACATAAAAGGGAATTGGGGATATAGTTATAGTACTGTCGGAAGAGTGCTTGGTTAGCATGTGTGAGGATAGACTTACTCTTCAGCAACACACACACACACACAGAGAGAGAGAGAAAGAGAGAGAGAGAGAGAGAGAGAGAGAGAGAGAGAGAGAGAGAGAGAAGAGACGTGTGGTGTGAGAATTGCATCACCGATGATTGTTCACCACGTTGGCAACTAGACCAGATTTAGAATCACGTAGGAGCCTCACCTCCGGCCATGTCTGGTAATACGTTTCTACTTTGCAAAAGTTTTACTGAAGCCGGCATACCACCCTCTGTGAGCTGGAGTCTCAGAACAAAAAAGGAGGAAGTAAGCTGAGTCCCATCATTTATTTCCTCCTACCCCCTGACTTTGGATGTGACTGTGACCAGCCACTACAGTGCTCCTGTGGCCATGCCTTCTTCAGCATGATGGGCTAGGCCCTCCGACTACCACTCAGGGTCATTCCTTCCACCCCAGGCAGTTCATGTCACGTATTTGATCACAGCAACAAGAAAAGCAAGGATGCAAAGAAGACGAATGGCCCACCCATTCTCAACAGCAGCCAGGGATGGCTGGACCTCAGGACCTCTTGATGCAGAAGGGAATGACACAAAGCCAGCTAGTTCACACGTTGACAGGAGGGGGCACAAGGAAATTATTTTCATACCAGCAGAGAAGACAAATCCCACCTGTACTTATTGATGAAATTGAGAATACATTAATAAAGCTGGGTGGTGGTGGAGCATACCTTTAATCCCAGCACTAGTGAGGCAGATGCAGGTGCATCTCTATGAGTTCAAGGCCAGTCTGGTTTACAGAGTGAGTTCCAGAACAGCCAGGCTACACAGAGAAACTCTGTCTCAAACCAAACCAAACCAAACCAAACTACACAAAAATCCCAAAACAACAACAACACAACAACAACAACAACAACAACAACAACAACAACAACAACAGAGTATCAAGTTTGCAATGTAGACATAATGAGAATGGAATCCTTTTAAATATTTTATTCTTCAGGGTGCGTGTATCAGCTCTCTCTCTCTCTCTCTCTCTCTCTCTCTCTCTGTGCTTATGTGTCACAGGTTCAGCTAGATTGGCTGGCCAGTAAGTCCAATAGATCCCCTGTCTTCACCTCTCCAGTGCTAGGGTTATGGATGGTCACCACTGTGCCTGGCTTTTACATGGGTGTTGGGGATCCAGACTTAGGCCCCCATGTTTGTGTGACAGACATTTTCCCCACTGGGCTAAAGCCTCAACCCTGGATACTTTACTTTTTCAGTGTCCCGCGCTACTTAATATCTTGCACCGATTCATCTGTTAGAATTGTTCTTTGTTGGTAAATTATCTGCAAATACTAATATCTTGCATCGATTCATCTGTTAGAATTGTTCTTTGTTGGTAAACTATCTGCAAATATGTGACAGATCAGTTGTGGGACTATCATCTCCAGGGCTTATTTTAAATTAACTGTAATTTCAAGGTTTTAGTGGTTGAAAATTATCATCCCTAAGTAATTTCTACTATGTGCAGCTGTGTGGATCCTAATCCATCCACAAGGAACATTAAACATTTTTCTATGAATTACCCCCATTGCCTCATATCTTGAAAAGGCAATTGGCCAACTTTGGGAAATGTTCATTAGTTACCTTTCATGTGCCCAGTATTAGATTCTACAGATTGTATATGTATGAACTCATTTAATTTCTACAAAAACCCATCAGGTATTCAGGATTCTTCTTGCCTTTCAGGAGCGGAGGAAATCATGTCCCTGAACACTTAGACAGTTCCCTGCTGAAGTGAACTTATATCCCTTGAGTCAAGTTCTGTGCTTGCAGAAAAACGAACGGTGTCCACAAAGCTGTTTCTGATTCCACTTTCCTATATTAACTGGCGCGTGTGTGTGTGTGTGTGTGTGTGTGTGTGTGTGTGTGTGTGTAGGTGCCAGATATGGAAACAGATGCTGCTTAAAAACAAAACGCAGCCACCATTACATTTCTTTATGGTTAAGGAGCATCTGGAGCAATTTAAGAAGTTAGAAGAACGGTAGGATGTTTTACAACATAATGTGCCCCAGGATTGCCATCCAAGTGGGAACGTGTTCGCTGAATAATGGCTCCGAGCATTGCTCTATGGGTTCGGTTTCTCTAGGCCTCTGCAGAATGACTACAGTGAGGCTGGAGCTTTATTTATTTAGTTTAATTTTTCTTCTTTCATTCTAGCAGTCCAGGGAATAAAGTAGCACTCCAAGTGACAACACACACTAAGACATGGGGGGTTGGGGGGGGCGGGAAATCAGACCCGTTGTGGAGAACAGAACAGAAATAAAAAGAGGAGTCATAAAAATGTTTAAAAAAATAAAAAGATTGTAAATAAACTTGTGCAATTGTGTGCCACTAAAGGAAAGGCACATGTAACCAGTTCAGCATCATCTCCACAGGAGACCATCTTGGTCTTTTCCTTACCGTAATGAGGAAGGCACAGAGGGAAAGCACGCGCCGTTGCGACCCATCTAAATATGAGCCAACATGGAACGGCTCCTCCTGAGGGTTGCCACTGAGACCAATTCTAGATGGCTTTAACTTATCATCTGTCTCTTCTTCTGAGATATTAAGCAAGGGAGAAGGGTAACAAAGAAGTATCTGTACTGTCTTTCCAACCAGACAAAACAGCTTAGTCTGACCCCCTCATCCAAAGTGAGCCCAGAGAACGGATGCTTCATAGCTAATTGAATTTAAAGATAAATATTAGTAGATAATTTTGTTGCCTCTTAAACCTGTATGGCTGCCGTAAGTATTTCTGTTGTTTCCAGTTACACTGCAAGTGAAGAGTGACACAGAAAGGCACATCATAGGCTGCCAGGGATGTGGCCCCATGCATGAAAGGGCTTGGTGGCATCACAGTGACCTGTGCTCTATGCCTGGAATCCATGTGAGAAACCAAAGGGTGGCTCCCATGGGTAATCTCAGGCCTCCTTTGGCCAGATGGAGAACAGAGACAGAATTACCTGGGAGCTTGCAGGCCAACTGGCCTGGTGTGGGCACAGCAGTGGCAGAAATAATAACAGAAACCCAGCTGCCTAGATGGAAGGAGGTAACTGACCCTCAAAAGCTGTCTTCTTCTGTCCCCTCCCCTCCCCTCCCCTCTTCTCTTCTCTCCCCTCCCCTTCCTCATGTCTCTATCCATCTCCCCCTCCACTCGCTCCTCTCCTCTTTTTGTTTTTGACAAGGGACTCACTCTGTAGTGCAAGCTGGCTTTCTATCCCTTCTGCTTCAACAGGTTCCCACCAGCACACCCGGCACTTACCTGGCATGCTAAAAAGTAAAAGCACTCTCTCATTGCTTACCCAGAGCCCGAAGTGCTGGCCCCCTCTGTGCTAGATCCTTGAGCCATTGGTTCAGGAAGCAGATTCTGTGCCGGTCTGTTTTCTGTTACTGCAACAAATACTTGAGACAATCAACGTCTATAGAAGGAGGTTAGCTCTGGTTCACAGCTCTGCAGGTTTCAGCCAGTGGTGAGGCGGTACATCATGGTGGGGCGAGCATGATGGAACAAAACCATGCAGCTTAGGGCTGGAGGCTGAAAGAAGGAAGAGATAGAGGTCATGGTCCCACTGTCTCCTCCAGCAACACACATCCAAGGACATGAAGACTTCCCAGTAGGCTCCACCTCCTAAAGATTTCATCCACTGCCCTGTGGCACCATGTGCTGGAGACCAAGCTTGTGGTGCATGGACCTTTGAAGACATTTTATCCAGATGATGGTGGCGACACATTAGCACTTCTGCCATCATACCCCCCCTGGCCTGCCTCCCTCGGAGACCCACTGGGACTCAAAGAGGTCAAGAGTGGCATGCCAGTGGGTGTTTCTGGGAGCAGAAGCCCCAAGGCCCATCCAATGGAAAGGCTCAAGTGAACCACCAAAGGGTGAACTGTTCTCATACTTCCTGGGGTAGAAGCTCATTCTGTGGGGTCTTGAGCCTCTGTTTTATACCCTCTGCCCTCACATTTTCTTCTGGGTGTCTTTTCCCCCCTGTGTATCTGCCTCAGTATTTGCCACTCTGAAGACAAGGTTTTTCTTCATTCACATATAATATTTGGCCATTGTACTGGTTATTATTCTTTTTTTAATAATATTTGGGAACAGGGATCCTCCATTGAGGAATTGCCTTCATTAGATAGGCTTGTGGCCATGCCTGTGAAAAGTGATCTTGATTGATGATTGATGTGGTAGAGTCCAGCCCACTATGGGCGACACCATCCCCAGGCAAGCAAGCCTGGCCTATAAAAGAAAGTTAGATGAGAGTAAGGCAGAGAGCAAGCCACTAAGCTGCACTCCTCGATGGTTTCTACTTGAGTCCCTGCCCTGACTTCCCTCAGTGATGGACTATAACACGAGAGCTGTAAGAGGAAATAAACCTTTTCCTCTCCAAATTGCTTTTGGTCAGGGCGTTGAGTATATTGGATAGCTGCACACTGGCACATCCTCAACTAACTTGTAAGATGTTTATCTGGCCCTTGCTTTCTGAGACTGGAGAGACATAAGCACAGGAGAGCTGACTGTTTAAAATTAAATTTCCCATATTTCAAAAGCCATATACATGTTTGTTTAGGAAATTCTGGAAATAGAAAGAAAATGAAGAGAAATGTCCTGCATAATCCTGCTTCATTAATGTGGCATACCAATATTTGTATAAACCAGCATATCTTGGACATTACTCAGTATGCTTATCAAGACAAAATAACTTTAAAACCATAATACCCAGTGG
Organism: Acomys percivali; assembly: GCA_907169655.1. Lineage (NCBI taxonomy): Eukaryota > Metazoa > Chordata > Mammalia > Rodentia > Muridae > Acomys > Acomys percivali. Next base: position 65,662,490 of record OU015742.1, on the reverse strand, counting down.
ATATAAGCCCATTAAGCCAGTCTGCCCAGTAAGGACATGGAAAATGCAGAAAAGGAAAATTGCCTCAGAAATTCCCACCATTAGAAGAACCATTGTCAGAATGGCTAAGATCAAAAACTCAAGTGACAGCACAGGCTGGCGAGGATGTGGGGAAGGAGGAACAATCCTCCATTGGTGGTGGGAGTGCAAACTTGTACAGTCACTCTGGAAATCAATCTGGTGCTTTCTCAGGAAATTGGCAATAGCTTTACCTCAAGACGCACTCCTGAGCATACACCCAAAGGATGCTCCATCATACAACCAGGGCATTTGCTCAACTATGTTCATCGCAGCTTTATTCATAATAGGCAGAAACTGGAAACAACCCAGACCTTCCCCAACTGAAGAATGGATAAAGGAGCTATGGTACATTTAGACAACAGGATACTACTCACCTATTAAACACAAACAAATCAAGAAATCTGCAGGCAAATGGATGGAACTAGAAAAGATCATCCTGAGTGAGGTAACCCAGACCCAGAAAGACACACATGGTATATACTCAATTACAAGCAGATTTTAGCCAGATAGTACAAGATAAACACACTACAATGCATAGACCCAAAGAAGCTAAGTAACAAGGAGGACCCAAGGGAGGATGCTTAAACCTCACTTGGAAGTGGAAATAGAATAGACAGCAGAAGTGGTTAAAGAGAGAGAGAAGGGTAAGAGGGGGAGCATGGAGAGAAATGAGGGTTGATGTCAGACCTGGCGAGTGTGAGGGCTGGAGAACAGAGGGCTTGCAGAGAGAAGAGAAACCTCGGGTGGAGACCTCTATGAGACAAGCTAGAGACCTAGGCCTGGTATGTCTAAGGGAGGTTATGAGGGTGACTAACTGAGACTCTTAGTAAGCGGGATGATGGAGACTGAAGAGGACACCCTCTAACTAGGACTCCTAGTAGAAGGAGGGGAACACCAACCCACCCAAAAAACTTTGACCCAAAACTTACTCTGACTACAAGATATATAGAGACAAAAATAGAACAGAGATTGAGGGAATGTCCAACCAATGGTTGGCCCAATCTGAGACCCACCCTATTCGAGACAGCCAACCTCTGACACTATTAACAATACTCTGCTATGCTTGCATATGGGAGCCTAGCATACAGATCCTCTGAGTGGCTTTACCTAGCAGCTGATGGAAACAGATTTAGAGACCCACAGGCAAACATTAGGAGGAGCATACGGAGTCTTGTGGAAGAGTGGGGGTAAGGCTAGAAGGGCTCTGAGGGCACTAGAACTCTACAGGAAGACCAACAGAGCCAACTAACCAGGGCCCAGGGGTGGGGATGGACTGGACCTTCGCCCCCTACACAGATGTAGCCAATGAGTAGCTCCATCCTCATAAAGAGTCCCCTAGTTAAGGGGAATGTGGTTGCCTGCTTTTCGATCACTTCCCTCTGGCGGGGTTCCCTCACCACATCACAAGGGAAGAGGATGTGCTCAGTCCTGATGCAACTTGACATGTTGAGGTGAGTGGGTGGGTGGGTGGGGTTCCTCTTCTCTGAGGAGTAGGGAAGGAGGAGTAGGGGAAATAGGGAGGGAGGGTGGGACAGGGAGGAAAGGAGGGAGGGGATATGTAAAGTGAATAATTAAGAAGAAGGAGGAGGAAGAAGAGGAGGAAGAAGAGGAGGAGGAAGAAGAGGAGGAGGAGCAGGAGGAAGAGAAGGAAGAGAAGAAGAAGAGCCATTGTCTGAGTCTGGTTCCTCCTTTAATATAACACTTCCTAGATCTATTCATTCCAGTGCAAATCTCATGGCTCCATGCTTCTTTGCAGCTAAATAAAATTCCACTGTGTATAATGGACCACAATTCCATTATCTGTCATCTGCTGAGTGGACATCTGTAGGCTGGTCCCACTTCTTTGTGCCACAAATAAACATGGATGGACAAGTCTTTCTGTGGCAGGATGCAGAATCCTTTGCTCTGTAGAACTGTCTAAGCAAGACCCATACAGCACAGGCATTTGCCCCTAGAATAAACAAATGTGACTATATAAAACTAAAAGTTTCTACACAACAGAGGAAACTGTCAACAGATAAAACAGTCTACAAAATAAACGATACTCTTTTTTACTTAAAGAATTCATTGCATATACTTACTGAACATGGTTCTGTTACAAAGGATTTTCATACAAATGTTATTATGAGTTTAGCAGTTTCCCTTTATGCCCTCATATTCTTTACACTTTTGGGTAATGATCTACTAAGGAGTTCTATGTAATTCCATTGAAATTATCTTTTAGTAGACATTTATGATATTTCTGGATTTTTTTCTTCATTGCAAATTAATTTTTCAGAGCTCACCATGTATCTATTGAAAGTTTACTGTTATTTTGGGACCAAAAAAATAGAGAGTCATTTTCAGGCAAATAGCAATGTGTCGGCATTGCCTAACTAAGTATCCGAGATACATAAATATATCAAGAAGTCAAGCAAAACAAGGCTCCCCAAACTGGGAACTAGAACCAAGAACCTGCAGAAAATGAAATTAGATCCATATCCTTCATTCTGTGCAAAACCCAGCTCAGAGTGAATCAAGAAGACTAGGCTGGCCACAGACCCAACTGTTTATCTCGGCAGGTCTGGGGTTGCAAACTCGCCCCCACACCCTGACATTTTCAGATACAGCACCTGAGTGGAGGGTGTTTAGCAGCATTTTTTCCCTCTGTATGAAAAACGGAGAAGAACAATTTCTGTTTGTGCCTTTTCGCTATCTAGTTTCTGTTGGCTGCTGGAGGTATTGGAACACCACATGGAAGTTGTAATCAGAAATTGGCTTCACGTTAACCAGCCTGGTTTGGGCTTGAAGTTCATTAAGAGCTAAGCAGGGTCCATTCAACCAGGGCCTTGAAGACCACATGCCTTGTCCTCTCTCTCCGCTGCCCTTGTTCACGCCTCCACCTCTGAGCAGAATGTCGGTAAGCACACAGAGTCTATATGCTCTCTGCATCTCTGCTCATCAACGTATGCCTCTCCCAAAGCAATAGAAAAGAAATATTGGGTCTATCTACTGACCTAAAGTGACTTCGGAGCATTCGGGCTTTCACTGGCGGAAAGAGAAGATACAGGGGATTCCCGCCAGCAGCCTGAATTGCCATTGTCGCCAGCTGCCAGCACTAACCCGGCACTCCCCAAACAACAGAACCTAGCTGGGTCCATTCTTGTGGGCCTGTGACAGGACCTCCCACAATATAGGGAGCCGTGAGTCGACTTGCAGGGTCTATCTGCTGACCTAAAGCGACCGGGGAGTGTCCTGGCATACAGGGGTGTGGAACCTGCTGCCTCCTGGGATACTGCCAGTGGTCTGAAACCATACTGTCTCAGGCCCACCAGGCACTGATCCTATAATCTTCAACAGGCAGATCCTAGCTGGGTCAGCTCTTGCAGACCCAGCAAGAACTCCCAAATTCATGGGAGAAGCTGGACGCTTCTACAGAGTATAGAGGCAGAGCTAAAAGACAGCTACAACCCAGAAGACCTGATACACCTGGGGTCTTGGCTACAAAGCAACAGGAAAGCCAGGCAGCTGGGATCAACCTACACAACCAGAGAGCTTGTGTGCTGACCTTACTCTAGATCCCAAAACTGCTGATCTGAATTACAGCAATAAGGTGAAAAGGCCCAAACAGAAACCTACTTTGTATGACTCAGCCTGGTGCCTAAGGTGTTGAGAAAAATCTCCGGGAGTAGAATCTAAATCACTTGCCTGGTCCAGAGAAATATTCCCTGATCCCCACAGGTAAGGTCACCCTACCTATAATCAGACATCAACTATCAACTCCCAAACAGGGAAGGTCACTACAAACTACCTCCCAACATCAGAGTCACCAAAATGACAAGGGGACAACGAAAGAATGCTAACAAAAACCAAAAGAGGATGGCATCACCGGATCCCAGCAATACCAATGAAAACAACCTGGAGAACCCAACAACAATTGATATACAAGAAAACAACCTCAAGTCCTTAGTAAGTAAGATGATAATGAAAGAAACAAATAAAATCTGTAAACAAATGCAGGAGGAGGCAAACAAGAGGGCTGAAGATTTAAAAGAGTCATATAAAGAGGCATTTGAAGAATTTCAGAAAAATACAAATATCGAGATGAAGGAAATCATTAAAACAGTTCAGGACCTGAAGATAAAAATGGAAGCTATCATAAAAGAACACACGGAAGAAAAATGTGATCGAGAAGCATCAGAAAAGAAAGCAAGCCTCTCAGAGGTGGCCTTATCTAACAGATTGCAAGAAATGGAAGAACGAATATCGGGACTTGAAGATACAATCGCAGAACTGGAAACAACCATCAAGGGAAATTCTAAATCTGAAAATTTCCTGACACAGAGCATCCATGAAATAAAAGACAACATGAAAAGATGAAACTTGAGAATAATAGGGATAGAGGAAAGAGAAGGCAACCGACTCCACAGCCCAGAGAATATCTTTAATCGAATAATAGAAGAAAATTTCCCCAATTTGAAGAAGGAGATGCATATGAGCATACAAGAGGCCTACAGAACACCAAATAGAATAGACCTGAAAAGAAACTCTTCCCGCCACATAATAATAACAACACAAAATATACAGAACAAAGAAAAATATTAAAAGCGGCAAGAGAAAAAGGCCGAGTAACATATGAAGGCAAACCTATCAGAATTACTCCTGACTTCTCAGAAGAGACCATGAAAGCCAGAAGGGCCTGGGCAGAGGTTCTGCAAACCCTAAGAGAACACAGATACCAGGCAAGAATACTTTACCCAGCGAAATTATCAATAGCCATTGACGGAGAAAACAAGATATTCCATGACAAAAACAAATTCAAACAGTACCTAGCCACAAATCCAGCTTTACAGAAGTTACTACAAGGAAAACTCCACCCCAAAGGGTCAAACTACAACCAAAACTACATAGGAAATAGGTAACTATACCATCGCAAAATCACAACCTCACAAAATCTTGACTGTTACAAATACCAAAAATGAAGGGACTTAGCAATCACTGGACATTAATATCTCTCAACGTCAATGGTCTCAATTCTCCAATAAAAAGACACAGACTAACTGAGTGGATGCATAAACATGACCGAACATTCTTCTGCATTCAAGAAACACATCTCAACCACAAGGACAGACATTGCCTCAGAATGAAAGGCTGGGGAAAAATATACCAAGCAAATGGTCACAAGAAACAAGCTGGGGTAGCCATTCTAATATCTAATAAAATAGACTTTCAACCAAAATTAATCAAAAGGGATGAGGACGGACACTTTGTACTCGTCAAAGGTAAAGTCAATCAAGAAAACATCACGATTTTGAACATCTATGCTCCTAATACAAGGTCTCCCACATTTGTAAAAGAGTTATTAACAAAGCTTGAACCACTCACTGATACCCACACATTAATAGTGGGAGACTTCAACACCCCACTTTCACTCAAGGATAGGTCCTTGAATCAAAAACTAAGCCGGGAAATAACTTCATTAACCAATGTCATGAATCATATGAATCTAACAGATATCTACAGAACTTTCCACCCAAATGCAAAGGATTATACCTGTTTCTCAGCACTTCATGGAATGTTCTCCAAAATTGATCACATAGTGGGTCATGAAGCAAACCTCAACAGATACAAGAAGATTGAAATAATACCTTGTATCTTATCAGATCACCATGGTCTAATGCTGGACTTCAACAACAACAGAAATAACAAAAAGCATACTAACATGTGGAAACTAAACAACTTTCTCCTTAATGACACATGGGTCATGGAAGAAACAAGGGGAGAAATAAAAGACTTCCTGAAATTCAATGAAAATGATGGAACAACATACCCAAATTTGTGGGACACATTGAAAGCAGTGCTAAGAGGAAAATTCATAGCACTAAGTGCCTTTAAAAAGAAAATGGAAACATCCCACATAAACAACTTAACAACACATCTGAAAGCTTTAGAAAAAAAAGAAGCAGAAACACCCAAGAGGAGTAGACGCCTAGAAATAATCAAACTCAGGGCTGAAATCAATACATTAGAAACAAAGAGAATAATCCAAAGAATCAACAAAACCAAGAGCTGGTTCTTTGAGAAAATTAACAAGACAGACAAACTGTTAGCCAATCTAACTAAAAGACAGAGAAACACTATCCAAATAAACCAAATCAGAAATGAAAAGGGAGACATAACAACAGACACCGAAGAAATACAAAGAATCATAAGAACCTACTTTAAAGGCATTAATGCCACAAAATTTGAAAATCTAAGGGAAATGGACAATTTTTTCGACCGATTCCATTTGCCAAAATTGAATCAAGACCAGATAAACAAATTAAATAGCCCTATTTCGCCTATAGAAATAGAAGCAACCATTGATAATCTCTCAACCAAAAAAAGCCCAGGGCCAGATGGTTTCAGCGCAGAATTCTACCAGTCCTTCAAAGAGGAGCTAATACCGATACTATTCAAGCTATTCTGAAAGATAGAAATGGATGGAATATTACCAAATTCATTCTATGAGGCCACAGTCACATTGATACCTAAACCCCACAAAGACACAACAAAAAAAGAGAATTTCAGACCAATTTCTCTTATGAACATTGATGCAAAAATACTTAACAAAATACTCGCAAAGCGAACACAACAGCATATGAAAGACATCATTCACCATGACCAGGTAGGCTTCATTCCAGGCATGCAGGGATGGTTTAACATATGGAAATCCATCAATGTAATCCACCATATAAACAAACTGAAAGAGAAAAAACCACATGATCATCTCTTTAGATGTAGAAAAAGCATTTGACAAAATCCAACACCCATTTATGTTTAAAGTTCTGGAGAGATCGGGAATACAAGTCACTTTTCTGAACATCATAAAGGCTATATACAGCAAACCAATAGCCAACATTAAATTAAATGGAGAGATACTCAAGGAAATCCCTCTAAAATTGGGTACCAGACAAGGCTGCCCACTTTCCTCATATCTCTTCAATATAATTCTTGAAGTTCTAGCCAGAGCAATAAGACATCAAAGGAGATCAAGGGGATCCAAATGGGAAAGGAAGAAGTCAAATTATCCCTATTTGCAGATGGTATGATAGTGTATATAAGTGACCCCAAAATTCCACCAGAGAACTCCTACAGCTGATAAACATGTTCAACAAATTGGCAGGATACAAAATAAACTCAAAAAAGTCAGTAGCTTTCCTATATACAAATGACAAACAGGCAGAGGAAGAAATTAGGAAAATTACTCCCTTCACAATAGCCACAAGCAATATAAAATATCTAGGAATAACCCTAATCAAGCAAGTGAAGGACTTATTTGAAAAAAAAATTAAATCTCTGAAGAAAGAGATTGAAAATGACATCAGAAGATGGTGGGATCTATCTTGTTCGTGGATCGGAAGAATTAACATAGTAAAAATGGTCATTTTACCAAAAGCAATTTACAGATTCAATGCAATCCCTATCTGAATACCTGCAAAATATTTTGAAGATATTGAAAGAACAATTCTCAACTTCATATGGAGAAACAAAAAGCCCAGAATAGCAAAAACAATCCTATACAATAAAAAATCCTCTGGAGGAATCTCCATACCTGATCTCAAGCTGTACTATAGAGCAACAGTAATTAAAACAGCATGGTACTGGCACAACAATAGGCTAGTGGATCAATGGAATCGAACTGAAGACCCAGAGATGAATCCACACACATTTGGTCACTTGATTTTTGACAAAGAAGCCAAATCTGTTCAATGGAAAAACGACAGCATCTTCAACAAATGGTGCTGGTCTAACTGGATGTCTACATGTAGAAAAATGCAATTAGACCCCTATTTGTCACCATGCACAAAAATCAAGTCCAAGTGGATTAAAGACCTCAACCTAAAACCAGAGACATTAACCCAATTAGAGGAAAAAGTGGGGAAGAGTCTGGAACACATAGGTACAGGAGACAATTTCCTGAACAGAACACCAACAGCCCAGGCCTTAATGTCAACAATTAATAAATGGGACCTCATGAGGCTGAGAAGCTTCTGTAAGGCAGGTGACACTGTCAAGAGAACAAAGCGACAGCCTAGAGACTGGGAAAAGATCTTCACCAACCCTTCATCTGACAAAGGTCTAATATCCAAAATACATAAAGAACTCAAGAAATTAAACACTACCAAACCAAATAACCCAATAGAGAAATGGGGCTCAGAACTAAACAGAGAGAATTCTCAACAGAGGAATATCAAATGGTGGAGAAACACTTAAAGAAATGCTCGACCTCCTTAGTCATCAGAGAAATGCAAATCAAAACGACACTGAGATTCCATCTTACACCCATCAGAATGGCTAAGATCAATAACTCAACTGACACCACATGCTGGCGAGGATGTGGAGAGAGAGGAACACTCCTTCATTGCTGGTGGGAATGCAAACTAGTACAACCACTTTGGAAATCTATCTGGTGCTTTCTCAGAAAAATGGGAATAGGGCTTCCTCAAGACCCAGCTATTCCACTCCTTAGAATATACCCAGAAGATTCACTACCACACAACAGGGACATATGCTCAACCATGTTCATAGCTGCCTTATTCATCATAGCCAGAACATGGAAACAGCCTACGTGTCCCTCAGTAGAAGAATGGATAAAGAAACTGTGGTATATTTACACAATGGAATATTACTCAGCTATTAAAAACAAGGAATTCCCGAAATTTGTGGACAAGTGGATTGAACTAGAAATTATCATAATGAGTGAGTTCACCCAGAAGCAAAAAGAGTCAAATGGTATATACTCACTTATATCGAGACACTAGTCCAAGGGGTACGTCCCCATGAAAAACTTTACCTACCAGGAAAGTGGGTCAGAGGGGAGGACATCCTATTGAGACTTTAGGGGTGAGAAGCCTGGGAGAATGAGGAAATAGAAGGATCCAGAGGGTCCTGGAAAACTATAGGCGGGTCTGGGCCCTGGGGTCCTCCTCAAACTATGGCACCAGCCAAGGAAAATATAGGCAGTAAACTTCGAACCCCTACCCAGTCTAGCCGATGGACAGGACATTCTCCACCGTTAAGTGGAGAAGGAGATCTGACTTTCACACAAACTCTGGTGCCCCATATTGGACCATGTCCCTTGGATGGGGAGGCCTGGTGGCACTCAGAGGAAAGATAATAGGTCACCAAGAAGAGACTCGATACCCTATGAGCATATACAGGGGGAGGAGGTCCCCCTCAGTCACAGACATAGGGGAGGGGAGTAGGGGGGGAAACGAGAGGGAGGAAAGAAAGAGAGGATACAAGAGATGGGCTAACAATTGAGATGTAATATGAATAAATTAATAAAAAAAGAGAAAAAAAGAAAAGAAATATTAAAGGAAGAAAAGGAGTCTGAGAGAATTTTGACTTATTTAAAAAAAATCCCTTTCAGTCCATGGGTCTCCACAAGGACTGGGCACGTTGATACATTCTTGAGCTGTAGAAGTAAGTCCTAGTCTCGTGATTTTTCAGAACCCTCCGAAGTCTAATATGGATCCCAAACATACTAATAGGATTAGAAATAGCATCTACAATGAAAAGAAATGCACAGAAGAACAGGGCCTGTAATAATGCATTTCTCTCTGAAATGCTGAAAGTACGCCACATTTACCTGGAAATGTGTACGGGAAGTTAAAGCCATCCAGGTGATGTGCATCTACTTTTTTTTTCAAGTGAAATTCCACCCTCAAAGTTTGTGCTGCCAGCTTCCAGCCATACCCCTCTCCTCCCGTCTCCCTCCACTGCCTTGCCTTTATGACCTTTTTTGGCTACGCCCCTTGATTTACGGTCATTTGTGTGATGGCACCGCTTTGCTGTATGGCAGTTTATGTCACCCTGATCTTGTCATAAATGACTACCATAAAGCGAGGTAAAATATCATAAACCATTAGTGAGTCCCTGACACTCAAGGTTCTTCTGAATCAGCCCTGTCAGGAGCCAACCATAGAAAAACAGGTTCGGCCTTTTGAAGGGAACAGCACTTGACACTTAATTTTTTTAAAAAGTTAAACCTACCATGATTCACTAACCTCTTTCTGTGTTGTATATGTGACGTATATATCCTGCGTTACTTCTCTAAGCAGAAAAGCTATGATTAACTCCGTTGCTCAGATGGGGAAACCGAAGTGTGGCAGATCTCAACACAACCAGCACACGGTGGGGCTTTGACACAGTCCTCCGGTCACTGTGGTCCTGTGCTCCTACCAAGCACTACACAGGCTGCATTCCTTCACTGACAAATAATAGATGGAGCTGGTGACAAAGCATAGTTTAGCATCAGTGGGCTGCTGTGTCACATATTCCCAGAGACATGGAAATAAATGTCTACTTACCCCAGACAGGAAACTTAGTATAGACCAAAGTCAGGGCGCCACCAAAGTCCACCTTGCTGAACCAATGAGCTTTATTTATAGAAATATGGGTGAGGGGTGGCTTACAGGAGCAGAAATGACTCAAAGACAGCTGCACCACCAAAGCCTGCCTAAGCATTGATGATAGTTCATGAAAGCTTGGAAGCCTGGAGCACACTGCACAGCCTACAGGCAACTTTTCAGACTAGTGAGTGTCTCTTCCAGGCTGCTCTGCTGGTCTGAGTCTCTCTTCCTGCTTATTAAGTTTGGGAAGGGTGATGCCTAGTGTATTTGGTCAGTTTCAGGGACTTCCTGAAACCACTGAATTGTTTACTACCAGAGTCTTAGCAAGCCTCCCTTTGGAACATCCTGACTCTTAACCAGGTTCCAAGCAGGATGGAATGTATTCATTTAGGAAGCTACTAATAGGCAGCTTCCAGGGTTCATGACTTCTTGTCATCTTCCCTTAAGATTGTAATCCCCTCCCACACACCTGGAGCACCCTCGTTGCTGTACACATAGGCTGTGATGTCACCCTGCTGTCTAGTCGCTATTTTGTGTGACAATGTGTCCATTCTAGTTTCATTTATGTTTCTATGATAAAATATTCTGGTAACAACTACCTTAAGGGAGAAAAGGCTTTTCTTTGCCTCATAATTCCAGGTTACACTGTACTGTACAAGAGAAATCAAGGCAGCAAGAGCTGGAAATAGTCATATCACGTCTGCAGACGAGAACAGAGAGAATCAAATGCATGTATGCCTACTTGCTTGTCTGTACTCAGCTTGATTTTCTCACTCTTACACAGTTCAGGACCCGCTGCCTAGGGATTGGTGCCACCCATCACGGGCAGAGTCTTTGTGCATCAGTAAATTAGTTAAGACCATTCCCCCACCAATAGGGTCACAGGCCAACCCCCTGTGCACAGTCCCTCCTTAAGACTGTCTTCCCAGGGGATTCTAGGCTGTATCAAATTGACACTCAAAGCACACTGTCACACCATGCGCTTACCTACTAACCAGCTCACTCTTGATCCCGCACTTCCTGTCTCAGCCTTGCTTGCGCTATCTCAAGCCGGAAACCCAAGGATCACATTCAGCTCCTCTTCTTCAGCTGGCAGCCCTGGTTTTGTGCGTCTCCCTGTCCTTTCTGAAGAGAGTAGTCATCTTAGTCACCATTTTGCTGCTGTGAAGAGACACCATAACAGAGGGAGCTCTTATAAAGGAACCCGTTTAATTGGAGGCTGGCTTATAGTTTCAGAGGCTTAGTCCATTTTCATCATGGAGGGGAGGACGGCACGAGCATGACCTCCCAATCAAGAAGGAGAAAGAGAGAGAGAGAGAGAGAGAGAGAGAGAGAGAGAGAGAGAGAGAGAGAGAGAGAGAGAGACACAGAGAGACGAGAGAGAGAGACAGAGAGACAAAGACAGAGAAAGAGACAGAGAGATGAGAGAGAGAGATCGAGAGAGAGATTGAGAGAGAGATTGAGAGAGAGAGAAAGAGAGAGAGAGAGAGAGAGAGAGAGAGAGAGAGAGAGAGAGAGAGAGTTCCGCCACAACTCTTAATCAGGTAGTTCACTTCCTGGTGACTAAGTGGTCAAATGTTTGAGCCTCTGAGGGCCATTCTTATTCAAACCACCACAACACTCATTCTCCTGAAGCTGGTTGCTTTCACCTCCCTCCTGCCGCTGGGGACCCATTTTTACAGACACTCTCATCCACATTTCCTCCATGTTTAAGAGTCAAAAGAAACATTCAGAAACCTTCAACTGGCACTGGGAGGGGACTGGTGGCCTCTGAGTATTGCGTCACCAGTGTCACCAGCTTTCTCTCGTCCTTCCTGTCTCTTGCCTGCCTTATCTCTGCATCTCTGACCCTTGGCGTTGAATCATGGGAATTGGATTATTTCCATCCGGTTCAGGGCAGTGGAAACAGACTGAAAAGAAACATTTCCGTCCAGGTCCATCTGGCTGGCCCAGTGAGGTTTTGGGTAATTCGGGAGCATGAGTGATAGGAAGGCACCTACACCACCAAAGAACCCACCCCAGGGTGACCAGGACTCACGAAAGCTCCCAGGAGCGTCCTGCCCAACTGTTGGTATCGCCACTAGTGGCACTGTCTTTCTCTCAGCAGTTATCACTGTTGGAACCCTGGGACTCCTGTCAATTTCGTTGCTTCCATTAGGTTCCCGAGCCTTAGGAGCGGCCCTCTCCATCCTCCATGTGGGAATGTTTCAATTTGGGCAGAACAGTTATACAACAGGCTGGGATATTTTCTATGCAGAACCCTCTTCACAGCCACATGTTTGGTTTTCTCTCTGTCTGCTTCCTGGCCCCAACGCCTTATCCATACTAGCCCCTGTCTCTGTCAATCTTTTTATCTTTATTTTTTGCCCCACTCTATCACCTTCTGAGCTTGGGTCATGCCATGGAAGGTTCTGTTTCCTATGAGATGGTGAGCTTCATGGGGGGCAGGACCAATTCTGTCAGGTCTACAGATGTGTTCCACGTCATCAGCACAGGGCCCAGCTTGGCGACTTACGAGACGTTTGTCCAAAGGAAGCTGAACTCGTTTCAGAGCCTGGGAGGACAGATGTGGATCATCTTTCATTACACATGTTAGAGCATGCAGACGCTCACTGTTGGCCTGACAGGGCTGTTAATTTAACACACAGTGGTTGACTGAATTATAGCCACCCTCAGAAAACCTTGGCTCACAAGACTGGCAGTGAGCGGTACTCACTTGTAGGACTGACAGGGGAGGGGTCATGAAAGGGGGGGGCAATGGCCACAAGTCAGAATTAGGACAGCAGCGCCCAGCCTATTAAGAGTCATGTCTGAGCTTCTTGATCATAAAAAGAAACAGGAAAAATAGGAACCAGGAGGAAACAGAATCAGTAGGTTTCTATTTTTGCCCCCACATTTACGGTCTTTTCCAAAAATCTTTCTTGGTTTCCTCTATCACATCCACAGTGAAGTGTAAATTATAGTTTGCAATATAAATGGCCATTTCCAGCACATTTTAGCAAGGAACAAAATTTTTATCTGAGACTGGAATTTGGCATTCTTTCACCTTTTCATGCTGGGAACTTTTTTTTGTCTTTGCAAACAGTGATGAGACATAAATCCAGTTGCCGTTATCTCTAGCCAACCCTACACCCAGCTAAAGAAAAATGGACTGGGAAAATGGGGGTATCTCTGTGGGAGGGCTGGTCCTTGTCACTCTAACGTGTAGCACATGCCTTACACACAGTGGAATCAAACCAGGGTCCTATAAACACGAGATGCTGCTTCGAACAGTGCTCACTTGTAATCCGTTCCTCTCCTCGACAATTTCTGTTTGCCCTGGCACCTCCAGCTAAGTCACTGCCATCCACAGGGACGCCTGGTACACCCTGCTGCTGAGATAGGATTGAACTCTGTGTAGAAGGTTGGCAACTGAAAAGCATACAGAGGCTCTCAGAGGGCCATCGGGGATGGTTGGCTCAGGTTACTCATGTGGCCACATACTATGGGTCATTTCTTTTCTTTGTTATTTCCCTGTTTCTGAAGCATTGAGGGTCAGATCCTTGGGCTCACACTTGAGTGTGGCAAGTGTTCTAATTACTGAGCTACATGCCTCATCCTACCTCACCATGGTAGGGTGTTTAGCATTCTTAGAACCTGGCACCTCCAAATTATGGTAAAGAATGAAGGTACCCTGCCTCCATCCTAAGCACAGTTCATGGGACATCCTACTGCTTTAGCTGGAACCCATCAGAGGGTTTTAATACATTTTCTCAGTGATCGCAAGGCTAAGGGTCTGTATTTTTGGGCCTGAAAACAATGGCAGGGGCAAAAACCTCTGACTCAGGGTTTTATTACTGTGGAGAGACACCACAACCATGGCAACTCATATAAAGGGAAACATTTAATTGGGCTTGGCTCACAGTTCAAAGGTTTAGTTTGTTACTGTCGTGGCGGGTGGCATGCAGGCAGACATGGTGCTGGAGAAGGAACTGAGAGTTCTACATCTTGATCTGAAGGAAGCAGAAGGAGACTGTGTGTACCTTGAGCATCTGAGACCTCAATGCCCACCACCACAGTGACACTTCTTCCATCAAGGCCGCACCTCCTAATAGTACCACTCCCTATATACCAAGCATTCAAACACATGAGTATATGGGGGGGAACCTTTGATGTTCTTATGTGGGGATGGGGACAGCAGAGAAAACTACCCTCTGAGCATCCATTGCGTGCTGGTCATCCTCATACTGCCTTGTATGTGGTTCTTCTTTGTATCCACAGGAAGGCGGCACCAGCACTACACTGAGATCTATTCAATGGTGAAACTGGCATGTGTCTAAGGACCACTTTGCCCCTGGTAACCCTGGAGATAGGAAACCTCCAAAGGGATATTCGAATGACCCCCTTCACCCCTGATGCATCCATTTATTTCCCAATGGCTCTGGGTTCCTCCTTTGAAATCATCTAGCACAGAAATATAAACCAGAATTTCAAGTTTGTGACTATACTGCAAAATAGCAATAACCATATGGGGGATAGCAATCAGTTTAGAGGGTACCGTTTGGGATATTTGTATGTGGAATTTATATGGAGTTGGTGACATGGAAGGAATGAGAGATGAAGGAGAGGGAGAAGGAGAAGTGAGGGAAAGGAAAAAAAGAGAGAGAAGGTGATGTTCTTAGGTAGCTAAAGCAGGTTACCAGGAAGCCCTGCACCTATCATTCAGGGAGAGGAGAGGTGGTTCAGGAGCCAGTGCTGGGGTCAGAGTAACAGACGTTTCTTTAGATGTGAGTTGTGATTCAGAGGGCACTGGAGGCAAATTGGAGCATCCAGGAGCTAAGACGCCCCTTCACAGGCAACTCCTCTGACAAAGCAGAGACCTCCGTGTTTAACAGCATTTCACGAGTCCCAGTTGTATGTGTGTATCGCGGCCTGGGCCCAGTGATGAACAGAGTGCTCTGACTCTTCTCCTATTATAAGGTTTTGCCATGTCGTGGGCCACAGAAGCACAGATAGGAAGATGCTGCCCATTATAGGAATTAGACTTCTTCATTTCCAGTACTGCCGGCAGTTGGGGCCAGACAGTTCCCGGTTTTCCTTCCTTAGGCACCCTGAGACATTTAACATCAATACTAGCCTCTACCTACAAGATGCCAGTCTCATTCCCTGGGCCTGAAGACCAACACTGTCTCCTAATATTGCCAAGTGTGCTTTAGAGCTAAGATTACCACCTGGCTGAGAACTGCTAACAGTTCTCTGAGTCAAACTGGGGAGCTCAAGGCTGCTGAATCTTTGTAGTCTTGAGTTGGTAGTTTCACATTTGAGGCAGCCAGTATCCAGTATGTACCACTTATACTCTGTATGCGTTTGATGAGTGAATGATTGAATAATTCTGCTAAGGTGGAGGTTGGAGAAATTACCCTAGAAGAGTTGTTATTGATTCAGTGTAAAATGTCCCTTATAGGTCACATGTTTGAACATTTGCTCTTAAGCTGGAAACCTTTAGAAAGGAGAGCTCAGTAGAAGAAAGTAGATTTCTGGAAGTTGGCCTGCGGGTTGGGGTGGGTGTTTATGGACCAGCTCCACTTCTGTCATGAGCTCGCTATTTCCTGTCCACAGAGATGAGGTGAGAATCTGTGTGGCAAACACTCACTGTCTCCCCAAGAGTCACTCCCAGCATGGCCAAGGCTTTCTCACAAGGGACACAAGGGACTGTGTTCACTCAGACTGTAAACCACCTTTAAACCTTGACTCCTTTAACTCATTTCTGTCATGTATTCTGTCACAGGAACAAACAAATCTAACAACGGGGGCGATGTTAGGGCTGCAGGGTAAGGAGGTGGGAGCTGAGGCATTGCAGGCGAATGTTCAGCTGCCATCTCCGGTTCTTTTCTTCACATTCCTATGCGATCTTGAAAAGACAGGTCCCAAGTCCATCCTTATAGGTTGAGTTACACATTTGAAAAGTTATTATGCACTCTGTACAGACAGCTTATGTTTTGTATTATATTGCCGGAGACAATAAAACTAAATGGCTTTTTGGAAGGATGGAGGAGGCGTCTATCAACACTGAACAACTTCAGAGATCACACACCCTCTCTACCCCGTCTGCCATTGTGGTCCTGATCTGTTCCGCCTTCTCTTCCTTCACCTCTTTCCTATGCATCTTTCTACATCTTTTCTCATTTCTTCCCAAGATGTACAGCCTACTTACTGCCATCTTCTCTGTGATCTATTATGGCTGCTCCCCATTCCTATAGTATTTTCTTTTTATTGCCCCTTTCTTTTTGCTGTACTGGAGATCAAATCTGGGACTTCTTATATGTTGGCTATAAACTTTTTCTGGTTTCATATTGCTTAAGTGTGTGTGTGTTCATGTGTAGAAGGTGTGCATGTGTTCATGTGCAAGTATGTGTGCATGCTTCTGCACATGGAGACCAGAGTTCAACTTCAGATGTCATTCCTTGAGACACTACCACTTTGTTGTGTTTTAAAAAATATTTTCTGAGATTATAATTATATCATTTTACCCTCCTTTTTCTTCCCCATCTCATATACCTCTTCTTGTTCTCTTTCAAGCTCATGGTTTCTATTTGTTGTTGTTGTTACATATGTGTGGGTCTGTGTTCTTAAATATATAAATATAAAAGTCTATATAATAGTATGTATATTTTTTCATGCCCAGCCATTTGGTATTGGGGAACCACTTGGTATGTTCTTCCCTCTCAACATTCTTTAGTTGCCTGTAAGTTTTATTTATTTATTTATTTATTTATTTATTTATTTATTTATTTATTTATTTTATTGTCTAAGGTTGAGACCTTGTGCGGTTTCCCTTTCACGTTAGCATGCCTACTGATATTGTCCTAGTTTGGGTCATGATTAGGCAGAAATGTTGGTGAGACTAAGTGGGTGTAACTCCTAACATTACTAGGAGACAGAATCTCACAGTAAACTCCTCAGTCCTCTAGCTCTTAAAATACTTCTTCCCTATTTTCCAAAAGTATCTCTGAGCCCTAGGTGCAGGTGTGGTGTTGTAGGTGTATCTCCTGGGACTGGACTCCACACCTCTGCATTTGATTAGCTGTGATCTTCTAAACAGGCTCTGTCACAAACAGCGGTTTCCTTGACAAGGGGAGAGAACTGCACTTCTCCGTGGGCACGAGGACAAATGCTTAGATCACAGTTGGGGCCTATGCTTGCTTGGTAGAACGCTGTTGCAGGTTCTCTTTCAAGATTCATGACCTCATTAGTCATGGGCCGCTGTCTAGGTTTCCAGTCCCAGGCCTGGTTTCCTTCTTGCTGAGCACAGCCTTAGGTCCAGTTGTTGAGCTATTGGTTACCACTAAAGTGTGAGCTCCACTACTCGACCCTCAGAGTCATCTTGTCATGCTGGTCATTGTCATGGTTCACATGTGTCATAGCTGAGTGGGACTGATGTTTGCTTCCCTCTTTTAGAAGTTTGCATGGTGCCTTCTGGTACAACAAAAGCTAGGGAGGAGGGTATCAGGTCAGTTCCAGCTCAGGGGCCTCTGAGCCCTGTGCCTGAAGTGCATGGTGTCTTCAGCAATAGGGACTTAACACCCCACCTTGCCCCGCCCCCCAGAGGAGAGACCAAAAGCAATAGCAATAGCCTAAAATGTTTTGAGAATCTTTCAGATAGCTATGCCCAACAACTCAAAAGAGGGGGTTTTTTTTTGTGCCTGGAATTGTTGTTGTTGTTGTTGTTATTGTTGTTGGATGGCCTTTGGCTCTTGGAGGAAACATTGTCAGGCCAGATGGGAAAATTTCAATTAAACTATATATGTATATTTATATGTCAATTTACATGCATCGAAGGTATTTTTAGGTAGATAGCTAATAGTTATCCCATATTTTTGAGACAGGTCTCTCATTTGCCTGGACTTCCTACCCATCCGGGCTAACTGGCTTATGAGCTCTAAGGAGCCTCCTGGCTCTGTCTTCCCAGCAGATTATAGATGCAACTCTAGGTGTTGTAGCTCTGAAAGGAAAGGCTTCCCTATAGAAGTTCTGCTCCACCCAGCAGCTGATTGAGACAGATGCTGAGACCCACCATTAGGTGGAGCTCCAGGAATCTTGAAGAGATGGGGGAAGGCTAGAGGGATCTGGAGGGGACAAGAACTCCACAAGAAGACCAACAGAGTCAACCAACTTAGGCCTTGGCACCTAACAGAGACTGAAGCACCAACCAAAGAGCAAACGGGAACCTAGGCCCTTACACACACACATATATATATATATAGTTGATGGGCAGCTCGGTCTACACGATGGTCTCTTAGCAACTGGAATGTGGCTGTCTCTGACACAGACTCTGTTGCCTGCTTTTGGGTCACTTTCCCCTAGCTGGGCTACACTGTCTGGCCTCAGTGGAAGAGGGTGCCCTGAGTCCGGATGAGACTTGATATGCTAGGGACGTTGGTACAGGAGTGGTCTCCCATTTCCTGAGATGAGGATCAGAGAAAGGAGGAAGAGGTTGGGAAGGTGGGACCAGGAGGAGAGGAGAGAGGGGGGTCAAGATGTAAAGTGAAAGAATTAATGAATGAATAAGCAAGTAAATAAATAAACAAATAAATAAATGAGAAAAAAAAGCCCACTATAGGGAAGGCCTTCTCTGTCCCTGTGCCTTGGCTTGCTGTGAATAGCCAACAGACACCACCATACCCAACTTTAACAAAGCAAAACAAAACAGCAGCAGCAGCAGCAGCAGCAGCAGCAGCAGCAGCAGCAGCAGCAGCAACAAATCATGGGTTTTGGAGAGTGAATTGATCTTTGTGTTTGCAAGGCAAGCATTCTCCTGGCGGAGCCATCTTAAGCCCAGTTTTCTTAAACAAATAAATCCTTCCCCTGTAAGACTTCTAGGCTTGTTGTTTGATACGAGAGTTTCCAAATTCTTTATATTTTAATGCAGAAATTATTTAACAATATTTAAAACCAGTATGAAAAGACTGTACTGTTTCAGCATATCTGTCCTAATGTCTATGTAGACTAGAGGCATTTTGAACTTGTGCTAGACTGTATAAAGGAAAGAGGGGTAAGGTGCTGAGGGCTCAGAAGCTGAAACTGTCTCTGGAAAGCTAGAGAATGCAGCCATTTTGTAGACACACAAGCTGTGTGTCGGCCCCATGCCTGCATCCCGAGGTGCAGAAGGGAGGATGCCAGCATTGGAGGAGCTACCATAGTATTCCTAGGGTCCCTAAATGACCTCGTACATCTGTCGCTGGGTCGTAGGTATGGGTGAGCCTGTTTCCCTCTGATCTTATTGTTAACCTTTAACATATGACAAACACCCCCCCAGTATGACACTAGCATGCCTCTATACTGCATGTCTCCCAAGGTAAGGGTTACTCTGTTCAAAGCACTGGGCTTCTCTGGGCACCTGGCAAGCCACAGAGAAAGGCAGCCAGAAGCACATGGGAACCTGAGCAGATTCACAGGTTCAGAGACAAGTCTCATCGTGGCCAAATGAACAACTCAGAAGTCAATAGGACTGAGCCAAGACAAAGAGGAAAATATGGAGGGAGAGCCCATGCCCAGTCATCTCCTCATGCCAGCCTCCACCAGTGTCTCCCATGTAACAAGCAGTCAATGTTTGAGAGGATGAGCAACCTCATTCGCTCCCACAGCTTACCCCATGCACTTTTAAAGGATGACAGAAGAATTCTTTCTAACCCAAATACAGGTTTTCTTCCTCAAAGAGATAGAGAGAGAGAGAGAGAGAGAGAGAGAGAGAGAGAGAGAGAAACACAGACCAGTCCTCTGTGTTATATTTCAAACTTCTGCCAACTTTTCTTTTTAAAAAAAGCCTGTCCCCCAGCCCTTGTGTCATTTTTCAAGTTTCATGTCATCCTTTCTTCAGCAGGTGCCCATCCATCATTTTAGGCAGAGAGTATCCAGAACAACAGGAGCTAAATAAGTTTCGAAGTTGTCAAGAGACCGGACTCAAGAAAGGCCCCGTTTTGCTGGAACCCTGATGTTTGGAGCTGGTGGTGAGGGGCTGTGGGGTGAAGGACCTTGGTGTCCTGGGAGCATCTCGCAAGTGAGCTTCTAACAGAACGAAGGAAGGAGCCATTCTGGAAGTCAGGCCCTATCTCTTCACATGAAGCCCCACAGGAGCTGCCAAGGTCACGGCCACACTGGTTTATCTGTAGGGCTGGGATTTATGTAAAAACAAAATCCATTTCTAACAACAATATTTTCTACAATCATGGTTTTGTCTAGAGCTTTCCTCAAGAGTGAATCATGCTTATTTGCAAAATATAGGAAGAAGATAAAAATCACACCAAATACTACGGGTAATCTTATTTTTGGTGCATTTTTCTTTTAGTCACATGCACACACAAGCACATTACATGTAAATATACACACATATTTGTGTACATGAATGTGTGTTTAAGCTATAATATTTTGTCCTAGAATTGGTATTACACTCTTTATGGAGTCTTGTATCCTGCTTTTTTCACTACATTATGACTTAAACATTTCTTTACCCTGTCAAGCATTTGGTGAGACATGATTTTTTTTCAGACTACATTGTGTCTGATTTCATGGCTATACCATAATTTATTTATCTGTTGTTAGTCTCACTGATTGTTGTGTCTCTTTGCAATGTGGTATTTTATTTATTGCATTGTTTCTGTCTTTTAGCGATTCTGTTTATCATCTATATAATTCTCTAGAATCATAATCTTATCTTTTTATTAGAATGTCAAAGATAGGTAAATGGATTCATTTTTTTTATAGCTCACAAAGATTCAACCTATGAGATGCTTTTTGGTTGTCTCCTAAATCAGCAGAAGTGATTGTCTATGTCCCCTTTTAGTATACAGATTAAATCCTGTCAATTAGATGAGCATGCTTGTATTTCTTTCCTGTTTGGCAATTTGTTGCAAGCTGATGTACAACCCCTCAGTTTAGAGCAGAGGAGACTGTGAAGATGCCCGGATGGAGACAGAAGCTTCCTTCAGCCAGGAGGAAGCGATGGTGTCACTTTGGCCAGGTTGGAATCCCAGCTCTGCCCTCAGTTAGATTGTGGGCGTTGGTTAACTCTGTTGGTTAACTCTGCACATGCCTCCTGAGTCCCCCAACTTCCTCATGGACCGATTTGGTAGGGGGAGAGAGCACCATCTAAGAGCACAGGACAGGGGTGAAGGAGGCTGCATAAGACCGAGCACATTAGGTATTTTCCATAGGGCATGAAAGGCACTGTTACCACTATTCTTGTTTAATGTCATTTCTACTGTGAGGCAAGTCAGGTGTTTTCTATTGGGAATATGGATGGTGTCTTGCCTTACCTGATCAGGTAGTTAGGAACACACACACACACACACACACACACATACACACACACACACACACACACACACAGAGAGAGAGAGAGAGAGAGAGAGAGAGAGAGAGAGAGAGAGAGAGAAAGATGTTAAGATTAATTTTATGTCAACATTTTGTGATATAATTTGTATTTCATAAATCTGGTCTCATCCGTAGTATAATTGAGCTGGGAATGGTGTTTTGCAATCACAGCTATTCAGGAAGTTGAGTCAGGAAAATGGCAAGTTCAAGGCTAGCCTGGGCTATGCAACAAGGTCCAGGTTAGCCCAGGCAATTTACTGAGACCCTATGTCAATAAATTAATAAATAAATATAAAGAAATAAAAGGGCTTAGGATGAAGCTCAGTAGTAGAGTATTTGTCTAATGTCCTGGACTCAATCTCCAGCAATGAAAAAAAAGTTGTAGAGACACACAAGTACCACAAATCATCACCCCCTCACCACCCCCAAATGATCCTTTAGATGTGCAGTCATGCCACATTCCTACTCTTAATGCCCACAATCTGCCTCTATCAGGGTAGACTGGCTGTTTCTCAACCTTTTGTGTAGGTAGGCACCACAGGTGCGATGCCTGAGTCTTTCCCTCATTGATATGACCTGACAAAAAACAGACGGAGAGAGGGAGGCTTCTTTTGGCTACAGTGTGAGGGGACAACCTGTCACAGTGAGGAAGCCACATTGGTGGGCGTGAGACTAAATAAACTAGTTCTGATTGGAACAGGGCTCTCAAAACTACCCCACTCTTAAATGTACTAGTTCCTCTAAAGGTTCCACAGTTCCCTAAAATAGCATCATGTACATGATAGGATTCTGTGATTCACCCGTGTGGGTTAGCTCACAGCAGCCCATTTGTTCTTTTTTTTGTTGCTAAGTAGTATTCTGTGGCATGGATATACCACATTGCTTCTCTTGTTTACCTGGGCGGGCATTTGTATTGTTCTAGCATTTCCAGGGGTTATAACGATGCTGAGCTAAACATCTGTAATAAACAGATGTGGGAGCCCACTTTGCTTGCATATATTCCCAAGAGCAGAACTGCCAAATTACACAGAGACTTATAGTTTGACTAAACATGTTTTCTAACAGTCTTCTTAAATGACTGCATCGTTTTGTGTCCCGCTAGCAACTGTTCGGCCTTACTGACAAGTTTCTTTCTTAATAAATGTCCCAAATACACACATTACTCCCAGATTAGGATTTTGTTTCATATAAACTATAGTATCTAAAATATAACACAGCACACAGGCAACAGGAGGTAGTGAAGAACTTGTTCCAGCCAAGGCTCTCGTGGCTCTCCTCAGAGTCTCTGTCAGCTGACAATAATAACACGAGGTAACGGTTGCAGCTTCCTGTCACAACTGACCAACAGGAACACTCAGACTTAATGAGGCCTTGTGACTTACGAGTCTCTGAGTCAGGATTTAACAATAATCTATGCAGTGCTGACTGCCAAGGGAAGAAAACGTGCCTGTTGGTCCCTGGGATCGCTCAGGTGAGAATAGTGCTTATCAAAGAGTGGCTTTTAAATGGTTGGATGCATGTCTAGGGATGAAATCCAGTAATATGCTTGCCTAGGGCATTGGATTCCATGTATAGCATTGAAAATAAGGCAGAAGAGAGCAGGGGAGAGTATGTGTGCATGGGAAGGGTTGGAAGGAGTAAAGGGAAGGGAGAAATGAAGTAATCTAAAAAAAAAAAATACCCATAAGACTTCAATGAACATTTTAAGTTTTTGTGTGCATGAGTATTTTGTCTGCATGTATGTCTACACACCACATGTAGGCAATACCACAGAGACCAGAAGAGGAAGCCATATCCTCTGGAACTGCAGTTATGGATGGCTGTGAGACTTCATATGGGTGCTGGAATTTGAACCGGGCTTGTCTGGAAGAGAAGCCAGTGCTCTTAACTGCTGGGACATCTTTTGAGCCACCAAAGTTGATTTTTAAAAATCTTTTCTATCTTTCTTTTTTTTTTTGGGGGGGGGGAAGGGTTTCTCTATGTACCAGCTCTGGCTGTCCTCGACCTTAGGTAGACCAGGCTGACCTCGAACATAGAAAGGTCCACCTGCCTCTGCCTTCCCGATGCTGGAATTAAAGGTGTGTGCCACCACTGCCTGGCCCAAAGTTGATTTTTAATTGCTCCAAGAACAAGTTTTCTTTCTATAGCCGCAGACTATTTTCTTCACTCACAGAAGGTAGAACAGAAGGGGTTACTACTTCCTTCTAAAAGTCAGAGAGTCTGCCCCAGGAGTGAAGTTTGTTGAAGCTCTCTTTGTTTGTCCAAAGCCCAGATTTACTCTTTTCTCCTCCTAATGCCATGTATTTTTGGGAACATTGGTCCACGTCTCTGAGTCTCTTTCCTCCATGTCAGCCCATCAGTGAGAGCGAGAAACCTCTACATCTCCTGAGCTGATGAGGACTAGCAGGCAAGGTGTAAGCCACAAGTTCACCTGGTGTGTTTCCTAAATCCACCACCTGTAGTTAGTTTCATTCCAAACTCATATAAGGACCCCCTCCTGATGGACACAGTGCTTAGGGATGCTATACCAGAATACTGCACATTGAACGGCTTATGCAGCACACACAGCCTGTACTCAGGAAGTTCAGGATCAAAGGACAGACAGATCTGCTGTCTGTTGGAGGCTTGCTTCATGGGTTGCAGAAAGCCTTCCTTTTGTTGTTCCCTAGCACAGTGGAGAAAACCTTATGAACTCTCTCATGAGCTCACCAATCCCATTCTCCGAAGGCTCCATTTTGCGATTGATATGATTGACATTATGCGTTAATTTTGTGTCAATGTGATTGTCCACCTGATAGGATCTGGAATTCCGCAGGAGACAAATCTCTTTGCACCTTGGTGGGGTTACTTGTAGATTAGGTTAACTGAGGTGGGAAGAGCAACCCCAACCATGGGCACCCTGGGGACTGGACTAAACCAAAGGGGAGGCAACTTGAACACAAGTGTTTAGGACTCTTCTTCCTGAGTGTGGACACAATGTGATGAATTGCCTCATACTCCTATCACCATGCCTCCCCACTGTGGTGAACTGTATCCTCAAGCAGTGAGCCAGAATCAACCCTTCGTTCCCTCGGTGGCATTTGTCAGGCATTTTGTCATGGCAATGAGAAAAGTGACCAATACAATTCCCATGGCTCAATCTTCTCCCCAAAGGCTCATGTCCTTGTACCAAGGCCTCGCAGGTTATGACTTCAGGAGATCATAAGCACCCAGTGTCACTATCAATGCCACCTTACACCCAGGGTCACACATTGTCATCACTGCCACCTTCTCTCCTTAAGGTGGCTTATGAATGGCCTGAGTTATTGAAGAGGAGGGCCAGCCTCTGGGGAACAGTCCCAGTAGAAGCCAGGAAATTCTTGGGGAATTTGCATGGAACATTTATTCTGACCCATGGAATAGTAAGGAAAGACACAGCTCACCTATCTCATGATTCCTATGAAGAGGGCTGGAACAGTTGACTGTTCAGAACTGACCACCTGAAGCTGAGTTGTTCTGTCTGTGTAACTGAGTTCCTGCTCTACAACACCCCAACTTCCTCTGACCCCATGACTGACATCACTTAGAGCCTCTGGCATGGGGGTGTCAGTCTCTCTGTCCCTCTGGGTAGTCCTCAGCCTTGGTGGAACACTAGAATCGTTTGAGGGAACATAAACAGGCAGTGCAGTCCTGCTGTTGCCTGTCATGACATAGCTATTGCAAATTGTAAACTCACAGCAGCTGTGGATCCCTGCATAAGACCTGCCCATGATCAGGCCAGGCTCAATCTTAGCACAGCCAGGATAGACGGTCCACAGGCTCCACCCAACACTAAGGACCTATTAGAAGCTGGTAGCTGCTTGGGGCGCATAGCTGCTGGTAGGTTTCCCACATCCCAGTGGATGGTCCCATGGCATGCACATATGGGGTCATGGACTGGACTTACTCAGATATCAAAACAACAACAACAACAACAACAACAACAACAACAACAACAACAGGCATGAAGTTGTAAGTGGTGTACTTTGAGAGAATGGGCGGAGTTATTGGAGCAAATGGGAGTGGATATGATTATATTTATTGTATATGTGTATGAAATTCTCAACACTGTGGTGAGGAAGGGAACAGTGGGTCTCATGGTGGCCATAGTATGTGGCGGGGATGCCTCATATCTTGAGGAAATCAGGAAAAATAAATATTGATTGCACCAGAGGTTGAGTGACCTATACTTGCTAGTGAGTCATGTGTCTCAAGTAGTCTACAGTCTTCCCAAATAGCACACCCACTGCAGAGCAAGTGTTCAAAGCCATGAGCCTGTGGGGAAGGTTTCAGACTCAAAGTGTAACACCCAGGCCCAGCGATTCTGGCTCATCTGGTCTGGGAGAGGGCTCACAGAGTTTTAAAGCTGGTCTGTGGTTCTGTGTGCCTCCCTTGTAGGGAACCACAGCCCTTTCTACTCTTGTCTGCCATTTCGTCATTCTCCGCATTCTGAGTGAGCTGGAGCTAGCAGTCTCACACAATTTTATAAGATCCAATTTTCGAATGTTCAGAAAACATCCATTTCAGGGATCAGCATGGTGACTCTGTGGAGTCTTGCTGACAAGTCTGAAGACCCGAGTTCAATCCCTGGAACCCACATGGTATAAAGAAAGAACTGATTCCTATAGATAGATAGATAAATAATGTAATATTGCCATTACTTAAAATATGTAAGCTTGTGGTTATATAAACTAATGACTATAATAAATGGCCAAAATTTAATTCCTTTCTGATTATTTCTTGCCATTTTGTTGTGACCAAGCTTTTGAGGCTCAGTCTGCTGCATCTGTGTGTAGCAAGGCAGTTCATATAATGCCACATAACTGTGGGTCTTTGTCCATCTCTACATTCAGTGATGTTGGTGGCTTGACATTGTCCACACAGGGAATATTTACACCACAGGTATTGGCAAATTTTTACAAACCAAGAATTTAAGCCTAAAAAATCTTTTCTAGGCTAAATAAAATGTTTAAGAAATTATTAATTTAGTAAACAAAAAATTATTAAACCACCTCTATAGGTACTGTGTACCACGTACACACACTCATATATATTTACATGGACACACATACTAACACACACATTCAGATACACAAATACACATATACAAACATACATAACAGAGACACACAATTGTATATACATACATACATACATACATACATACATACACACATATGCATATACATGTCAGCCCCCCAAACAAAATAACGTTCCAGTATTCAGAAAACATAATTGAAAAAAAGTCAATTTTCATTATTGTTGAATAAGTGAAATCCTAGCATTCATTTGTATCTTTCATTTTCCTGTTTACTTCAAACAAAAATATTAACCAATAATTCTGTCCCAGCTACTTTCACTTATCAACCTTAACCATAGGTTGACTATGGATACAAGGTCTGGGAAGAAAATCAATAAAAGCATTATATGAGAATCAATGAAGGCTGCGGGATTTATACTAAAGAGATATTGTCTATTCTATGACTATTTGTAAATATCAGTAGAATTTATAACAACCCTGCATGCATGAGTATCCATTCATCTTGCCCTGGTGAGCTGATTGCTGGCTAGTTACCAGAACACCGCTCTTTTCCTCTGCTCTTTCTTCAGTAGATCTTAACTTTCTGACTCAGCAATTTACTGCATGAGTTTGATGAGACTGTCCCCCAAATCCAGCATTATGATTCACATAAGGCAGCCCTCTGCATCTCACTATGGGTGGAAGGGCTCTGAAGGTGCGAATGGGATGCAGCTGGTGTGTTTAATTGCTGGAGGATTTCAGTTGTGCAGGGAAGCAAGCCACTCCTGCCTCCAAGCTCCCCTTGGCTACACTTGACTACTTAAATGGGAAGCATACTGCCTTAAGAACAAATCATGTGCAAACCATTCCTTCCCTCCTCTCTCTCCGTGCGGGCGCACATATGTGCACACATGTGTATGGTGGTCTGATATCATTCTCTCACTTTGTTTTTGAGGCAGCGCCTCTTAATTGCTCTAATGGATGCTGATTAGGCTAAAATGACTATCCAGAAGATTCCTGGGATCTGCCTGTCCCTACCTCCCATGTTTTGGGATTACAAGTGTACCTCACTGTGCCTGACAGTTTTCCATGGGTGCTAGATGTTGGATTTAGGTCCACTTGCTTGTGAGCCAAGTGCTTTGCCAATATAGCCATCTTCCCAGCCATCTTCATTTCTTTCTTTCTTTCTTTCTTTCTTTCTTTCTTTCTTTCTTTCTTT
>OU015742.1:65595335-65608413 GCA_907169655.1 Acomys percivali | reverse complement strand
CACACACACACACACACACACACACACACACACACACACACACACACACACACACACTGAAACAATGATTTTAAAAAGCTCTTTGCAAAAAGCAGATGGAGTTTAGAAATTACAGGCAAATTACAGGATTGCCATATATGACTGATATGAGAGAAAAAAAAATGGGCAGGGTTTGCAGTTTGTTTTTTTCCCTTACAAAGTCTCAACATTACTTATGTTTTAAATTATAGGATACTAAATAAATATTTTTTTCCAATTTTTCTATCTGCCCATGTATTTACAAAAGTAACAAAAGTTTTCAATGATTTTTACTCACATTTAAAAATAAAATTTGTTTTTATCAGACACATAAAATATATGCATGTGGTAACATGCTATTTCTTTTTTTTCTTAATTAAATATTTTTATTGATCCTGTGTGAATTTAACATCATGAACCCCAATCCCACTAATGTCTCCATCCCTTCATATCTGCTCTCCACTCTTGTGACTTCCCCTTCAAAAGAAAACAAACAAACAAACAAACAAACAAAATATCCCATCTCACCATGGAAGCTGCAGTGTGTCACAATGTATCACCGAGTACACCCTTTGGTCCACACATCTTTACTTGCAAATGTTCATTGCAATGAACTGCCTTCTGCTACACTATCAGTACTGGATCCTCCCTGGGACTCCTGTAGGTCATCTCATTGTTGCCCTGTGCTATAGATATCCCGCTTTGGATATGCAAGACCGGCCCCTTCATGTGCTCCAACAGTTCACAGATGGGGTAGATATTACGTGGGCCAACTCAGAGTCCTGGATCTGGGCCTGGGTGGAAGCTGAGCTGATCAGACTGCCAGCTCTCCTATGCTGGCACCACCAGGACCAGCTCTCCTGCATTGGCCAGGTGAGGGGTGGGGCCAACTCTCCTGTTCTCATGCCCTCATGGCCAGCTCACCTGGCTGCCCCAGGTTGTAGGGTGCATCTCTCCCTTAAACCAGCACACACAGTAACATGCTATTTCAACACATGTACACACCATACAGTGTTTAAATTCTGTTAGACATCTCTATCCTCAGGCATTTATCATTTCTAATGGAGGAAAATTTGAAACTTTGTTCTAAATTTAAAAGTGTACAGTTCATCATTGTTCCTGGTGCCTACTGAGGTTATAGGAGGGCATCAGAACCTGTTGTCGGTATCTGACTTCGTACCTGTTTTTTCCTTTCAATTCCTCACTTGTTCATAAGCATTTGTAAAGGGCACAGAACAGTTGAGATGCTTACTGCTGGGAACAGAGGCTTTGCACAGCAGCGGGTCCAGCCATTTCCTGGTTCAGCTCTGCTCTATGGAGTGAGCACAGTCTGAATTAGTTTGCTTATTGAAAAATTGACAAACATATGATGAGAGAAAACTTAAATGTTTCATCACTCCTCAGAGGCATTTGTAAGTGTAAAAATGCCCTTTACCCACAGTCTTTGATTGGCACATGTGTGCATATATACATATGTTTGCATACCTTTCACCCACCCATGTATTATATGTAACTACACTGGTTAAATAATTTTACTCTTTTTTATTAACAGCTTTTATTTTAGAGCATTGTTTTCCTTTTTAAAATTCACCCTTTGATGGTTTCATACACGTCCATAATGTATTTTGATCATATTCACCCTCATCTCTGTCGATGACCCCCTCCCTCTAGACCTCTTCTTGGCACTAAGTCTCCTTCCTAACTTTGTCTTTTTTAAGTGATCCTTTGAGTTTAATGGGGGTTGCCTGTGTAAGCACAAATGAGAGATTAGTTTCTAGATCATGGACATCTTGCCAGTGGCTACACCACTGAAGAAAAGAAGCCCCTCCCTTCACCTACCAGTGCTGGAATGTTGGCCAGGCCTACTCTTGTCTAACTAACCATAGCTTCTGTGAGCTCATGAGCACTATGACCTACTTCCCACCGTCTTCAGTGATAGCCCCTGGGTCATGTGTGTAGGGTGATATGCATATTTTGCTTAGGGTTGAGAACTTAAAATTGCTTTTATTTTTTTTTTTTTATTTTTTTTTTAGCACTTTGACAGGTTCAACGTCTCTGCATTCACTGCTGCCCATTGTGGAGAGAAGCTTCTCAAAGGACAATTTCTAGTTAATAGGAAACTTGAGTGAAAAGCAGAGTTCTCAAACATCCCCTTCCCAGTGACACTCCTCCTCCATTATCAAACTCCTGTATTGGAGAGATACATCTAACACAACCCACAAACGATGGCATGTCGCTGTTACCCTAAGCCTGTAGTTTACATCATGACTCCCTCTTCTGGTATTATCCCTGCATCTGGAGAAATGTATCATTGGATGTATTCAACTTATGGCATCCCACAGGAAAGTTTACAGTTCTAGGAAAATCTTAGTGCTCTGACTGTGAACTCCACCTTCGTCCACAACCACCCCTTATTTTCTTATATATATATTATATATATAATATATGATATATATTATATATATTAGGGTTTATTAACAATTATTTGAGTCTGCATAATACTATGTGGATGAAAATATGGCTGATTTAAGATTATGAAATTAAGTTTTATATAAATTATCATCATCATCATCATCATCATCATTATCATCTTGGCGTTTTTGTGCTCTTTTCAAACAATTGATGTTAAATGAAAAATAAGTGGCCTCAAATCTCAAAATGTAGTCATTGTGCTGAATGTAACTTGGACAGTTTTGTTTTCCGGGAGCCAATAGTTAGAACAATTCACATACTAACGTGGGGTTTTCTCCTTGAAGACGTCACAAGATGTGTTGACAGCAGGTGTTGGCGCACGTCAGCAGGAAGCTAGACCTGACAGCTGCTGTCCCTCTGGAAGGACAGTGTTCACACGCCCCTGAGCATTTGTTGATTTTCACAGTGATGAGCCAATGGTTTTTTAGAGAAGGATAAGCCCCTGTCTTATTTGATGCTTTGCATTTTATTGACAGCCCAGATTTGCTCCAAAGGCATTTCAGATGCATTGGCAAATGTGCCCAAGCATGCAGGCCCCTGTAACAATGAGCAGCCTGGGATCTGAAGCATGGAAATGAACTTTGATCCAAACCTTTCCTTAAAAAAAGCTTTTTACATTAATTTATTTAATCTCTCTCTCTCTCTCTCTCTCTCTCTCTCTCTCTCTCTCTCTCCCCCTCTGTGTGTGTGTGTGTGTATGAGCATGCACATATGTATGTATTTATATGTGTATGTATGTTAGTGCTACTTTTTAACTCTATTTTATTTTGGTTTCTTATACCTGTGGAGGGATGCCTTGAGGGGATGTAGTAGTTGTCAATAAAGCACTGTTTAGCCAGTCATCTGGGCAGAAGGACAAGGATATATTAGGTTATGAGGATTTAGGATTAGAGTAGTTGATTTTAGTTCACTAGTAGATTAGTAGCCAGTTAGTTTTGTTTTGTTTTGTTTGTAATTTAAAGCACTTTACTGACAACTGCAGCATTCACTCAAGGCATTCCTCCACATATACCTCTACCTCCCTTCCACCAGCCCCCCCCAACCCCCCGTCACTAGGTAGGAGAGAATGAAGGTTAGTAGGGAGAGGGGGCAGAGTTCTCATTGGCTACTTGTGGCTGGTTATAGTTGTCAGGATTTTGGGGGAAAATACCAATCTCAGTTGTTAGGATATCTAGCAGTCCAGCAAACCAGCCACAGCAAACACAGCAGCAGGATGAATAAGTAGCCTTCTTCTCCCTCTGATTGTCAGAGCCCCCTTTTCTCTCTCTGGACTCTGGTATTTATCTCTTCTCCGAGTCCTCAGAATTCCACTCACTGCATCTGGCAAAGGCCATGTGCCTTTTCGAGCTGCATGAGGCTGTTATCAACTGTGGATAAACTGATCTCCCCATATCTCACACTTGGGATTAAAACAAAAACATGATTACATAGAATAATTGAGTTTTTTAAAGAAATCAAAACTTTCACCACATATGTATGTATGTGTGTGTGTTCACAATATGGCATATGCGTGGAGGTCACAACTTACAGGACTCAGTTCTCTCCTATAACTGTCCATAGCTTTTACTTCTACCCCTGGTGTGGCAGAACTTGCTATTGGACCATTTTATAAGCGAGGTGTATTGGCAAGTACTTTATGTTCTTTAGAAGCCTCTTGCAGTAGCCTCTGGACTTGGATAAGTGGGTAAAGTACTTGCTGCACAAACATGAGGACCCAAGTTCAGATCCAATCCCCCACATAAAAGTTGGGCAGGGTGACGCATGCCTGTTACCCCAGAACCAGTGGGTGGTGACACAGAAGAATCTTGGGGCTTGCATGGCAGGCAGTCTAGTGATGAGGGTAGCTTTATTCCTACCTAAAGTTCTCCGTTTGTGTCTATATAATGTTTATCAGTCTTGTCTGTACCTGAAGTACGAGCATGAGCAACATTTGGAAGAAGACACAGAATGTCTCATCCCCACCTCCCGGTACGGAGAGATGGGGAAGTTAAGTTCTAAGTGAACAGATTAGGGCGCCACATGGCAGTGTTATCGTAACAGGGACTTGGGGTAGAATGCTGAATGATGAGCAGGTTGGAAAGACCTGAAGAGACAAGAAACACTGTCAGCCACAGAGGTCATTTGCTCTGACAACAGACATCATCACACTCTTGGAAGGAATCCTCTGGGGGCTAGATACCAGGCTATGCTCCTTGATGTAGTTTCCCATTGCCGTCCTAGCTTCAGAGACATTTCCTCTTGACATAATGAGGGCTCGGTCTGAGAACTGAAGCTGGATACATATTAGGAAAAGAGTGAAATGGGAAAATAAAGATGCTAGAGAAGCCAGAGAACTGTGGACACTCATGAGCTTGGGAACCCACTCCCAAGCAGTTTGATTGCTACTTCTGCCATTCTGACAAGCATTATATTCACTGGGATTGTTATCAGCCATGAGAAACAAACAAGATGCTTTTCTTTTCTTTTACGTAATGCTGAATCCAAAGATGTGTTTCCATGACAGTAGAATGACTATGCCATGTGGTTGTTCTTTAAAATCTTTTTCTGGGTGTTTCCTTTTGGTTACAAGGTGGTTGTCTCAATATCAATTTCTGTATATATTCAAAGCAGAAAGAAAGAAGAGAAAGAAAAAAGAAGAAAGGGAAGGAGAGAGGGAGACAGTTTGATGCCGTCCATTTTCATGTATCAGGAAAGGAGATGTGTTCCTAGAAGGCCACTGGCTGACCCAGATTGTCTTCTGGACCTGTTGTCATATGTCTGACATATGTCATATGTCACATGACTATGCTCAGACATGTGGCTGCCTCACTTACTTGCTCCAAGGATCAGTGGACCCACACCCATCTCCACAGTGGACATCTGAAGTTCTCTGTTCTTGTGCAGACAAGTTTGGCTTTCTGTGCAGCATCCTTCTTTGTTTCTACCTTTGGCAGCCATGGAGCCATCCTGGAGGCTGCCTAAGAAAAGAGTCATGAACACCAATATAAGTTGGGTGGTTACCTTCAGCATCGAAAACAGATTGAGGCTGGATGCAAATCTTTCTTCCTTTTCACAGATGAAAATAAACACAGCATTTTTGAGTTCTAGAAAATTGAACAGTGATGTTTAGGCCTCAAATGCTCAGATATGTCACCACTGTCATGAGCTCACTTCCTTCCTACTTTGTGTTCATTCAACTGAAGTCCATTTGGCCACACAAACACTATTGCTAGTCAGCTCCACTCAAAGGTCAGCAAATGCTGTCTGACTCTCCCCTAAGTCCAGGCACGGATGAGCCCGTGTTCTTTTGAACCAATCTTCTCATTATGTTGCTTGTGGCAATGCCAGTGGGCAATGTCTGATATAGCCCACTCCCAGATTCCCACCTGCTCGTATTTATACTCATGTGTAATTCTCCCACCTCGAATGGGAGATGGATGTTTGTCTTGCTAATGACTCAAACATGGTACAAATGATAGGACATTATGACCAAGATTAAGGCTACCAGAAGCTGTGATCCCCTGCCCCTGCTTTCATTTGCTTGCTCTGATGAGACCAGCTGTCTTGATTTAAACTCTGTATGGAGAGCTTCACATGGCAAAGGCAAATGATGGCATCCATATAGTAGCCAACAAGAAGTGGGAGGATCTCCCTGGACCCAACGACTCTCACTTCTGCTATAGGACTGAGTGAAGCCATACTTGGCTCTCTGACCTATTGACACTGAGAGATAATACAAGTTATTTTTTTAAGCTACTGAATTTTGGGAACATCTTTTACAGCAATAGACAATAGAGCAGGCTTATCCTTGGTTTCAATAAATGGTTTCTAAATCTGCATGTGTGGTATCAAGCCAATGGCTGGCTGGCATGCTATGCCTCTGGTAGGAGGGGGGAGTGGCCCCATGGAAGGGAAGCTTACTTCCTGCCGCAAATGAGACAAGGGAGTTCTGAGCTGTTGCTGTCTTATGACTTTACGTGTTCACCAGCTTACCTTTAAAGATGTGAACTTCCTCCTCACACACCGAAAGAAACAAATGACAAGTAACAGGAAGGCCCCAAGGGAAGAAGCATGAGTCTCACTTAGAAGGGGAAATAGAATAGTGGGAGTGGATGAAAAGGGGGAACAGGGTAGGAGGAGGAGTGCAGAGGGAAATGAGGGTGGGATCAGATGTAGGAAAGCAGAGGTGGGGAGTGGGAGGACAGAGGGCTTGTAGAAAGAAGAGAAACCATGGATGGGTACATCTCTGAGGCATGCTGGATACCTACAACAGGGTAGGTTCCTAGGAGAATATGGAGGTGACTCTAGCTGAGACTCTTAGTAGTATGGGTCTGTGGAGACTGAAGAGGCCACCCTATAACCAGACGAGACTCCTAGTAGAGAGAGGGGAACACCAACTCACCCACAAAAATTTTGACCCAAAATTCACCGTGACTATAAAATGTGCAGGGATAAAGATAGAGCAGAGATTGAGGGAATGTCCAACCAATGCCTGGACAAACATGAGACCCACCCCATGGGAGAGAGCCAACCCCTGACACTATTAATGATACTCTGTTATGCTTGCAGATGGGAACCTAGCATAATTGTCCTCTCAGAGGCTCCACCTAGCAGCAGAATGGGTGAGGGTGGGGTTGGAGGAGGAGGAAAGATGCTGAGACTCACAGACTAACATTGGGGGAAAGACAGGGAGTCTTGTGGAAGAGGTGAGGGGAAGAATAGAAGGACCTGGAGGAAACAGGACCCCTACAAGAAGACCAACAGAGTCAACTAACCTGGGCCCAGGGGGGCTTGTGGAGACTGATTCACCAACCAAGGATCATGTATGGACTGACCTCAATCCCCTTCACATCTGTAGCTCATGGGAAGGTTAGTTTTCATGTGAGTCCCTAGAAAGGGGAGCGGGGGCTGTCTCTGATGTAGACTCTGTTACCTGCCTTTAGATCCCTGCCCCTTGCTGAGGCTGCCTTGCCTAACCAGGCCACAGTGGAAGAGGATGTGTTCAGTCCTGATGTTATTGATGTGCTGGGGTGGGTGGGCTCCCCTTTTCTGAGCAGTAGGGAAGAGGGGGGAGAGAGGAGGGAGGGGGCTATGACCGGGATGTAAAATGAATGAATAAATAAATAAATGAATGAAAACAAAGAAGTGAACTTCCTTCTCACACAGGAAAAGAAACACTTCTTAGCATTAAATTATACGTTAGGCCTAATGTGTTCAGAATCTTAACTTTGGACTTTCCATGCAGGGGCATTGGAGCCATGGAGCCTTACATGTACAACTCAGTCCATGTGAAGTCTGTTACTGTCCACTTGGCCATGCAAGTGTCTGAGCCAGTCCTTTCATTTAAGACATCCAGTGAACTCCATGCCCCACCCCTCCTCCCCAGGTTTTCTTTCTTTCTTTTTTAAAAATTTATTTATTTATTTTTAATTTATTTAATTTATTTATTTCTTGTTACATCTCAATGGTTATCCCATCCCTTGTATCCTCCCATTCTTCCCTCCCTCCCAGTTTCCCCTTATTCCCCTCCCCTATGACTGTTCCTGAGGGGGATTACCTCCCCCTGTACGTGCTCATAGGGTATCAAGTCTCTTCTCGGTGACCTGCTGTCCTTCCTCTGAGTACCAACTTTTGTCCTTTATGGCCCCTAAAGGCTTTGTTCTGTTCCAAACCATAGCTAGGGCTGAGGGTCAAAACTTCAAAGGTCCAAGGGGGGACTTGGCTCCAAATTTTTCTCAAGTGACACAATTTCAAGCATGTCTATAGCTTTATAGGAAAGAAAATGTTTTTAAGTTTCTGAGTACAGGTTAAAAACGTAATTGAGACTAAGTAAGTTAAAAAAAACACCTTCAATCAAGGAAACATTCTGTAGGCTGAAATATTGTGTGTTTTTGTGATGGCGCGTGTATATCTTCATATAGGAAACGTCACTGTCGTTAGGAAATGTCACGCAAAATAACAAACACACCTTTTTCAATCTGGTTATAAATATGCAGAATGGAGTCTATTTTACGAAAGCGTTACGCGCTTCCAACTGATGATATATCAATAAAGCTCTCACTCCGAGATGTCATTAAAGCCGCATTTGTTCATTTCTATTTATTACGGGGGGGAAAACAAAATGAAAAAGTGGATTTGAGTCATATTTCCTGTGAGTTCATCATTTGCTGGCATATAACACTTGTGAATTTTATTCAATTCATTTAAAATGATTTCTAACATGCAGCCAGAAAGTTAAGGGCGTCAAGGAATTCAAAATGATCAGCAGGCATCCAAGATTTCTCAGGGGACAGATTCAGATTCACAGTGAAGGGAGGTTTTCCTTAAGGAACTGTGCCTTAGAAAAATTACCTCTGATGAACTAGGGTGCTTCCTCATACGTTTTGTTCATTCGTGTTTTGATATCAGCAGACACCAGTGACCTTCTGAAGGTTGGTTTATTTTTCTTTTATCTTTCTATTTTTCTTATGCATAGGTCAGGCACAGGCCAGGATCTATGGCTCTCCTTTCAGACACCTTCAGAACACATTCTTTCTTCTTGTTTATTCCAAAGCTGTGTGATTGCAAAGAAGGCAGTGAGGTGAAAGTGCTGGGGGCAGACATGAATCTTTACCCAGAATTTGAACAAAACCTGTCAGAGCCTGAGCATGCCCAGAAGAGATACTCAGAAGTGGAGTTGAAAAGGAGAAAAAGCCAACAGCCAGCAAATCAAAACAGGGTGAGAAAAGGCCTTGCCCCTCCTCCTACCTTTCCGATAATTCCTCAGATGTCTCAGAGAATTGAAATTGTAAAAAAATAATTTTCTCTATATGTCTCTGTCTATTTGAGGCTACTCTTACAGAAGTTGAGTATCCTTAAAAACTTATTTTTAGAATTATTTTCTAAGTGTGTGTCTGTGTGTGTGTGTGTGTGTGTGTGTGTGTGTGTGTGTGTGTGTTCTGCCTGCATGTGTGTCTGTGAACTATGATCATGCCTAGTGTTTATGATGGTCAGTAGAGGGTGTTGGATGCCCTGGAACTGGAGATATGTATTGTTGTGAGCCACCAGGTGGGTGCTGGGAAGCCACCTCCAGCCCTTGGGAAGAGTGGCAAGTTCTTTAACCATGGAGCCATCTCTCCAGTGCTTGGAAGTCAGGTAACTTAAGGTGTTCTATGGTTTGAACTTGAAACATACCCCAAAGGCTTGTGGCTTGAAAGCTGTATCTCCAGCTGAAGGCATTCTGGAAGGGTGTAGAAACTTTGCATGCTGCATCTAACTGGGGTACTTGGATCACTTGGGGTCCTAGCTTTTGGTTCTAGTCGGCCTCCCTCCCTTTTGATCCTCTGAGTTACAATTAAGGCACCTCACAGTCCTGTTGCCAGCTATAGTTATGGCTGCTCCCGCCTGCACTTTCAAACCATAACCAACCTAAGCTGAGCACTTTGCCACAGAGATCAGAAAAACAACCAACCAAACTCAAGGTCATAGGTAGATTTGGATCACATTTCCTATGAGTTCATCATTTGGTGGTGTATAGCACTTGTGCATTTTATTCAAATCATTTAGCTTGGTTATTGGAGTTCAGCTAAACTAAAGGTCAGCGCTAAAGACTAGGGATCCACAGGCAGTGCAGAGTAATGACACTGCACTCCCCCATCATAACCGTGAGCATCTCCAAGCCACCGGAAACTTTGTCCTTAGGCACACAGATCCCCACTTCTCACACACTGTTTACTGCACTCCTCTGGAGAGATGAGAAAGCTGGAAACCCGTGTTCCCTAGATTCCCTTACCACCTGAGCTCAAGGTTAGAGTCAAGTACCATCTGTCAGCTGCTCTTAGGGAGCATTTAGAGGGTGGGAGTGGGCCAGGGACGCTTCTTTGTGACTGACGGCTGATGATCTGGTGCTCATGAGGTGACACCATGTTCTAAGGTCTTGCATACTCCCCAGCTGGATCCCTTGAGGAGTTTGCTACCTCGTCATCCCACACCATTGGATCTGGCTCTACCTTTGGATTTACTCATTTCTTCTGTGGCAAGATATTAATCTACAGTTTCAAATAAAGCCCCACTCGTTTGAACAAAGGGGAATGTGTCTCACTTAGACCCTACTTGGATTCATAACCAAATCTCTTTTAACATGTGGACCCAACAACCGGGTGATTGCTGCGAAGCGCGAACAATGAAGTTGTTAGTTAACGGAATTAACAGTGTGTTGTCTCACTGTGATGACAGTGGTAAAACAGGAGACGTGAAGCCGATACAGTCACAACTGAATCGTAATGGATGAGATATTTACAGCAAAGCTGTTCAAACATTGAATAAAATATGGGAAGCGCTAAAGCAGATGTGTTTTTATTCTTCTGAGTTGAAGCTTGTAAGGTAGAAAAGAGAGTTTGAGTAATAATCGCAGGTTCTGATTCACACGCATTAATAAATATTCATACGGCAGCAGCCGTTGAAACTTTCCAAATTCAGAAATAAAGTGAGAAAGCCTGTGCTCGCCTTGCACTGGGCTAAGTTTAGCTTCCCAGACAGACGTGTCAATATCTCCATTAGGGTCTCATGAAAGTCCCATTTTACTTCCCACTGCCTTCTGGGTCTCACTGGTGGATCTTTCCTTCTTTTGTTTTCCTTTTTCCTTTGTTCCTCTCGCATCACAGTACTTTTCCAACTCCAACCACCAGGAAGTAGAAAGAGATAATGGCCTATTAGTACAGAGGAGAGCTGTAACTCAGAGGGAAGGTAGAGATGGGAGGAAGTGGGTGTCCTTATGAATTAGGTACAGGTGAATGAGCCGCAGGTCTTAGTGGGGTGCACTATCCCTTATGCACCTCTCTCTCTCTCTCTCCCCCCCCCTCTCTCTCTCTCCCTCTCTCTCAGGTATAAGGGAAGGCTATACTTTGCCCTGATCTGGAATAATTTGCAAGGTATAATCCTGTGGGATAAGGATTCTGAGTCCAGGTTGTATTTCTCTGCCTTTCAGAGGCAGCAGTTGGGAAACACAGGATGGATGCTTTGTGTAGAACTGGCTTGGATTTTAGGGGGGAGGGGATAAAGAAAGGGAACTAAGTGTGTGTACTATGAGGGCCTGGATTCCTCTGGCTGGAGGCGGGAACAGCCATCCCTGCATGGACATGTGTTTGGGTGTGGAGAGCCTTTGATGGATGACCATGTGTGCTGCAGCCTGTAGCACATCGGGGCTCTCTGGGGTTGCTATGACACCCTTTGTTCTTCACTTCTCTGCTTTTATTGGCGTGTGTACGTACCTTGGCTTGTATGTGGAACCACAGGGCTTTGTGTCGTGTTTTCATTTTTCCTTGTGCTTTATTAATACCCATGTCCCTTTGTCTCCTCCACACCCCCGTGTCTATTCCCCGTGCTTGCATGGAGTCTTTCATTTGGATTCTATTCTTCGCTTGCCCTCCAATTGTCTCCGTTGGTTCCATTTGAAACCTTGCTGTTTCCTCCACTCTGCGTCTATGGTTTTGACCTCATTATCTTTTCTTTTCAGTGAATTCCATCCCCACAGACTTACAATAAGTTTCTCTTTTTCCTTATGCTGCTGTGTCTTTTCTGAACATCTGAATATGATGCTTTAGACATTTATCTGGGATTCAGAGTCCTAGCAATGGGATGTCAAGGATGGTAGCTTCTAATGGGCAGGCCACAGGACAAGTCAGGACAGGCAACCAAAACCAGGGGTCCATGGGAGTGTCCAGTGACTGGAGGCTTCTTGGCCACCTGGTAGTCATTCCCTGGAGACCCTGGCCCTGGAGTAAGCAAGGCTTTCCTGAGGCAGATGCCCAAGCAAGCTGGGCTTGGGAGCACAGACACGGTAGAGAAGACCACAGAGCTATATAACAGTGGTGTGTTTAGATGGCTCAGATTTTATTAAAAATTACCTACCATTCAAAGAATCAGGAGTTTCTCAATCCCCATAGGAATAGACAACTACAGATGTTGACTCTGAGATGAAATTGTGTCTTGCCAGACATTGTGCCTGCCAGTTAGTTCCTTGGGTGTGGATGCTCTTCTCTAGACATATTTTTCTTCTGCCATGTAACCCAAACAGTGGTGTGTTTAAAGTGCTCAGGTTTAAGCTGTCTATGATTATGAATTCTATACTCTCGAGGCTGAGGCGGGAAGGTAGCCTGGGGTATACAATGAGTCTCAGAATGAGACCTTGACTCAAAAACCCCAAATCAAACCAGCCAAAGTGTACGGGGGTATGAGGAGCTCACATAGGAATGAACACTTCTTATACAAATCCAAAGGAATAAGCATATCTATCAACCATATTTTATCTATATTCATGACTAATGGGTAATCTTTCAAAACAGGATGTGAACAAAATCCAGCCCCACATGACATCCTGGAAAACACACAGTGTGTGGAAGCTGGTGGCATGAGGCTTGCTGGCAAGAACAGCAGAGTTGCTTGGTTGGTTTGACAACTGGATGAAGCTTTCTTTGCTATATGAACAATTAACATGATTTTTTTCATAAAGGAGGGTGGGGTGGCACTATGAGTTTTAGAAGGCATGCAAGCATGTGTGCTGAGAGCATGCGCACATGCGAGCACTCTCTCTCTCTCTCTCTCTCTCTCTCTCTCTCTCTCTCTCTCTCTC
>OU015742.1:65583661-65594029 GCA_907169655.1 Acomys percivali | reverse complement strand
TCTCTCTCTCTCTCTCTCTCTCTCTCTCTCTCTCTCTCCCCCTCCCTTCTTCCCTCCCTCCATCCCCCTTTCTTTCTCGTGCGTGTGCGTGTGCATGTGTGTGTGTGCAGGTGCATGTGTGTGTATAATCTAGTGTGTGCCTGTGCATGTGTAGGTGTGTAGGTACATGTGTTGTATGTGTGTGCAGATGCATGTGTGTATGTGTGTGCATGTGCAAGTGCATGCGTGTGTGCACATGCATGTGTAGGTCATAGAACAACTTCAGGCATCCTTCCTCAGGCACTATCCTTGTCTCTTTTCTTGAGACAAGGTCTCTAGGTGGTCTGGAGCTCCTAAATAGACTGGGCTGACCCACCAGTGACTGCCAGGGATCTGCCTGTCTTTGCCTTCCCAGTGGTGGGATTGCAAGCACGGACTGTTATGCCCAGGGTTTCTTTTTAAGTGAGGCCTTTGGGGATTCTACTCAGGTCAGTATGCTGGTGAGATAAATGTAAGGTTGAGATATCTCCCCAGCTCTGAGAATTCATTTCTTATCACAGATAACCAGACTATGGGCCAAACATACCAACATTAGACACATTTCCTAACAGCTACATCAGAGGCTTAACTGAGGCCCTGTGTCAGCTCTAAAGCAACATGGGGACATTTGCACAGCAAGTGTGGCAGGGGTGTGGGTGTGTGTGGCAGGGGTATGTGGGTGTGTGGCAGGGCATGGCATATGACGGGGGTGGGGTGGGGAGGGGATGGAGGTGAGGATGTGTGTACCTGGCAGGCAAAGGGGATGCAGACGCTCTGGTTCTATTGGATATTCATGACCCAGCTTGTCTGTACAGCTCTGGTTAGTGTACAAACATCCACCACTCAAAACTGGGCCCGTGGCTCACACAAGGAACCCAACACCCTGGCCAATCAGCTCCGAGTCTACATGTTGCCAGGGAAACCAACACATAGTCACAAAACCAGAATGATCACAATGGGGAAAATATAAAATGCTGCCTTTTCATAGTAAAAGGGAGGAAAAGACAGCACAAGGTAACCGTATGTCACAGAGAATGACACTGAATTCAGGTCAGAGTGCAGCACACATGTGTGGTAATGTACGAGAAAAAGGAGTGTGAGCATGAAAACTAAAGTTCATAATGTAAATGTGTAAAACTGTCAAACAATAAAAGAATGAAAAAAAAAGTATGCCACAGCCCAGAGTGAACTCAGGATTGGAGGGAGATGGCAAATGATCCTTTGTGGTAGGAAGATGGGCAGGCTCAGGCACTATGAGTATGGCTATGCTTTTCCAGCAGCCCTGACTCTGTGGAATGCCACCCTTCCCCCTTAGGGAGTCAACAGTCCCCACCTTTCCAAGCATGTTGATGCTACGGCTCCCAGATATCAAACCACCCCTTGCTATCAGAGAGGCCTCACTGACCCATTCACTTTGTTCTGTGTCTCCTATCATGGCGGCCTAACGGTACTAAGACCCGGGAACCACAGCGAACTGTTCCCTGCTGACAGTTCCCACCCAGAGCTCCCATTGTAGGGTGAGTGGTGACAGTTGTCCTGCCTTGATTGAGCAGGAGCTGTCCCATCTCACCCTCCTGAGCTCCCTGTCCTGTAGTCCACCAACGTGCTTTCTCTATTCCACTCTTTGTGGTGTTCACTAGGGCTGTGGTAGCAAAGTTACTTGCTATTCTGGCTAACGTGACAGAGCTGCGTTCCCTCACTGAGCTTGAAGCCGGGTCCAAAGTCGAGGTATCTCTGTGTGGCCCTCCCTCCAAGGGCTCCTGGTTATCTGATCCATGCCCTTCTGTAAGCCTCTAGTGCTTGAGGGAGTCCCCAGAATTCCTTGGCTTGTGGACTTGTCACCCTTGTCTGTGCTTTGCTTGTCACTTGGGGTCTTCCTTGTATGTCCTGACTCCTATTATCAGGACACCAGTCATTGGATTAAGGGGCATTGCAATGGAGTAGGACCGACCTCTGTAGTAGGGTGCATGTTTTTTCTCCCAGCCCAAAGCCCCCATCAGACTCAAAATACATTTACAAATACCTAGACCATATAGCTAGGCTCTTCTCTGACTACCTCATAACTTAAAATAACACATTTATGCTAATCTACATTATGCTATATGTCTGGTTACCTGTGCTCATGTGCCAGGCATCTGTCCTTGCATCTTCCCAGATAGATCCGTAAACCTGGCTCTGTCCCAGAATCTGTTCCACCTGCTGGATGCCCCACCTTCTTTTCTACCTTTTCCTATAGGTCATAGTTTTTTTTTTTTTAATTGGCAGACAATGCATCCATACAATACATAAGATATTCTCTTTACAGAATTCTTTTTAGAGTGATCCAAGAACTTCCAACTCCAAATGCCATGCTTGTGTTCACACTCCCTTACAGGAAGGACTTCTGAGCATCTTTAGGAAGATGACAATTCAACCATCCCCTTCTGTAAGAGCTGCTATAGATGTGGTCTGTGAGTATATATTTCTGGATGTGGGTAGATTGAGGAAGACCTTGGTGATCTGTAGGGGAGGAAGAGTACAACCCTGGTTGTCTGGCCCGTTCAGTTGCAGAGCTCAGAGCTCTAGCATCTTCTCCCAGCTGCGCATATAGCACATGCGTCAAGCTGCAGATTAAAATGAAATGTGGGGAGGAGGATGGATCAGTCGGTAAAGTGCCGGCTGCTCAAGTGTAAGGACCCAGGTTTGGTCCCTAGAAGCAATGTAAAAAGCCAGACATGGTGACACAAGTCTAGCGTGTTCCTGTGGCAAGATGGGAGGTAGAGAGGAGAGGGACAGCCCTCAGGCCTTGTCTCTAACAAGGTGCAAAAGGCGAACACTGCTCTGACCACTGCACACATGCCAGGACACATATACATCTGCATACACACACACACATATACATACACACACAAGTAAATAACCAAAATGTAACAGTCTAATTCCTTATTTTCAGTATGAGGATCATTTTAGGGCTGGGTTTATAGCACTAGCTTCCCTTGCAGGGGACCCAGATTTAGTTTTCAGCACCCACATAGCTGCTTATAACCACCTGTGGCACCCATTCCAGGGTATCTGGTGCCCTCTTCTGGTCTCCATGGGCATCTGCACACATGG
This sequence comes from Acomys percivali, assembly GCA_907169655.1. NCBI lineage: Eukaryota > Metazoa > Chordata > Mammalia > Rodentia > Muridae > Acomys > Acomys percivali. The sequence goes on along the minus strand of OU015742.1, from coordinate 65,590,918 downwards.
TACGTATCCAGAAAAACAAGCAAGCATTGGCTTACCTACACATCAATTAAAATAAAAGTTGAAAGACTTATTATTTTTTTTCTGCTCATTTTCAACGTTGGAAGGCACATCTGTAGAAAAAGGCCAGAGAGCATGCCCTTGCCCCTGACCAGTTAAAGATGACAACACCTCTGGAGAGACCGTGCCCCATCAGCAGGTCTGCAGCTGAGCTGTGAGGTGACCTGTGTTCTGTGGGAAGGACCCCAGCACACAAGGCTGACTAAATGCAAACGCACGCCAGGGGGCTCATCAGATCTTACAGGTCTGAGAGGAGGGGATGCTTCCTTTCCATCTGCTCATGGAGGCTCTGCTCTTCAGAGAACCTCGCCTATCTCCCGCTCTATGCTAGAATGGCTGAGGTTTCTTCTCTCACAGCCGGTGCGCTCGGAGGAATCTGTAATGTGTGATAAGCCATCTTGTCAGGGCAGCTGGCTCAGGAGGAGTTCTCGCTGCCTGAGGCCACTGGCATTTGTTCCCGAGCAGATGCATCAGGGCCTGGCGTTATTGCTCCCAGAATCCATGTTAAGCTGCACAAGTCACATGGAATTTCTCAGCTGTGCTGTGCGCTTGTCCTAAGCTTACCGCAATGCCGGATAGATAATACGCACAGGAATAGCCATCAGATACGTGCATGGTTGTGCTAACGACCTTTCTAATAGCACCAGTGCTTAGGAACCTGGCACTTGTTCCTTACCAGGCACTGCACTTGGTCGTCACCTGAGTTTCACTGTCACTCTCTGTAACACACTGAGATAAGCACTGTGTGTCTGAAGCTGGAGCAAGAAACAGCTCCTTGGTGCAGAGACATCAAACAAGCGGTAGAACCGATGTCACCGGCAGGGAGGAACCCCCACAGTTTAACTCTGGGGGTTCAAGGTTAATCAGCAATGCCTATGGGTTTGCAATGTATCAGGGTGTCTCACGGGCCAATTGTACTGGTTTACGACTGTCCTGCACCATTGCCTCATATCAAGCACAGCCAGCTGCTGGAGGCAGTTTTGAAGTGACCCTCAGTGACCCTCACCCTGGTTTAATCTTTTCCACCTTGGTTGTGAGGGAAATTTGTTAGCATCATGAGATGTGACCTTTTCATTGTGATTATGACAAGCTATCAGGTGACCAATAGCTGGGAAGATTATCAGAAGAGGGTGAGCTCAGACCTAGTCAGGTGGCCCCTTAAGAGAAACAGGGCCACTTTGGAAGAGAGCCCCAAAGAATACAAGGGCTAACCCCTTATCTCTGTAGCACTGGCAGGGCCACATGGCAAGGGATGTGGACAGTATGCTGAGCCATGAGCGGCCTAGGACAGAGACCAGAAAGGAAAAGGAAGGGTGACTTCCTTCAACAGTCTGAAGGAACTTGGAGATGGATCTATCTCTGACCCTCAGATGTAAGCATTGCCCATGCAAACCTTCTTTCAGCCCAGTAAGATCCCAAATGGGAGGACCTCCAGGGAAGAGGCCACGCCGGGAATCCTGACCTTCTAGCTTACAGTCAGCGAGTGGCCACTGTGCCAGGAGGATAGATTATTGGCCATCTGAAAAACAAAAATAGAAAACTGATATAGTCTCAGATGTGCCCCCTCTATCCTACCAACTCATCCAAGTGTCTCCTGCCCGGAAGATGGCTCTGTAAGTAAAGTGCTTGCCTTAGAAGCATGGGAGCCTGAGTTCAAACCCCAGAAGCAAACCACATAAAAATGCAAAGCATAGGGATGTGCACTTATAACCCCAGCTGGAGAGGTGGATTCCTAAGGGTTAATGGCCAGTCAGTCAAGCTACTTGGTGAGTTTGGGGCCAGTGAGAGACCTTGTCTGAAGAAGAATGTGGGCACCTGAACAACGACGCCTGGCCCACACCTCCCATACTCTGGCCCTACCACAAGTTCCCAGACTTTGGCATTCTGTTTTCCCTCACACAGACTCATAAGCAATGGAGCCATGTGACCACAGATGGACTTCTCTGAAACTCTGAGGCAAAATAATCTTCCAGCCTTCAAACTACAGTTTGTCTCGGGTCTTTGTCTCAGAATGAAAATTCTGCCCGGCACAGTGGCCCTTTGCACACAGCTCTCCCTATGTCTGATTCTGGGGGTTACCTGCCTCAGCTCCCTTCTTTCTCCCTTCTGACCAGGATGTTAACAGCCCTGTTGAAAACAGCGCTTCAGCCAACATCCCCAGGGTGATGCTCACTGCTGTGGTCTTTTGTGTGGGATCCCCTGAGCATTATGAGTGGAAGCCCAGCTTCTGGCTGCAGCTTGCTCTTTAGCTTAGTGTTTGGATTTAGTCTTCTCACTGAGCTTTTGTTTGCTACTGCGTCTAGTGCAGCCGTTCTCAACCTGTGGTTCTCGACCCCTTTTGAAAGATGCTTTCGCCAGGGGTCACCTAAGACCATCAGGAAACATTATGATTCCTAAAAGTAGCAAAATTACGGCTGTGAAGAAGCAAAAAAGATCAGTTTTATGGTTTTGGGGGTGACTGTATTAAAGGGCTATGGCATTAGGAGGGTTGAGACTGTGCCTCTAGTGGGTGGAAGTGACAGCGAAGGGGTTCTTCACTGCGGGGAAACACATTAGGGAGACCTGTCCACCAGGATGCCCCACTCGGAAGTATTTTATTTCCAGGCAAGACCAGGTCCAAACTCCTGAAATAGGCTCTGATGGGGCCGACTGAGCAATTTTTAAAGATTTGTTCATGTCTCTGGTGAAAGTAAATTTCCCCCTGAATTCCACTTTTCTGCAGATTATTTTTTGAGCCCTTCTGGAAAGGGAAGGTGCATTCTGTTCTGATAGGGAGCGCTTCTGTTTTGCATACTGACATGCATTTTAACAAGGAAAAGGCCATGGACTGGGATGGTTCGGCTTGTTGGCGTGACAGCCGACATTTACCTGAGCCTTCTCAATACACCGCGGTTTAAAATAATTTAGTGGAATAATTGTCATGATTGATTTTTTAAAAAATTTTCTTTCTGGACCCAGAGCGCACCTTTGTTCCTCTTGGGCTGTGTAACTTTCTGAAGCAGAGATTTTTCCCTTGATGGGAATCCACTTCTGAGGTTCTGCGTGGATAGCAATCTTTGATTAAAGTCATGAACTCTTTTATGATCTCTTAGCAAAAGCTGGTGAACTCAATTGCTGCTGATGGATTCCTTGACCAACATCTGTTCTTCGAGTGACATTAGTATGGCAGAAAATAAGCAGCTGGGATGTTCTCAGCATAATATTCTTCCTTGTAAATTCTACATCTCAGGGTTTTCAGAAGGGCCCTGAGAGGAGGGTGGACATTTAGACATATTGCCGTCACAATAGTGGCCATGTGGCTTGGTTGGCTAACAGGATAATCAGACCTTTGACAAAGGAGAGGAAAAGCAGTGGAGTGGTTAATTTTAACCTGGCAAGAGATTCTCAGTGAGGGGTTGTCTACATTAGAGAGGCCTGTGTCCTTGTCTTCGTAAGTGGTGTAGGAAGACCTAGCCCACTGTGGGCAGCACTACTCCCTAGGCAAGAGATCCCGAACTGTGTGAGAGTACAGAAATTGAGCATGAGCATCAGCATTCATGCATTAATTTCCCTCTGCTCCTGATTGGATGTGATGTGATGAGCTGTTCAAAGCTTCTTCTTTGAGTCCCTGCAACAATGGACTATAATCTAGAGTTGTAAGCTGAAACAATATCCCCTTCTCCCCTAAGGGAGTGAATTTTATCATAGAAACACAAACAAAACTACAATAACCAGGGTGTATTTTGAAGAGTTGGCATACTAAAAGAAAGGCACGGGTTTGACATCTGGAGCTGTAGATGTCACTTCAGAGAACATGACACAGTGAACAGAGCCATGGTCTCCCAAGGACAGATCTGGTGAAATCCCATGCCTGTGGTATGTCTCCTTGGCATGGCAAAGGAACCCCGTGGGTGTGAAGATCTTGAGAGGAGGTGCCTGTCTGGGTGGCCAATGCAATCTCCTTAAAAGAAAGAGAGGTGTGGGCCGAGGAGGCAAGGAGGAATGGGGGTGAAATCAGGGGTGCTCTGAGCAGGCTTGGAGTCCAGGAATACAAGTTGCTGTGGAAACGGACGAATGAATGAGTGAATGAATGGAAAAAGACACTGGTCTTCCTCAGAGCTTCTAAGAGAAACACACTCTTTAAAGATTTATTCATTTTTATTTACGAGTGTATGTATGTGTGCATGTGGGTGGAGGTGCCCATAGAAGCCAGAATGAGTCATCAGATTCCCTGGAGCTAGAGTCATAGGCAGCACCAAGCCTTCTTACTTGGGTGCAGGGAACTGAATTCAGGTCCCCTGAAGAGACAGGTGAATGCTCTGAGTCACTGTGTGTGTGTGTGTGTGTGTGTGTGTGTGTGTGTGTGTGTATGTGTGTGTGTGTGTGGTCTGTAAGTGTGCCAGTAGGTGCACATTTGCATGGGTGTAGGTGAGCATGCAGGTGTTTGTATACATGAAAAGAACAAACACAGGTGTCTTCTTCAAGCTCTCTCCACCTTGTATTTTGAGAGGAGTCTCTCATTAACCAGGAATTTACAGAGTAGGGTAGGCTGACTGGTAAGATGGCTCCAGATGTCCTCCTGTCTGTGACCATGGGATTTCAGGTATGGATCTCCACGTGGCTTTCTTCACATAGGTTCTGGGGCTTGAACTCAGGTCTTTGTGTTTGCATGTGAACTTCCTTACAGATTGAGCTGTCTGCCTAGCACTGACTAACAACAACATTTTTCTCAGAACTATAAGACTTACCTTGGATTGCATCCTTTGGGACAGTGCCTTGACTAAGTTGTGCTGCTTTAAGCCACCAAGAAAGTGGTCATTGGTTACAGCAGCAAGAGGCAGCTAAAGGCAGGCTCATCTCCAGGGGGCGGTACAGAGCCCAGATAGTGAAGCAGAGAGATGGCAGCAGGGCCTCCCTGGTGACAGTCTGGCCTCTGTCACCTTGGCACTGAATTTGTTACTTCTTAGCTTAGCCCACAGTGGAGAGAAGTCAATTTAATTTTTATGTAAACATTTCTATTTTGGGTTTTGGTGTTACACATGGTGTTCTGCATTTTCTTGGATTTGATTGTTTGTTGATTTGGCTTCCATTGATTTCAGGGCTCTGCTGTGACTGACACCTCTCAACCCTCTCCTTTACCTAACATTCACACACCACGTCAGTATTTTCCCTATGTTAAATCAGCCCAAGGCTGAGACCACACAGCTAGGAACAGCTTCTACACCCCAGAGCCACTAGCCTCCTTCAAACCAGCCCTTCCTCTGGTGTACTCTGTCCTTCTTCACTGTCCTCTGGGAGCCAGGAGGCTGAGGTCTACGCCCTCCCCTTCTTCATTTTAGCATCCCAGATAGCCCAGTGGTGCTATTTTCAGCCCTGCAGGGCACACCTTTGGTTTCCAGAGAGTGGAGAGTCACATCCGACTTCTCTCCTAGTGACATTGACATCGCTGTGTTTTGAGTCAGTGACCTTATAAGTAAAGACCAGGTATGAGTCAGCCACAGGCCCAGATTCTAAGCAATGAAGGTTGAGAAACAATAACAATACAAAAAACAAAAACAAAAACAAAAACAAAAAGCCAAAGACTAGTAAATCAGAGCATAACTCAGGAGAATGTGAGAATCCTTGAAGAAGACAACCAGGATGATGTGAGAGTGGCCCCGTTATAAAAGTGCAGGCTTGGGATCTTCTTTTCTTGTGTTTGGTGATGTTTACTTCCAATCTGAATGTTGAAGGGTAAAGAGTGGGGTCCTGACCACGTATTTAGGGCATGAGGCATGGGGGTGTCAGTGCACAGAGGTTGGGGAGTGGGACGAATTACAAGACCAGGTGGTTGGAGCATGAGGAGGCTCTGAGAGAGACAGAGAAGGTCAGATGAAGCCAGAGGAAGGTAAGGACTCTGACTTTGCATCTAGGTACCCCGGGAAGCCACTGGGGGCCTTATGAACGGACGTCATTGGCTCTAATGTGCAAACTAAAGAGATCACTTTGGATATTGCTATCTTAAGCACAGGGAAAGCAGGCCCCGCCATATGGCATGGTCCAATTCTGTCATGCCAACTTTCAAGGGTCCCTCCTGGGGGCTTAAAAATTATATTCTAGCTGACTGCTAATGTGCACAAGAGTTATGATCTGGGACGCCAGTGCCGCGCTGCTTGTCTGTCTCTGTGTGGTTTCTGCACCAGGTAGGCTCTTTCTATGAAGTTGATAAATATAAGTACTTGGGCATATTTTATGGATCAATGAAATAGCAATGAAGTTGGAGGTGCTTTAAGTTTATTTATAAAGCTGGGTCATCTAAAGGTCAGACACCATTACAGCAAATGCAACTGTAATGAATATCTTTGATAAATTTGGTTTTTAAGTCCTAACCCATGTCCTACTGACTTCACATATTATGAGCTATAGACTCACAATTTCCCGAATGCAATTCTGAGAGAAAAAAAAAACCCAAAATATCCTGAAACCAAATGGTATATTTTCAGATTTTTATCATTCATGTGATGACTAAAATTAAACTAAACTGATAAACACACACACATACACACACACACACACACACACATACACATGCATACACACATGAATCAAGATACGTACACTTCTTTTTATTTATCCTGCTGAATAGAAATGGTCATATATCACTGCATAAATATTGGGTTTGATGACACAAATCTGCACCATCATCTTTGAGATGGCTATTTAATGCATATGAACCAAATTACCTAAAATCCAGGAAGGCTTGAATTCAGTAATACATTTGAGCAACGGGATTCTACATGGGAGGTCATGCATTGCTGTATATCATGAGAACAAGTGACCATGGTGTGCCTGGATCCAACTGACACTTATCCATGCAACCCCCAAACCTTAGGACTCATAGAATATCATGGAAGAGTGTGTAGAAAGACTGTAAGGACCAGAGGACTGGAGTGTCTGTAGGAAGAGAATGCCTTTTAAATATGACAGGGAGGTTGCACCGGGGGGAAATCTCAGCAATATGGCCACTTAAGCAAGACTTGCACAGCGACAACAGCAGCTGACATGCCAGCACAGACAGGCAAAGTCTCCTATGGCCACATCCCTGTATGAAGAGCTATAGGCAATTAATGGAAGAGTCACTCTTCTCTGAGAATCAGTCCCCTGATGGGTTATCCAATCCCATGTGGTCAGCCTTACACACACACACACACACACACACACACACACACACACACACACACA
>OU015742.1:65549271-65583651 GCA_907169655.1 Acomys percivali | reverse complement strand
CACACACACACACACACACACACACACACACACACACACACACACACTCATACATACACACTCACACACACTCATACACCCACACACTCACACACACTCATACACACACTCATACACACATACACTCACATACATACTCATACACTCACACAGCCACTCACACACATTCATACACACACACTCACCTCACACACACTCATACACCCACTCACACCCATATGCAATACTAAACGATGCAGCAGATTATACTCACATAAGCATACGTACATATATGTAACAATAATACTTGAAGAGGTCATAGAGTTGAGAGGAAGTGAGAAGAACAGAGGAAGAGTTGGAGGAGAAGGAGGGGTAGAAATGGTGAGATCAGTATTTGTGGGTGAAAAATCTCAAAAACCATTTTAAAAGTTAAAAAAAATGAGTTGCTGTAACCATACATAGTCATTTCTGTAGAATATATAAGACATACACTTGAATTGTAATGGACAACATTTGAAAGAATACAGAATACAGAAAAATTTCAAAACACACACACACACACACACACACACACACACACACACACACACACCAAAAAACAGAATACAGAAAAATTAAAAAAAAAAAAAAAAACCAAAACAAAACCGAAATCTAAAAAACAAAAAATACAAAACCCCCACCGGTCACACATGCTCACTTGTCACCCCACTAATGTTACCAGCATAAGGAATTTGACCCTTTATAAACTCAGTGCCTTCCGAGACTGGAATGGGCTTCCCATAATAGAGCCTGGCAGGCGGTGGGTCCTGGTACATATCTGGGGTACGTATTAGATCAGTCCAGGAACCCGAGGACCAGGATCTGGGGACCCATCCAAGTGCTGAGTGGGTGGAGTGGATCCCAGTTCTCCCCGGCACCTCCCTAGCGCGCTTTTGTCTCTCCTTGTGTATCGCTGCCTCGCTGAAACAGACCGACAGCTAAGTCCTCTAGACAATCAAAGGCTCTGGGAGAGGAGAGCTGGAGAGGAGTGTAAAGAGTTTTTGTTTCAGTTGGATAAAGCTTTAGCAATCTGTGTAAACAGCCAAGAGCCTTGTTTCTCGATAAAAGACTCTCTAATCAGTTCTAATCCAAGAGCATCGTTGGCACTGAGAGATTGTAAAGGCAAAATATTCACTTTGAAAAATGAAACCTATTCAATTCAGGGCATTGTAATTTCCCATTGTGAGGCTGTGGTACCGGCGATTAAATTCTATTGTGTGTCTGCAGCCCTCGTTAACGGCGATGTTTGGTATTATTAACTGATATTCTAAGAACATCCGCTCTCCATAGTGAAGTGCTGCTTGGCTCCTTACGCGAGGTAATTTGCATATGTCTTGAGTTTGCCCTTCATGGTCTCTCTCCCTCATTCTCTGTACTGTATGTATCTGGGATCCCGTCCCATAGGGTCTGCCTCCTACTGTTCCTGAGCAGACTCAGTTGCCTGGCCATGTCGTTCATATCTGAATAAGCCCGGCAATTTCTGCCTTGGCCTATGCGCCGTTTCCCATGCGGCAGGAAAAACGCCCTCTGAAAACAAAGTGTGATAGGTTGTGTTCCTCAGAAGCAGGGACCCACAGGGAGGATTTATGTCGAAACACAGGCCCGCAGGCTGAGTGGGCCCTGCATGTGAAATCTGTGGGGCTGGAATGTTCCTACGTTTGGAGGGTGCTTTTGTTTTGTTTTGTTTTCAGATTTTGGAATATTTGTAGAGCTTTTACCCGTTGAGCATTCCTAACGCCCAAATCCAGCACCCTTTGAGTTTTGAAAGGTTTTAAGTCTCATATCGACGTCTGTGATATTTAATTTGATCATGTTCTGTGGTTTATCCTGGGGTGATGTGGGAAAAAAAAAATCTCTGTTCACCTCTGTTAGGGCAGCAACAGTCCACTGAGGAGAGCTACCATTAACGTGTAGCTTGATGAGCTCAAGGCTGATGGCTTCAAATGGAGCAGGAACAGGGGTGAGGTTCACTCACAGGGCCGTGGGTGAGGGTTATAGAAGCAGGGAGGAGGCATCACTCACAGGATCAGGGGTAAGGAAGGGTCACACACAGGATCAGGAGCGAGGGTCACACACAAAAGTAACTTATAGGAAACTATGCCATTGAAGAAGACCCTCCTTCCATGCCAGTAACTCTTCCACATCTGCAAGAAATGTTAGTGTGCCCAGTTCTGTGAGGGCCTCATGTAGCAGCTCTGATCTCATGGCAGCAGAGGCCAAGCCATGTCATGCCTGCATGGCACAGTCCTATCATGGGAGTGTCTCTGATTTCATATATTTAGAATAAAGCCGCCTAATCTGTAACTGACAAGTGTCCCAGAAAAGACCAAGACAGTGAGGAAGTGGGGCCAGGAAGGACTAGCTAAGCACCCGACAACTATCACATAGCCCGGAGAAGGTAACCTGGGCTCAGGTCTATGAGGGTGTCTGAGACTACAGGCCAGTCTGGAGCAAGGTCACTGGTTATTGTTGTTCTTGGTGACTGTCAGTCATTTGTAAAGGCTGCAGCCGGGGTTATTAATTCTCTGTTGTCTCAGGCTCTGAAGAAGAGGATATATATATTCATATATAAAATTTACATTCTGACCTCAGTTTCCCCTCTCTCCTCTCTTCCTAGTCCCTGACCCTACCTCCCCTTTGATCCCCTGGAATCCACTTTTCCTCCGTTTCTATTTTAAAAGGGCAGGCCTCCCATGGATATCAGCCAAAAACACCGCACACTGATGCACAGCGTTGGCTGAATGGCTTGCCTACCACCGCATCATCAGGAGCAATAAGTAGGGAGTGTGATGGGGGGGAGGGGTTCTGCTGCACAGTCTGTCCTCTTGTCCATAGCTTCAGAAGATGCTCATGTGTGTCACAAAGACCAAAGGCGGGGTTGACAAAGTCACATACAAAAACTGCATACTTACAGCCTTCCACCATCAAAGTCGTAAATGTCAAAGAACAAGAACGACCTAGGAATGGCCCCAGCATGGAAGAGTGGAGAAGAATAGGGACATATGAGGAGGGCCCAGGCTTTAAGTCAGCACGCTGAGGCACTTTATAGAAACAATTTAAGGGCACGGATTATGTGAGTTCTGTTCTAAAATGGTAATTGTGTCCTATTAAGTGGGAAAACAAACAAACAAACAAAAAACAGCCGATGAAGAAAGGGACGAGTGTTGTGATCCATCAGAGATGGGGTTGAATGAAAAGATTCAAAATAAAGTTTGAATTTAAAACTACCAGGGTAGTAGACAGATTGGGTGTGAGGGAAAAGGAAAGAGAAGTTAATGACAGTTCCAAAGGGCTGGGCTTGAGTGAGCCAGTGGTTACAGGGCTGACTGACGGGGTTGAGGAGGCCCTTGAGCAATACAGAGGTCAGGACAGGAAGGACTAGGGTACCTCTCTGGGGCTAGAGGGACACATGTTGCTGATGGGCAAGAACTTATGATACCTCAGCCCATGGGCCAAACAGCTATTTCCTCCTCCAACACCAGTGCTACACACAGCACAGAGTTGAGGTCATGTGTTTCCAGCATAATGTTGGTCATTTGTCAACAGCACTGCTTACATGTGTACTTAGATGCCTTACTGTAGAGAAAATAACTCCTGATTTTATCAACTGAGCCCTACATGAAAGACCCATCCAAGGCAACAAATGTCCATATTCAGTTCTGGAAGCAGAGGTGTCTCACATTTGGCATCAATCAGGAAAAAGGTAATCTTGCCAGTGTAAAGGAGAGCTGAAGAAAAATGCTAAAGTCTAAACATTCCGCATCACATGAGAGAAAGACTTAGAATGTCGCCAAAGTGAAAGGAAATCAATGGGACGACTTTGGAGACCCATTTCAATCTGCTGTTGACATTGTTTTCTCGTAGTAATTTTCTCACAATGTTAACAGTATTGAGTTTGCCTATTGATTCTATTATTTTTGACCTTGCATTAGTGTGGTCTAATCTTACATGCCATAAAATTTCCTTTCACAGCTAAAATTATTGTATGGCTCTGGAGGAAACTTCCAATCAGGTCTGGCTCTCCCCCCCCCCTTAGGATTTTGATGGGCGTATAAATGGCGATAATGAGTTGTGTTGACTTCCAATACACTTTCGAGTTGTTTACAATTTATTAAGTGGTTGAAATGAGGTCATCATATGAACGATCAACGCTATTGATGGGAACACTCAAGCCCCGATGGATTGAAGTCCACCGACAAGCCAACCATATTGGCCAATTTGAATTGGAGTCAATAGCATAAATATATATATTTGGCTCCCAAATCGAAGGCAACTTCACATTTGTTATTCTGAGAAGTCTGTTAAATAAATATCTCCAAAAGGTCCCTCTGGAAAACATATTTACTTATCCAGTAACTCCCACTGCTACACTTTCTCTGGAAAGTCAGTAATCCAAGCTGAAAGAGTTCAGAAAAATGGGAGGTATTTGATGAGAGCCCAGAAGCTCTTGAATATTTTTCTTAAGAAAATAATAGATTTATTGTTAGCTTTCAGAGGGGGGAATTGGCAGCTATCCTCTCCAAGGGCTTAGGAAGTGTAGTCACAACACACCATTAGAGGCTCATCCATCCTCCGCCCTCACCCGCCCTCCACTGTATCTCTATAGGAGGTCAAACCACCTCTACAGCACACCTCCCATCCGGCCTTGGATGCAGCTGCTGCTCACTCTGTAGGCAAAGACATTTTGGGATTTACTGGCATCTCACTAATGGGTTTGCCCACAAACACTTAGAAAAGTATTGCTAGAAGAGTTAATTTGCCTCTTAATGATTTAATTATATGCTTCTGCTTTGCTGCAGAAGAATAACAATGCTCCTCGCCTTCCCGCTGCTGGATGCTGCTGACTTTGGAGAGGTTTGGAAAAGCATGACCACTGGCTTTTCTCAGAGAGAGCAGAATTGAGTCACTGGGGGAGAAAAGAACATTTTCTTAGCCCCGAAGAACTATTCCCACTCAAATGCAATGGAGCGAGGGAGGTCCATCAGGCTGGCTCTGATGGGCATTATAAACGTGCTGTGATTTACTTTTGCATTGTCTTGATTGATCCCATGGGGTGATTCTAGTCTTCTGTTTCATGGCAAGTTCAATGGGGTCACCTGGTAGCACTATGCAGAGACAGACCTGTGGATGAGGGGCTGGGGAGGTGAGTCAATGAGTAAAGTATTTCCTGTCAGAGCTGGAGGACCTGAGTTTGGCTCTCTAACACTTGATTAAAAGCTGGGCATGCCAGTGTGGGCACTGAGGAGGGTAGAGACAGAGAATGACTGGAACTTGTTGGCCAGGCTAGGCTAGTATCCCCCTGAATATGTGAGCATATGTGCATGCACACTAGCCACACCTCCAAGGACTAATCACAAAAGGGAGATCCTTGGGGGAGAGTAAAGGCCTGGAGTGGATTCCCTAACCCTGTCTCCAACAAGCTGGACCTGAAGGAGGTGAGCTGCACATGGACATCCAATGTGCAAGATGAAGATAACGGGACCCTTCTTTTGATGGGTAGAGCTGGAGATAATTATCTGTAAAGGGGACATTCCCATGCACCTCTGAAGAAAACCCTTTTCCTGGCCACCCAACCACCCGGCTGTCTCCCTACTACCCACCATGCAGACCTCTCATCTCAGTTGTTAAGTGCCCACTCTCTGACCAGTGCACCCTTAAGTTCTCCATGAATTCCATGTACCACAGATGGATTGGCCTATGTCCTTGATTATGAGGTCCAGTCCTGGATGGGTCACAGATGAAGAGCTGACACCTGCTTCTGCCTCCTGTCAGTCAGTGGCTGTGTGGTCCACACTGGGTTCTCTCCAGAAATCTACTGAGAATGCTAGCCAATGTTTCTCATTTGACCTCTGGACTATAAGGGAGGCTAGGCAGGAAGGGCTACTGGGTAGGGTTGGAGGCCTAGATGCCTCCTGGAACTTTCAGGACTCAGATGAGAGTAGACGATTTTGCAGTGCTTATTATGGGCTATGCACAGAGGCCTGCCTTTTATATGCATTTCTTTGCAGTACTTCAAGTGAGTGTTATCCTTAGGCATATTTTAGTGAGAAAATGGAGGCTCACAAACGAGGAAGGAACTTCCACAGCTAGCTATGGCTGGATATCAGAATGGAACAAGTGTAGTCTGACACCAGGCTCTAGGTGTGAGGCAGATGGGAACATGCAGGAAGCTTTACACATCTACTCCAGAGGAAGCTGTGAGGTATTGCAGCCATGTTGGTTCCAGTGCAGTGGAGTGCGAGTCTCTTTTCCTCACTTCCAACAGTTGGAGTACATTCATCTACAAGTCTTTTTATCTGTTCAATTGCATTTGACTTTAATTTCATTTTTCTTGCAGATTAGCTCCCCTGACTTTACTGAGAATTTTGGTTTATTAAAAAAACCCAGTTATGTTATATAAATATGTTTTTGTTTTAATTCCAGGTGTGGGATATGGGGCTGCTTCAGATTGTCCACAACTGCTAACTATGATTGTCTTGTGCTATAGCAGGGGTGTGATTTTTGCCAGCTGCAGATAGTTTAATTCTGGGGAATCTGGAGAGGGTATAAATGGGGGAGCCCTGAGAGAGCCTGTAGTATCTGCTCTTCCCCCTGCTGCTACCCATACTGTTACTGGTCCCTGCTGCTGTGCTTGCTATTGCTGGGTAGCTGGATTGACGGACATACTGAAGATAGACTTGCCCTTAGGAACCCAACACCCTTGATCAGCAGGAAGTAGTCCAAAGAGGTCTACATCCCCTTTTCCCTCTAATCTTATTTCTGTTGTGGAGTTGGAAGGGATTGGGATGGAGAAGGGTGGTAGATATAAGAACCCAATACAATAGTTTTAAAAGTATTCCTGCACCCCCACCATGGTTGTAGGGCTTGCATGTGCATTCACATACACAAATGGAATGTGATGTGGCCTCCAGTCATTCCTTTAAAGTTTCTGCAGATGGGCTAAGTGTTATGAATGTCTTGGAGGTATTGAGAGGGGCTAGGGCATTAAATGCCCAATTCATAGAATGTGCTCAATAAATACTCATATCCATGATCACAGTCTCCCACCGAGACTAAAGGGCTGGATGTGAAGGCATATCTGACTCACATGAAGAAAGAAGTCTTGTGATTTGCCCCGGCTGGTGAAATTTTCTCTTTCAAGTTGCTAGGAACAGCACTCACACTGTCAGTGAGGGTAGTTTTTTGGAAGTTCACTAAGCAGCAAAGTTAAGGGTGATGAAGAAGAACCCCAGAAACTTCTCTTGGGTCTGGTGATTTGGCTTCTCAGTGCAAAGAGACTTCTTTCCTAAGGGAAGAGGCATCGAGCGACAACTTAGAATCCTCCAGGTGTACCTGGCCCTAGAGGAGAGCACCTCCACAAAGGCACTGTTGGAGGAGAGTCTATGGTTTCATTTCTAAAAGTATGGATTTCCCTAGAAATGGAGTAGCCCTATTCGAAAGGCACAGGTACCTGAATCCCTGCTTAGAACAGTACTGCAGTCTCATTTAACCGAAGGCTCAGACCTGGAGGTGGCCTGTGGCCTGTTTGCTTCATCCCTTTGAGGGGGGATGCTTTTCCCTCCACGTCCCATTCCAGCCCCTGATATCTCATGTATGAGGACACAGGCCTCAGAGGAGAAACAAACAGGAAGAAATCCACAGTGCATTCTCTATGTGTGATTATATTTCTCTTTAGCTAGTATGAGAATATTTACACTGTGGTCATCACTCTCTGGGAAAGCATGGTCCACATTACTCTGGTGGCTTAGAGCCAGCTCTCTGAGGCCCAGCTCAGTGATACCTTGAGAGCTGGACCATAGGACCCCTGAGAGTGCCAGAAACCCAAGGATGCTCAAAACCTTATAACATTAGCATAATGTTTGCACATAATTCATTCACATATATCAACACATTTTAATAATCTTTTATTTATAACACCTAATTGAATTAAATGCTTCATAAATCTATATAGCAACACAATTATACTGTTTTTAAGGCACAATGATTTAAAAAAAATAAAAGTTTATATATGTTCAGCATATATGTGATTTTTTTTTGTATATATTTAATCCACAGTTGGTTGAATCCACACATATGGATGACTCATGTGGGAGATAAAGCAAAAAAAAAAACAACCAAAAAGACAACCAAACCAAAAAAAAACAGATAAATGACAGCAGTCAAAATATGGTGGTAGAAGAGAAAGGGCATGAGATGAGGATGGGAATGTGACTAACAAAAGGCATGTTAAGAAGTAGCTCCCAGCCTAGAAAAGTGAAGTACACTCTGACTGTGCCCTGCAGGATCATGCAGAACTCACAGCAGGGGACCCACCAAAGCAGGAAGCAGCTGCTGTCTGCACATGCACCTCATGTGCACAAGCACCACATACTGCTTGAGGCTTACTCCCTGGGGCAGTGGCTTCCTCACTCTTCTGGTCTGTTGTGATGTGTTCAGTGTGGGCATTAGAAAGAACCCTCAGGCAAAAGGGGTGTCAGGCCAGCAGGTGACAGGGGTGGAGGAGATGAAGGCAGACACTGGGAACATGGGTTCCCATGGATTGACCCCTTGGCTGGCTTCTAGCTTCTCTTGGCTCTCTAGGCTCTGTGCATGGTGTTTAGGTGAGACACAGGACCGAGGTTCATTTCCGCCCCTGGGAAAGCTCACAATTTAGAGAGGGAGTTGAAGAGACCGAGGACAATGATTTCAAGCCAGAGAGATGAGGATTCTCTGGGTTGGACATGACCGTTGCCATCTTGGTCCAGAATGTCTGTGGTCACCTTCAGGAGGTTAGATCTGGTGTGCGTATGTATATGTATATGTATCCCTTATGTGTAGGGACTCAAATATTTGTGGCAGCCAGAAGCCAAGTCAGATAATGGTCAATCACTCATAAACAGTCATATTTGGACCAGAGGAAGCCTTTGAACCTCTCCTGGGGAAGACCTTGCTACTCCCGTGGGACTAAGGCGTTGAGCTTGTGACATGGCTGTGTCCAGTCCATGTCAACAGTATGCATTGATTATAGACTTCACCACTCCTTATACACACACACACACACACACACACACACACACACACATGCACGCATGCACGCACACACACACAGGACTCCAACAACAGTGAGCTCTGTCACTTCTGTTTGTGCTTTTTTTTTTGGAATTCTGTTCTGTCCCCTCTCCTTTCTTAGTATAAACTCCTTTCACTTCCATCTCTAGCCCATTGGTGCAGTCTCTGGTGAACACGACTAATACTCTATATAGACTAACTGTAACACAGATGATTCAAGTCTCTGTAAAATGTAAGGGAGGGAATGGTCAGCCACAAGGATGTAATAGCACAGTGGTTCCTGACTTAGGGGATGCCTAAGACCATCAGAAAACACAGATATTTACATCACAGTAGCAAAATTACCATTACATAGTAGAAACATAAATAATTTTATGGTTGCGGGTCAACATAACATAAAGAACTGTATTCAAAGGCTGCAGCATTAGGAAGGTTGAGAACTGCTGGAATGGAGCAGTGTTTGCTTTTTCTTAATAAGAACTTTGAATTTTCTCATTGACATTTTGAAATAAGAGTTTAAACCCTCTTTTAAGCCCCGCTTCATAGTATTAATGTGCAGCCCCTTGCTTTGCATCTCCTCTAACAGGTAGGAGATAAGTGCGGCTATTTTCAATGTACAGATATTTAGATTTTTCTCCACTGCGTATAACTCCTCATGTCTCACTTTCTGATTCCCGTATAATTCTTCCTGTTATGTACCCTGAGATGCTTTAGAAGAAGGAGCGACTCATTTCTACTGCTGGATTTCTGTCATGGCCTCAGAGAGGGATCCACCTGCCAAACACAAGGATTTGATCAGCAAGCATCTTTAGTCTCTTCCAGGCCTTTAAGAATCTGGACTGTCAAACTCAGACCGGATCCATCCTAATAGTGGTTAAAGATGATAGAAACATAGCTTTCTTTTATTCATTTTTTTTTTCCTCTCACAATCCACCGAAAAGTAGGCGATTAAAAGACTTGGATTTGTGTGGTGATGGTGGTGGGAGAGGAGGCTGTGTAGATCACGGGGGACAACTGCTGTCTTCTTCGATAGCTCCTCACTTTGTTTTTTTGATAGGCTCTCTCTCTGAACCCAGAGTTCATCAACTGGGCTTGCATGGCTATTGCTAACCAATGTGTTGCCTTTGCCCAAACAGTGGCTTTGCAGATGTGCACCTCCACGCTTGGCTTTTAAGGGGGTGCTGGGGATCCAAGATCATGCAGTGGGCACTTACTTTCCTGCGTCTTCATCTCTACTCCTCTGGACCTGTTACTGATCAGTTGCTCTCAGAAGCTCTTCCAAAGGGAATTTTATCAGTAAGGCATTGACAATCAACTGCAGCTTTGGAAATCATCGCTTACAGTGTCAGAGTTGCCCAGCACAATTCTAAAGGGTTAGAGGATTGTTCCTGTCCTCAGTACTCAATGCTTCAGTGCTCACAGAAACAATATCAAGCCAGGCAGGGGCAGTCGTTCCTAATGCAGCTTTCCTAAGGCAGCTTCCTCATATTAAAGGTCATGTCCATCTTACCAACCCACATTCCCAGCACCTCAGACAGAAGTGGCTCAGGGTTCTCTTAAATTAGGAGGTTTCAATATAGGTCAAGGCTATGTTCTAGAAAAGAAAGAGTGAAAGAGATTTGGTGTCCTTCACACTTTAGTTAAATTGCTATAAAATGCAATTACAATAAAAGAATCATTCGCGGATGGATATGATTTAATCCTTGGTGTTAGCTGAGGGCAAACATAAGGAAAACACAACTTCCGATATGAGAATTTATGCATGAGAAAATCTCAGGAAGATTTAATACAAAGTAAAATAAGATGAGCTACATTCTCTGAGTCTAAATGTATAACCCATGGAATCTGATAACACTGCCTTATGCATGTCAAAAATATTTAAGATAAATTACATGAATAATAACATACATTGTGTGTTCACTGCCCCAAGGAGAGATGAGCTCTGGTCTCTGGGGAGGGTGTCCTGTACCCCAAGCTTCCTCCTGGTTCTGTGCCCCCAGCACTGGATAACAGGTGCCAGCCACCATAGGCAGCCTTTCTTGTGGGTTCTGGGGGAGGGGACTCAGGTCTTCATGCTGTGTGGCAAGCACTTTACTGATTGCAACTGAGCTATGCTCCCAGCCTCTGCTAGTGCCATTACTAATAGTGGGCTCACTCTGTAGGTATGGCTAATTCAATCAACCTTCCTGCCTCTCGCCTGCCTTGGAAGTTGGAGTGGAACTGTGACTTCCCAGCCACTTGATCTTTTGGGTGGCTGGTCTCCATCTTAGACCTGTCTGCTTTCCTAGACCCTGCCCTACTTTCATCTCTGTTGCTATGAGAACATATCTAGACACAAAGCAACACAGTGGAGAAAATGGCCTTTGCAGCTTGCAGTTCCAGATCACACAGTCCATCATGCAAGGAAGTCAGGGCAGGACACCAAGCTGTGAGTCACATCACACCCACAGTCATGAGCAGAGAAAGGACAAACACAGCTTCACTTGGGTTTTCTTCCTTCCTACTCCACTGGCTTTCTCTACTCCAATCAAGTCCAAGACCTTGCCCATGAGATGACGCAGCCTTCGTTCAGGGTGGATCTTCTTACCTCAGTTAACAATCAAGACCACTCCCCATGACCTGCCCATAGACCAACTTGTTCTATATGGTTCCACTGTTGAGGTTCTCAGATTTTGTCAAGTTAAAGCTAACCAGCCTACCCCCTACACTGACCTCTACAAGTTGCCTCTCTAAGGCACCACTGTCCCTCAGGAACTCACAAGGGGTACTTTGGAAGCCAGGAGAAGGATTGACTGTCTTCCTAGGACCCCATAGCACCAGATATAAGAGAAGCCAAAGGGACACATATTCCACATGGAATGTGAGGGCCCTAGTTGGCAGTTGGCTTTCCAATGCTGTGATAAATACCATTACCACAAGCAGGCTGGCGAGGGAAGGGTTTACTTTGGCACACAATTTACAGACTGGCCTCAAGGGAAGTCAGGGCAGGAACCTGGAGGCAGGAACTGAAGCAGAGGCCAGAGAGGAGTGCCAATCTGATGGAGGCCTTTCTCAATTGAGGTTCCCTCTTCCCAGATGACGTCAGCTAGTGTCAGCTTGACAATGAACTGACCAGCATACATGATGAGGACAGAGAGATGGTCCAGGCCACAAGGAGACTCAGTTTCTTATGTGGGTCATCATTATTATTTCTGTCTGCAAAGAACAAGTAATACAAATTCTGCTCTATTATTAAGTCAACCTTTGGATCACCACTTGTTCTGGCCAAAGATACCACTTACCAAAAATGCAAAACTACAAACAAACACAACAAACAAACAAACACCACAACACACAATCCGGAATGTGGAAATCCAACATCTGTCATATTTATCAACAAGGAAACGGAAGTTTCCCATTTCCTTCCTCACAGCCCTTCCTGAGGTCTTCTCTACTTATTACTGATGCTGGTTTTAAACTTTTGGTTCATTCTCTGTCTTGTTCCCTCTATTATTTTTTCAACATTATCTCTCATTCTAGTCTGTGGTTCTTCAGGTTTTGTGTCATAGTCACAGTTTTCAAAGACTCTAATTAGTTAATTGCTCTTTCATCTTTCCATTTGGTGCTCCCTTCACCCCAGTTCAGGAAGGAAGAACATGAGCCATTTAAAGTAACAAGTGGAGATGACATGATTTCTTAAAACGAAATGAAAACATGAGGATTTTAACCCAATGGCCCTTCCTTCTCAGAGATAAAATACTAATGCTTTTTATTAAAAATAAGCTCACATTGTAGGTATGGATTTTATAAGTTAAAAAGCAATGACCAAAAATCATAAAATAAATCAGCAATTTTAATATTATTTTTTCTTTGAGATGCAACATAAGCCACATTAAGAGGAATTCTATAAAGATGCATGTTTATAGACAACACAGCTGGCATGTGAAGCATAAATGTGTTTGTTATTAAAAATGCTCATGCAAACAACTGATTCTTAAAAACTACAACCCACAGAGGACAAATGAGCAGGTAACAAAATATTGATACAACAACAAATACAAATGGCTAATAAACATTTAAAAGAGTTTGGATTCAAGCTGTTTCTTTTGCTGTAATGAAGTATCCCAACCAAAACAACTTAAAGGGAAAAGAGATTATTTTGGCTGATAGCTTCATTGATAGAGTCTGTCATGATATAGAAGGCATGCTAGCATGTGACAGGAACGGGGAACCAGTTGATCACATTGCATCCTCAGTCAGAAAGCAGAGAGCAAAGAGCAAGCAAGACCAGGCTATAAACCCTCAAAGCCCATCAAATGACACACCTACCCCAGTAATGTTCCATCTTCTAAAAATCCCACAACCTTTCCAAACATTTGGTCACCAAGTGTTCAAATACTCAACTTCATAGAGGAAGACTGTAGTGGGTCTGGGGTCAGTCAGAGATTCACCATAGCCAGGAGTTAATTTTCATAATGAGAAGCTTTCATTTAGCTACTGGCACCTGGACTGATTGGTGGCAGGTCTGTACCTGAGAGCACTCCGAAGATCCAGCACTCAGCCATATCAGCCCAGGGCTTACAGAGGCAAACCCCACAAAGTTATAATTTGGGGGTGGGTTATATATGTCTTTTAACTATCTTTTTTTTGTGAGCAGGACTTGACTTTGCAACAGATAACCCCATCAGTTATCTTGAAAAAGCAATCAGTTTTTACAAAAGTAGTATATTACACACACACACACACACACACACACACACACACACACACACATATGAAGCACAGTATTTAAAATCTTAAATTGTCACAAAGACATTTCCTATTTCAGTCACAATAGGACTTAATCTTAGTTAAGAAATAATTTATATTAAATAGGATAGTTTTCTGTCTAGTCTTTTAACAAATACAAATTTCAAACTATCTAAGATAGAAATAGAATGAGAGCTAGGTGTGGAAGACTTCTATGTTGCACTCTTTCCCTAAGTGGGAAAGCTGCCACACAATAGAGACCAACATGGCTCAATTTACTGAGAATTTTCTGTTTTAGCAATGAAGGTATCAGAAAAAAAAAAACATCAGTCCTGGGCAAAGTGGGACAAATAGCCACCGTATAGTCACGGTATATTAAGCAGTAATGTTGTCATGTCATTTTGCCAGTGCAGTCATTATCAAATCATTGAAAACTGGTGCCTCAAAACACTAGAAATTAATTACATCACTGTTCTGGAATTCTGATGTATTACATCTTCTCTCACTAAGGCCAGCTTCCCTCTGACAGCTTGAAAATATTCTTTCCTTGCCTCTGCTAGATTGTAATTTCTAGTATGATCATCTTTGTTCTTTGTCTTGATATATGGATTTCTTCAATCTTTACCTCTATGAACACATGGCCATTTTCTTCTTATGGGTCTCCACACAGTCTTTCTTGTCTCTGTGCTTTGTCTGTGTTCAAACAAGTCAAAAGTCGTATCCTAATGATATCATCTTATCATCAAATATAAGAGTCAAAATAAGGTCTTGCAGAGACCTTCCTTTAAGATGAGGTCACATTTAATTGAACTGGGGATTAGGGTTTCTACATATCCTTTTTTTTGGAGAACTTTGCTCCACTCATAGATCCTGGTGGTCCATCTTTTGACTATTTCACAATGAACTCTGGAGCATCAATCATGGC
Organism: Acomys percivali; assembly: GCA_907169655.1. Taxonomy (NCBI): domain Eukaryota; kingdom Metazoa; phylum Chordata; class Mammalia; order Rodentia; family Muridae; genus Acomys; species Acomys percivali. Next base: position 65,568,932 of record OU015742.1, on the reverse strand, counting down.
AGGTTGTTAAAACAGACTTAGATGTCTGTACTTCACATGCTAGGCATCAGTGAGTGGCTGATAGCTTCTGAACAAAAGAGTGACATGCTGTTAGAGTCATTTTAATAATATTAACAAGGCAATAGTGTACATGATGGATTGGTCTATGATGGAAGAGAATGATTGGGGTCATGGGAAGTCTCCGTGGCTTAATGGCTGGCTACAAGCCCTGCCTCCTGCTGAGCTTTTGGTTCAGGACCCATTGTACATCTTCTCATCTGAAAGGCATAGAAAGAAAAAGTGATGCATAAATGTCCTCTTTAGCCATTGGGATGTCTTCTCAGCTGAACAACTTTTCAGGAACTCCACTGGGCTTACTCTCTTCCAGAAGATTGATTTCCTTCTCAACAGTTGGGCCAGCATTTTGTTTCATACTTATAACCCCACAAACAATGTACGTGTGTATCTTTCTTATATAACTGAGGGTCATTATTGCCTTCTATCCCCTACAACCAAACCACATGGCCATCCTGGGCCACATCCGACTCCAAAATTGGTCTTTATTTTCCCATATCTTCTTAGGCTTCATGATTACATTCTTCTCCTTGATTTTCCCATGGCTTTAACCTCAGAATCTTGCTTTTTTCTAAAGATCAAACTCTTTGTCATGAGCCAGTCATGGGAGGGGAGTAGAGACCCCCTGACATTATCCCTGCATTGTAGGTTATCCTAGCCATTTTCATTGCCAGTAAGACTCTGACTAGTGAACCTTATGAAGAAAATTTATTCCGTGGTGTCCTTAAAATATCAATTAAGAAACTGTTAGAATGGTGATGATAGGGGTTTGAAATATTCAATTTCTGAATTTCTAGCCAATTCCACACTATTCACAGAGTCTGACAATTTGGTACTTAGAGTTTGCCCTCATTTTGTTTTATTAGAAAAAGAAGGGATGGGTACCCAGGCACAGTTGGTCAAATAGTATGCTCCTTTCCCAAACATAGAATCATACAGAAACTGGTTCAGTTAACTAGAGTGGAGTCAAAGATTTCTATAGGTAGAGCATCTGAGCTGCCACCTTGAAGGATCTATGATGAGCTGCTTATAAGGATATTGAACATAGATTCCATCTACAAGGAGAAAAGAATCTCCTTGCACACTCTCACTTACCAAATAGTGCCCAAGAGCCTGCTGGAATACCAGCCTCTGCTGTTCTGATCTTCAGAAGCATGATGGATAACCGGGCCCTTCTTCTTGGAATCTGCTTTCTAAAGATGAGAGAAATAAACAAACAAACAGTATGACCTGACTTTAAGCTACTGTACTGAGTGAGGTGTAGAGAGAACAGGGAAACAGTGGTGCAGGGTAAGCTAGCTGCAGAAGGCATCTCTGAGAAGGAACTATTTGGGCAGGGTTTCAGTGAAGTGAGGAGGGAGAGTGACACATAAGTGGATGCACAGCGTGCAGAAGGAGTTTGTGTGATGGTTCAGAGCTGTAAGGGTGGATGGACAGCAAGAAGGGCCATGTGGTTGGCGTAGAAGGGAACTGGGAAGACCTCACAGCCTTGAGGCAGCAGTCAGATCTTGAGTTCCCTGGGAGTATGGTGAGAATGCGAGGTTTATTTTAAGTGGGATGTAGAGCCAGGGAAAGACATAACTGGATTATGGTTGAAAAGAATGATTCTTGTTACTGTGTGAGACAAATGTTGGGGGACAAATGAAGTAAGCAGAAGGAAGGGAGAAAAAAGGACTGCTGCTTGTGCATCAGAGAAGTCCTAAAAGTGGGAAAACCTCTTGGTGTTTGGCTCCACTGAATATCTTCCCTCCCCTCCCTCTGCCCCACTCCCAGTACCCTCCCTCTGTCCTCCGCCCCTGTTCCTCTCCCTTCCTCCCTCCTTCCTTCTCTCTTCTCTCTTCTCTCTCTCTCTCTCTCTCTCTCTCTCTCTCTCTCTCTCTCTCTCTTCCTTCCTTTCTTCCCACCTTTCTTTTTTTTCTTTAGTCTCATGACTAGGATAGCTCACCAGAGCCTAAAATACAAAGAGTCATACACAAGGAAGGAACAGTTATAAAATACACCACTTGGGACAGCTATAGACCCATTTATGTACTATTTTTAGCCATGGGTGATGAACATATAATTCATTTTGTGTAAAGAACTTATTTTACTAGAGTAGTTCTCGATAGAGAGTGGTTTTCTTCTCCAGGGAATGGCTGGCTGTTCCTGGAGACAATTTTGATTGGGGTGGTATCCTTGCTTCTAGTGGGCAGAGACCAGGGATACTGTCCTACAATGTTCTATGACACACAGGACAGTCCTCTACCAAAAAGAGATTTCTTCTTTTTAAAAATTTATTTATTCGCTTTACATCCTGGTTATATTTAGACCCCTCTGTTCTCTCCTCCCAGTCCCACCCTCCTTCCCTGTTCCCCCTCCCCTCCTCTATTCCCCAGAAAAGGGGAGCCACCTTCCACTTTATCAAGTCACATCAGGACTGAGTGCATCTTCTTCCCTTGTGACTTGGAAAAGGAGCGCTGCCAGGTAACAGAAGCCATGTCAGAGACAGCCCCTGTTCCCCATACTAGGGGACCCACATGAAACCTGAGCTGGTCATTGGCTGCATCTGTGTAGAGGGCAGAGATCCAGTCTATGTATGGTCCTTGGTTGATGCTTCTGTCTCCTCAAGCTCCTCCTGGCCCTGGTTAGTTGGCTCTGTTAGTCTTCTTGTGGAGCTTCTGTCACCTCCAGGTCCTTTTATTCTTCCCTCCAACTGTTCCACAAAATTCCCTATGCTTTGCTCAAAGTTTGGCTGTGAGTCTCAGCATCTTTTTTGATCTGCTGCTGAGTGGAGCCTCTCAGAGGACAGCTATGCTAGGCTCCTATCTGTGAGCATAGCAGAATATCATTAATAGTGTCAGGGGTTGGCTTTCTCCCATGGGGTAGGTCTCAGATTAGGCCAGGCATTGGTTGAACATTCCTCCAATCACCTCTCTTTCTCCCTGTACTTCTTATAGGCAAAGTAAATTTTGGGTCAAAGTTTTTAATGGGTGGGTTGGTGTTCCCCTCCCTCTGCTAGCAGTACTGTCTAGTTAGAGGGTGTCCTCTTCAGTTTTCATGTCCCCTGCTACTAAGAGTCTCAGCTAGAGTCACCCCCACATCCTCCCAGAAGTCTATCCTGTCTTGTATCTCCAGCTTGTCACAGAGATGCCCCTGCCCGTGGTTTCTCTTCTCTCTGTAGGCCCTCTGTCCTCCCTTCCCTGCTCTCCCCAGGTCTGGTCTCCTCATTTCTCTCTCCTACCTTGTTCCCTCTCATCAATAACTTCCACTGTCTGTTCTATTTCCCATTCTCAGTGATATTTAAGCATCCTCCAATGGGTCCTCCTTATTACTTATCTTCTTGGGTCCTGTGAATTTTAGTATGTTTATCTTCTACTATATGGCTAAAATCTGCTGAGCAGAGTCTGGGTTATCGTACTTGGAATGATCTTATCTAGTTCCACCCATTTGCCTGCAAATTTCATGATTTCCTTGTTTTTAATAGCTGAGTAGTATTCTATTGTGTAAATGTACCACAGTTTCTTTATGCATTGCTCAGCTGAGGGACATCTAGGTTGTGTCTAGATTCTGGTTGTTCTGAATCAAGCTGCTATGAACATAGTCGAGCAAATGTCCTTGTTGTATGGTGGAGCATTTTTGGGTATATTCCCAGAAGTGGTTGAGCTGGGTCTTGATGTAGAACTATTGCTAAATTTCCGAGAACGTGCCAGATTTATTTCCAAAGTGGTTGTAGAAGTTTGTACTACCACCAGCAATGAAAGAGTGTTCCTCTTTCTCCACATCCTCACCGGCATGTACTGTCACTTGGGTTTTTGATCTTAGCTGTTCTGACAGGTGTAAAATGGAATCTCAGAGTTATTTTGATTTGCATTTCCCTGATGAGTAAGAATGTTGAGTATTTCTTTAATTCCTTCTTGGCCATCCAAGATTCCTCTGTTGAGAATTCTTGGTTTAGTTCTGTGGCTTTATTTCTGTGTCTTCAATTAGATTCCATTGATCAATCAGGCTATTTCTATGCCAGTATCATGCAGTTTTTATTAGTATTGCTCTGTAGTATAGCTTGAAGTCAGGGATAGAGATACCTCCAGAAGTTCTTTTACTGTATAGGATTGTTTTTCCATATGAAGCTTAGAATTGTTCTTTCAAGATCTGAAAAGAATTGTGTTGATATTTTGACGGGAATTGCTTTGAATTTGTAGATTGCTTTTGGTTAAATGGCCATTTTTTCTATGTTAATCCTACTGATCCATGAGCATGGGACATCTTTTAACCTTTTGATGTCTTCTTCAATTTCTTTCTTCGAAGACTTGAAGTCCTTGTCATACAGGTCTTTGACATGCTTGGTTAGAGTTACACCACGATACTTTATATTATTTGTGGCTATTGTGAAGGGTGTAGTTTCCCTAATTTCATTCTCAGTCCATTTTTTGTTTGTATACAGGAGAGCTACTGATTTTGTAAAAATTAATTTTGTATCTAGACAGATTGCTGAAGGTGTTTGTCAGTTGTAGGAGTTCTGTGGTAGAATTTTTGGGGTCATTTATGTATACTACCATATCATCTTTGAGTAGTGATACTTTGCCTTCTTCCTTTTCAATTTGCTGTTGTAAAGTTATTTATAGCCTGTGTTTTCTTGGTTGTAGCTAACCTCCTTGGATTAGAGTTTTCCTTCTAGTGTCTTATGTAAGGCTGAGTTTATGCCAGATGTTGTTTAAATTTGGTTTTGTCATAGAATATCTTGGTTTTTTTCCAGCTATGGTTATTGAAAGCTTTGCTGGATATAATCGTCTGGACTGACATCTGTGGCTTCTTAGAGTATGCAAGACATTTGTCCAGGATCTTCTGGCTTTTAGAGTCTCTTTTGAGAAGTCAGGTGTGATTCTGATTGGTCTGCCCTTATATGCCACTTGGCCTTTTTTCATTGCAGCTTTTTATATTTTTCTTTGTTCTATACATTTAGTGTTTGATTATTATGTGGCAGGAGGGATTTCTTTTTTTAGTCTAATCTATTTGGTGTTATGTAAACCTCTTGTATTTTTAAAGGCAGCTATTTTTTTAGGTTGGGGAAGTTCCCTTCTATGATTTTGTTGAAAATATTTTCTGGTCCTTGGAGCTAGGAATCTTTTCTTTCTTCTATTCCTATTATCCTTAGGTTTCATTTTTTAATGGTATCCTTGATTTCTTGGGTGATTTGTGTCAAGAACTTTTTTGGTTTAATACTTTCTTTGACAGATGTATGGATTTCTTCAATTGTATCTTTGGTGCCTGAGATTCTTTCAGCTATCTCTTGTATTCTGTTATGATGCTCACCTCTGTGGTTCCTGTTCTTTTTGCTAAGTTTTCCTTCTCCAGAATTTCCTCAGTTTGAGTTTTATTTATTGATTTTATTTCCATATTCAGGTTTTGAATCATTTTATTCATTTCCTTCACTTGTTTGATGTTTTCCTGAAAATTTTTTCCTTTTTTTTTGTTTAATGGATTTATTCAGATTACATCTCAATTGTTATCCCCTCACTTGTTACCTCCCCTCCCCAGTTCCTCTCTCCCTCCCTCTTTTACCCTATTCCCCTCCCCTAAGTCTGTGACAGAAGGGGAATCCTCTCCCACCATATGGTCACAGCCTATCAAGTCTCATCCTGGTATCCTGCTTATTCCTGTATTTTTTTTAAAAAGTGATTTGTTTCTTCTTTAAAGGCCTCTATTTGTTTGATTGTATTTTCCTGTATTTCATTGAGGGATTTATTAATTTCCCTCTTTAAAGACCTCTACAGTCTCCATAATCATAGATTTAAGGTCATTTTCCCCTGTGTTCTGGCTGTGTTTGCATATCCACAGCTTGCTGCCATATTGCCCTGGTGTTTGTTGATTGTGTTCTTATGCTGGTCTTTAGCCATCTGGTTGTCCCTGGTGTTGGCTGATTGTTCCTGAAGCCTGCTGGGCTTCTTGAACGTGTGTGTGTGTGTGTGTGTGTGTGTGTGTGTGTGTATGCGCGCGGGCTCATGCATGTGCGTGTGCGTGTGTTAATGAGAGCCCTAGGTCATGGGATGGAAGCTTGATCCTCTCAAGTAGCCTACAGCTCTTTCCTGCTGGTTATATCCCAGTTGCACATATAAGCAGGGAATTAGGGGTTCTAACCTGTATGGTCCTGAGGTCCTGGAGGTCTCCTCAAGATGGCATGATCTGCACATCTCTGGAATCCAGAGTCATCCTCAGTATGTAAATACCTGGGAGGTCTGAGGGTGGTACCATGCATGTCTGACAGCCGGGATCTTCTCTTTTCTCTGGGGAAACAAGAACAGATGCACTCATTTCTGAGTCTCCAGCTTGGTGGGTTGCAGATACTGTGTTTCTCCACCATCACATTCTTGGATTGGGACCTTGTATACTCCAATTGTCTATCCAGTCTTCACCAGGGTATGGATAGAACTGTGGACCAGAGGCTGAGATCCTGTCTCTGGTATCCAGGACCTATCCCCAGGGAGTCCAAAAAGAATTTTCTAAGCCTCAGTATCAATGGTGCTAAGGTTTTGACACACTGCTTTGATGTGCTGTAGAAGGACACAAGCATGACGAGTTACTAGTAGGGCTTTCTGGACTTCCAACATCTCTCCCCTAACTTGAAGGAAGGAGAAATGAAGGTGTAAAACACACTCCCTTGCCTGGAAGTGTGGCTGTGCAGGGGAGGGAGCAGGTGTGGCTCCATCGTGTGGACCATGTGCTATTCATGCAGCAGTGGTCCACTCTCTAAGAAGATGGAGTTGCATGATGCAGCACAGAGATGCAGATGACACACATGGAGCAGGGGCATCTTCCTTAGGTACCATTTTCTACTTCATCTTTCCTCTGCAGTTCTGAAGATAAGCATCACACAGTGCCAAATTACCATCAGAAGGTTTTTTAAAACAGAAATATGTGTGCAAATAAAAAACAATCAGATGGGTGCCCTATATTTATCATTAATCTTCATAAATGAGGGGAAGAAAAACTCTATGCAAAATTAACTGACTTAAAAATTTCCCCTTTCTTCACACTGAAGCCTTACTATCTTTGCAAATTAAATTCAGCAAATGAACATTTGTTGAACTGAATTACAAATAACTCCAGTTGGGAGGGAGAGAAGGAATGGGGAATTAAGCTGATTGTGATTTCAGGGTAGGATGGATCATATGGCATCGCTGGAGGAGAGAAGAAAGGTAGAACTGGCCAAGCTGTGCCTCCTGCAGGCAGCCTTTTTCCTTCTGGCCCCAGGATCTCTGCTTTCTCCTTTCCCTGCAGAGAAGACTGACATTGTCTCTTCACTCTTACAGATGCTCGCCAAGGGACCAGATACCATTACGTCAACATGTTGGAACAGATTTAACAAATCCATTGTGTATGAGCGCTCATGCACGTGCACGTGAGCATGTGTGTATATGTGTGCAGATGAAGGAGTGTACACAGGTGTGCGAATGTACACATGCCAATGAGTATGGGGACCAAGACTGGTGCCATTCCTCAAGCTCTGTCTGCCTTGGTTTGTTTTAGACAGGGTCTCTCTCTAACCTACCGTTCCCTAGGTAGTCTAGACAGGCTGGCCAGTGAGCCATGGGGACCTCCCTGTCTCTGCCTCCCCATCACTGGGATACAAGGCATGTGCCACCACTTGAGGCTCTTTCCTTTTCATGTTTGCACGGCAAGCATTTAACCAAGTAGGTTCTCACCCTGTCTTATCTTGACAAATACTCTTTCCATGTTTCTGCCATTATTCTCTTCTCAACCACTTCTGAATCCCTGTCATGTCATTGACAAGTCTTTGTTGAGTAGCTACTAATTCTGGGCTCCCTTCTAGGAACCACAGACTCTCAGAGGAAATGGATAAGCAAAGCTCTCTCATCTCCTGGGGTTGCCATGTGTTAGGTGAGTAGGATGGTAGACCAAATATAAGACTAAAACACTAACATCTGAAAGGAAAGGCGAAACAGAAAAGGGTGGAAAGAGTTTTTGGGTGGTGTGTGGAGAAGACTTGCTTCAGAGAGCTTGGCTTGGAGGGCTGCACTGAGGAAGGGGATGGGGAGCAAGCATGGGGGTGTTCAGCAGGAGTCTCCAAAGGGTGCACAACATGATTTAGTGTTCCAAGGAGGAACTATAGGAAATGTTTTAGAAGCTCCTCATATCTGCATGGTGTGCCTGGCCAAAGTGAAGGAGTGACGGTTGGGCTGTGGGGATCATGGTCATCCAGGTTTCTATGCCCATTGTGGGTTGGTGAGCTATGGTAGAGTGATGTGAAACCACCAGAAGATTCTGAGCAGTGGAGTGCCTTGATGTGACTTGTGTTCAAACAAGATTTCTTCAATGTGGCTATACTGAGAAGATGGAAAAAGGATCCAATGGCTCCCCAGTCCATCTTTGGGAGCTCTGACATGAGGGCGAGGTTTTTGTGATCCCACCCAATCACTGTCTGAGCTCCAAGACCCTCCTGCAAGGTGAACCTGCTGAGTTGTAAGTCTTTTTTTCTAGATACAAGTTCCTCCCTGGGCTGCCTCCACCACTTTAGGTTTTCCTTCTGAAGTAGCAGATTCCTGGGGAAATTCTAATTTCTTGAAGTCCCTTGTTTCAATAGCCCAAAAGCCAAAGAAAGGAGAGTTCACAAGAGCCTTTTGAGAAAATTTCCATTCCTTCCCGGCAAGCCACTTGCTCACAGTTCATAGATGGCTGTCAGTTCCTTTGTCTCACACAGTAGGCGGGGCAAGGGAGTGCCACTGGGTCAATTTTATAAGGATACTAATTCTAGTTATAGGAACTCTGCTCTCATGACCAAATCACTTCCAAAGGTGAGAGACGACACCAGAGGAAGGCAGGGAACATCAGGAGCTGAGCCAGAGTCATAAAGCAAGAACACCGTGGGGACTGCATCAAGATCCGTTATAAGAACCTGTGAGGCAAGATGGCCATGCAGACTGTACATGCTGTGACTTGAACAACAGCAGCAGACAGGCAAATTTTATTAGCGTTTATCCCAAAGTGTGTCCATCCCATTTTGCGGCTAGTACATATCTCAGAGGCTACCCAAGTCCCCTGAGAATTGGGACAAAGTGCCTGGGAGACAGAAAGGCCCATAATAGGACACAGCAGGTGAGGCTCAGCCTTGCTGAGGTGCAGACCGAGCTACTGCAGAGGGCTGTCACAGGGAGCAGTGGGGCAGCCTGAATCTCACATAAGATGTCAAGTGTCACTGAAGTATAGCCCGAGTTCCACAGTTCTTCAGTGCTGAGGACAGAACAGGGGATTGAAGGGACAGTCACCACAGCATCTCCCGGGTTTCTCCTGATCCAGGCCATCTCCTTATCTGAATATGATGAAGAACATGAGCAAAAGGGCCCCAGGAGATGCCAAGGGACCAGGATACTCAGGGGAACAGCAAGAAGACCCTCCTAGCAGCCAAGTGTGAAGGACACACACAAGGTTCTCATAGCCACAAGCAGCCAGAGAGGACATGTCATCAGCCAGATGGAGAGATAGTGAAGGGAGCGAGGCTGGGTCAGCTGCTAACTCACCTGAATCTTTCCAAGTCTTTCATTCACAAAGCAGTGTAAAGCTGGATTCCTCGCAGATCTATTGTGAAAACCAAATAGGGAGTATTTGATCATTAATAGTAACTGGAGCCCCCTCCCCCCCTGCCCACCGATTTTTAACCACTGCTATATGCCTAGAGGAATCCTATTCTCACTTCCTTCCTCCCTCCCTCTTTCCCTCCCGCCCTCCTTCTCCAATACAGCCTATGTATCCCAGGCTCACCTCATACATTTATGTAACTCAGAATGACCTTTAACTTCTGATTCTCCCGCCACCCTCCTAAGTGCTGCCGCTACAGGTTTGTGCCATTGTACTAAACCCATGTACTCTGGAGAAGCGCTGTAACCACCAAGCAACATCATCAGCTCCCCACCTAATAGTTCTTAATATAAAAAAGGAGATGAAGAAATATTTGCTGCATGGACTGACATGCAAAGCCTCCTCCCCCTTTTAGACTTTTAGTACCAGGTCTGGCCAAGAGGGACTACAACTTTTGCTACCAGAAACAGAAAACTTGCCCCCTGGCCATGGGCAAGGAAACACCTTGTTGGTGGTGGTGTTTGTATGTTAGACAGGGGCAGAATAGTTGACAGTCCTTTGGTCATCCTAGCTTGATGCCTGGCTTGATGGCCAAAACTGTTTTATGCCCAGAGCACATAAAAATCAAATCAAATCAAATCCAGGCAGCGCAGTGAGGAAAGAGGAAGATATTCAGAGAGTTGCCTTCTGCTGTGCCACGCAGTGCAGGTAGGAAAAGATGACAACAGATCTGCCCTCCACCCTATGGCACAGCTGGGCCATAGACACACAGAACCCTGCCGACCACCACACAATGCGTTGACGGAGGAGGAAGGCAGACAGAGACCTGCAGACTGCTGTGCCACACACAGACCTCCCCTTCGGTGCACGGCAAAGGCAGGCCATCTACACTGCTTGTTGCCACACCATGTAGAACAGACTGAGGATGTCACCCAGGGGGCCTGCCAGATGTACGGCCAGCCTACAGTGGGAGCCACCACAGCACAATGTGCAAGTACAGAGTGAATAGATGGGAGAGAAAGAGAAGTGGAGCAGCTTGAGAATTATGAAGAGAGATGGAACTGGGGACTGGAGGGTGGAGAGGAGCCTGTTATGACTGGCCAGCTCTGCCACCTGGGGCCATGGTGAGGTCCCAGCCTGAGTTGCCACTGAGGGCCATGTCTGGGTCTGTGGCTATGCAGTGGCACGGGTCAGTGTTAATGTCCATGGCTTATATTACTACTAGAGAATATGGGGACGTCTCTGGTTGCTGCCCAGGACCAGATGGACATCCAGGGGATGTGCATACCTGGCCCCACCCCTCACTGGATGCTGTATTCTGGAGATCTGATCTCATCTTTCACTGGTGGCAGCACACGGATAAGCAGCCCTACAGCTTACCTGGGCAGCACAATGGAGCTGTGAGGTGAGGGTGGACCAGCCCTGAGGGTGTGAGTGTGGGAGTTGACTCTGACAGTTGGGAAAGCTGCCCAAAGGGTCAAGAGCGTGGGAGAGCTAGCCCTGGCCCTCATGAGCATGGGAGAGCTAGCCCTGGCTCTCACCAGCTTCAGCACTCGGGAGAGTGGCCCTGCATCTTGCGTGAAAAGCACAGCAGAGATGATCCTGGTGGTGGGGGTGCAGGTTCACCTGCACCCTGAAGGTGGAAGCAGGGAAGGGCAGGTAAGAGCTAGCCAAGCCACTCCTCTGCTATGAAGTGGTGTGGGTGTGGGTGTGGGTGTGGGTGTGGGTGTGGGTGTGGGTATGGGTGTGGGTGTGATGCCATAGCTTGCCTTGGGGTTATGAGACCTGAGATCAGGTGAGCTGTTCCTGTCCTCCAGCTGCTGCACCCAAAGAGCAGGCGCTGTACCTCACCTCAACTGGCCCTGGTGGCAGAGGAGGGGGTGAGCTGGCCCCAAGGGTGTGAGTGAGGGAAAGCTGACCCCACCACTCCTCTGCTATGAAGTGGCCGGGCCAGGAGGAGATGCCTTTTGCTCCCATACCCCTTGCCACCAGAGGCATTTGGGAGAGCTGACCCCAGGGTTGTGAGAGTGGGTGAGCTGTCCCTGGCCACTCATTGGCTGCAGTACTCGGGGGGAGTGGGCCCTGCCTTGCCTGGGCAACATAGCTGAGCTGGCCCTGATGGAAAAGGCATAGGTGAGGCAGCCCCGAGGATGTGAGGGCAGGAAAGCTGGCCCTAGCTCCTGCTGCTGGTGGCATTGGGTGGCCTAGCCAGAAGAGTGCTGAAGAACTCACCCTGATGGTGCAGATAAGAGAAAGCCAGTATGCAGACCATCTCTGACCTGGCCCACCCCAAAATTTATTATCATCTGCGAACAGTTGGGACCTGTGAAAGGGCCAGTCTTGATGACCCAAAGATGCAGGATTTCCACAACACAGGGCAACAACAGGCTAACCTGGAGGAGTCCCAGTGAGGATCCAATATTGATGGAGTCATAGAAGCTAGAGACCTTGAACCAGACCATGAACATTTGCAAATGAAGATGTGTGGATATACTGTGGGACATACTGTGACATACATGATGAGATGTTTTTTATGCTTTGTTTTATGTGTGTTTTATTGGGGAGGATTTACAAGAACAAAGGTCAGATATGAGGGGACAGGGCGATGAGCGGGACTGGGGTTTCTGATGTGAAACTCACAAAGAATCAATAAAACATTACAGAAAAAAAAAAGAAATTAAAAAACTTTACAGGCAAAGAGGACAGAAGAGTGGGGACCTTTAGGGAAACCGGGCACCGAGGAAGGATGCCATGCCAGTTACCAGTGCAGCAGGGCTCCCTCGGGGCCATTCTTGTTACTAAGTGCTTTGCCTTTGTCAATGATTCTAATTCCTTAGATGATCTTACAAGGTACAAGGTATTTTTTGTCACTGCTGTCCCAATGCGACGTGGGATCATGATCTCCCGGAAGACTACAGAGCTTACATCTTGAACAATTTAGATTTAAGGCCAGGGGAACTGGCTCCAGAATCCACATTCCTAATCACTATCATTTAAATCTCTATAATCTCTCTCTTACTTTCTCTGTCTCTGTCTCTGTCTCTGTCTCTGTCTCTCTGTCTCTCTCTGTCTCTGTCTCTCTCTCTGTCTCTCTCTCTGTCTCTCTCTGTCTCTCTCTGTCTCTCTCTCTCTCTCTCTCTCTCTCTCTCTCTCTCTCTCTGTGTGTGTGTGTGTGTGTGTGTTTGTGTGTACTTATTCATGTGCACCTATACAGAGGCCAGAGAACAACTTGCTGGAGTTGACCCTCTCCTTCTCCTATGTGGGTCCCAGGTATCAAACTCGGTTTGTCAGGCTTGGCAGCAGTCTCCTCCAGTCCTGAGCCATCTAGCCTCCCCTCTCTCAGTCCGGAATGCCTATTCCTTCCATTGCACTGTGTTCCCACAGCCGACTTCCACAGCCGACCAACTTGCCTCTGAACTCACCTGACCTTCACTGCAGAGATGGTTTGGCTCCTGGGACAGAGAGCTGTCATGGAGCAGGAGGTGAGTTATGTGTGGAGGTTGGAAAGTCACGTGGACTAATCGGGGGCTGTACTTGCAATAAGGTGTATACATCGAGCAGAATTAAGTAACAGCTGTAGTGGCTGCTCTCTTAGTTATTCAATAGGAGGGTTGTACGTAGGAGCCAAAGCTGTTTTTCCAGCAACTGTAGACAGTGAAAGAGTGACAGGCTCCAAGCGCCATGTAATACGAAAGTTGGAAGATGGTGTTTGGAACACTTTTAAAACATCACTCATTTGATAACTTTTGAGACAGGGTCTCACTATGCAGCTCTGGCTGTCCTGGAGCACACCATGGAGACCAGGCTGGCCTGGAACTCGCTATGTAGACCAGGCTTGCCTGGAACTCGCTATGTAGACCAGGCTTGCCAAGAACTCATGGAAATCTGCCTCCTGAGGGCTGGGATTTAAGGTTTTAGAAAATATATGATTGCAAAGACTGTTCCCACCACAGTGACATCAGGAAGCTTAAGGACTGACTGCCAATGGCCATGTGTGTGTGTCAGTGTCACATAGAGATATCTGTGTGGCCTGGACTCTTCCTTTCTTGTCTTCCAGTCAGATCTCTTCTGCCCTTCAAAGACCTCTTCAGTTCACCCCATCCCTTGGTCTCCTCAAACACTTTTTTCTCTCACTAGCGTTTTGTCTTGGCCTAAGTCTCTACCATCTAAATCATATTTCTCTTGGCTGTATGTTTGCCTCCAGTGCTCTTTTTCACCCACAATAAATGTTGTGAACTGTGAATACTTATCATTTTTAAACCATTTACCACTTCACAGATGGATTTCCGTCATAAAAAAATGTGCTAACTGAATATCTATGTGCTCACAGTCCTGGTTTTCCCTTAGGATACAGATTTTTTTTCATTTAAAAATGATTTTTATATATGTATACACGTGGGGTGTGTGTGTGTGTGTGTGTGTGTGTGTGTGTGTGTGTGTGTATGTGTGTGTATGCATACTTGTTTGCCTGCAGGAACCAGAAGAAGGTGTTGACTCCTCTGGAACTGTAATTATAGGTAGCTGGGAGCTGCCCAGAATAGGTGCTGGGAACTGAACCCAGATCCTCTAGAAGCAGCAAATGCTCCTAACAAGTGACTCATCTCTCTAGGTCCTAGAATTGCCTCTTGATCTACTGCATTGCTTTAGACTGTGAACACCCAGACACCAAGTAGCCAGGACTCTGATATATATAATTTGTTTACTTGATTATGTGTTTTCCAATGTGTTTGTGGATTTTGAAGAATGAGTTGAGTATGGTTGATTTGTGTGATGATGCACACTGACCAGCTGGCCCTGTCTGGCCCACACAGAGGGCACTTAGAAGAAACCAGGTGAGTCATTTATAAAGTGAGAACTAGTCTGAAGTCTCCCCTGCTCTTCATTGGCTAAACTGGAGAATGCAATTCACCCCTTCTCAGAGGAGTGGGTTGGAAGCTGGTGGCAGCTTGGTGGCCTTGGGTCTGCAGATGTTCACTTCCAAATTTAATTTAAAACAACAACCACAAAAAAAAATGTACCTTTGATTCATCCTATCTCTCTATTTATTTAATGTGATTTATTCTAAATACGTTTCATATTGCCAAAATAGGGGGCCTCCCCCACCACCTGCATCTTGTAGGGGAAACAAACAAGACCCCTCTCATCAGATGAGTTAATTACCTCGCTCCTCCCCAGAGATCCCATAATCTAAAGTGCCGCAAAGCTTTGATTCAAGCAAGCAGGCTGGAAACAAGAGCTGTGCGGCTGCATAATTTTAGTTGCCAGAATCAAAAGCTCAGCACAGGCCGGATCTGGGAGGGCAAAGTAGCTTGCATTCATCAGAGAGAGGCTCATCTCAGGTCAGGTGACAGATCTGTAGGAGCGCTGAGCTTGAACCCATTCCTCAATATTTTGGCATTATTTCCCAACCTTTGTGCTTCTAAGCACCGAGTGGTCATTTTCCTTACTGTTCCATCCAGTCATTCTTTGGCTTCTTCAGATGTGCCTGGTGATGATCAGGCATGCAGAATACAGATGCACGTGGTCTGTTGTCCCTTTTGTCCTTTTGACAGACCGTGGCAGCCGCAGTCACTTCTCTTAAGGGACCTAAGCAAATCCGGGAATGGAGGCCGTTGCTATGCTTTTAGGTCAGAACTTGAGAGGATGGGTCTTATGCAATGGAGTTATGGAGAACTTTCTCCAGAGAAATAGAGTGATGAAATGGGAGGAGCAGGGGGAGTCAGGAGGCCCTCGAAGTACCAACCACCATGGAAAATCCAGTAACACGACATCATGGAAGCTATGTAGTGCAAACCACACTGTGGATGCTGTTGTGGTTCCAATGTGAAATGTTCCCCAAAGGCTCATAGTTTGGAACACTTGGTCCTCGGCTGTTTGGGGGTGGATGGTATGGAGCCTTTAAGAGGCAGAGCCTTGCTGGAGGAGGAAGACCTGCACCAGGTGTGGGCTTTGAGGTTCTCTAACATGGACCTACTTCCTGTTCTCTCTCTACCCCTCTTCCTTTCCCCTCCCCCCTCCCCCCTCCATCTCCCTCCCCCTTCCCTCCCTCTCTTTTTTCTGACTGCTGATGCGATGTGGACAGTTAAGATGGTTCCACTGTAAGACAGTTGGCCCTTCGTTTTTTTTCACTGCCAGTGCTGTGCAAGTCCCTTTTGGGGGAATCCCACTGACTTCTTTAGTGCTGGACTTCCCTGTCCTAGCAATAAGCATCTGGCACTCCCTTGAGACCCAAAGCAGTGAGCACAGCCCACATTGTTTTGATGGGAAAAGCCACTACACTCTAGTGTATGGAGTGGCTTTGCAGTGGGATGCTGGCGTATGTGAGGAGTACAGGATTTAAGTTATGGGGCATGTGAGAGGAAGGCAGACAGATAGTATCCAGGGGCCAAGATTGGCGAGTGCTTTGAGAAACAAGGTGTATCATGCCCACAGGGTGAGAGCTGAGGAAGGAGAGGCCTCCTGGTCTCCCGGCACTGAAAACTGCTGTATGCACCCAGCATGAACACTCTCTGCAGAGGGCCCCCAGTTTATACAGCTTGTAAAAAAAGGATATTTTTGTTTGTTTGCTTGTTTTTGTGTATGAGGTATGGACATGCATGTGGAGGTCAGAGGTGGACCTCGGGTATCTTCCTCAGCGGCTCCCTCCCTTATGTTTTGAGGCGGGGCCTCTCTCTAAATATGGAGATCACTGATTCAGGTAGAACTCGGGTTTGTGTACTTACATACACTGCAAGCATTTTGCATAATCTACCATTGCTTCGAACTTTTGACTAAGAGCAAAGGAAATGAGTGGCTCAGCACAACACAGCTGGATTAAGTAGGCCTCTACTCATTTTGTTTACCATGTGGTGGAAGCAGAGCTGTCCACTACCCAGTGCCAGTGAGCTCCATGCACAGCTTAGTGTCTCCAACATGGCAACCCCGTGATTAAGTACCTTGAATATACTTGGTGTAATATGAGAGTGACCATGTTTAAGGGAGTCATCTTTATACATTGTCACATAAAATTGCACATGATCCATGTGAGATTGAACTTATTAACATCCCATCATGGAAGTGGGAGGGGCTCGTGAGGCCCCACCTCTTCCTGAGAGTTTCATTTGGGGTAGTGAGAGATACTGTCTTTAGGGATGTAGCTACTGCTAAGGTGATTATGTTCTTGTAAACAATCCTTTGTCTGTACTCCTACAAGCAACTTTAATGAAACCCATTGGGTCAACAAACCAAAACATTAAACCAAACAAAACCATGAAAGTAGAAGAAGGATGGGTTGGGAAAAGAAAAGAGATTGGTTGTAGTCAGAGTAGGGCAAGAGAAGGTAACAGGCTGTCAGTAAGATCAAAATGTATGTAGGGAAATGGGTCCCAGTGAGCCCCATTATTGTGTATAATTAACAAATGCTAATGAACATTAAAACGAGTAAAAATGGTACCTTTTGATAACATACCATGCGATGTTTTGATACATGAGTAAAGAAAGCCTTAAAAGACCAAGGCTTCTGAGAGAGGAGACAGATGGAGCTCATTTTCCATATAAACATGAGGACCTGGGTTCAGATCTCCAGCTGCCATTAAAAACAAACAAACAAACAAAAAAAAACCCGGAACTGGAAGGCAGAGCTATGAGCATCTCTGTGGCTTGCCAAAATGTCTCAGTTCAGGAAGAGATGCTGTCTCCAGGGAATAAAGTGGAGGACAGTAGACGAAGACACCAAAGTGTCCCTCACAGGTACAGGAGCACACAAAGAGACCAAGCTCCCCTCACAGGTACAGGAGCACACAAAGAGACCAAGTTCCCCTCACAGGTACAGGAGCACACAAAGAGACCAAGCCCCCCTCACAGGTACAGGAGCACACAAAGAGACCAAGCCAAGCCCCCAGCTTGCCTTGCTCAGGTGCTGCTGAGGGACCACAAGTGATATGGCCGCACCCCAGGAAATGTGCTGCTTGCAAAGGGCCCTCTTGGGTGGTAGATTGCTAAAGCCCCAAGCTGACTTCTTCACTCACAGCAGGCAGTGTTGCTCCCACAATAACTCAGCCGGTCTGGTCTCTTTCCCGGTATTGACTTTACCTAAGAAACCAAATTAATTACCAGAAGGTTGCTCTGCTAAGTATGGAATTAGAAAGAAAGGAAATTGGCTGGTCTTAAGGGATTGCTCTTACAGGCTTGGATAAGTCCCGATAAATTGCCTCTAAAGAGAAAGGAATGCACTGCAGGCAGAGACACTAGCTTTGTCCTAAGCACCTTCGCCTTGAACCTGGATGTTGACCCAGGTTTATCATCTAAGGCTTTGGGTTTACTCTTGTCATGATCATATTACTCGATTTTGAAAAATCTAAATTGTATTTTACATCAAGGCCGTTTTAAGTGTGCTGTGTGCCGGCGTCTAGGGAAGTCACTTAAGCCCGTGGATAAGGGATAATCTTCCATCAGAAATAACTTCTTTTTTGTCTTCCTCCTTAGTCCCAGGTCTGTTTCATTTTTTTTCTCTTTTCTTTCTTTCCTTTTTTTTTTTTCCTTTCTCATCACTGTGGTCTGCCTCAAAATGCTGATTAGTACATCGTGGTAAAACACACCTTATATCATTATGGAGAATATGAACCTGCATTGCAACAATTCTAAGCCTTTCCCCTTTCACTCAGTGGCCTACTGTGATCAGCAGCGCCACTGCCGCGTCATCTTACTTCTTAGAAAATGGAGACAGCACCAGCACTGTAGGATAGACTTTCCACAGTGGTGACCACAGTGTGCAGCCATTTTGCCTTAGTGTCGCTCGGAGGGTGTGAACATGCGCTGACGCGGCTCAGAGCCTGTGCTGTATCAAACCAAGAACGTTTCAGTTTCGGACATGAAGAGGTTGTCTGCTTTCTAATTTACTGACTTTTTGAGCTAAACATTCAAGAACGATGTCTTGTAAAACTGCTGGCGCCTTGGTTTGAGACTAGGTGGGACCAGCAACTATAGCAGAGGTCACTTCTCACATACTATAGTGAAAGACACAAAATTTCAATATCACTTAGGCAGCCTTAATTCCATGTGAATAGAAAAAAATACATATGCATGTGCATGTACACATTTTTCCCCCTGTGGTATACAGAATCATAGTGTTTGTATTAGGGCCTTCTAGAAGAACAGAATCTGTAGGATGAAATTAGTAGAATTTTCAAAATCAGTTTTCACTGTGGTAGGAGTAACAGTTAACTCATGCCTGAGAGCCAGAGAAACTGTTGAATGTACAAGTGGCGGCCAAACATCTGTATCTTTCCCAGTGATTTTCCACCATAGTTTTAGAGACAGTCTAACCCTGAGCCTGGAGCTTTAACTATTGTCTCCTGCCTAGACTAGATGGCCTGCGTGCTCTGGGAACGCACCTGTCTCTGAGTGGTCCTTGAGTAGCCCCGCAGTTGCTGCCTCAAATTCGAGAGGCGGACAGCTTGGAAGAGCTGACTGCCTCTGCTGTGCCTGGTTGGTGCTGAAAACCTGCTAGGTTTCTGGGAAGCTGTGAGTCTTCAGTCCACGACGGAAGCCTGGAAATGCTAGTTCTGATAGAAATGAAGGAACCAGCAGCAGCCACTGCACTCAGCACTCAGCGACCACCCTAAGTCACCTGGAGGCCCTGTCAAAGGCCAGTGAGCTTCCTTTGGAACCGCCCACGTGTGGGTGGGGCTTCTCATGTCAATCAGGGCAATCAGGAAAAATTGGACATTAAAACCAATCACCGCGGTAGTTGTCTCCAGGGAAGTAATCGCGAAATTGATTCGGAAGCTGACATTTCCTGAGACACTATTTTTATTTAGAAGAATGACTGAAAAATATGGTTATTCAGACCTAATTCTCTCTCTCTCTTCCCTCTCTCTTTCTCTCTCATAAAACGAGTTGGAAGAACTACAGCTGGGGCTTGGGGATTTAGCTCAGCGGTAGAGCACTTGTCTAGCAAGCACAAGGCCCCAGGTTCGGTCCTCAGCGCTGGAAAAAACAAAAAGCAAACAGACAAAAAAAAAAAAAAAAAAAAAAAAAAAAAAAAAAAAAAAAAAAAA
>OU015742.1:65520675-65549171 GCA_907169655.1 Acomys percivali | reverse complement strand
AAAAAAAAAAAAAAAAAAAAAAAAAAAAAAAAAAAAAAAAAAAAAACTACAACTGAGTACTTTTACCAATGACCAAGTTTCTTATTTTTGTGCAAAAATAGCAACTTTGAAAAACTGGAATCCATCATCCTGACTTTCACCACAGTTATATATTTCCCTGATTTAAACAGGGATGACACGAAACATGTCACCATTTAGAATACCTTGCCAGGATTGGATGCACCCCTCCCAAAGGTCCATATGCACTTTTGAGAGATGGGGCCTACCAGGAAGTTGTTATGTCACTGTGTAGAGGCCTGTGAGGTGATTGGAGTGCCTCTCCTCCCCCTCCTTCCCTCCCACCCCCTTCTCTCCTTCTGTCCCTCCCCTCTCCTCTTCCCCCCCCTCCCCTGACTTGTGATGGAACTACTCATTCAGACTCATTCCTCCCTTTGTTGCGCCCAGCTTTCATTAGAGCCAAACCAGCAAGCTGCCTAATCCTGGATTTGAACATCCAAACTGTATCACACAGACCTTTTCTCCTCGTGAATTGTTGCCTCAGGCATTTCATTGTCACAGCGCAAAGCTAGACCGACACCTCTTCCCAACAAGGCAAGATGACGCAAACAAGCAAAATGATTTTGTCACAGGAGAAAGATTTATTACAGTGATTTAGGATTTGATATTGTAACCAAGCTTTCAAAAGTTGTTGGTCTGAGAAGAGAATAGTATCAAAGAAGAAGCGTTTGTTGCAGCCGACTTATCTGAGACATTTCTTGAAGTGTTTTCTTCTCTCCTAACTGTATATATGCACAAGGCTGGATTTTCCTCACTATTCATCTGGAGCAACATGTGAACAGTGTGACTGTAGGACAAGATCCAAGAAACCAGCTGTTCTGGAATCATCTGCTCACTTTGTACCTTTCTCATGTGTCAGGAGGGATGAAGGGGGCTCCTTCTGTCTGTCATCATAACTAGATGGAGAGGACAATCGGCACCAGAAGCCATCACCGCTCCAGACAGAACCTTCATGGTGAAGCCATGGTTTCTTCCAAACAGATAGCTGCAGAAAACATAAATGTGGATGCTGACCAATATTTAGCATAGTGAGGGTAAGGAACGGATTCAATTTGGGAAGATCTGTTGCTCCTTAGGAAGCGGCATTGAGTAAGCCCTGATGTTTACACACATCAATGGCAGAATCTGGGGGTACAGGAAAAGAAGGTTAAAAAATGTCACAAGAACCCTGTCAACTCTGGAAGTTGTACAGCCCAAGATCACAGGTCACACCCATGGCAGACCTGGGATTTAGGAGTCTCTCCCAGCGTATTTCAGTGCCAAGGTGTTAGAACTCACATTTTTTATTTCTGGACTCAGAACTTCAGGATACATTTTTGGTCAAAAATAAAGGTTCAAAGAAACCATGACCCTGGTAGCTCATCAGCCAGACCGCTATTGCGTTTGCTTTGTTTACTGTATAGACACACCCAGTGTCAAAGCAATTGTGCAAGTTCGGAGAAAGCAAACAGACTCCTAAACCTGTTCTCAAGCTGGTGGCTTGCAAATGGTGACCCCAAGTGGGAGTCCACATACTTCTATTCATATGTGACCTTTTTAAAACCGCAAAGGTAGTGTTTCTCAGGAAGTCTGCGTTCATTCTCCCAAACCGTGAAATGGAGGGCGTGGATCAATTAAAAGCAACCCTAAAAGTAGCTAGGGTCATTTTCCTAAGGTGGCTTCCACCAATGGGAAGCTGCCACTTTGCTGTGCCCCAGAGAGGCTGACCTACTTCTGCTTCTGTGAGCCTGTAGTCTTGAAAGGTCATTAATCTAGCCTTGGCTCACGATGCTAGAATCTTGAGACTTCTATTTCTTAAATGTCAGAGGTGTGTCAGGTTGCCTTGTGAGATGTTGGTATCTCTATTCAGGTGTGCAGTGGTCAGGAGAGAGCTACATCAGTAACTTCCTTTCTCATGGAGACAGTCATCCACCCAAAGGAGCCAGTGACCCATATCACACACACACACACACACACACACACACACACACACACACACACACACAAAGAAAACACACACACACAAACGCACGCATGCACGCACACGTTACATGTGGATCTTTGCTGTGGATTAAAGAGACAAAGCCATCTCCCACTCACTCTCTTCTTGTCAAGTACAGGGACAAACAGGTCTGTGTTTGCTCTGAGGTTGACAGTGTCGGATGTACTTCCTGGCAGTAGAGTTGGAGAAAAACATGAAAGTCACAATTTCTGCTTGTCACTCTTTGCTGTGCCTCCTCCCTGTCTAGAGGATGAAATCTGAGCTCTTTGTTGTCACAGCCAGAGTCTTTCCCAGCTGCTTCTATTTTCTTCCCCAGCCCCACTCCTCATCTTTCACCAGGCTCACCTTTGACCTCTGAGAACCAGCCTTTCCTCATCTCCCTTGAAGGCCTTTATCAGCCTTCCTCTCCCACCTGGCTCATCCCTTCCAGCTTTTTAGGGTTCAACACATGCCTTTTGCAGGTGGCCTGCTTGATTCCCCTCTGCTGAGGGAAGGGTCTGTTTGGCATTCCCATAACAACTGGTGCTTGCAGCAGCTGGTTAACATCCTTTCCTGTAGCTGCCTTTCCTGGTTCGCCCATCTTCCCCTTCTCCTTCCCCTTCTTCATTTGCGTGCACTGTCCTTGTACAAAATGCAGTGCCGGAGATAAAAGATGTGATTCCATTGGACCACATGTTGGATGTCTTTCGTGTTCCCTGCAACCACTGTACTTAGTGTCCTAGACACCTGGCTGTGGGTTCTTGTTCTCTGGCTTCCTTTTGACCGTAGCCATTGAGAACATCAAAGGACAGAGGTGAGTGTGAAAACTTGAGAAAGTCACCTTCTTCCTAGATGTATGCCTAAGACATGCCTGTGTCACTCCTAACAATGTCTATGGGTCTTTTACCTGCAGTCACCTGTCTAGACTTTGGTGGTACTTGTTCACGTTATTCAGGCCTGGGTCATTGATTGACTCCACTATTGCTACTCCAGATGTGCACCCCATGCCTTGTCAATGTTTCTAAAGATCCAAGTCTGGGTATGTAGCCCTTCTACACACTATGTGTGTGTGTTCATTGTATATGTGTGTATGTATCCATATATATATATATATGTATGTGTATGCACATATACATGCATATGTACACACACATGCACATACATACCTACACACACACACACACACACACACACACACATATCCTTCCTGCTGAGACACCAAGGATGACCATTACCAAAATCTGTCTTTGACACTTCTCTTTTACTGTAACGTCAATTACATCTTCATCTGGTAAACCATGGCAGCCCCGTATCCCAGCAAGCTGTGTAACATGTACAGACTGGGGTCCAATAAGTGTGCTGAAAAGCCACTATTGAATTTTGTATTTCCAGGAGAAGGCACGACAAAAGTTGCTAATTCCAGGCAAGCACTCATTTCCTTTGCACATCATAGAGATGGGAAGGGATGGCAATTATTAGAGTGGAAATTTTCTTTTCCATTGTGGCAAGAGATAGCCATTATCTGTGTGAGCGAAAGACTCACGAATGGGCATAAGGAATCCACTGTACACCATCAGGCATCGAAAGTGCACTCTTTTGCTTTGAAATGAGATCATCCGCTCCTGGAAGCTCCCACTCCAACACCCATCCATCTAAAACTTCTCTCCAAGGACGCAGGTAAAATGCAATTTGTCTTTTAATAAGCCTCGAGAGTTTAGTTTAAAGATGCGATTACCCAGAAGGCAACAAGAGCTGTCTACAATTTCATCTGTCTCAAGAAAGACAGAGAGCAAGGCTTTATGGGATATTCTGGCATGTAAATTAGGCAGAAAATAGAAGTTGTGTGTGTGTGTGGGATCTATCCCTGACTGAATCTTATTCTAGTTAGGGTGTTCAGAAAATGGGGCTTCCTTCCTAAGTCTCCAACTGTTCTTCAGAATAGTAGCAGGCCAGTGTGTGGATGACATTTTTCTCCCTGGGTTTCATCATTGAATGCCTATGGCAAGATCAAGCCAGGACATCAAGGTTTACTGTCACTACTTTTGTGGCCTCTTTCTCATGTACCTTGAAGTCTTCTTATCCATCCTTATCACCTCACCCCATCTCCCTAGTCACTCCATTCTCCAAGGACATCTGACAATATCTCCTGACATCCTCGAACATTCCCACAGGCCAAGAGACACTGGCGTCGTGACCAGCAGACTGAGCTCTCATCTGTACAGAGAGCCCAGTCTCAGCAAGAAATGCAATGAACCTTGCACACTCCTCCAATTCAAGACTCCTGGGAGCATGCTTAGTGATGACTGAAGTTCTCCTTCAGGAAAAGAGGTACTCTGAAGCACCAAGGTCAAGATGTCCATGTGTTTATTCTTCCTGAAGCTCTTTCAGGCTTTCCTGTGTAGAAACATAGGGTCTTACCAAACCCACTTCTGCATGCTTAGAGCATCCAGAATTTATGAAACCTGCCGGGACATACGTCTTTGGTCATTTGCTGCTCATAGCTAAGTGCATTGTCTCATCTGCTCACAAGATAGGTTGTATTAGGATCCCAGTACATGAATGAAGAAACTAGGAGAGTCAGGGGTCTAGATGATGCATGAAAGAGTCATGACTCGAGGTGGGGTCCTTCGGATTTCAGACACTGATGGGCTGGTTATTCCTGCTTCTCTTACCATGAACTACTTATGTCTGGGGCTCTTCTGCTGGAGAAAAAGAAGAGTGGCACCAACAGCTAGAGCTCATATCTGAGTGATGCACTTGGGAAGTTGACTTCACTCCAAATAGCAAACCAAAGACAGGCACCCTGAAGGCAACAGATCCTGACAACTTGACATAGAGACCACACAATGACTTCTCCTTCTGCACATCTCCCTGAAAGTATAACATCTCCATCCAATAAGAGGCAAAAAAAAAAAAAAAACCCTTTAAGATAATTCCATTGCTGCTGTGGCAGTGTGGCCATGTAGCTTAGCTACGGCCACACCATTAGTTCATTTCATAAGCAACATTAACTCAGGGGAGTATCTGAATTGTTTACTTAAGTTCTCAACCCTTGAGGCTTTCAGCCAGTGTTCATTAACTGGAGGAATCTGTGACTTGATAGACAAATCTATCTTGACAGTGATGAGGTTGGGGAGATGGCATAGCAGGTAAAGTGGTTGCTGTGACAGTCTGGGGACCTGAGTTCAAATCCCGAGCACCCACATAAAAAGGTTGAGCATGGAAATTCAAATCTGTAATCTCAGTTCCAGGAAGGTGAGATAGGGGGATGCCAGAAGGTCACTGGCCAGCCAGTCTAGCCAAAGAAGTGAGCTCCAGGTCCAGTGAGGGACCCTGACTAAGAAATGAGGTAGAGGGCCACAGTGGAAGTCATCGGTCTATGTCTTCCATAGACTCATGCACATGTGCATGCCTGCACCTGTACAAACAAGGGCATATGTGCACACGGAGAGGTAAGTTGTAACATTTGTTGCCTTTTTTTCAGAGATTTTGCCTGTGATCAAGACTTGGTGATGGGCTTTGGGTTGCTCAAAAATCAATGTATTCCATTGATGCAAAGCCTCAATGTCCAGGAGCATATATATTGCACAAATAATTCTCCTGGTGTCCGTGTAATGAGGTCATAGCTCTTGATATATCACATACAAGACAGAGACTCAGATGAGAGACATCAGGATGAGCCTGAACCTTTTCCACAGACTCTCTTCAGGTCCTTCTTCTTGGGATGGGATGGAAGGCTGGTGTCTGATTGGTTGATAGCCTTTTATCAATCCAAGAGCAGACTCAGACTGGACGCTTTGCTGGTCAAGTCTGTGTGGAATTTCCTAACACTCTTTTTCTCTGTGCCAGCACACACCTTAGGTGGTCATCTCTGGAAGGCAAAGGCTGTGGTCTGCGGTCATGTTTGCCACCTAATATTTCCATGTAGATAAAGAGAGAACAGTAATCGAAAGAAGTGTGTTTGCTCTACTTATTACATTTGGTGCCCAGATGTGGGGAGTGACATAGGCGGCACAAACATGGGCCGAGTGTGAGTCAGGCTATCATTGCCATTGCTAAGAACAAAGATGGATGTGGCTTTGAATTCCAAGTTTATACCTCCCTGCCAGGCTGGCCTTCAACACATTATTGGCTCCCGTAAGCCTGGGTTCTTCCCGGGTGGAGTAGAGGGCACTGTGTGAGCAGCTTAATGAGATAATGCGTGAGTTGGCTTCCTTTATTCCCCGGCAGGTAGAACACACTCCAAATCCTGCTGCTGTCTGTTGTTTCTATTCTGTCTTCCTTCCTGTGGGCTGATGTCACTATTAGTTGAGTTGTTGACAAGCCCTGGTAATAATGCCAGAACTGAAGAGTCGACTCCCCTTCCTTCTGAACGGTCTGGTTTCATTATCTTCACCCTGGAGTGGCCTTGACCAGACAAGGAGTCCTGCTGGCCAATTACTGTCTGATGGCTGGGGAAGCCGACTGACTCTTCTCAGGTGATTTTTCATGGCAGGTGCTCCTCAACATCCTCCTGGTGTACAAATAATGACCTCACGCAAGAAGCCACTTCCTTTGGTGGGCAGTTGATAAGCCGTCTGATCCAGTGAGCTGTGGGAAATCATGCTGTCACAGCTGCAGGTGGCTTACTCGCATTTTGTGTGGTCAAGAAGGGTACCTGGTTGTCTGCCATAAACACTTCTGAGCTACAGCTGGTAGGGAAATGTTAGAACACATTGCTTTTCAATGAACCTGAAGCTTAGGGCACCTTGATAGCAAGGCTCTGAGTGAAATCTGGGCCTCAGAATTCTATCTCCTCCTTCCCATCCTCGTCCTTCTCCTTATAAATTGTTTTTTAAAGGTATGTTTGTTTTATTTTTTGCATTTTTATTAATTCATTCATATTACATCTCAATGGTTATCCCATCCCTTGGATCCTCCCATTCCTCCCTCCCTCCTGCTTTCACCCTATTCCCCTTCTCTATGACTGTGACTGAGGGGGACCTCCTCCCCTTGTATATGATCCTAGGGTATCAAGTCTCTTCTTGGTAGCCTGCTATCCTTCCTCTGAATGCCACCAGGCCTCCCCAATAAGGGGATGTGGTCAAATATGGGGCATCAGAGTTAGTGTGAAAGTCAGTCTCTACTCTCCACTCAACTGTTGAGAATGTCCTGTCCATTGACTAGATCTGGGTAGGGGTTTGATGCTTACTGCCCGTATTGTCCTTGGTTGGTGCCATAGTTTGAGCAGAACCCATGGGCCCAGATCCACCTGTCATAGTATTCTTCTTGTAGGTTTCTAGGACCCTCTGGATCCTTCTATTTCCCCATTCTCCCATACTTCTCTCACCTAGAGTCCCAGTAGGATGTCCTCCTCTCTATCCCACTTTCCTGGTAAGTGAAGACTTTCATTGGACATTCCCTTTAGGCTAGTGTCCAGTTATAAGTGAGTATATACCATTTGAATCTTTCTGCTTCTGGGTTAACTCACTCATTATGATCATTTCTGGTTCAATCCATTTGTCCACAAATTTAGGAAATTCCTTGTTTTTAATAGCTGAGTAGTATTCCATAGTGTAAATGTACCAGAGTTTCTTTATCCATTCTTCTACGTGGGACACTTAAGGCTATTTCCAGGTTCTGGCTATTATGAATAAGACTGCTATGAACATGGTTGAGCACATGCCCTTGTTGTGTGTTGGAGCATCTTCTGCGTATATTCCAAGGAGTGGAATAGCTGGGTTTTGAGGAAGCCCTATTCCCAGTTTTCTGAGAAAGTGCCCAGAATAGCTGGGTTTTGAGGAAGCCCTATTCCCAGTTTTCTGAGAAAGCGCCCAATAGATTTCCAAAGTGGTTGTACCAGTTTGCATTCCCACCAGAAATGAAGGAGTGGTCCTCTTTCTCCATGTCCTCGCCAGCATGTGGTGTCACTTGAATTTTTGATCTTAGATATTCTGATGGGTTTAAGATGGAATCTCAGAATTGTTTTTATTTGCATTTCACTGATGAGTAAGGTGGTTGAGCATTTCTTTAAGTGTTTCTCAGCCATTTGATATTCCTCTGTTGAGAATTCTCTGTTTAGTTCTGAGCCCCATTTCTCAATTGGGTTATTTGTTTTGGTGGTGTTTAATTTCTTGAGTCCTTTATGTATTTTGGATATTAGCCCTTTGTCAGATATAGGGTTAGTGAAGATCTTTTCCCAGTCTGCAGGCTGTCGCTTTGTTCTGTTGACAGTGTCTCCTGCCTTACAGAAGCTTCTCAGCCTCATGAGGTCCCATTTATTAATTGCTGATAAAGGTTTGTTTATTATATTGAGTGTATGAGTGCCTGCCTACATGTATCTGTGTATGCTACATATATGCCTGGTACTTGCAAAGACCAAAAGCAAGCACCAGATCCCTTGAGACTGGAGTTATGGAGATTGTAGGCCACCACGTGGAGGCTGGACTGAACTCACTGTGTACTCTGAGCTAGTTTCAAGCTCATGCTGGTCTTTGTGCTCTCAGTCCAGAAGCCTGGGCTTACAGATGTGCACCACCGTTCCCAGGAATCCCATTGTCTTATTGTTTCATCCCCTTTGCCCCTATGGTACTTCAAAAAGCAAGTTAGATCATGCTATCTCAAAAGTGATGGCATACCAGACATTGAAGACGTTTTGGGGGGGAGAAAAGGAAGCAGGGATTTGGAGAGGGACCCTGGGTCCTGAGGTCCCATGTGTCATCTGTGTGGGGTATATCAGTCAGAAGGAAGCAGGGATTTGGAGAGGGACCCTGGGCCCTGAGGTCCCATGTGTCATCTGCTTGGGGTATATCAGTCCATTTTCCAATGCCATATCCAAAATACCTGAGGCCAAGTAATTTATGAACAAAATGTAGAAGTTTTATTAACTTGTGGCTCTGGAGGCTGGGAAGTCTAAGGATATGTAAGCATCTGTCTGGCCTCTGGGGAGGCTCTGCCACTGCATTAAAATGTGACAGGGGCCTCACATGGAGAGACAGACACTAGCCTTGGCTTCTGTTCCTCTGATAAAACCACTCATGCCTTCCACGGAGCTCACCTCCCTCACTTTACCTAACCAATAACCTCCTAGAGTCCCACTTCCGAATACCACCAACATACCTAATAGGGGAGAAATTTGAACACAGGCCTTGCAGTGCATATTCACATCATAGCATGGGGGTGACAGTAAGGAGGGTGGAGTCAGAAGACTTCTCAGTGATCATGTCCATCTCCTTGGGAACAAAAGCTCCTCTGCTTCCATTGGTATCAAACAACTGGGCTCCACTCATGAACACAGGAGTTTGACTGCCATTGTCAGACAGGATATGACTTCAATTTAAGCAAGAGAGAAGATTTGCATTTCCTTGCCTCCACAGCTGCCCCACAATGACAGCCCCCAGCATCTCTCTTGCTGGTTATCAGTTGTTGGCAACTATGTTGTGTGACTTAAGAGGTTCCATGACCCAGAAGTCCATGTTGCTCCTCCACCACAGCCTTGATATTCATTCCCTAAGCACCTCCATGCACCACCACTAGGAAGCTTGAGTAAGGGATTACTTCTGGTACTTAAGGTCAACTGAAAGGTTCCTCATTTTCTTGCCCATGGCTATCAAATTTTGAGGAAAAAAATGATTCACTGGCTTGTATATGTACTTCTACGTGTGCTTTGTGTTTAAGGAGGTGGAGTCTCAACACGTAGCCCAAGATGATCTGCAACTCACAGCACAGGCCGGGGTGGCTTCTGCTCATGACCACTGCCCAGCTCTCAGGAGTGGAATGTTGGGACTGGGGGGGGGCCACCATACTGTTTTTATTTTGTCTATTTATTGTTACATGTGAAGCCTACTGTTGAGTGCTGAAAGGCAGGCAGGCCTCCCCTTGGGGGAATTTACAGTTTTGAAGGGACATCCATGAGTGAGCAATTGAGAAAAATGTAAAGAGTGCTGGCAAACTGTAGCCAGTGTTTTGGAAGACGAAAACCCAAAATGTTCTGGAGTGAATAATCAGGACTCATCTTCTCTGGAATGATAATTTGCAAGACTCTTTGAGCCAAGATTCTTACAGCAGGGTCCCTGAGAGACAGATGAACAGGGATGCTGGAGTACTAGACAGACAGGGATGCTAGAGTACTAGGCAGACAGGGATGCTGGAGTACTAGACAGACAGGGATGCTAGAGTACTAGACAGGGATGCTAGAGTACTAGACAGAGATGCTGGAGTACTAGACAGGGATGCTGGAGTACTAGACACAGATGCTGGAGTACTAGACAGGGATGACAGACAGGTATGCTGGAGTACTAGACAGACAGGGATGCTGGAGTACTAGACAGGGATGCTGGAGTATTAGACAGACAGGGACGCTGGAGTACTAGACAGTCAAAGAAATGGAAAAGTCGTAACTGCATGCAACTGTGTGAGAGGGACTTAGACATGTATAGTGGAGTGAAAAGGTAAACCTTTTATGATGCCATTTTAATAAAATCAAACCCAAGAAAAATAAGCAATGTATGATTTCAAGCTGCGTACATAGGGATAAAACCACATTTACAAAAAGCAGGCTGGGAGAAACCAGAATTCAAAGTGACCTACACCAGGAGGCTAAGAAAGGGAGGGGAAAATATGAGTCCATTCAAGGTAAGTTCTCGTCAGGTGAGTGGTAGGCTCATACAGGTTGCTTACATATGCGCTAGATGTATTTTCAGATACATCGATATTGCCTGATACAGCACATTTTAATACCATAGGCGCCTGTAAGCCAGGTTCCTGCAGACTCCTGGCAGGTCCAAGGTGGGCTTGGGCTGGGTGAATCCATGGTGAGCTGCAGAGTACTTGTCTGCCTTCAGGGGACGCCCTGACCCGGCCACAGCTCAGGTTGCCTAGCCGACTTCAGGCCCAACACTCACAGTTTCCGGGAGTTTTGTAAAGAAGCTGACACCTGTGCTTATATAAGCAGTATCTCAAATTTCAAATGTTGGCGGCCGTTTCCAACTTTAAAGACTCTGCACTCAGAGGAGGGATAGCAAGTTACCAAGAAGAGACTCGATATCCTAAGAGCATATATAGGGGGAGGAGGTCTCCCTCAATCACAGACATAGGGGAGGGGAGAAGGGGGAAGTGGGAGGGAGGGAAGAATGGGAGGAAACAGGGGAAGGGCTAACAATCGAGATGTAATACGAATAAATTAATAATAAAAAAAAAAGACTCTGCAGAGGAGAATACTACTTTGGGAGTGGGGGGACATGTTCAGCCCCTGAAAGGAAGCACTGAGAGCAAACCGTGATTCTAAGCCCACACGAAATGAGAATGTCTAATTTTACTTTGACCATATTGTCCCACTCTGAAGTCAGGCAGGAAACTCATCCTCCTCCCGCATCTCCATCCAGGGAGTGAGCCAGTGAGCTATTTCCAACCTGCCGCCCTCTGGGTGGCTGCACAGCTCTCACCTGCACTTCGCACCTCTAACTTTGGAATGTGTGAAGGTGGTGTGAGCCCAGGGGAGTGGGGGCTGCAGCCAGCCTGTGCCTGTGCCCCAGCACACTCTCTGTGCCCTCTGCCAGCTTGCAGGCATGTTTTCAACACACTCATAAGGGTTCCGGGGGAGGAATGGGTGATCTTAGCTGGTAAGACCTACGCCATGCTGACCACTGCTGGGGTGGAAGGCTTTCCATAGAGGAAAGTATTATGCAAAATCTACAAACACACACACACACACACACACACACACACACACACACGTACGCACGCACACGCACGTGTGTGCATGGTATGAAAGTAAAAAGGAGACTAAGGGGAGCACCTAAAGTAGTGGGGAACAAAAGAGAGTCTTATGCACAATCTAGATTTAGCTATGAATGTACTTGTGGATACAAGCACACATATGTACGTGCATGTGTATAAATGCACATACATATGTGTATACATACATGTGCGTATATGACATGTGAGCAGAAAGGGGCTATTCAGAAGGAGGAAGGAGACCAGGGACAGAGGAGAAAGAGTGATGAGGCAAAGTATAATTACTAGGATCTGGGGAGACAGCTTAGTTGGTGGAGTGTTTGCTGTGCAGACATGAGAAACTGAGTGCATCCTCCCAGAGTCCGTGAAGAAGCCAGGAGCAGCAGTCTATGCACCTGCAATCCCAAAGCTGGGGAAATGGAGACATGGGTGTCCCTGAAGCCTGCTGGTCAGTCAGTCCAGCTGAGCCCGTCAGTTCCTGGTTCAGTGAGAGACTCAGTGTCAGGTGGAGAGTGATTGGGGAAGCCACCCGATGTCAACCTCAGTGCACACGTGTTCACACCTGAGCACACGTGCGCATACACATACACACACACACTCAAAACTGCAATGATTATACATGCATAATAATGTAATGATGAGATTCATCCTTGTGAGTTGATTGCTAACACAATGAATGCAGAGTAAATAGACAATTAAATGGCATGCTGTCTACCTATGCTCCACCGCAGTATGGCTGGGAGAATCGCTATGAATCCAGAAGTTCTCAGCTGAGATCTACCCCATGCCCCAGTCACCTGGAGATATCTGAAGATATTTTGGGCTGTCCCAACTGGAACAAAGACATGATTCAAAATTTGAGGAGCTCGCCCCAAATCACTGGTGGTGGATGGAGACCAGCATCACAGCTAAATACCTGCTGTTGTACAGAACAGCATCTTTTCTTGCCCCAACACTACAGTGAAGAATTATCCCACTGAGCCCAGAAACTGCCCCCACCACTCACCCCCACTGAAAGATAAATAAAGCTATGAGCTGCCCTACCACTGTGAGTTATGAAAGGTGTGTGTTGGGGGCAGGGCACAGAGAGAGGTGTGAGGAACATGAATTTACAAGACGTGCCCTTTAGCTGGAGCTGGGATTTGTGGCCACTCTTTTTGGTTTTATTAAAGCATAATGCTCACAAGCAGGAACGGAGATTTGTTATTCTAAGACAGTTGCAAACCAAGGCGCGTTATTGTATAATCTGGCATTTCCCCCACCAGGGAGCTATGGCGCATTACTCACGAGTGACAGAACCAACGAGCTTCATCTCCCAGGAGGCCACTGCGTCTGCTTAAAGGGAGCAGGCACCACATAGAGCCGCCCACCGCCCCATGGAGGAATGCAGGCAGAAGGTAGGTGAGCTACGTACGTGTCCATCACGGAGGTGAGGTGGGGGTGAACCAGACATTAATTCTATGCCTTTATCCACTGGTACCCACAAAAAGGAGAGGGTCAAGTCTGTCTGTGTGCCAGGAGCAATACCACAGGTCATGAAGGAGGCACCTGATTGGGAGTCAAAGCTTCAACTCAGTAACTACCATTAGGGGAGTCCCCGCTGTGCCTCGGTTTCTTATCACACCTGTGACATTGGGCTAAGAGCTTGGCTTTTGACTCTCTTGAACCTTGCTCTCTCTGAACCTGTTTTCTCACTGAAATAGTGAGCATACGGGGAGGGAACACTCAGCGGTTAAGAGCTAAGAGTGTACACTGCTCTTGCAAAGAACATGTTTGGTTCTTAGCACCCATGTGATGTGGCTTATAATTGCTTGCAACTCTAGCTCCAGGGAATCTGATGCCCTCTTCTGGCCTCTCAGGGCACATTCAATTCTATGTGCATGGATGTGTGTGTGTGTGTGTGCACGCACACACACACACACACAGAGTTTTAAAAAGTCTTAAGGTTAGTAATCATTAACTCAAAACATTACTGTCGTGGTCAGAAAGACAAAGATTGTCCAGCGGATGTGAAGGACTCAATAGGCTTTTGGTTTCTTTTTAGAATCCTCTCCCTCTTTTTAGTATCCAAGAATCAAAGAATCTGTGTGGCTGTTGTCTGGAGATCACAGAACGGGTGTCAGTTGAACTGGGATCACAAATAGAAAAGCACTCTAAAAAATTCAATATGCTCTATCAAATCACATAATGAAACCAACGTGAACATCAACGTTACATTTATTGTGTGGATCCTTAGAAAGCAGGAAAATGTTGCAGCTTGTGATGCCTACGGCTCAGACGAGAAAACACCTGCAAGCTGCTTTCGTGCAAACCTTTCATTTTACCAAAAGGGAAGAAACTGAGGTGAGTAGGAAAATCTCCAAGACTCCTACCCAGCACAAAACCTATGGCCCTGGGTAGTGAAAGGGGAAAACACCGGGCAGGGAAAATGTGAGTAGGGACACTTTGACACATGGGAAATCTTGCTGCAATGTAACAATTGTTAGCCTTGAATTAACCATAACTGGAGAGGTGATGGGTTTCCATGCGTTCCTCCAAGGAGCTAACACATATGGAAGGCATATATAGTTTCCATGTTACTTGTAATATACCTTGTCATCCTGAAAATCATGGCGGGGACACTGAAGACTTCAGAGAAAGGCATCACTATATCATTGTATTCCTGAGTACACATGAACAAATAACTCCTCACTGTGAGACAGGAAATCGGTGACGGGCCATAAAAAGACTGCACCAAAGTCCTCCTTGGTGAGCTAATGAGTTTATTGGGGTTACTTGCAGAAACAGGGATGACTCAATGGCAACTGTATCATTGAAAGGCCACCACAGGGTGGGTGACAAGTCAAGGAAGCTGCAACCCTGGAGCTGTATGCACAGTTTGTCAGAAAATCTCCTCTCCATGTCATCCTCACTCCTTATATAATCTTGACGGTGCTTGTGCATCTGATAAGTTCCAGGGTCTTCCTGAGACTTGTGAGTTGTTTTTGCTTTCTGAGTCTTTAGAGGCTTCCCCTTCAGGGTGTTTTTAATTAGGAGGAAGGGTCTAAATATGAACCATCTAGTTCTGGGCATCACAGGGGAAGTCTTGGACAGGGGACAGTCTTGGCATTCCTGCACCAGAATTCCTTGCAGGCCTCATGGATAGACATGGACACACAGGCTGCTGGTCCCACCCCTCAGGGGCCTGGTCTCTAGCTCTGTATTTTACATCCCTGATGCAAGGTAATTGTTGTTGTTGTTGTTGTTGCTGCTGCTGCTGCTGCTGCTGCTGCTATTGCTTGTGGTTCAGGGACCACAGTTTAGCATTACTATCACAGGTGAGGATGGCTTACTTTGGTTGATGGTGTTTGGGACTGGGTGATGCTCAGCTTTGGAGGGTACAGCACTACATCTCTCAGCATCTCTGAAGCAGAAAAGCCCAAAATGCCTCTGGGCATCTCTCAGTGCTCTCTGTGAACTTCAGTTCCCCCTCACTGAGAGCCTGCGTTTGGAGATGGCATGACCCAGAATCCAGTCCTAGTCCCTTAGCATCACACAGTACTCAGAAGGCCAAGGCAGAAAGGGATTGTGAATTTGAAGGCAGCCTAGGCTACCCTCAGCTAAACTTTGTCTCAAATAAATGATAACAAAATCAGGTATAAAACAGTAATCTGCAATTCTCTTTTCCAGCTGTGTTCTAGAAGCCAGCAGTGGAGTCTGGAGTGCAGCTAGATGCCCAACAACTGCTGCTGGAGAGTGATAGATGCTGGCAGGCGCGAGGGATCACAGATTTTTCTTTGCCTGTCAGCTCTTGAAAATACCCAGCAATCCCAAAATGAATTTCCACTAATCTGACAGTTTTGCCTCGCCTGACATGACGTACTGTATATTCAGTGGTCAGTGGGGACTATTTAATTGCAGTTAAGTCTGTACTGCTCACTGTGCCATTGAAAATGGAGCTTTGTGGAATCTGGTTAAACTTTCTGACGCTGCGGGCCCAGATGGGTGGGTGGAACACAATCCTGTGCTTTTGAAGCTTTCTACCTGGAAGCACTCGCTAATTAATTTTTACTGGCTAGCTGCTTTAATTCCTTCATTTTTGAGATTCATAAGTATCCAAATCAAAACTCAAGTTGAATTGCTCTGTAGTAGGTAGAAGGTTCTGGGCATCAGATAAAACCGGCACAGACTTACACATGGATTAAAATGAAAGAGAAGACAGAGTGGCATAACGCATAACATTTGTGACTACTGTCTGAATGACTGACAGTTTTCAAGGATCATCTGACTTTGTTCTTACAACATTCCAAAGAGAAAGGGACAATTTTTGCCTTCCTTTGACAGCTTTGAAAGCAGGCTAAGAGATTGAAAAGAATTGCCAGAGATCTGTAGCAGGGCAGGGCAGGGCAGGGCAGGATGTGAGGTCAGGTGTGTGCTGTAGCAGCATACAGCTTCCAAATACGTTAGCCAGAATTTGGGCTAGAGTGCTTACTGGTTTACAGGCAGTGAAACTAGGATCTAGAGCTCTCCAAGCATCTTGCTCTGAATGAAGTCTCTTCAAACTCAATGAGTTATCTTACAGTGATTCATAAGCCACGTGGTGCCACACATCCCACTATGTCATATTTAACTGGGATCTTCAGACACTTCTGTTATGTGGTGCAGATAACTCAAGAACAGTTTTGATAAGTATTCTGGATTGCAGACAAATCTAATGGTATATTTCTCCAAGATAGTCACACATGTCCCCGTGAGGTGTAAACACCTGAGCAGTGAAGACTTATACGGACCCGCCCATTCACTATTAACTTTCTCCCTGTGGCAACTATTATTCCAGATGCTGGAAATACAACCAGGAAGAAGTTAGTCACGAGTTCCCTGTTCTCACAGAGTTTGCGTGCTAGTGGGCAGCAGTGGTTGGTTGACTAGATAAACAAGAGAAATATGCCATGCATCAGGTGGTAAACTGAGACAGTTTTTTTTAAAAAAAAAAGGCCGAGAAAGGGAAAAGGGAGGGCTGGAATGCAGATCAAGCTTACTGACAGAGCAGGTAACATTTGAACAGACGCGTAGGATGGGATGTGAGGAACAAGCAATTTGAGTACACGGAGAACGAGGCCATTCGGGGAGAAGAGGCAGCTAATGTGAAGTGTCCGTGCCTGGTGAAGGAACACCGAGCAACTCCACGGGATGAGAAGCCTGGCGCCTTTGTGCTATTGTTCTTAAAACACTAACAGCCTAAGGTACAGTCGACATGCAATTAATTGTACCTATTAAAGCACATAATTTGATGCATATTGCTATAGGAGGGTGCTCATGAACCGTCTCCACTGTCAGAATAACATATAAATTCATCACTTCCAGGAGTTTCCTTGGTGACCACTGACTCCACTCTTCCTATGCAACTGCCACTCAGCTACATAACTGTGACTTAGTTTGCATTTTGGAGACCTCTCCAGAATTCTGTTCGCCCAACATCCTTTCTTGTTTGGCCTCCATTACTCTGCACGGTCACTTTTTCTTTGTCCCTGGTGTGCGCATTCATGCTTTGCTTCACCTTATTGCTAAATATTCTTAGATCATGTAGATACTCTACAGGGTACCTGCCCTTCCGTCTGTGGCTGAACTTTTGAGCCATTACTGATTTGAGGCTTCTAGAAACAAATTTCTGTGAATGTTGTCAGCCAAGTCTTTTTGTGTATATGTGTCTCCAGGAAAGGCTCATGGGTGGATATCTGGATTAGAAAACATAGGTTTTAGCTGGGTGTGGTGTAGCACATCTTTAATCCCAGCACATGGGAGGCAGAGGCAGAGATATCTATGAGTTCAAGGCCAGCCAGGTCTACAAAGAGAGTTCCAGGACAACCAGGGCTACACAGAGAAACCCTGTTTAAAAAAACAAAAAGAAAGAAAGGAATGAAGAAAGAGAGAAAGAGAAAGAAAGAATGAGAAAAAGAAAATGTAGCTTTAGTGTTTCTATAAGCTGAAAATTTGTTCCCCAAATGCATGTGCCATTTTATACTCATCCAGCCTGGTGCGAGAGATGCAGTAATTTTCAATCGTCTTCAGAATCTGGGAGCACCAGCCTTCTGTTTCAGATACTGCAAAAGTGTGGGAATTGGGGAGATGGCTCACTTGGCTAAAGTGTCGGCCCATGAGGACCAGAGTTTAGAACCATGGAAAGCGGAGCCCATGATGTCTGCAACCCCAAGTCAGAACAAAGGGCTGTCAGAGGCCATAGGGCTCTCTGGCCAGTTAGTTTAGCTGATTTGGTGGGCTCCAGTTTTAGTGAGCAAGCCTGTCTCAAAAGACTAAGGTGGGCAATAAACAAGGGCACTATTCCATGCCACCTGTGGCCCCTGCACCCACTTATGCACACAGAGACAATACACACAGAACAGACACACACACACAGAGACAAATACACACACACAAACAGATACACACACACACACACACACACACACACACACACACACACACACCTGCATGCACACATCAACACACTCCAAAGAGAAAACTTACGCAGGAACCTTTTCCCTTTACTCTCTCTAATGACCATCAGTGGTGATGTGCGGGCTCACGGACATCCCACAGCTTCTCTGCTCTCCTGGCCTCTCTGTTCAACTCCTCTGTCCGTTGTTGGCATCTATCTGCTATTTTTTTTCTTTTTTGTCATATGCACATTTTATAAATTCTTTTCCATATTAGGTTTGTCTTCAGCTCCCAACCACTGTCTTTTAAGTTTAATCAAGTATAATTTAGCACTTTTTGCCACCACTTATAATCCCCACTCTGAGTATCACACATAAGAATTCTCTGCTTTTGTATCTTTAAAAAATTTGATTTTTACCTCTCACCAAGCACAAGAGAATGTACACCAATGTTTCTTTATGTATACTGTCTGCTTATGCAGTCAGGCTTCTTTCTTTCCAAGTGGTGGCCATGGGTAGTGGTTTGCTGACAACTGGACTAGAAAGCCTGGTTTTCAGGGTCTGCTGTTGACATTGCAGACCTCTCAGTCTTTGCTGAACTACGGCTGGGGTGGAGGTTACAGCTGCTTTGGTGGAGGACTTGGTGACTTATAGACTCTCTTCTCTGATCACCCACTCATTACAAGTCCAACTCTAGAGCATTCCTCCTCCCCTTAACTTTCCAACTGTAGACACAAGGGATTCTGCTAGGTTTTCTGTGCTCCTGCCGAGTCCCGGACTGGGCTGTAGGCATATGAATGGCAGTATGGTCTCTTCAACAGGGTTAGGACTGGGCTGGAACAAGAGCTCCAGCCAGGACACAGCATTTGAGAGGAATGTGTTCGGGAACGTGCAGGTGTTAAGACTCCACTTGTGTAGCATGGGGAGCACGTCTCCCCTTCCCTGTCTTTCTCACCCTAGCCCTGGCTTTAACCTTCGAAGACTGCTTTGAGCCACCTCTGTGCCTCTCACCTCTGACCATGTGGTCGAAACACCTGGATCCATCATTGTGACAAGTTCCCACATGATGTTCACGTTGCTGGCCCAAGGACCAGTCTTGTACTGGGGGAAACAATGTGTTTACTTTGCCCAAAGGAGTAGCACAACTCCATCTGTCTTCCAGTGGGACTTTATCCCTGCACTCAAGGTCTCCACTCAATTAGAAGAGATCTGGAAATCTGGGACATGAGACAGCCTTCTCGTTCTTTAGCATTACATAGCTTTGTGAAGTTTCTTTGGGAATCACAGAGCCAAACATGGCCATTTGAGATCCAGATTGCTCCCTGCAACCCAACTTGCTGTAGATAGTACCAGGAATTCTTTTTACAGCTTTGCACCTAGGAAATGGGCAGGAAATTAGGAGCAAAGTCGACCTCCCTGTTTCCTACCCAACTGCTGCCCTACGTCAGAGATACACTAGGACACGTTTTAATCTGGTAGGGTTTCAAGTCTTAGGGATGCTTGCCTGCCTTGAAGGCTCACTCAGCTCCTATAATCACGTCTTCCTTTTATTTCTCTCACTCTGTCCTCTCTGTTAAATTTAAAGGGAAATTGATCCCTTCTCTCCATTTCACAGCTCTTACTGTACCACAGTTCTCGGAAATGGAGATCAATTCTCCTCTTGCTTTCCACCCATAAGAGTCAGAACAGACTTCATCCACCTCTGTGGTGGTTTGAATAAGAATGTCCCCCACAGGGTCCTGTATTAAACACTTGGTCTCCAGTTGGTAGCACTGTTGGGAGACGTTAAGGTGTGGTCTTGTTGGAGGACATCCTCCAGGAATTTCCAATTTGTAGTTTGTCTTTCTGTCTGCTTTGTGTTTCTGTTTGAGACGTGAGCATTTGGCTCCCTGCTCCTGCTGCCATGCCTCCCCTCTGCCATCATGGACTCTGGAACCAGGAGGCCAAATAAACCTTGTAAGTGGTCGCTAGTCATATTGTCTTATCACAACAACAGAAAAGTAGCTCACAGCATCTTCCTACCCTTATGGGACCCTGGCATCCTCCTGGATGATCAGATGCTCTACTATACAGACACCTATGATGAGTGCAGAAGTGTACATGACCCACTGCCTAGCCCAGTGTGAATGACTGAGCGGATACAGCAGCATCACTAAGGAACAACACTTCCTTAGTGTCCACTCTCCCCAGAACAGGGCTTTAGGGACCAGCTTTACTGAATTATCATATCTCCATAAGAGTGAGAGGCACAGAGAGCCTGACAGAATGTTCTGGAAGCCACAGAGTCTTGCAGTAGTGAAGCTGGAATCTCATCTATCAATCAGGCTGCAGAGATGAGCACAGCCTGGGAGCCTGGAGCCACTGTGGTTCTTTTTGAGATTCACCAAGTGAGCCTCAAAACACAAGGCCAGTGATGAGAGGGAGGACAAAGAACAGAAACAGGACTGAGAGACAAGGGAGAGTCCAGGCTCCAGCCATTGGTCCATCCTGCATCATTTCATTATGTGTTCAGACTGGACCTGCTGATCATAGAACCCACTTTTGGGAAAACTGAGCTACAATGAATTTTATTTGACATGTGTGTGTGTGTGTGTGTGTGTGTGTGTGTGTGTGTGTGTGTGTTGCATGTATACACGTGTGTGTGCACTCATTTGTGCATGTGGAAGCCAAAGGTCCACATTTACTGTCTTCTATCTTTTATCCACTCCGTCCCCCCCCTTTTTTTTGAGGTAATTTCTCACTGAACCTAGAGTCTAATGATTTGGTTTAACTGGATGTCCAGTGAGATCTCAGGATGCTCCTGCCTCTACTTCCTGAGAGCAGGATTGTAGACGTGTGCCAGTGTACCAAGCATTTTACATGTGTGCCAAGGGTCTGAACTCTGGTCTGTGTACTTGTGTGGGAAGAACATTTTCAACCGAGCCATCTTCTCAGCCCCATCTCCTTTCCACTTTGAACTGGGTATCACCACAAAATGTAGAGACATGCATATACCTATGTATATATGTAAATTGCCTATATGCATATACCTATGTGTATATGTAAATGGAGGAATGAATGAATATGTAACTCTACAAGTAAGAGACTGGTTTGGACAAAATCTCCGTTATGTCTGCAGGTGACTGGTGGTGGCATTGGCAGCCATCTGCTTCGTGAAGCTTTCTTCCGTCTTGGACCTTTGTGGGTGGAAACATCAGACACTGAACATTCTCTGTGTGTAACACCGGCTCTTAATGCTTCTGAGAGCCTGAACACATTACCAAGTCTAAACTCACAGTAAGCAGTTACGTTCTCGTGACAGACGGATTTCCAGCTTCAAATAGCAGAAGAGAGGGCTCTGTTTTAACTTCCTTCCCACTTTACTTACATTTCAATATCTTGGTAGAGCTGTTACATGAAATTGATCCCTCAGCTTTAGGTAACAGAGCATTTTCGGCACCGTTATGCACCATTATGGAATGCACTGTTATTTGTCACTTTGTCATGACACCCAGCCCAAGCTTCTCTCTTGCTAATAAACCTCGCTTTGGTTTTGGGTGGCAACGTGCTCAGACCTGGGAGCGATGACAGTAATGGCTGTAACTCACGTACTTCTTTCTGTGTCCTGCACACCCACTTAGAACGTGTACACATGCTTCGTGCCCCCACTGCCCCTGGATTCTACACAGCTAAGGGTGGCCATGATGCCCACCTCTGCCCAGCGAGAGGCTTGCTGTCAGGGGGACAGGGTGAGGAGGTACTTCTAGGCCACATTTGCAAATGTGGAGAATTGATTCAATGCTTCAGTGGCCACGGATTATCCCTCTAGATTCCTGGAATGGGGACAGTGGGGAACCACCACACAGGATTGGTATGAATGTCAGAGAGCTGATACATATGACACACTCAAGGTCAATGGCTTTACCAGTAATCGTCAATGCACGGTGTCTGAACCCCTAAGGGAAACCTGGCAACTTGATGCTCAAATTGAGGAAGGAGGGAGGAGGGAGGTACTTCCAGCACCCAGGGAGCAGAGCCTGGTGGTGTTGCTGAAATGCTCTACAATGCACCTCACCGTGTCAGTGGTGCAGACTTCAGGAAGCCTGGCCTAGCCGAGTGACTGTGTTACTCAGGAGATAATGAGCTCTTGGAGACCATCTAGAAAGCCATAAACTCCATGAAGGCGTGGAGAATGTCTTCCTGGTTTCCTGTTGGATCCTTGGAGTTCAGGTCACTGCTGGGCACGTGGCCGACTCAATAAATATGTGCTACATATGTGAGTAATAGAGGGCATGACTCCGGAGACTTTAGGGATTCCTCATTCCCCTCTGTGGAGTAGCATATGCAGTTAACCCTTTCCTCCCTTAGTTAGGGTGTGTGACCACTCCAAGTCTCCTCTCTGGTTAGTGTGTGTGTGATTACTCCTTTCCCTGCCCTGATTTCTCTCTGCTTGAGTCTCAGTCTTGATCATAGAAGACTGTGGAAGGCAGTCATCACTGTGGCATCCCCTGTGCTAGTGGAAGAGAGACAAGCCAGAAGCAATCTCTGTCTCTGTGACATTTTTGGCCACTGCACCGGCCTGAATAACCTGACGCACACACATTGTCCGGTTCAAAAATGACTGAGGAGCTGGAGAGGTTGCTCAGCGGATAAGAGCACTGGCTGCTCTTCCAGAAGGTTCTGTTAGATTCCCAGCACCCACATGGCAGTCCACAACTGTTTGTAAGACCTGTTTTGGGGGGATTGGATGCCCTTTCCCCACCTTTATAGGCACTTACATAATGCAGAGCACATGTATGCATGCATACATACATATATACACACAAACCTACACATAAAAATTTAAAACATGACTCCATTAAGACACTCGTAGTCAAGTGTCTGCGGCCACCAGGCCGACACAGCCTTAGCTGACGGCAAGGAAAGCAGTCTCTCTTTAGATAATGTCATCATTCGACAGCTCATGCCCACTGAGGAAACCAGTGCCAACGGTTGGTTTGTTTGCCTCAAAGGACTCAGCTTATCACAAATACATGAAAATAAAGCATTTCATTGAGCAAGTGTTGTACAATATTGGAGCGCTGGTATCAAACGCATTAACTAAAGCAACACAGTTGCTCCTGTTTTTTGGAAGTGTGAAGTGACTCAGAATCTATTTTTTTTATTTTTTCTTTTTAAAATTTAATTAATTTATTCAGATTACATCCCAATTGCTATCCTCTCATTTGTATCTTCCCATTCCCCCTCCCTCCCTCTTTCACCCTATTCCCCTCTCCTAGGTCTGTGACAGAAGAGGACCTCCTTCCCCACCTTATGGCCACAGCCTATCAAATTTCATCTTGGTAGCCTGCTCATCCTTTCTCTGCGTGCCACCAGAATTTTACTGCAGCATAGTCCTTAACATGTCCACAGCATGGTCTTCTAACCCACCTGCTAAGTGCCTCACATACCTTTGAGAGGGAGTGTATGCTAGAGAAGAAATAGACCATAGCTAGGCCTAGGAGTCTTAAGGAGTCAAGCATCTGGAAGGAATGTGGACATCACCTACTGTGTACCAGGCAGTGACAGGAGGCATAGTCCTCCATGGTACTTACTAAGCATCTCTAAGCTGCTTGGGCTCAGGAAACGGCTTCTCAGGAGGTCTGTCTGAGGTGTGGAGTCTGTGTTCTGCAGCGGCCACACACTCATATTCCTAGCTGCTCGCCTGCCATGCAGTACTGAAAGACTTGACTTCTCCACTACCAAGAAGGCACAAAATTAGTATTAGCTTTCTGAATTATTTTGGGAATTAAATGAGATCATAAATGCAAAATAAAATTAGCCTCAAATATTTGAAGGCTTCTGTCAGTAAAAGAAAGAGGAAAATGTAGAAAATTACTTTGTGTGTAGGCAAAGCTTTATCTTTTGATGGCTCCTGACTTCGGAAACTTGAGCCTTTTATGTTCTTTGTTGGTCCAAGTGCTTGAAGGCACGCCAGGTATTTTCTGAATAAACTGAAAGGACCCCCCCCCCCGACCTCGTAAGTTTGATTTGTGGTTAAAATTAGGAACAACCTGCTCGTTAGCTTCACTAGAGATTATAAAATGTAAAGAACAGAAGAAACATTAAGGTTCACAGTTTGGAGGGGTTTGTCCTTTGGGCCTGTGATGAGGCAGTTTGTCATAAAAGAAGCATTTGGTGGCCGAACCCTACTCACCTTATGGCTCAGAAGCAAACAGGGATGTAAGGAACCAAGGTTAGAAAAGGAAAGATTTTCTGATACAGGTTCCAACATGGCCGAGTCCTCAGCCCATCACGGTAAGACAGAAACCACATGCAAGTGACCACGCATTGTGGGATTCCGTGAACAGAAATGGTCCAGAGAAGGCAGACATGTACAGATAAAGGATAGACCAGTGGTTGCTGTACCTGCTGTCTCATGTTCACCAGCATGACAGGAGTCTGGAGCCAGCCATGAAGAGGAACAGCAATAGAGAATCATCTCCACCTCACTGGCCTATAGGAGAGTCTACGAGGTAGTTCTCCATTAAAGACTGATGTGGGAGTGCCCAGCCCACTGTGGTCCTGTGTTGTATAAGAAAGCAGGCTGAGCAAGCCATGATGAATGAGCAAGCCCGTAAGCATCACCCCTCCAGGGCCTCTGCATTAGTTCCTGTCTCCAGGTTCCTGCTTTCAGTTTCTTCAATGATGGACTGTGACCTGCCAACCAAATAAGCCCTTTCTTCCCCAAATTGATCTTATTTGGTGTTTTATCACAGCAAATAGAGATGCTAGCTAGAACAGCTAGGTTTGTGGATAAGGAAAAAATGTCCTGCTGCCAGTGGATATAAGGGATATTTTTGAGGTGCTGAAGTATTCTATTACCAATCTTTTATACATAGAACTATAATATATAACTACGTATATATTTAACTACATGTGTATCCACACTATATGTATATGTATGTATAAATTATACATATCTTGTGATGTGCTTGTTGTTACGCAGATTTGCACATTTACTGAAAAATCAGTGCAATGGATACGTCTTATGTTATATAAATTATACCTTAAGGGCTTAAAAAAGAATGTGCTTCAGAGTGAAACCCCCTTTC
Source organism: Acomys percivali (assembly GCA_907169655.1). Lineage (NCBI taxonomy): Eukaryota > Metazoa > Chordata > Mammalia > Rodentia > Muridae > Acomys > Acomys percivali. Next base: position 65,523,954 of record OU015742.1, on the reverse strand, counting down.
AAGCACCCAGGTTCCAGGTTTTTAGGCAGTGTGTAGTCTCTGTCAGTTATCTGGCTCATAAAGACATTGTTCTACGTTTCGCCCCCTTGCTGTGACACAGTACTGACCAAAAATAAGTTAGGAGAGAAAAGAGTTGCTGTGGCATACACGCCCAGGTCACAGTCTTTCGCAGGGCAGGAAGCTGAAACCCATGTGTTCACTGTCTTGTCATGCTCCGCTTCTAACACAGCCCCGGCCCTCGTGCCTGGGAATGGAGCCACTCACAGTGGGCTCAGCCCTCCTAAGTCAGCCATGAGCTAAGTAGTCTCTCACAGACATGGCCACAGGCCTGTGTGTTCCAGGCAATTCCTCAGTTGAGAGTCCCTTACCCCAGGTAATATTAGGTTGTGTTAAGTTGGCAATTAAGAAAAAAAAATCTTTTTTTTTTTTTTTTTTTTTGGTTTTTTGAGACAGGGTCTCCCTATGTAGCCTTGGCTGTCCTGGACTCGCTTTGTAGACCAGGCTGGCCTCGAACACACAGCGATCCGCCTGCCTCTGCCTCCCAAGTGCTGGGATTAAAGGCGTGCGCCACCACGCCCGGCCAAGAAAAAAAAATCTTGACAAATAGTTTCTGGTCAAGTCAAATGGAATGTTAGTTCAACTAAGCTGAGGAGTGAGTTTGATAGAGCTTCTAGCAATGTTGGATACTAGAAAGGGTTTGGATATGTTTGAACCTCGCTTAGGCCAAGGGCTCTAACTTCTGGGCCCCCTCGTAAAAAGTGTTTCGTACTTTGCACAGCATAACTTCATTTACTTACAGAAAACTTTTGCGGTTTTTATCACAAAGATTATCTGACTAGAAACCCACCAGGGTGGTTTGATGAGAATAGCTCCCATGGGCTCATATATTTTGAATACTTGATGCCCAGTAGGTGGTAGGACTGTTTTAGAAAGGTTAGGAGGTGTGGTCCTGTTGAAGGGGGTGTGGCCTTGTTGGAATAGGTACGTCATTGAGGGTGGGCTTTGAGGTCTCTCTCTGCCTCATGGTTGTGTCTCAAGATGTGATCTCTCAGCTACTTCTCCAGCACCGTGCCTGCCTGCTGCCATGCTCGCCCACCATGATGGTCATGAACTCACCCTCTGGAACTGTGAGCCCCCAATAACTTCTTTCTCCTTGAGTTGTCTTGGTCATGGTGTCTTTTTACAGCAATAGAAAAGTAACTAAGACACTCACACTGCTGGGTTTTGTCTGCGGCAGCTGGATTTGAAGACTAGCCCTTCGGTTGTTCCAAGTTCATAAAGTAAAGATTCCTGTAAACATATGTTTGGAGTTCGTATAAAGGGTTTCCTACTGATGCGTTTGTGTGTCTTAACCTTTGATGGACTGTGAGATCTCATGTATAACATTTTCCTTTTGGTGTCAGCCCTCAGGGTTACGCAGTTCAATTCAGTGGTCACTGTAGCTACAACCTTGACACGGGCTTGTGGTTCTCTGACAGAGGACAATTCCTCCACAGGCTCAAGTGTTGGGACACTCAGTCCCAGTTGGTGGTACTGGTTGGGCAGGTGGTACAACCTTGCTGAAGGAGGAACATTATGGAGGGGGGGCCTTTGAGACTTCAGCACACTCCCACTTCACACTCAGCTTTATGTTTGTAGGTGAAGACGCAACATCTTAGCTTCCTCCTCTAGTCACCTGTCACCATGCCTCCCCTGCCACGAGAAACTCTCAACCCTCTGAAAGCAAAAGCCAAACAGACCATTCCTTCTGTAAGTTACCCTGGTCATGGTGCTTTACTGCAGCAACAGCAAAATTATTAGACGTTAGTCTGTTTTCTACTTTAACTGCTTTACCCCCACGATCCTGTATATAGTTATCCTATTTATAGTGTGCTTAATTTAGTAAGCCTTCTCACATGTTAGACAATAGATGAGTTGGGGATAAAAACGCAATGAACACAGTTTAGTGTGCCTGCTCGTGTATACGTAGTTATGACAGCCACCCCGGCAACAGCGCCTGTGTTGGTTAATTTTAAAATCACAGAAGCATCATGGCAGGCACACGCACGTTTTGATGTACGAGACACACAGATATAGGTGCAAGCATGAATCCTCAGCCGAGAAACTGGGAGCAGCTAGTCAAAAATTTGTGGCTAGATTTAAATCTCTACAAACAGGTCTTTCGAAACGACACATTAATGCAAGGTAGGTTTTTACCAGGGAACACTAGGTAATAATTCTCCTCTTATCAGCCATACATTACCAGGTTAGGCTTCTAAATACCTGTGGTTGAGGTTTCGTGGCTCACACACAACTGTTTCTTTTCCAGTGATTCCTCATGACCTTGGTAAAGCTTCAAGAACATCTAAGGCTTAAGGGATCTCATCAAAAGTGCCCCCTTGGAATTCCAAATTATGATTGGCTACTCAGGCACTGCATTGCTGCCTCCTGGCAGTGGGTACTCAAGTCATGTTTCTGTCTTAGAAAACCTGTCTTGCCATCTCATCAAGAACAGTGTGAAACCGAACTTGCAAATAAAAAAAAAAAAAAAAAAAAAAGCTTCGTTTCCCCTCCCCCCTCCTCCCCATCACCCTCTCGACACAACCAAATTGAGGATCACCAGGAAACGGAAGGAGAGACACTTGCAGGATTTCAAAGATGCCTGGTAGGAATAGTTCTTAATTGAGCGATGCTTTCGAGCTGTGCGGAATTGTTCTTATTAAAAATTCAGTAAGAACAGCACAGAGGAGCATGGGAGGTGCTTCAAGATCAGAGCTGCGTGAGGTTCTCTTAAAAGGCTTACATTAGGCCCCGTGGCTCCGCAGCCAGCGTCTTCGGACCCCACCTGTACAAAACGCAAGGTGGTTCTAGCTTTTAGCCCCTTCCGCAGTGCGCCAGAGACAGGAACGGCAACAGGGTGTCTTCACAGCGATCTGGGAGCGAAGGCTGGCATTCTCCCCAGGCTGTCTAACCAGCCCTGCCCCACCTCAACCTTCCCTGCCTTTGTCACCGGGGTTAACAGGTCCTGTGTGCGATTCTCTTCTCTGTTTTACTGCTATTCTGTTTTGTGTCTCTTGGGTGAATGGAGAAGTCCTCATTTCATCCTGGCGTCACTTACCAGGTGCTGTCAGGAAGCCATTTTGATTCAGTGGGCCTGGGGTGGAGCCTGAGAGTCTATGTTTCTATGAGTGCTGCTGCTGCTGCTGACCTTTGAACTCTTCTAAAGAGTCACAGTCACCTGTAGTCGACTCAAATATATATATATATATATATATATATATATATATATATATATATATA
>OU015742.1:65494994-65520665 GCA_907169655.1 Acomys percivali | reverse complement strand
ATATATATATATATATATATATATATATATATATATATATATATATATATATATATATATATATTAGACTCCTCTGTTGTTTTGAGACGGGTTTCTCTATGTAGTCCTGACTTTCACTGAGCTCGCTCTATAGGCCATGCTGACCTCAAACTCGCAGAGATTGCCTGCCTCCACCTCCTGAGTGCTGGGGTTCAAGGCACTTCGCAAGCACTCAGGGTCTGGGGTGGACTGGCAGGGGCAAGACATAATAAGGAGAGAATAAACCAAGACGAGCCAAAGTAAGCCAAGCAAGCTGTATGTTTGTTTAAAACACAACCAGCCTCACTGTGCACACCGAATTGGTTCAGTTTGGCGACTTGTCATTCTGGATGCACAACACGGGTTTGTTGTGTCTTTATAATGCAACTAGGGTTTTGACAAACCAGTGGGACCAAAGCGGAATGAAAAGTTCAGACACTGGGATACACTTGCCTGCCAACTTGATGAGGTTTAGGGTCACCATGGCAACAAACCTCTGGGCATGTCTGTGTGAGATTATCTCTGCACTATGTTAATTGAAGCGGAAAGACACACTCTAACTATACGTGGCTGGAGGCACCAGCCTGAACGTAAAAGGGAAGGCGAGCTAAGCACCCGCATCCATCCCTCTGTGCTTTGCGACTGCAACCGTGTAGTGCACCAGGATGACTGTATCCCCTAGAACCATGAGTTGACATCGCTAAGCTGCCCTTCTAGGCTATTTTATTACAGCAGCAAGACAAATGACTAACACAGAATATGAAACACACATGTACACACATGTGCGCCCATGCACACAGGGGAGGAAGGAAAGAGAGTTGCTGCCAGTCAGAGCAGTCTTCTCTTCTGTGTCCCTCTGACTCTTCCCCCCCCCCCCCCCGCAGATAAAGAGTCTCCTTTTTAAGCAGGAGGGTTGTTTTATTTTAGTTGCTATAGTGAAACTGTATCGCTCGAACTCTAAATTCTCTGGCCTTTGCCTGCCTCACGCTAGGATCACACGTGCATGTCACCTTGCCCTCTGTCAGAAGTTGTGCTGTAGGCTGAGCAAGGATGTAAGGTGTGAAATGTAACAGTACTTTGTCCTCTTGAAGTTCGGCATGTGACACGACTGCCCTGCTTATTTGGTAACCCAGAATTTAAAAGACCCTTTAACCAGATCATGTGACAGAAAGCTTCAGAAGCAATAACGTGTTGGACGACAACTCTTTGTTGTTGATATAATTCTGCTTGTAGTTTCTTTTCCAATATAGTGCTTGATTTAAAAGCATTCTTCTGACTAGGTATGGTGTTGTGTGTGTGCCATCCCATCATCTGGGAAGCAGAAGCAGGAGTGCCAGGCCAGCCTAAACCACCCAGTGAGTGCCAGGCCAGCCTAAGCTAAGCCACCCAGTGAGTGCCAGGCCAGCCTAAGCCACCCAGTGAGTCCCAGGTCAGCTTAAGCTGCATACTGAGATCTTGTCTTAAAAAGTGACTTTTGAGTTGCTGCAGGTGCGTGAAATTCATGTTGAGCAGACAGCAATTTGTTATTCTGCATACAAACTAAAATTTGAAACGAACATGACCTCTGCGCTGCAAACCCAGCAGCTGGCAGCAACTGGCTGGCATTCATTCTACTGAAGTGTTCGTGCACATGTGGCAAAGAAAGTGCAGGAGAAAGGCCACCACCTTATTGCAGAAACAGAAAACTGTCTTAAATACCCTGCAAAGGGCATCTGGCCAGTGCCGGTTTCTGCTGCTGGAAGCATCGCTGGGACAGAGCTAAGGTGCCAGCATAGAGAGACATCCTCTATGGGAGAGGGGGCGTGGTTGTGATGGTGCTTAAAAAGGGAAATACAGACTTGCTAATTTATTTGTTTCATATGTCTGTCAGTCCGTCTGCCTGTGGAGCTTTCTTTCCCTGATGCAGTAAAAGTGGACAACAGTATGACTGCCTGTGAAGAACCATGGCTGCTGGGGAGCTCTAAGGTCCAGACTTGTTCTACAGAAGGGAAAGAGGCTAGAAAAAGGGTTTTTAGAGCCTCAAGCTTGGTCCCAGTCTGGGATCAGCATGGGCGTCATGATTCCTGGAGCACCTGGAATTGCTAATATTATTGCCTGCTGGGAGTCACAATGATATCAATTGGCTGGGCATTTGTGATAGTGTCGAGGTTGTTGTTGTTGGTACCCAATTATATTCTGGTTGGATTTGATGCCTGTTTCACAGCAGAGAGTCCATGCCTGGTGCTGTAAACCATCTCAAAAGTCCATGGCTAGAAAAGTCATAGGTCCTGGTGAGGAAGTTAATGTTTGCTGATTTGCTAAATGAACATGATCTGCCTATCAAGCTGCTGTCTATAGAGCTGTGGTTATGCACAAACAACAGGTCTTCTGTCATCTTAGTTAGGAAAAAATTTCTTGTTGCAGAGGTCACTAGTGAGTGCAGAAATTCATGGCTGTAAATGCTTAGCCATAATTGAAGTATCGAACCCCCTGTAAGGTTTAGAGAGCTTCATGGAAGAAAGGTCAGCAGTAATGCAAGAGAGAGAAGACGTGCTAAGGTAGGTGTGAAGTAGGGTCTTCTGGGCAGAGCACGGCCATTACACTCTTGAACTCAAAGCAGTTGTGGTAAGAAGTGCACATGATGAGGTCGGTGTGGGCAATGGAGAGGTCCATGGGGCTGTTCCCACTCCCTGAGTCCTATATGATGGAAATGGTTGATGGGAGAGGAAGAAAGCGATTCGTCAGTGGTGTAGTCACTGGTAAGGTACCCATACCGCTATGGCCAAGTGCTCACCCTACATGCTGCTACAAAGAACCTGAAAGTTTTGATTGGCTACACAAAGAGAGGGAGGGAGAAGGAAGGGGGAGGGAGGGAAAGAGAGAAGGGAGGGGAGGGAAGAGGGAGGGAGAAGGAGAGGAGTAAGGGCCCCAGACCTTAGCACAACTGACTTCATGATGAATGTACCACTTAGGTTATAGAACTCAGCACATAGACAGCACCACCTGCCAAAATGAAAACAAAGACCTAATTCACCAAAGTCCACAGTTCTGGGGAAATCTCTAGATGTACTAACCTTGCATTTTGGCTTCTATAGTTCTGTTTCTGGTTAACTGTTCTTGCTAACTGAAGTGTGTCAGCCTAGGATATGGTATTTGTGTTTAAAAGCTCACCCCGAGAAAGGCCTGGGGCTACATGGGGGATCCTAAACACCCAATGTAGTCATTGGCTGGCTGATAAAGACTTTGCATTGGCTTAAATCTGTGTCTTAGTAGCCTTCTCTGGTGAATACTCCACAGCAGAAGGAGGCAGGGTTAAGAAGAGCAAGATGATCAGTATGAGTGGAAGGGGGACAAGAAAAGGTATAAAGAATGGATATGATTGAAATACATTATGTACATGTATGAAAATGTTATACTGCAATCCATTATTATGCATAATTAATATATGTTAATGAAACATTAAAAGCTCTCCTATGTCAACATTAAAGATCTACTTCAATAGATGGCAGATATGTCATACGACCTATTGATTAAAAAAAAAGAATACACAAGTTAGAAAATTTCAAAACCTTCTATAATGTTTAGTACTTAAAACCATGCTGTGTGGGAGAGCCATGCATCCATCCTTTGGACAAGAGATACACTTTCATCCCTATGGCCCTCCCGTGAGCCATGTTCTTCTTAGGGCTTTTTCGGTAGGCAAGAGGTACACTCCTGAGACATGCAATGGGTTACAGCAGCAGAACCTTCCTGCCAGCTCACCGTGGGGCAGTCTCCTCCCATATGGACCACGTGCTCTATGCCCTCTTGTGTCTAACTGCTGAGCGACCAGAAGAAAACAAGTCCTCCATGAACAGTAGACAAACTGATGAGAGACTGAATTACATGTGCCGTTTTATCATTTTGTGTCAATGCCTTTGAAAACAGACTTCTCAGTTTGTGTTGGAAACAGAATCAACTTTCACTTGTCGTATGTGAAGGCCCTTTGTCCTTTCCCAATCTCCCTTCTTTTATAAAACTCCGAATCCAACGCTGTCATTGTCACAGGGCATGAGTTTTCACAAAAGGCAAGAGAGATGGGGCTGCAGCCTAGGCCGTGGTAAGAATCATAAAGGGAGTGAAGGGCCCTGCGTCCTACAGTAACGTCGGCAGTGGCAGCCTTTTGTTCTTATTTAATGGTGTAGTGTCTGCCCCACTAAGGCGCTAGGCAAAGACATCACTTCTAGACAATCAAAGGACTTGCACCCCAGCATTCTGAGCGCTGTCCAATTGCAGACAACCATGATTTGTATCTCGTGGCTACTTCCTGTCATTCTTCCATGGTGGGTTCTTTAAACTAGAGTCACTTGGATATAAGACCAGGGATAAATAGAGAAGAAGCTATACATGTATGTTTGAATATTCAGATTTACACGATGACAGACTTGCTCTACTGTGAACCATACCTGCATATTCCAGTTGGCAGTGAATTTGCAGAATACTGGATTGCAAGTTACAAGTATTCAAGATTCCAATATTATAATCCTTTTCTTAGTGTAACTGACATAATTATTGTTTTCAATGAAATCAGAGATTTTCTTTATGCGATCTATTTTTAAGGAATAGATATGTGCAAGCTTACAGCACACAAGCACCTATCATATAATTACGCTCTACTTTTATATTCCATGCTGTGATTTCCTTTATGTCTTATTGGGGGTTGCATCCAGAAGTTGGATGACTAGAGGGAAAAAATAGATTTTTTTTTGTCTATCATAAATATTAGTGCCATTGGATTATAACTACCTTATGTATAAGTAATACTTTTTGTGTATTTTAAGTCTTGATATTTTTTTTCACATTTTAGCCATATCTACACATCCTTTTGTGCAGGTGTGCAACTTGCAGTTTCTGTGTTTTATTTTAAAAACACAAGATGTTTACAGAGGGTGTGTGTATGTGCATATGTGCATGTGTATCTGTGTTTGTGTGTATATGTGGATGCATGTATGTGCATGCATGTGTATATGTGCATATATGTGTGGGCATGTATGTGTGAGTGTGTACGTGCTTGTGTATATATGTGTGTATGTGTGTTTTTGTACTATGTTGCTATGTGTGTAAGCATGTGTATATATTTGAATGTGTGTAATTCTATGAGTCTGTGTCTATTAGTGTGTGCATGTAATGTATATCTATGCGTGTATATGCATTTGTATACATATATGTGTAAATGCATGTGCCTGTGCATGCATATATGTATATTCATATGTGTATAGTTTTGTGTGTAATGCATGTGCATGTATGCATATTTGCATATGTACATATTTGTGAAGGGGGGAGGGTGGAGGTAGGAAGATCAGTAGTTCAAGATCATCCTCAGCTACGTATGAGTTGAAGATCTGCCTGTGTTAATAAAGACCATTTCACAAAACAAAAAACAAGCCAAGCAGCAAACCCCCAAACAAACAAACAAACAAACAATAAATTCCTTGGCTCATATTTTCTTTTCTTAAATGTGTCAGGTATACGGTCCTACTTTCTTCTAGCATGAACTGCCTTTGGCAGACAGTCAAATGCTAGTAATCATTTCCTGGATAAGTAATGTTCCCCTTGCTTGAATATTTAAGTGATTTCCCTTTAAAAGCCAATGGTCTCACTTGGCTACGTCCTGGAGACTGATACAAAGGTTACTGTTCTCACTCGTGTAGCGTGTCCTTTCAACATTCAGTTTGAAAGCTTTTTTTTTTTTTTCTAATGTCAGGGAAGTTTTCTTAAATTATATTGGAATTTCTTCTGATTTCTGGCATTGGCTTCCTCCTTAGGAGATTTCTGTTTTCTACCTAGCTTTGTGTCTCCCCTACTTAACTTCACCATCTAACTCACTGTACACTTGCATCTGCTTTGGGATTTCTCTTAATTTTTATTTTTTCTTATTTTAAGGATTTATACTTTATTAAATTTTTATGCCATTTCTGAGTGCAGTGCCTACAGAGGCCAGAAGAGGGCTTCGCACTTCCTGTAGCTGGAACTAGGAGGTTGTGAGCCAGCCCACATGGACTCCGGTCTTAACAGCTGAGTTGTCTCTCCAGCCCCAACCTCTTGGAGTTGTTTTCATTTTCTTTTTCAAAAATATCTGTTGAGATTATAATATAATGACATAATTTCCCCTTTTCTTTTCTTCCTTTCAAACCCTCCCAGATACTCTTCTTTGTTTTCTTCCAAGTTTCTTCCAAGTGGCCTGTTTTCCCACTAATTGTTGTTATATGTATAGACGTGTATGTTTATACACACATACATATATACATACATTCTCTTAAGTATGTGAACACACCCTGCTAGTCTATATAATGTTATTTGCAAGACAGCGCTAAGAGACACAGTAACTTAACAAACTTCCTGCTCTTCTGGCTTTCAGTCTTTCTGCCCTCTCTTCCGCAATGTTCCCTCTGCCTAAGATCCAAGAGCTCTATGTAGATAACAGCAGTGACTGGGCTCCACAACTTTGCATTTTGATTGGCTGTGAATTTCTGTAACGGTCTCCATCTCTAAGCCCTTAATTTTAAAAATTCACTTTTGGATAATTTATTCACGTTAAGGCCTTATGTGTTGTGTTAATTCTTCCACTTACCATTATTTTTATTATTTTAATCACGTGCACTTCCTTAGTTTAGACTCCACTTTAAACCGTACTGTCTACTTCTAAACACTGCATTCCTCCCCTTCCGCTCACCTCTGAGGAGGCTAATTTTAATCTGTGACATGTTTCCAGATCTTGGATCATTTTATCGTATAGCATAGTAGGCTCCGGCTCTGATCTGTCTGTGGGCTCCTAATCCCACGTGCTTTCACCTCTGGAAGCATGTTATCGTTTCTTGGGTCTCTGTTTTTCTCTTGTACTATTGCAAGGGATCTGCTCCCAACATTTTCCTGCTGTCATCTGTGGGTGAACTTACTCTCTCTGAGTCTCTGGAAGGCACTGTGGCTTGGGAGAATGTCTCTAGTCTCTGAGCCTCCTCTTTCTCAGTTTTCAGGCCATGTGCCTGCTTGCTTTCAGAGATCATTGTGCCTCTTATACTAAACTTCCTAACTCTTGCCTTTAACTAAGCTTGTGATTTCTCCTCCCTCTGGGTCAGTTCTACAGGACACTGGCTGTTGCCACTGGGAGCTTGTGTGGCCCAGACAGACCCTGCCTCTTCTAGAACTAACACTGGGGCCACTGAGATGGCTCAGTAGGTATAGGCACTTGCCACCATACCTATCAAACCTGAATGTAGTACCTGAGTCTCACATAATAGGACAGGTCACTCTCCAACTTCCATGTGTGCCACATGGTGTGTCTAGGATCACATGTACAAACACATACAGCCTCACACAAAATAAAATAAACAAAGTAACTAAACAAATCATGTAATTTTAAAGAACTACCCTGACTTCCTACTTCCAGGAAGCCTTAAGATTCCTGGTTTTGTCGATGACTGCAAACTTGCCCCTGTGCCTTCCAGTGAGCTCTTATGAACTATAAGGGTTATTCTTCTTTTCAAGGCCACAGACATCCCATGTCCCTCCTCCACTTTTCCTCACACACCATCTGATCCACCAAGAACCCAAGTATCTCATTCACATGTGTCTACTTGAGATATGGAGTCTGTGGCAAGGGTCTTAGTCATCTGCTTTTTGTTGTACGTTGCTATGAGGCTTTTGTTTTGCTGTTTAGTTACTATGTTAGTTCTTACGTAAGGATTCAAGTGATGAAAATGTCATTCTATCTCACCAAAAACATCCCAAGACTGCTTAACTATCTCACATAGCTAACACCTATGAAAGCAGTGGTTTAAAGGAGCACCTACATATTTTCTCACATCCATGTAGAGCAGGTCCAGGACAGTGCCATGGGCTCAGAGCCTAGCAGGTTGAAATCAAGGTGACAGAAAGGATGAGGTCCCACCTAGAGCCTGGGGGAGACAGGAATCCCTATATAAGGCCATTGGGTTGTTAGCAGAGTTCAGTTTCCCAAAACTCTTGTTTTGGGGCATTGGCTTTCTTGGCAGCGGTTATCCTACACCATGGATTCCAGGAAGTCATTTCACAGCCCCTTCCATCTTTAAAGTTAAGGGTACAATGGTGAATGAAGACCCTGATAAAAAAAAAAAATAATAAAAAAAAAAAAAAAAGCAAAAACAAAAAAGACAAAGACATGGATAAGACATGGATGCTGAATGTATAATGAGTGAGTAGGTAGGTAACTGAATATAAAAAGTCTAAATGCACGTTCAAAGAAAAAAAAAATAATGGAAGACCCAGACTCAGTATTGTCGAGTGCCCCTTAAAGGTCTATGAATTATTTTGCATGAAAATGCTATTCAACTTCTGATGAGTTCATCGATATCTCTGCTATCATTGAGTGATGACCTTCCTAATAGAAGAGCTGGACTGACAGGGGTGTGAACAACAAACAGAGGAGGTAACGCAGCACACGGTGTGTAAGGTGAGGTGTGTGGCAGGAATAAGAATTGCGTGGGCTCATGGCTGCTAACACGCCTGCTCTTCATTGTGTGTCTATCTGTCCTAGTTTGCCTGCCTCTCTCTTGTAGTGATACAGCCACATGACCTAAAGGAGCTTAAAGGAAGAAAGACTTTATTTTTGGCTTACTGTTCCACAGGGGGTAGAGTCCATCACAGAAGGGTGTGGCAGGGGCAGGGAGATGGCTGGTCACAGTTTATCTGTACATCTGTATGTGTGTGTGTGTGTGTGTGTGTGTGTGTGTGTGTGTTTGTGAGAGAGAGAGAGAGAGAGAGAGAGAGAGAGAGAGAGAGAGAAAGAGAATGAATATAGTAGACCAGGCAAACTCAAGCTAGCCCCCAATGATATTCTCTCGCCAGCAAGCCTGCACCTCCTGAAGGTACTCCTGAGGCAGTACCACCAGTGGGGGCCAAATATTTGAAAAGTGAGCCCTGGAGGACAGTCCTAGTTCAACACCCAGCAACCAGTAGATTTACCATCATCCTTTACTTTCTAAATGGGCTCTGATCTCATATCCATCCCCTAATAAATCAGAACACTAGTGATCAGTTTTACAATAGGCACTGCTCCTCACGGGACCCCATTTATTTATTCAGAAATATATGTCATAAAGAGTGAATGAGACACTAACACTCAGAGCTAGGAAAAGTAATACTGTCTATTAGAGAGAATCAGCATTTGTTAGCATAAGTAAGACTCGGAGCCTTGATTATAAGTGTCACTGTGTTAAAAAACATTGACTGAACCCAGTGTGAAATTACAAGTCTGCAATGCAAACACGTTTGGGGAAATGCAAACACATTTATCCGTGCATTAATTCACTCATTCAACAGCGATTCTGTGAGTGCCTGGCTGGGACCAAGTCAGCTGAGCATCAGAGACACTGGGGAACCTGCAGATGGCACTGGCCTTTGGGAGATCATGTGCTAACACAGGAGGGTCACCAATGGCATAGAATAGTAAGTGCAACACCCCTTTGTTATCTCGTACCAATAGACGTAAGGACTTTAATACTGGCAAGGCAGTGCCCTTAGAGGAAGCACCTTAGAAGGCTGGCAATAGGAAGGTACAGAGGTTTGCCTGGCTGCCTCCTCACACCCATTCTTTATTCTGTGCGCGTTTGTAAGGGTCACCATCTCCTCATGTACTCGTAACATTTTTTTTTCAATTTCAACCAGGTGAACGCTTTTACATGGATACTTAACAAATGTTTATCCAATGCATGAATATTACTGAGTTTAATTTTCACCCAAAGTAATTATCAATGCTGTTTCACATTTCTTGAAGCATTTTTGAATTATGTGCGGGTAATTTTAGCCTAGGATTTTTGGATGATATTAATGGTACTTACTACTAAGAACAATGGCTACAATATAATCTCTTAAAAATAATTTAGTGACGTGTATTCATCTATTGGGTGTGTGGGCGCGCGTGTGCCACAGTGCACGTGTAAAGGTCAGGGGGGCAGTTAACTTGAGTCTGTTCTTTGCTTTGGCCATGTAGGTCCTCAGCACAACATTTAGGCCGTCGGCTGGCAGAGGATGGCTCCACCCACCGAGCCATCCTGGCGGGCCCTGCAGAAGCCTCCATCTTCAAACTTCAGGTCTTAGCTCGGCTGTCACTCATTAGAGAGATTTCCTTGACCGCTCTGTGTACTAAGTGCATGCTGTCGAGCAGAGCATCCCTGCAGTGCTCTCGATACGCATGTCGGGGCACGCAAGCGCTTTTGTCCCGTTGTGCCCTTGTCTATCATCTCTCTCCCTTTCTGTGCCGTAACCTTAGGAGTGAAGTTTTAATCCCATCCTATCAGTGCCCGCCCTTCCTATTGCCTGGTAAGGAATGCTACTGCAATGCATTTGTTGGATGAGTGAAATCTACTCCCATTGCTTCCTTCTGGGTTCCCTTTCTTCATTCTATTCATCTGCTAATTATTTCAGCTATTCTGCAAACATTTACAGAACCAGCAAAGACACCAACTGATTGATTTACAATGTGCCAGACACCACACAGCAGAACAATGAGAAAGGAAGTCAAAGGCGGCAGCCCCTTAGTAGGTAGCACCCCTCCCCTCTGTAAGTGCCCCTCCCCTCTGTAAGTGCCCCGCCCCTCTGTAAGTGCCCCGCCCCTCTGTAAGTGCCCCTCCCCTCTGTAAGTGCTCCGCCCCTCTGTAAGCGCCCCTCCCCTCTGTAAGCACCCCGCCATGCCATGTTCTTTCAGTACATTATTCTCTGATCATCACAACACTCTAGTGATGGGAATATTATCCCCATTGCACTAAAAGGATAGAAGGCCCAGAGAGGAGAGGCCCGAGTCACGCAGCTAAGCATGGGCAGGCATAGAAAGGTGATACAGTATTTCTGCAAATCAACCTCTCTGATGTCCCAAGTACACTTGCAGCTGTAAAAAAAAATAAATCTGAGTTATTGAAATTATCTTCTTAACATTGGGATTTAAGTTGGTAACTAAAAAAAAAAAAAAAAAAAAAATTAAACTTAACACAGTCTTAAAATTAAGAACGTTGTCCAATCATAGGAGCTCCCTACTCCTTTAACGTAGAGGGTGGATGTCCCGAGAGGCATTCTAGAAAGATGTTTTGAACGCCAGCTGAATACAACAGTTAGGACCATGCTCACTTACTTGTTACTGGGGACCACTCTGCCTCCTCAACTCTGCTGTTCTCCCAGCAGCCAGCATTGTACACCCCAGTGCCGGCTTCCTTCCCTAGTCTCAGGCCACATGCCCCAGACATGGCTTCTCTTCCTTCACAGAATAAGCGCTTGCTTTACGTGAGCTAAACTGGTCAGATAAGAGTAAATCCTGTGACTTTTGTGGGTGTTGCACAAATTCTTAATTCCTCCAAGAGATTGCTTGGGAGGTGCTATGGTTTGGGTAAGAAGTCTTCCAGTAGCAGGCTGCACTATTTTGGAAAATTCTGGGAACTTGGGTGCGGAGGGGTGGGTGCGGGGGAGTGAGTGGAGGTGGGGGGGGGGGAGTAGCTGATGGAAAAAGGTCACTTGGAGCTATTTTCTGTCCTGAAACATTCTGTCTCTTTGCTTCCTGTTTGCTTTGGGGGGGACTTCTCTGCTCTTCCCTCCTCTTCCTCCCTCATGATATTTAGAGTCCCTCAGGCACAGCCAGATAGGCAGGCAACCGCCACAGAACCTCTGAAGCTGTGATCGAAGACAAGTAATTCTTTCCTTTAAGGCCTAAAAAGCTAACAGTTGCACGATGAGATCTGTGGATATCACAGCTACAGTTTTACTGCAGGAGAGCCAAGGGCTTCTGAAGGTGGCCTTTGAAAGAGGAACCCCAAACAGCCAAGAGACAGACAGGACATTTACTTGCCACCCTAGTGAGCTGGTTAGATGTGTCAAGGCAATGCCAACCAGGTGGAGGAAGAGAGAGTCTCTTCTGCACCTGTTGCCCTAATGTTGGCTCAGGATCCCAGCTGCTTCAGGAGCATCTGGAGGCACTAGAGTAGCACTGGTGGGGGAGAGAGGCTCCTTTTCAAGAGTCAGCCCCAGTGAACATCACATCCTGCCTCCGTGTTCTACAGCCATCACCAAGTCACATGGCCCCACCAAACTGCAGAAGAGCCAAGCATGTCATGGGGTGTGATGACGAGAAACATGGTGGTTTCCTGGTATTGTAATCTTTGGTGAGAATACAGTCTGTGATTTGGGAGAAGCCGTGGACCTGTCCACAGACACTCTTGAGGGAAAGCTAGGGATTGTGCCCTTCTCCAAAGGTCAGGGGGCATCATGATGTCGCCTGGAGGTTTTCTTTTCTGATGTGGAGGGTAATGTCACTCCAGCCATCACTCAAGGATGTGCCTGAACTCAAGGTCTCTCCTGCAGGAAGAGGTCAGTTTGTGTCTGCACACGTTTATTGCAAATTGCACTTGGTCTCCAGCACTTGGTCTTCTTCACCCTGGGGCGCCATTGCTCAGCCAATTAATTGCCGTTCTCCCTCCTCCTCTTTTCACTTGACTGGGCATCTGTGACGTGTCAGGCATTGTGCGAGATGTCCGACATTTTGCTGGAATCAAAACCCACCATTCTCGCCAGCGAGCTGGAGGGTCTGCCTTTCTTATGTCCCTTTCTTCTCATTTCCCCATCGCTTCTCTTCCTATCCATCCCTCCACTGTTTCTCTCCTGTTTTCCTCCCTCTCCCTCCCTCACCTCCCCTTTCTTCTCTCCCACCTTCTTCCTTTTCCCTCTCCCCTCCCCTCGTTTCTCCTCCCTGCAGTCCTTTCCCCTCTCTCCCCCCTCCATGCTCATTTTTTTTAATGTAATGCTTTGATCAGTTCTTTGAGAATTTCACATATTCACACAATGCAGTTAACCATATTCTTCTTTCTACTTCTCTCCCCCCGAGCTCCTCCCAGATCTACCATTGCCCCCGTCCCCCAACTTTACTTCTTTAAAATAAATTCGGAGTCCAGTTTGTGCTGTTCATGTCCTCATGATATTGGAAGCCACTCACTGGATGCCTTGACCACACCCTTGAAGAAAATTGGTTCTCCTGCCCCCCAGAACCCATCAACCAGCAACCATCCATGACTCTTCGGCAAAGAGTGGGGGTTCGCAGGCTCTCCCATCTCTCCACTCAAGCTCAACTTTAACACATAAACGATTTCAACACCCAGGGGCCCCAGGATTTTGACATTTCTTCCAGTTGTGCCTTTCTGCTAGGGTCATGCACTATATTTGATGATGACTATTGAATGGTCTCCCAAAACAGGTCTCAGGAGAAGTGGCAAGCCCCACCTTGTGCCTCCATGCTGTCTGCCCACAGACCCCTCTTCAAGGCCCATCTCCTCTGGCTTTTCCTTTGTGTGTGCAGCAGTCTTGCTGTTCTCTCTCCTCCCGCATCCTATTTGGAGATATCTAACCGCAATTGACTGGGTTTTTATTAGTTCTTTGGGTACATTTTCCATTTCTCAAGGATCTCTCATCAGGGGTTCTTTGCCAGTAATTACTGCAGGGCTGACGATTTGGAGGAGCTTCCTCTCAGCGTTGAGTGATGGGGGTTCTTAATAGGGCTGCTTTTTATTTTTGAAGGAGAAAAATTAAATCAAATGTGCTGTTCATACCAGGCTTATTTAGTCTGTGAAAACACAGGAATCATTTTGTTCAAATGAGCAGGCTTCTCGATCATTCTGTCGAGTCATAGGAAAATGAACAACCCTGTATGTATTTATCATTTCCCTATGGGCCTTCAACAAGAAGGGGTTCTAGATGGCCTGAGAGGACAGGCACACATGATGAAAGCCAACAAGGTGGAAAATAAGCCATTCATTGAGTATTACCTCAATCTGGGGTCAGAAAGCCAGGGCTTTGAGCCAGAGGCAGCTTGCTGTGTTCTTATAAATAAAGGTTTACTGGAAGTCATTTGTGCCTATTTGTTTTCATTATTGCCCATGGCTGCTGCTCTGGCTCAACAGTCAAGACTATAGGCACATATACATATAAGGTGTACACATGCACTACATATTATATAAAGTTATAATTTAAAATTAATAATCATTATATGTAATTAATAATTATATTTTATGTATAATATATAATTATCATATATATCCCCAATGTCTAAATATTTACTATTTGCCCCTTTGCAGAATTGTCCATCTTTAATCTTAATGAATAGAATTTTGGGAAGGCCATGTCCCTTTTAGTATTCCCAGACATCTGATGAGTTTTACATGGAAATGGTCCATTTGCCTACCTCATTTTATTATCTACTGGAGGCAAGCTTAAGTACAGCACTTACATGCAAGAGGG
This sequence comes from Acomys percivali, assembly GCA_907169655.1. Taxonomy (NCBI): domain Eukaryota; kingdom Metazoa; phylum Chordata; class Mammalia; order Rodentia; family Muridae; genus Acomys; species Acomys percivali. The sequence goes on along the minus strand of OU015742.1, from coordinate 65,506,382 downwards.
AGGACTTATTCAGGAGGGTAAAGAACCGCTCACACCCCTCCATCCACATCCCTTACTCAGTTAAAGAGGATGGACCGGCAAAGTGGCTCAATAAGAAACCGTATCTGCTGCCAGGCCCAACAATCTGAGTTCAATGCTAGGAGTCCACATAGTGAAAAAGGGCAGCATACTCTGGGAAGCTGTCCACTGACTTCCACATGAGGAACATGTCAAGGCTCTGTGTGTGTGTGTGTGTGTGTGTGTGTGTGTGTGTGTGTGTGTATGCTTGTACACACACAATAAATAGAAGATGTTCCTCAAAAAAAAAAAAAAAAACAGCAAATCACAAAGCAAAATCAGGCATGGAGAACTGAAAGTCAAGCAATCCTTTGCTGTGTCCCTTTTTAGATCATCTGCACAACCAGTAACTCTTAACAAGTGGGTTGGAGGCTACCTGGGGCCATCCACACGGATGGTTGGTCTTAGCTGGCTTAGTGTGATTTACTCTGCACTGAGGGATACTAACACACATTTTACAGCCAGAACCTCTGCAGCCTCGGGCTCTGACACTGATCAGGGTGGCATCCACGCTCTACTCTCACTACTTTGTGGCTGTTTATTCCAGAAAACACAGGAACAATTTGAAGAGGGTCAGTCTCACCTTTTGCTACTTGGTGGGCATGCTGTTGTTCTGCTTCAGCTGAAAATCTACTTGAAGGTGAGAAAAGAAACCAGTTTCCTTTATCTAAGTAAATAAATTCCATGAAAATGAAAACAGGGCAACTTTCAGAATGTGTTATGTTTATACCCAACTTGTTTGTAATACGAGGTGCAGGGCATTTGGGGGTATTGAACTCACCTGTAGGAACCTACATGGTAGGGGATAATTTATTCTTCTTTCATGCTTGGAGACAAATGACTTTTTCTTTAAATTGCTTAAAAGAGTTCAGACTAATAGTCAAGGTGCAGAGCCGATGTGGTGGCACCACCCCAGCACCCAGGAGAATGCTTCAGGGACCCTGAGTTACATCATACAGGATTCATACACTTCTAAGCATCTGGGTCTGGAAGGTGCTACAGGGAGGGTCTAGTTTCTTACTCACCCAGGACAGTGACCTGTGGCTTAGTGTATTCTCTTCAATTCTCTTCCTTTTGGAAGTCTTGCCTCAGGCTGGGGACACGGCTCAGTCACTAAAGTGCTCAGTCTGTAACCACAAAGAGCTGAGTTAAAGCCACGCCATGAATGAAAAGTTGGGCATGGTGGTGCACAGCTGTAATCACAGCAGTGGGGAACTCAGAGACAGGTAGATGCCTAAGCCACAACAGCCAGACTAATCAGCAAGTTCCAGACTCAAAAACAAAGTGGAGGGAACCTACAGAATGACACTGTGACTGCCCTGTGCAGTCTCCACATGTGTGGGCCTGTGCCACACAGACACAAGAAGTCATAGCTGATGGCATTTTCCTTGCGGCTAGCAGTTCTACATTCTGTGTTTCAGTGTGTCCTCCATGGTCTTTTTTGCGGACTTTCAATGTGACAAACAGGATGCTTCCTTCAGAGACCGGGCAGTACCCAGGCTGTAGTCCAAGCACCCAGGTTCCTTGATCTTCCTGCTATGCCAAAGCAGTCTTGTTTTGCCAATGGAATTTCCTACCCACAAGAGTGAAGGCTCATAGCAAGAAGAGAGCAAGTGCAGCTAGCTCTCTCAAAACCTAGTGCGTGCTCCTGGCAGACAGATGCTCTCCATCAATGCAGACACTGTGTTAATGTCTGTTTTTTTTTTTAATCTCCCCTTGACTATGTCCATCCCCAACCTCTAATCCCTTATTTACTTTTAAATTTCTCTTGGGCGAGCCCTTTATTTATGTGGGGCCACGGTAAGCCCATGGCCATTTTCCTGATGGGCATCTTTGGTCTGTCCTTCCGAGGAGAAGAATCCACAGCTCTGGCTCCCTCCCACTCTCAGAGCCTGCCTCTGCTTCTACTCAAAGATGGCGGGTCTTCCAGGAATGATACCGTGGAGAAAGCAATCACATATGGCATTCTTTGACAGACAACTCTGAGTTTTGACATCTCTTCCACTAGGCAGTAGGCAGCTTGGTGGCTGTCCAGGTTCTGGGAAACACTTTTGACCTCCATTGTGGATCCGTACCAACCGAGCTCCACATTGTGGGCTTGGTGTGGTGCCAAGCATCTCTGAGAATTTACAGAAACATAAGGACAGTCTTTTCCCTTAGAGACTCTAGACTGTGGTTAGGGAAATGGGACATATGCATATACTTGGAACATAAAAGAATTAAACAAGAGGGCAAGTATGGTAGAAAGCAATAATGCAAGAGATAGAGCTGGCTTTTTAAATTACATGTATTTAATCCCCCCTCTTTCTTCTCTTCTCTTCTCTTCTCTTCTCTCTCTCTCTCTCTCTCTCTCTCTCTCTCTCTCTCTCTCTCTCTCTCTCTGTGTGCATATCACATAGGCAATGTATATAAGTCAGAGGACCACTTTCAGAGACAATTTTTTTTCTTGCCATGTGGCTTCCAGGTTTGGCATCAAATGCTAAGTCATCTCTCCAGCCTTACATTTTAAATTTTCAATAATGCATTCATTTTCAATTAATTTTTTCATACGTATTTTGAAATTCCCTTCTCCCAACTCCTTACAGATCTTCCCACAAAGAAAAAAGAACCTAAGGGGAAAAAAAGAAAGAAAGAAAGAAAGAAAGAAAGAAAGAAAGAAAGAAAAGAAAAGAAAATTAAAACAAACTTTAAAAACCCAAGAAGAAAAAAATACCAAAATAAAAATACAGTTTGCAAGTAAATAGATGGAGCTGGAAACAATCATGCTGAGTGAGGTAGCCCAGACTCAAAAAAGACAAATCCTGCCTGTCTTCTCTTGCATGTGGTGTTAGCTTTTAAGCTTTTGGTAAGAGTGCTACAATCCAAACACCGCAGAGGTTAGGCAGCTAGTACGAGACTGGGGTAGGGGGTGGTTTTCCAAGGAAGGGGAAATAGAATATATTGTTACAGAGATAAATGGGAAGTTAAGTTGGGAGGATTAAATTGAGAGGGCAAAGGGAGGCATGGTAAAGTGGGCATGTAGGAAGCTCCTTTAAAGATGTCTTTGATGCCCAGTCCATTGCTCAGGAGGAAGGCATGTCTGTGGTCCAGGACATTCAGAAGTCTTCACCTAAGAGTCTGAACTTGAGAACGTGAACACATTCTAAGAGAAGTGTGAGTGTTAAAATTAGCTTCCAATGTGTGTGAGGCATTTCTTTGAAGACTGTGGACACATTGGCTTCATAGTACAGGATGAAGGGATGGAGTGGGAGTCAGATGGAAATGTCCCATGGGGAATTTGAACATTATCCCATAGGCTGCAAGGAGTCATTGATACTTATATGCAAATTATACAACTTCCTTCTTGCTATGGCCTTCAGTCATAGCTCTCATCCAACCCCGACAGGCTTTCCTAAAAGAAGTGTCAAGTGATCACAGTGAGCCCTCATTTTAAACCACTAGATAACTTTCTGAGTTACTGCGCATACATTTCATACCATGGGGTTTAGGATGTGTAAGTCAGGGAAAGAACCAATAAAAGAGGACATTGACACCGACTTTATAGCTACAACATGTGTGTACAAAAAATGAGAGTTGGCTTACACACATATGGGCAGTATAGATGCTGCGGTGGGGATTCATTCAGCCTCTGAGCATGTCTGTTGCTGCTTTGAAATCAGAGCAGTGGCAGATGACCCACAGGAGATCCTCATGAAGTTGGACTGATCCCCCGAGGAAAAGAGGGAAGGGCTCATGTGTCCACAGAGCCACTTACTTCCCATGAGACTATGTAAGTGGTTAATAATTGGTGGAGGGAGACTCACTAGTCAGCAAGTAGATGCTCAGGCCCCACAAGTGCCTTTAAGTAACTCCAGTCAACTCATTGGTCCACCATAGATGTGGCTAGAATCATTTGCTTTTGATCTGTTGTGCCCTCTCTATCAGACACAAATAGAAATAGACGCCCCAGGAAAAGACACACACCAATTTGGAGCTACATACAGAGATGTAGTATTTATGGTGGCAATTACACAATTACGGAAGCCAAGAAATTTTATCATCTGCCACCTGCAGCCCGAGTCACCAGCAAAGCTGATGGTGCAATGCCATGGGAGTTTGAACTAGGTGAGTGGAAGGTGTGAGTCCTGGAGTCCACAGCCTGCAAAAGCTGGGGTTCTGATCTCTAAAAGTCAGAGCATGAGCACTGTATTTGGGGGGAGTGAATTGCTGTCTTCAGCCGTTATTTTGACTGTGCCCCTGGTGGCCTTCATGACACTGGCTCACGTTGGTGAAGGCAGTTTCCTCCACTTGAGTCACAAGATAATCAGTGCCAATCATGTGACCCCACCCTGTGTTGCCCTGGTTACACAGGTGTCTTTAGTCATCATGTGGCCTTGGTGATCTAGCCCTTTTCTGAGTGTTTTCTCTCTTAAACACCTTTTGTGGTCCAGAGCTGCCAAGAAGGACCGTAGCTCCTTGTCTAAAACCAGGGACGTGCTGGCTCTAGGCAGGGCTTGGGCAAGCCCCCGTGACCCCTCCTTTTCTCTTCTTGACCTCTTTTTATTTTCCTCATCTCCTGGCACCTCTCACTTAGGAACCTGTGGCTGAAGAATGACCCGCTGGTCCAGGTCATATTTGGATCTTGTTTCTAACACAGGCACTTTCTACTTTGCTCAGCCTCTGGCTTTGATTCTTGTCATCCTCAACTGCCAATGCCTTGGCTACACTAAGATCTCAGCTCCTTCCACCTCCTGGAAGTGTCGTGACACCGTGCAGGTGTGTGTTCTGCACAGTTCTCACTGCTGTGTGAAATTAACCTATTTATATACCTCTCTAGCAACCCAGTATGAACTATTAGATCTCCACGGGGCCATCACTGGGAGGCAGCTGCCATCCTGCAGGCGAGGGTGTCGATGGCATTGGCAGTAGGAAACAATTGTATTTGAAGGATGCTGGATTCAGGTTTCTTGGTGGTCCTTTGGATGTGGGTGGCAAGAGAAAGAGAACAGAGCCATGTTGTTTCTTCCAGAGCCTCTGGTTTTTAAGAAATGAGGGGTGTGTCTATGGCTCATTGGGACTGGTTCCTAGAAGGATGGTGACTACAGTTTTACATGCATTAAAACAAAGTGCTTGAAATTTGCCATGTGCAGAGTTGTCAAAGGAAAAGCAATGGTTGAGGAATGAGGAAAGGTGGTCAACTCAGAGAGGTGGCAGTGAAAATGGTACACAGAGAGAGAGGAGAAAGTAGGAGGACTGTGGAGGAGAAATATTGAGAAGGAGCAAAAAGGAGAAGGAGAGGGAGGAGGAAGAAGAGGAGGAAGAGGAAGAGAAGGAGGAGGAGAGGAAAGAGGAGGAGGAGGGGGAGGACAATCAGGGGAGGAGGAGGAAGAGGAAGAGGAGGGGGAGAGGAAGAGAAAGGGGAGGAGGATGAAGAGGATGAGGAGGAGGATGAGTGGGGAGGGCAATGGGGGGAAGGGGAAGAGGAAGAGGAGGAGGAAGAGGAGGAGGAGAGGGAGGACAATCAGAGGAGGTGGAGGGGGAGGAAGGGGAGGAGGAAGAGGCGGAGGACAATGAAAGACAATGAGGGGAGGGAGAGGAGGAAGAGGAGGAGGAGGAGAGGAAGGAGATGATTAGATTTCTTTACCAACCCCTTTCAGAAAACTATGTAATGCTCCATTCCCAGAAGGCTCAGCTGCAATCTCAGATGTGAAAACCTATGGGGGTGGGGACGGGGGAGGATCTCAGCTTTCAGGAGGCTGGTGGAGGAAGGGAAGGCTCATAGAGCCCAGTACAAGTCTACTCCAAATTACTGTGTTTAAGGGAAGAAACAAACAAACAAAAAGCGCCCCCCCCCAAAAAAAAGCCTTACAAATTATGAGAAACATCTTGAGAGTCGTGTTAAATGTGTAATGGACTCTATTACCAAGAGGTTCTTTGCTGCTGAGAGCCTGCAAGTTGCTCAACCTCACAGCGCAGAGGAGATGGGCAGTGTGGCAATCTCAGGCTTTATGAAACTTGGATAGAGCAGGAAGCTGCTTCCTGATGTCTAGAAAGAATGGCTGGTCTTTGTGTTTTTAGTATGAAATGGGGGAGGAGTTCATAGAAATGGCTGAAAATAGCTCTGTGGTACATTTAGCAGGAAGTTTAGTGTGTATGTGTTTTTGTTTGTTTGCTTGCTTGTTTTAATGGAGAACTTAGACAAAGGGGGGCCTTTCTATTGTGGAGGCAAATTTTATTGCCAGGCTAACTAGCCTTCTCCCCCTTGCTATATGGTAATCATGTAGAGAAGAGAAGGTGAGGAGAAATGGCCTCTTCAGAAGCCGTAGCTCCCTGTGATCCCGGAGGACTAGGGTAGCTCGGTGTCAGGCTTGTAAATATACACCAGGAAACAGAAAAGCTACAAACACACATGCAGGAATGAGGAGTTGGATCGAAAAGTGAGCATTTATATTTTTACTAGGTTTTACTTTTAACATAAACCATCTTGAAAAAAGTTTTATGATTTAGCATTTATGAATGACTAGATTTTAAGAGAATTGTAATATTTTTTTAGGGTATTTCAGCGCCATGAGTTATTTCTTATAGATTCAGATAATGACATTATAAATCTTTCTGTGGAGACAATTACTAAGGCAGGCATGGCCTCGTCCCCATTGGCTTTTGGGTTCAGCTCACTGACATATTACAAGCAGGCTTACCGTGGTCATTAAAACCCGATCCGGGATTTATTGCTCCTCTTTAAACTCTCAGTACTTTGAGAAGTATTGAACAGAAAAGAATACAAAGTAAAGCTGCAAAGGAGAAGCAGAGCTGACTTCCCCACCCAAGATCACCACAAGCAGCATCAAAATATCTGAGTTTAGAGCTGGAAGCTTTTAAAAGGGACATTGTGCCGGCTAAGGGTAGGAGTCCCATGTGAAAGAGTTCCAAGTGCGACTCGCAAGGTGCCGAGGGCTGGCATGAGACATCCCACAAAAGGTTAGGTGCTCTCGTGTGTTTTCTGGGGGAGCGGTCCACACTGGAGCAGCACACTTGTCTGCGGGAAAGAGAAGGGCAGCCTGCTTTGTTTGGACAGACAAGAGCTTTCTCAGGGTAGTCAGCATCATCTGCTCTGTCATCCACTTTGATTCCCTGGTCTTGAACCCTCTATGCCTCAAAGGGCATCTGCCGTGTATTTTTCTAGCAAAAGATAGCTCAGGCACATTCAAGTGTCAACTTAGCACAAAGGTATGAAGGGAGGCAAGGAACTGGGTGCCAACTCTTCATGGAGGTAGGTGAATGTGTCCCAGGCAGGCCAAGGGGCAGCCCTTCCTGGAGGAGGAGGAGTGTGGCTTTCACCCTAACCAGATCCTGTGGCATCTAGGACCACAGCACACACCCTTCCCTGTCAGGTTGTTTATTGAATAGCAGATCTTACTCCCGCTCTGCTCACTGAGCAGACAAACAAGATTCAAAAATGCTTTTAGCACCTTGTGCAAGGAACAAGATGAAAGTTTTGGGTTTGTTTTCTTCACCGTTTGAAGTTTCCTTACTGTAATAGCCTGGCAACTAGTTTGTCATGTCTAAAAAGCATTTTTTAAACAATAAACAAATAGAACCTAGTAGAATCATCACATTGTTCTAGAGTGCTTTGTTCTCCTTGCCTGGTTCCTGAGCTTTTAGAGCAAATGAGGCCATTAGCCTGAGTCCTTCTGTAGGGACACATTTACTTCCCCAGTAGGACACCTCAGTATTATGGTCACCTGGTTTCTGGTCATCAGACATTCTGGTAATCCCACAGAAAAGATGGCCTGGGCTTTTTGATCTACATTATGCCTCTCGAAAGAGTCTGATTCTACCCTAAAGCCCCAAAGCACCTATGGATGACATGTAAGCAAATATGTACGGAGGTGGACTAATAAAACTTTATTGACAGAAATGAGCTGTGGGCCCTAGTTTACCAATCTTTGCTTTTTAAAAGAACTCAATATTTGAAATTTTGGTGTGCATCTTTTCTTTCGTTCAATTTTCTAAATTATTTTGGTCTCCAGTAGAATTTGAGATTTATGAGAAACATAATCTACAGTGCTTTGTACCACTGAGAATAGCCGATGTAGCCTGCTAGTGTATCCCAAGAAAACAAAGGCTAGCCTGTAGGAGGAACTCAATGAACGCTCTGTTTGTACTTGCTTACTATTCTGAATAAGTAAGAAACCCCACACTTTCTCTGGAAACTTTGAAAAATAACATCAGGCAATTTCATTTAGGCAGTGAAGACACAACTGCCAAGCGTGGTGATCGGACTGCAGATGCTCCTCCTTGCCTTAGGATTTGAATGTCGGGTCCCCAGTTGCTGGGACTGGTTGTGATGTTAGTAAGTGTAGCCTTGCTGATGGAAGCATGCTGCTGGAGCCGGGCTTGGAGAGGCGGAAGACTAACGCTGTTTCTATTTCTCCATCTCTCCGATTTGTGCTTCGGTTCAAGATGTGAGGCCTCTGCCTGCTGCTTCTGCACTTGTTGCTGAGCCTCTACTCTGCTGTCATGGACTCTTCCCCTCCAGGGTCTCAAGCTCCAGAAACCTTTCTTCTATAAGTTGCTTTGTCCATAGTGTTTTGTCACAGCAACAGAGCAGCAACTAATTCAGCAAGTGTGCTAGTAGACACCAGCCCTCCCTTAGAAGGCTATAAGTGAGCGATGGCTGAGAAGGGGGGATTGGGAATTTGAGGCTAGCCTGGGCTACATGGCAAAACGCTGTCTGGGAAATATAAAATGAATAAGCAGATAAAACAACCTGAGGGTTATATGTTATCTTGAGTAGTGTGCATCGCTTTTGACCAAGTGAATGACCATCCATGACATGAACTTGGCCACATTAAGGACACTAGTGACTCCGACCCATGGGAAGGGCAAGGCCTTCCCCTAGTCAGGCTCAGGAAATGCTGACCCTCAGCTAAAACCAGGATGTGGAGAAAGTACCTAAAGCAGCTCCCTTATACCAGGTGCCGGCTGCCTGAGCTCCTGGCCTGAGCTCCTCGCTCCTCTGCTGAGATCGGCTGGCCTGCCTCCTTGTTTATGCTGTAAGATGAGGGAGCTGACTTCCGGGTAGTGTTGTGCTTCCATCACAGCCTACGGCTCACTTGGGACCACTGTTTCTGTCTGTCATCTCTTCATTCCCTGTCACACCAATCAGGTCGGTCCCAAAGCCATGCAGGCCACAGGCCAGAGCAATAGGACGTGACTCTAGGGACATGACATCGTTCAGGCTTGGGATGTTATGTGTGAAACACACAAGGAGCTCGAGGGAGGGAGGGGGGGCAAATACATGTGTATTGAACAGATGTATAACAAGCAATCAGAGTCCAGAAAATGGAATTGTCTCTGGTGTCCCAAAGAGGAGCTATAAGCCAAAGTTCCTGGGATAAGGTTGGAGAAACAGTGAGAGGCCGGTACACACATAGCCAAAGGCCCAGGGCAGGTGCCTGGTTTTACTTTGGGCTTATTGTGGCTGATCTGAGGCTGCCTAGCTCATTCTACTCATCAGAAGAAGCATAATTCCTCTACTTCAAAATCGGTTCTTAGGGCTCAGTTCTCTGAGCACCAGCCTGAAGGATCTGATAGATGAACATCCAAGGGGGAATGCAGGCCCCTCTGAGCCCCCTTTTTTGAGACCCCCGTGGGCCGGGTTTCTCTCACAAAACGTGTCAAACTGAGCAGAACTCTGGGGGTTTTGGTCCAACACTGATCCTTGAAGCAGGGAGTGTGGGGCAGCACTAGGGAAACCAACCTTGAAGCTACACCCCGAGAGCCCTCCCAGATGCTGAGGGCTCACTCGCCTTAGCCACAAGTCCTTTGCAAGCATCCCTGGCAGAGGGGTGCATTGCAGGGAGAGTCTTCCTGGTTTTCGGGTTTTCTGGGATTTGAGCAGGATGAAACAGAGAAGGCGGGCCGATGGCTGCAGTGTTTTTCTGTTTCTTCTTAGTTGGGTTTTTGAGACCATGCAGAGCTGCTGCTGGCCTACAAGTCACGTTGCACTGGGGTTACTTAAGAAACAAAACAGGGGGAGATGGAAGATGTGGAGAGTGAGCCCCTACAATGAGCATCAGTAACCTGACCATACCGCATCAAGGACCCCAGTGACTCACACCCATGAGAATACCAAGGCCTTCCCCACATCAGGCCTGGGGGGATTGGCTGCTGCCCACTTAACTGGGGCCAGGACTCTCCCTGGGCAGGAGTTTCTTGACTGTATAGTGTAGAGCAAGTAAGCTAAGAAGTGCAGTGTAAGCATCAATCCTTCTCTGTCCCCTGGTTGCGGGCACATGTCCAGCTGCTTCAGGCTCCTACTGCCTTGGGATCCGCACCACGACAGATGATGCTCCCAAACCGGGAGCCAAAGCAAATCCTTTCTCTACTAAGTAGCTTTTTCCAGAGTACTCCATCGCATCAATAGAAAAAAATGCAGAGACGAGGGGTGTGGGTTATTTCTCCCATCACGTTAAGGGACATGCTATGGTGACCGACAGGGCAGGGAAGTGGGAGGGGCTCAAGATGACCTCCAAGGAATGAAGACTGGCCGCCTGGAGAAAATCCTACACCAGTCTGAGACAAGAATGGGAGGGAGAAGATGCCCAGGGAAACAGTGCTACAAAATTAGCAGCTCATTGGGTAACTTTTGGTTAAAGTTTTAAAATCTAGGGCTTCGTTGCTGTCTGTCCAGTTGTCTGGAAGTTTGACTTTCTGCTTGGCCATTGCTTACATATTATCTTGGAAAGAGTGATTGCCAACCGGGTTGTTCGGGTTGTTCAGAACATGTGTACAACATGTACCCAACTGCTCTTTCACTCCCATTATACATTTGGAATGATGCTCTAGTAGGTGTCGTCACGTAGGTATCTCCCTGCTCCTTTGATTGACAAACTTTTACACTAGAAAAAGCAAATAGGACACTGAGGACTTGAAAAGCCTGGCGAACAGAGGGGAAGGGGCTGGACAGCCTGCAATGTTTCCTCTCACCTCACCTGTGCCACCTTCTCTCCGCCCTTTCCCTGTGATAGACTTTTCTCCTGGGACCCACCCACTCTGCCTGTAGAATATGAAAGACCTGGGAGTTCCTCCCATTCCCGTGTCTCAGACTGGTAACAGCTTCCTGGTGTAGGTTTTCTCCGAGCACTCCATTGTCCCCATTCCTTGAAGGACATCTTAATACTGTCCCACCCCCTGCATTATCTGGTCGGTCGTTACATGCAGGAGAAGATGTAGGGGAATTCTGCAATGAAGCCGACAGTGCAAGGAGCGCAGCATAGAGCTGAGGCTTGGGACATGTCTTTGTGTGTGTGTGTGTGTGTGTGTGTGTGTGTGTGTGTGTGTGTGTGT
>OU015742.1:65475338-65493280 GCA_907169655.1 Acomys percivali | reverse complement strand
CACACACACACACACACACACACACACACACACACACACACACACACCACAATAATTTTAAAAAGAAAAAAAAGAGAGAGAAAGAAACTTCGGGATTTTGATGGGTTTTTAAGAAGTGGTGAGATAATTTGGTGTGTAGGGGAGGAAGCGAAGCTCCAGCTTCCCTCTGGGCTCCGTTTAGGAAGATGCTGGGCATTTCCCATCACCACCATGGCCGGGGCTGGGAACGTGAGAACTTTCTATGTGACACCGAACTCTGTTCAGGCTCCTTCTCACTCCTACCTTGTTCTGAAGCTTTGAAGGTTGGTTCCACAACACGTTCTTCAAGGCAGTGTAAGTGTGCATGTGTGCACGTGTGTATATATGTGAGTTCTTGAGTGTGTGTACATGGGTAAGTGGGTGTGTAGCTGTGGTTTGAATATGGGCTGTCCCCTACTGGTTCATGTGTTTAAACACTTAGTCCCCAACTGATGGAGCTGCTTTAGAAGGTTGTAGGGTCTTAAGGAAAAGGAGGAGAAGAGGGAGGGGGAAAGGGAGAAGAGGGGGAGGGGAGGGGAGAAAGAGAGAGGAAAAGGCTACCCAGGAGAAGTGGGTATGGGAGGGGTGAGCCTTGAGAGTCATACCCCACTTCCTGTCTGCAGGAAGCAATGTGACCAGCTGGATTCCTTCTCCACCAAGGTAAACTATAGTCCCTTAGTCTATGAGGCAGTATAAACCTCCCTCCTTTAAGATTCTTCATGTCAAGATTTTGGTCAGAACAACAACAAAAACTAGACTAGAGCTGTGGTGAAATCCTCAATACACTACCCGAGCCTCTACAAATGTTTCAGATTGCTAACTGGATAGATTCAAGACACAAAGCATCCTTGGTCTCCCATCAACAATGGTTTCTGGGAGGAACTCTGAGCCCCAAGGAAGACATGAAACCCATTAACCAAAGGCACTAGAGTCTTGTGGAAGTGGGGTGGCTCTTATACACTGTGGTATGGCTGGGTGTAGATTATGTGTGTTTCTCCCATTGCTGTCCCAGGCCCCCCAGAGCTCTGAGATGGTTCCTTTTGCACTGGAGTGTTTGCAGGCCCACAATACTGCCCTAGGAAATGAAATTATCTTAGTGGTAAGAGAGTTGGGTGTTTAGGTAGATTATAATAGGTGGACGAACAAATCAGAAAGGAGACGTTAAGATATTTTGCTTGAATTTGTTTGATTATGTGCCACATGATAATTTCTTTGTTCTTATTAAAAATAATCATATCATGGATGTGCCAAGCCACATCAGCCAAGAATGATTGGAACAGTCAGCAGGCCTTGCTATACCACAGGTTCTCAAAAAGCACATGCAGTGGAAAGTACTGGTCTGAGGCATAGGGTTCAATGAGTTTGGGGACAGTGGACATCTGCGCATGTGCAGCACTCCATGGAAGCACAGAACAGGAAGATTCAGAAAGCTGGTACCCAACAGCCAAGCACATGCTTGGGGGGGGGGGGGGGGGGGCAGGTGGAGTCTGTGAGAGAGGAAGGGTCTTCATGGTCTTCCTGGGTTATTTGAAGAGAAAAGGGGCATAGGGAGAAGAAACACAGCCCAGAGCCAGCTTTTGGCTCTCAGAGACTTAGCATCTGGTAACCCTTTTCTAACCAGATAAAAAAAATTCTGTTCTGATGTGTTTTCTTGCTTGTGTGTTTGATAGCCATAAAATTAGAACCAGGTAAGATGTCCTCTGTAAAAGTTTAACCTTTGGCCAAACGCAGTGTTTTCAAATGCACTTGCATTGATTTGCATAAGTTATTTATCCATTTTCATTGCAGACTATTTTACCATTTTGTGAGCAAACCATTTATATCTGCTAGCACTGATGAGAACCTGGCTTCTTTTCCACTTTTTTTTTCCTGGTGTGAATAAAGCCAAGGGAAATGTTCCTATACAGTTGTTTTCTAAGTATGATTTAATTTATTCCAGACAAAGATCAAGGAATGGGACTGATGCATCGTAGGATAGGTGGGGTTTTTAGTTTCTAAGACTCTTCTGGATGGATTTCTGAGGTGCAGTCAATAGGGAAACAAAGCAATCTTTGGATCTATGATGGTGAAGTCTTCATAATGGTCTTGATTTTTACCCTCCATGTGTTTTCTTTACACAAAATGGAACACTCTTCTAGTGGCTACTGTGAAGAAACTCCATTTAAGACTTGCTTATCTAGGTGGGGGGAAAACTGACCAATTGTTTAGTTCAAAGTCCAGGGAAGCCTGCAGTAATATGCTAAATAAAAACACACTGATGGACAAATAGAGCCAGGAGGCTTCTCTCTGCAGTTAATGTACTAAGCTTTGCTGGGCATTTTTCCCCCTGGCATCACAGGGTCAAACATGCCCGGTTTCTGTCTTCCTTTCAGTCTAAGATGCCAGTTACCCAGTCATACCTGAATTTTAGAAAAACAATACATAGCACTGAAGATTACATATGTCTCAAAGATTGCATTATGGATTGCTCATCTGATATGCAAATGTAAACCAGGCATCCTGCATTCCTATTGGCTACAGCTGCTGACCCTCTCTGGTTACCAAGCAGGGTCTGACTCCCCTTGATTTGCAAGAGAGGAACCTCCAGGTGAGCTGCTCTGCTAACTCATTTTCCTGGGGAAGAACCATTTCCCCATCTATATAAATAATGTAAAACTGTAGAGATAAAGCACGCGGGCATGGGGAAGGTGAAATGGAGACTTTACAATGTAAAGTGCTTTCTCCCCGGCCTTAGTTCATTAGCAAAATCTAGTGACTTAAATTACCCGGCTAACCTCTTCCGCCACTGTTAGATTATAAATCAAGTAGGTGGCTACCACAGAAGGAGCTTAGGATCTCTGAGAAAGGTTCTCATCAAGCTAAGAGGGGCAGAAAATTTCCTATTACCATGTCGTGCATAAATGGAAATGCTCGAACTCCACTTACAGCGCATTACCTCTGTGCAATTCACTTGCTAAAATCAAAGAAACAAGATGGGAACAAATTCACCACTTTGCATAATGGAGGAACACACACACACACACACACACACACACACACACACACACACACACTGGCAAGGACTCTGTTCAAACAAAGACCACAGGTAACCAGGTAACCAGAGACAGACAGCATCATTCCAAGAGGCTGAAGTATTGAAGATGCGTTGCTGTCTGTCTTTCTCCCTTTATCTCTGTCCGTCTCCATGACTTTATTTTGTGTGAAATTTTGAGAGATGAATTCCATTTTCTGTTAATTCAATGGCTGTCATGCTGCATTTCATCCTGCGCCTGGGATCATCACAATGAGACGTTAGGTTTAAATGAAGTGTTATAGCACATCTTTTAATAAAGCAATGTGCTTAACCCTGTCTGGACTGCCAGGGTAGACAGACTGGCCAGATGCCTGGCATCTGCAGACTGCAGTGGAGTGACCCAAGTTTAATTGCATACAACCTATAATTGTGATCCGAGTGCATACTTGTGCTTCATGGTAGAAAGCATTGATTTAATATGCTGGGAGATATAAGAAGCGTGCATTTCTTTTTTAATAAAACAATTGGGCGAATGAGGGAGCAGGAACCTTGAGATTTATAAGTAGCATCTTCTAGTCCTAGAACCCCTCCCTCAAGTCCCACCCAGGTAAACTGTAGTAAGTGCAGTCTCTTTGTCTGGTCTGTTAGCTGAAACCAATGGGGACAGTGGGATGCTGGGCAGGGGACTATGATGAGAGAAAAGCCTTTGAGGAAACTAGTTTGGGTCAATTGTTGAGAGGGCATTTGTATAGGCATTAATTTGAGAGCACCCTGTAACAACTGCAGTGTGGGGAACAGATCCAAATTGTCCCACATTTGAAAGGTGGTAAAAATCAGATGCTCCAAAGAGGAAAACAAGCCAACGGTGCCCTCAAAATATTTCCACCCAATGCAGGTATGTCTCTGAGGGATTTTTTTTTCTGATGTGTTTTTCTAAGTAGACAAAGCAAAGTAATTATTATTCATTTAAATACTCTTTAAAGAATTTATTACTATTAATTTGTAGTAGTAGTACACACACACACATGTACAAGACACACACACACACACATATACACACACACACACACCATCCACAGTGCATGTAGAAGTCAGAGGACAGCTTACAGGAGCCAGCTAGCTCTCTCTTCCTTCACAGGGGTCCTAGGTCCCAGGGATTGAACTCAGGTCTCCAGGCTTGGCTGCAAGTGATTTTCCCACTGATCCAGCTCATAAGCCAAATAAGTTCATCTTAGGAGCTAAGGGATGTCATCTGGTTTCTCACAGAGGGTCCTCAAAAGCAGAGTGCCCATCAGAGTTTCTGCCTCTGTCCATCTCTCCAGAGGCAGCACAGCATCTGTGTGGGTGTGCAGTTTCCAGGCACACCCACACCCAGAATGGAGCTAACTGGGTTTGTATGGGGGGACCTTCATTAAGGTGAGTTGCCAACTGTCAGATCACTTTCTGCCCAGCCTGCTGAGTGTGAATGCAAATCGGCCACCTCTGATGCTGTCTCATTTGCAGCTGTTGATCTATGCTTGAGGGAGGGTTCTGAAGAGACTGCCTTTGAAGCTCTCTCCACCCCCCACGCCTGCTCTGCTTCCCCAGACCATGTGGCTCCCTGGTCCCTGGCATTCATCTTGATCTTTGTGTTCCCAACACCAAGGTAGGTCATTTCAGGTGACTTAAAAGTGAGATACCATCAGGAAGAATTTGGAAATAAAGTCTTTGTCGTGTCACATTAAGGCGGCCCTATCAAGTGGCAGTTTATCAAGAGCCACCTCACAAGGTTTTAATGAGCACACTGCCTGTTCTTGTACAATACTAATTAATCGCACTTTTTCACACTGCTGTGACTGCTCAAGAAACCCACATTGTTTTATACTTGGTAGCAAAGCGGCTCTTACTGATTAAATCTCCTTGCCTGCGATGGAGCTTGACAACTGAATTATACCTTGCTCAAAATAATAATGGGTATCAGCTAATAAATACGGTTTAACACACACAAAACTATGCAGCCAAAATCACACCACAAAATAGTGGTTTGACTTATAGGCTCAGCAGTGTTTCATTAAACATCTGTATTATAATTCACTGGTTTTTCCAACTGATGTAATAACCTAATTGATGAGAACAAAGACAAGCTTTATTTATCCACCCAATTGCTTGCTTCTTGACTCACGCTTTTTTTCTCCCTGGGTGTTATTGTGGAAATAAATATGCAATATTCTTTTTATAGAAGTCTAATTTAGGTCCCCTCCTTCCCCTGTTGAGAAGTCAGCACCACTGCCACCAAGTGTATCTGACAAGTTCTTGATCTTTTGTCCTGGAGGTATTTGCATTGGGTGAGTGGGGCTGTAGCTAACAGAGATGGGAGAGTGGGCTTCTGGACCTCTGATGGAACTAGGGGATGCCCCACTGTCTTCTTCCCTCAGGAGGACATGTTTTCTACCCAATCTCTTTGGATATTTTAAATTAATCCTAATGGAACTGATATGACTGTACTTACCTCCTATATGGCATATGTACTATCATCTTTTCAGCAGGTCTCCTACCTAAGTAACACAACAGATGCATAGAAGTAGCTAGAAAAAGAAAGCACAGTCACCATCTCCACCCTCTCTTTGCATAAGGTGGGTGTTTGCAAGGTATGGTGTTGTACACCTGCAATACCAGCACCTGAAAGGCTGAGGCAGGAGGATGGCCCCAGTTTAAGTCTATAAAATAAATGCCAGGACAGCCAGGACTATATGACAAGACCTTCTCAACAATCAAAAAAGGTGCATGTTTACTTCTGCTTGAAGTAAAAAAGTGGAGAAATGTGCTGGCCCGTAGCTTACACTTGTGTGTCTATTGATACCAGCTACTTAATAAATAATTCTGCAAAGAAACCTTGGACTCACGAGACACAACATCACTTGGACTTGACAATAGCTTTTGTTTTGAGGTGAAAGTTCCAGGCTATGTCTTGACCTTTCTGCTTACAAATAAGTCACTAGGTCACCTTGTAGTGTAACTGCTCATTGCATTCTGGGTAGTTGTGCCTCTGCTATTCAGATATGAACTAGGTGAAGATGAGACTTTATTGAGATCAGTTTGTTTCAAGAACTCTTCTAAGCCTCCAGGAGATCACACACAACCAAGGAGGAACGACCCAAGGAGGAAAGAGCTTCCTTTTGTGATGGGGAAGCATGAAGAATCACATTAGGAGGCTCAGAGGGAAGGCAGATGGCAATGTCTTCGACAGACAGATGTGGAGAGGGGAACAAACGCAGGACGACAGCCACCTCTCCTGTGTGGCCCCTCACTGTGTACTCATGGGAGACTTGTGAAGTCAACGCAGTATTGCTATGCTGAGCCCACATCCAACACTGCACATATGCTTCTTCCATGGTTTGCCTATGAAGAGGGGATTTTTTTCCCCCAGAAACTGTCTCACAACATCACTCCCTCCCTGGCTCTGTGCACATGCTCCATGTGTCTCCCAGTGGTCATCTACCTCTTTCTCCTGGTCATGGTGACATTCTTGAGTGGAGGGCCAGCTATCTCCTGATCTTGTATAACTGGAGAGCCGAATGGTTTTTGTATCATTGGTATTTCTTGACTCCTGCACAAACCCTGGCTCCTTCCACACATCCATGAGTTAATGATTTACCAAGATGGGAAACCATGGCACCACTTAAGTTATTTAAGTAATTTCCCATGCTGAGCTCTCATGTCACCCTCTTTAAAAAGAATCTAACAAAGCCAAGTCCTACCTTCCTTCCTTTGTAATGGCCTAATGGTCCAATGGGCAAAGATCCCATGCTGAACCTTCACCCTGACCATTGTGGAGCATCCATGACTCTGTCCTACCTTCCTTCTCAATCCCACTTTTACCTTGCTGCCCCATCTCCTCATGCATGATCTTCATTTCTTTCTATAATGCTTTGAATGATAATGGTCCCCATAGTCTCATATGCTTGAATACTTGGTTCCCAGTTGGTGGATTGTTGGGAAGGATCAGGTGGATTGTTGGGAAAGTGGCCTTGTTGGAAGAGATGCATCACTAGGTAGGCTTAGAGGTTTCAAAAGTCCATGTCGTCCCTCCCCTCCCTCCCTGTCCCTCCCTCCCTCCCTCCATCTTCCTTGTAAATCAAATGTAAGCTTTCAGCTCCTGGTGCATCGCCATGCTTGGCTGACTGCTGCCATGCCCCCTACCATGATGGTCACGGACTCTACCATCCTTTGGAAACACAAGCCCTAAATTAAATGGCTTCTTTTTAAACTGCCTTGGTCATGGTGCCTTTTTGCAGTAATAGAAAAGTAACTAAAGACATTTTCTATTCTGCCACACTTAAGTTGGCCAAGAGTTAGCCATGCATGCCATGTTTGAGAAGCATTTCAGAGTCCCCTTTCTTCTCCATAAATTACTACTCAACATGTCTTTCTCCAGGAGTTTTGGGCACAATTTAGCATTACAATACAACAAATTTAACTGATTAAAAAAAGATTTGTCAGTTTTAGCCAGTCATGATGGCACACACCTTTATTCTCAACACTTAGGAGGCAGAGGCAGGCAGATCTTTCTGAGTTCAAGGCCAGTCTGGTCTACAAAGTGAGTCCAGAACAGCCAGGGTTGTTACCCAGAGAAACCCTGTCTTGAAAAACCAAAAAAAAAAAGTTGTCAGTTTTACATATATGTATAACACAGTGGATCATATTTTCCTCTATCATTCTCTCTTATTTCCTCCTTTCTTGTGCTCACCCCCTTCTACCTCCAAAGCAGTGTCCTACCCCCATGTCTTTTCCTGGTGCAGGTCTGGCTCAGGTGGCCATCGCTGTGGTACGTTTATGATTTATTTGAACAGCAGTGTCATATTCAGAAAGTAACATTTCTCAGCACTCCTCCTTATCATCTGGCTCTTATTGTCCTTCCGGCAAACTTCTGTGATGTTCCTTGGGGCTTGGAAGAAGTGACACAGATGTCCCATGTAGAGCTGAGCACTCACCAGCCACTTATGCTCAATACTTTGATCCATAATGAGTCTCTGAATATCATCAAGTTTTTATTGTTGTTGCTTTTGTCTGTTTGGTTGGTTGATTTGGTTTTTTTTAGACAGGGCTTCTCTGTGTCATAGCCCTGGCTGTCCTGGAACTCACTTTGTGGACCATGCTGGCCTCACACTCACAGAGATACACTTGTCTCTACCTCCCGAGTGTGACACCACACCCAGCTAATCATCAATTTTTTTAAGGGCACAAAAGAAGATGGGTCATTCAGAATACAAAGTGAGTGAGTTTTCCTATGGGAGTCAAACATTTAGATTGCATCTCAGAGGATGGCTTCTTCAGTTCTGACAGTGAGGACTAATGTATCCACTAAGTGATGAAGCAAGACCCCTTAACACCCATCTTCTAGATTCAACAATTAGTATTTTGCCACATGGTGTTACTGTATTGTGTGTGTTTGCAGCCCTCTGTCAAAGGCATTGCAATAGGTAACACAGGGATTTTGTGCACTCTTAAAGTATCATCACTTATGAGACGCTCAAACCAGAGCAATTAACAGTCAGCTTCTTAAACATTTATGTTAGTGTTAGGAAACCATTGTGTTCTAGGTCTTTATAAAATATGCAATAAATTGTTGTTAGCCTCAGTTACCTTACTGTGACATAGCATTCCAGAATCCGTTCTTCCTATTTAACTGCATTTGGGCATCTGCTACAATTAGAGACTGGGATGACTCCCAAGGGACTATGTGTGAGAGGTTGGACCATGCTTACCAGCCTGTGGCACCCATATGAGACAGGTTCAGTAGAATATAGTTAAAGCATTAGGGGTATGCCCTTGAAAGGGGTATTAGGACCAGACCCCTCTCTTTTTCTTTCTGTTTTCTTTCACTCATAAAATGAGTGGCTAAATTAGCCAGGTTCCTTAAAGTAGCAGAGTAACAGAATATTTGTATACTGAAAGGGAATCTATTAGATTGGCCAACAATGGCTGTCTCACAACAGAGAAAAAAATCCCAATCCAGTAGTTGCTTAGTCCACAGGCTTAGATGTCCCAGAAGTCTAAATTTTACATTAGAGTCCAAGAGGATGCCTAGAGAACTGCTTGTCTTCAGTCTACTTTGGAATCCTGAAGAAATTTAATTTAGTACTGGCTACACAACAGGATAGATGAACTTGCCAGCAAGAGTGAGGACAAGCAGGCAAAAAGCAAAACTTTTTAGCTCCGTGTCCTTTTCTGTGGGCTGCCACCAGAAGGTGTGATCCAGGCTTGGGATGGGTCTTCTTGCTTCAGATAATCTGATTAAGAACAGTGCCCCCCCCCCGCACAGATGTACCCAGCATCTGAGGCTTAGTTGATTCCAGAGACAGTCATGCCGACAATCAAGATGAGCTACCACAGCATCCCACTCTTCCAAGAACTTCCAATTACGATGCCCTTCTTGACCAAGGGCCCAAGACCAGCTGCCCACAGCAGGAAACCTCTGAAATCTCAACGACAAACTGCCCTTCCCCCCATGAAAGTAAATGGATCAAGCTCAGTAAGCAAAAATAAAATAGCCAGTTCTGAGTCTATCATCAACAAATGAGGCGTTGATATCAAAAGTACACATGGAATCAAGATTTGGACTTACATGGCCATGTTTCACCAGTATATGAAATGTAATCCATTCATTCATTGAGTAAGATAATAAGTTAATTGGTGAGACTAATGGTGAGCTTTAAAAAAAAAAAAAACACTCATTTATTTGACCATCTACATTTCTACTCAGTTATGGGAGAAATTCACCTGTGCTCTTGCCTAGGATTTATATTTAGAGAATAGATTTACACCTAAGAAGGGATATCAAGTGGCTGTTAAAAGAGTAACAACTGAATCATGAAATAATGGAAGTGAGGGGTCATTTTATCCAGCCCCCCTGCCTCCAAGAAGTGTCATTTGTCTTTGGTTGCTCAAGACTGGAAAACTGCACTCATTAATGTGAAAATACACATATTACAGTTCTGTTGCAGCAGTGAACCCTGAAAAAAAAAAAAGAGCATGTTCACCTAAATTTGCACTTAACCAAATCAGAGACGTTAGAGAAATATGTGACAACACTTGATGAACTTCGGGGAGGCTGCAGCGAGCTTTCTTTTTTCCCCATGGATGTTCTTCTCATTTTTCAATTTAGGTATTAAAGTTCTCCGCGTGCATAAGAAGTCAGACTTAGACATCTTAAAGGCAGGAGAGCTTTTTGCACCCCGCCCCCCAAGGTAGTTGGACCTGTTTAAAAAAAAGTGCTTCAAAATGTAAAAGAACAACCTTGAAATCATCCGAGTCACTCATCTGCACTATTGCGAGCTTTGATCACACAGAATCGGACTGATGTTAAGGGGAAAGTGTACCGTTTCATTGTTCAGACTTTTTTTTCCTTGAGTTTTGTTCATTGATTATAATTATGATGTGCGACGAGATGAGTTTCCACATAATGGCACGACAGGAAGATGATTTATTGTTTGGGGAGCTTTACGCAGAGAAGGAGACACAGACAACAGGGAGCTGAGTCTCAGGATGTAATTTATTAGATGCGCGGGGGGGACGTGGGCCTTCTGCTTTGACAAGATGTTGGCTGCCTCTTGAATGACGGGGGTTGGTTTAGGTGCCTTGAGTCACACAGGTACATGTAAAAGGTTTGATGCTTATACTCGCTTTTCCAGTTTCAGCACCAAGGGGGAATTTCAGAATTTGCGAGTTGGGAGAGGATTGAATGAAGGTCTGGGGAACCATGCGGATGAACAGGCCAATGATGAAGATGCTAAATCCACCATCCAAGTTTCATTGAAATATATTGGTGAGATTATTTCTCCATATCAGGAAGTACTGTCTGCCAAGTGCCTATACCCACAGTGGGAGACAGCCCAGCCAATATGTGCTTCCTTATTTTTCCTTACCAAGGCGGAGTGGCTTTTAGTTCATTACTGAGTGTCTATATTCGAGTCAGAGAATGCAACTGGGAATCCTGGTGGGGAAGCATCTGTAGGGACCAGGAAGGAATGCGCTTCTCTGTCTCAGCTGCAACCTTTGTACATCAGCAAAATGATTTTGATCATATTTTCCACCATCTCCCACTGTACGAATTTGGAAAGAATAAAAAAAGACTCCTACTCACTCATTAGCTGGAGTGATGGCTTAGCAGTTAAGAGTGTCTACTGCTCTTCCAGAGGATCCGAGTTCAGTTCCCAGCACCTACATCAAGTTGCTTAAAACTGCCTCTAGGTCTCCCTCCAGGGAACCATATGCCCTCTTATGGCATCCATAGACACCCTTCCTTACATAATACAGCCCTGCCCACAAAGGCATGGATACACACAATTAAAAAATAAAACAGATCTCTTGGTCCAGGCATTTTTTTTCCAGCTTTGTGTTCTTACGGGATTCCTATACGTATGAACATAGATGTCTCTGTGTCTTAAGAGTTTCTTGTGATTTTTCTTTTGTTTGTTTTGTCCTATTCTGGTTTGATTTTTTTTTATCTTGTCTTATTTTCTTATTATTCTCTAGATGCTCGCTTGCTTTCTAACAAGAGACAGAAAGAGTGTGGATTCAGATTGGGGGGGGACGGAGGGAAAAGCTGAGGTGGGGGAGGGGAAACAGTAATCAGAATATGCTGTCTGGGGGAAATCTATTTCTAATAAAGAAAAATAGAAAAATGAAAAGACCTCCATTTGTGCTATTTAGCAACAAGATAAACCAAAGACATTTGGTTTCATCACCAAGAAGATTTACCTTTGGTCGATGACCTGTGACCCCAGTCAGGGGCATTTGCTGAACTTGTCTGTTCTTTCCCTGGTATTCTGTCCCTACTAACATCCATCTCATACCACGTTAACCACGAAGTCTTATTCTGAAGCATGCCACAGTGGCCATGGCTGCAGCCCGCACTTACCTTCAGTGGGCGGCAGCTTCCCTTCCCTTCCTTGGCAATCTACAGGAAGCACAGGCCAGGGAAGGCAATGGCATCATACCACCTTTATCTAAATCAAATATAAACAAACTCTGGCTTCAGCACACTCCCAGGATCTTTCCTTTCCAATTGCAGTAAAATGCGAAGCCTTGTCTGTGACAGCCAAGACTCCATGATGTCTTCACTCTGTCTCCTGTCCCTTCCCTCTTTTCCTCGATTCATCTACACCAGATAAACAGGTTGACATCTGTCCCTCCAACACCCAATCTCTTCTTGCTGGGGAGCACTTATACGTGTGTTAGACTCTTGGACTAACCTCTCTTTCCAGCTGTTTCTCCGCCTTTGTTTCAGGCCTCTTCAGAGACACCTTTCCTGGTATATCAGTGTAAAACCCCTCTCTCTCCTGGACTCTCATCCGATGCACCAGACACATTCCCAGGCCTTAGCCACTGGAAACCTGGAGCTTCTGTTGTCCTGCAAATCTCCCCCCAGCCCAGACTGCAGTGACATCAATAAAATGAGTAGGAGCTCTAACAGGAAGGAAATATGTATCTAGTAATTGGCATCCTGGGTCTACTCTGAGGCACGTTGGTCAGCTTATAGGTGGGAGAAAGTGTCTCTCTGGATGACTCATATATGAGATGGCTCATCCTCAGATGGGGTCACGTAAGAAGGTTTTGGGATGTTTAGAAGGTAGGACTCAGCGGGAGAGAGCAGGTCATTAGAAGCAAGACCATGGGGGAGGATCCTTGACAGTCTTCCTGCCTCTGTTTCTCCTTCCTGTCCACCTTGGGGGAGCTTTCTGTCTGCCCGGCCCTGCCTGGCCCTGCCATCATATTATTCTACCTCTAGATCAATGGAGCTGGGGTCGCCTTCTGAAATTGTTACAACTATGAGTAAAAAGTAGATAACTGCCTCTTTCTGCTGTTTTTCTCAGGTATTGATCATAATGACGATAAAAGTCACTAATATAAATATCTTCTAAGGATGATAGAGACATTCACACTTGAATTTGATTCTAGACCCTGCCATCTGGTTGCTGTATACTACTTTGTTTAAATTCTCTGTCATAGACAAAAAGGAGTCATAAATTCTGGTCACAACTCTTTTTCCAAGGCAGAGTCTAAGTGTTCATCCAAATAAATTCTGGGCATTGCCATGGTACTTCTGTTGCCTAATGGACTAGCATTGTCCACTGTGGTGAGTAGTGCAAGCTGTGTTCTGTACTAGCCTGTGATGTCACCCCTATGGGATCCCATACTGAGACTGTGATACTGCAAAGAGGCCAGTGTGGCTAAATCTGGAGACCCAGACACAGCAGGGCAGATGAGAAAAGCTAAGCTAAGCACTGCAGTGCACTTGCCCATCTGATACAGCTGTAGGAATGAACCTGCTGAGCACTGCAGTGCACTTGCCCATCTGGATGCAGGCTTATGAATGAACCTGCCGAGGACTGCAGTGCACCTGCCTATTTGATGCAGTTGTAGGAATGAACCTGCTGAGCACTTCAGTGCACCTGCCCATCTGATGCAGTTGTATGAATGAACCTACTGAGCACTGCAGTGCACCTGCCCATCTGATGCAGCTGTATGAATGAACCTGCTGAGCACTGCAGTGCACCTGCCCATCTGGATGCAGGCTTATGAATGAACCTGCCGAGCACTGCAGTGTACCTGCCTATTTGATGCAGTTGTAAGAATGAACCTGCTGAGCACTGCAGTGCACTTGCCCATTTGATGCAGTTGTAGGAATGAACCTGCTGAGCACTGCAGTGCACCTGCCTATTTAATGCAGTTATAGGAATGAATCTGCTGAGCACTGCAGTGTACCTGCCCATCTGATCCAGGCTTATGAATGAACCTGCCAAGCACTGCAATGCACCTGCCCATCTGATACTGATGTAAAGCAACCGAGAAACCATAAAGCCATACATAAAGCCATATCATGGAACTGTCACATTGTCACTAGGCTTTGAAGGTGGTACATGGGAGACCAAGTGAGGTCCAGGTAAGCACACAGAATACCTTCAGTCCATACAAGCTGTTCTGCAAGTCTTTGAAATTGACTGGTGACATTTTCTTAATTTAAGAACCTTCTGTTCTGTTCTGGTGTGCCCATATCGTCTAATGGCATTTGCACAACACAACCGGCAGTGATCCAATCAGAGACAGAAGAAGGGGGACTCTGGGTCAATTACACTTATTTGATGATTCTTTCTTGAGGTAAGTAAGGTGGGAAATCAAAGTGGGAAAGTGGTTTAAAATACATGTCATGGTGGGTGTAGGGGCACTTGCCTTTAATCCCAGCACCCGGGAGGCAGAGGCAGGTGTATCTCTGTGCATTCCAGGCCCATTGAGGCTATATAATGAGACCCTTCGCTCTAACTAAAAAGAGAAATCAAATGCAACAATGGCTTCTGCTTAAGCACTCACGTGATGCCCTGCAGCCACATACAGTCTATATATTGTATGTATCCTCTTTACGATTGACATAGAATCTAGCTTTTAGAGAACACTAGAGCTCACAACATAGTGTGAGGGTCATACAAGTCATCTGTACACTATCTCTCAGGTAGTAAGTGACAAATCTGGGGTTGAGAGCTGGTCTTGGCTGACTCTGTGTCAACTCAGAGACTTTGGCTTCACAGCGGCAAGAATCGCAGGGTGGGAAGGAGGAAAGCCACTGTCATGGAACTGGCCCACTGAGCAGACAAAGTGCTATAGAGCCAGGAACCGTGGCAGCATCTTCAGTAGAATGGAAACACAAGGAAGTTCAGGCCTGATTGCCAAGAAGGCCTTGGAGTCTTGCGAGGAAGGAGCAAGCATTCACGACCTTAATGACCTCTAGTTTGTATTCACTAATACACACTGAACTTAGAGTGTTTTGCTTGTCCTGTGCTTCAGCCGCAACAGCTTGGGGAGCATTGTGAACCCATGACCGGACCAAGCTAGCAAGCACTACAAAAACTACATTTCCTGCCTGGAATTTGGGCTGCAAGACCTTGGTGATCTGAGTCCATTCATGTAGAGCAACCTTGCCCCAAGAAGTGTGCTCACCTTAAAGAAGAGGGCTATGTAGGGAGATCAGAAAAGCATTGTAGGTGTGTATGTCTCTGTGTGTGTGTGTCTGTGTCTCTGTGTGTGTGTGCGCATGCGCGTATGCATGATTAAGGGTCTAGAACCACAAACCTCAGAGGATTCTGTAAAGATGTGGTAGCAGTTCTAATGGTTTGGGGCATTGATGCCTAAGCAGCAGAGATGCACATGATGGGGGCCTCTGAGAATGTGGGGTGCCTGGCACCAAACACTTGCTCTCATTGGTCATTCAGTGCCAGCTTCCTGTTCATCTTGGAATAGCAGTGGGTTTGCTCTCTAAAGAACCTCAGTCTTCCCTCTTAGAGCCGTTGGCCTGGCCAATCAGAGCCCTGGAATTTCTAGGACATGTTATTAGGTGACAAACAAGGGCCTTAAAGCAACCAACGTACAGCATATAGGAATTAAATGGGATGGGACACAGGCCTAAAGAGGCAGGCAGCCACTTTAGCAATGTGCAGAACCGGGAGTCATGCAGCTTGGAGAGGAGAGAGATGGCAGGAATAGCTTTCTGGGTACATTCCACCAAGTCCAGGATAAACCCGGATCAAGATAGGTCCTGCCTGAAACCTTTTCAGTTATACTAACAATCATCCTGTTTGAATCAAAGCTTCCTGTTACTCAGTATAGAAATCAATCCTGGTGTAAGAAGTTGTAATTTCTAAAGTTATTCACTTGGGGCAAACCTAGTCAAACAGTGACTTACACGTTTAACTAAAACAAGCATGCAGCAACGGTGCAACATTAAGGAGCAAGGAGAACACAGCCTCGGAAACCACGGTCCTTGACACCTTTCATCTGGAATTCCAGCTAACGTTGACCCCAGTCTTTGTCATCAGCTGGTGTGGATCGCAGCAGATCCATGTTGAGGATCTTTTGTGTGTTACGATCTCACTCTACTCTAGCCTATGGAGTTACTAGCTGTCTGATTGGGGCAGCACTGCTCCCTTCTCTGAGCTGTGGCTCCTCCCTCTGTAAACTAACCACATCAATGGATGGCTGCTATTTTCAGTCCTGCTTTATCTTTTGCAGGTGTAAGAAGAAAGGGAATTGCCGCGCTATTGGAAAGCGGAGGTGAATGGGTCCTAAACTGAGGCCACCCATGCCTACCAAGGGCTTCTGTGATGGAATCCGCAGGACACTCCCAAGGCTGGCTGTTGCTTAGGATATTCAGATAGAGTGTCCTCTGGCCTTTCCTTCCCAACAGCCCAAGGGGCTGGGACTCAGAGTGACAGAGAAGTGGTTTTACCTAGTTACTCTCTGCAGACCACCTGTATAGTCAACGTTCATCCTTTGAGCTACAATAAATCTATCTTGCAAGCAAAGAAGGCTGTGCCTATGCCTAAATCACCACCCTTGAGAAGAAAGGAAAGAAAATGGAGTCGAAAATGCCTGGCCTCTCCCCTTTTCCACTATGGCACGTTTGGAGAATTTGGGAACTTCCATTCTTCTTCTGGGACCCCATTGCGTGGCTCCTAGTCACATGGTCAAACCCAGGCGCGAGGAAGCCTGGGGGATGTGTGTGGTCTGTAATTGATGACCCTGTGCAGAGACGCTCTGCTAATGCTGTTGAAGAGGGGAGATGTCGTGCTGTATCTATGGGTCTATATGAGAAGGGAGTTACTACACATTCCTGTCCGTTTGCTCCCAAACTCCTCTTGGTTTTGGGTTTCCCCCATTCCCTGGACAGCCAAATGGGGGCTCTTCCATCTGGCCTGTGCTAGGGGCAATAGGCATTTCAAACACAGCAAGTAGAGCCAACATCTCCTGTGCGGGTCATGGCCGGCCTTTCTGGCGTGATGGCACACACTCGTGTCCAAAGTCCTTCTGCAGCAGACGGCTACTCCTTTGCGACTCAGAGGCCCACTCCTGCTTTATGGTCGCTTCTGCCTTCTCTCATAATTTTTTTTTAAAAGGAAACTCTTTTCCTCTCATGCAGGAAAATCTAATTATGCAGTGACAGCAGTTGGCTGACTTGGGCACAACACAACATGTCAATTTTCAGTTGCTTACATGGGCTCGCAGAAACTGTTAGGGATTGTTTTGAAATCTGGCATACATTTCAGTCATGTTAATTCCTACAACTGTGCCAAACTTGATGAAATTTGGCTCCTTCATACTCCAGGGAAGGTGGGGAATTGGGAAAGGCAAACTTTTTTTTTTTCCTGGCAGTGACATAATCTCTCCCCCTCCCCCACAATGAACAGTGTCCTCAAATAAGCCAAGAACATAACTTTGTATTCACAAGACTGTGTGACAAAATGACTTCAAGAGACCAGAGCTGCAAAACAGCCGAGGAAATACAGATGGCATAATGCTTTTTCCCCCCCCATCCTTCCAACAGATTTGTGCCAGATGTGTGAATATTGATAATTTCTCTAGGGCTCATCTCAAGGCACAATATAGATTTCTGTTTGATGGGGGGGGAGGGGATGAGAGAGTGAGAATCTGTCCCGGGCATGGTATTTACAGGAGATGTTTGCTTCTCCTCTCAAATCTGTCAAAGCAAAGCCAGAAACCCCAAATTTCCAAACAAGCCTCTGATTCACCCTTTGTTCTGGACCTAGTTTTTATCTCCCCAGTAATTGACAGACTGGAAAATTCGTCAGGAAGGCACGTGGTGTGATTCTTAAAGTGGCACCTCTCCAGTGACTGAGGGAACCTGGCCATCAGCTTGGAGCTGGAGGGGTGGAGACCCAGGGAGGCACCTCAGGGAGGCATGCCTGATACACTGTATGTATTCTCCGTACATATTTACCAATAAAGAGAGTTTTCTTAAAAATGAGCATTTCTGGTTTCAAGTGACTACATCAAACAATAAATATATTATTTTCAAAGGATTATGGATTTCTCCTTCTCTCTCTCTCTCTCTCTCTCTCTCTCTCTCTCTCTCTCTCTCTCT
>OU015742.1:65420291-65475328 GCA_907169655.1 Acomys percivali | reverse complement strand
TCTCTCTCTCTCTCTCTCTCTCTCTCTCTCTCTCTCTCTCTCTCTCTCTCTCTCTCTCTCCCTCTCCCTCTCCCTCTCCCTCTCCCTCTCCCTCCCCTTCTCTTTCTTTCTTCTTGTTCTTTTGAGACAGGGTCTTCATATCCCATCCCTCCACTGGGAACTCACTAAGTAGGTTTGACTGTCACCTTTTGTTTCATTCTTCCTGGTTTTCTAGCGTATCTGCATTCATTTTAACACGCAATTCTGGAATTTCTAAGAAATTTCAGTAAAGTTCAGTTTCTTAATTCAACTTTCATGTTTTTTAACATCAGAGAGAATCATTGAAAAGAGTTAAAAAGAAACAGGAATACTTAACATTTCTTGAGAGGTTCAGCTTTGATCAAATAATTATGTTTGAAGTCAACTTTAAAACCAGTATAAAATGTTTATACCTGGCTTCCTATGTGAAATGTTTCAAATGGCTTTAAACAGAGAAAGACGTACTATGCTGGGGAAGGCAGAGGTAGAGAAGAAAGAGGGGTCAGTGTGAAAAATGAAAATCCTGAATTTTTAAAGAGAAGGATGGATGGGGTTGGAGGTGTTGCTCAGTGGGTAGTGCTTGCTTGGCATGCAGGAAGCCCTGGCTTTGAGCCTCAGCGTTCTATAAACTGGTCAGGTGGCAACACTTATGATCCCAGCACTGGGTGGTGGAGGCAGGAGGATCAGAAGTTCAAGGTCTTTGTTGGATATGTAGTGAGTTTAAACCTGATCTTGTTTTAAAAGATGGGCAAGAAGGAAGAAAAAGGAAAGAGGGAAGGAAGGAAAGAAGGAAGGCCGGTCAGCTTGCTTTTGCTCAGGACTTTTGGCATACCTGTTTGCTGTCGTTGAAACTTAAGTTTGTTTTTTAGTTCTGTGACAGCCACAGGGAAAGTGGACACACAATCCCTTGTGTCAGAAACCAGAGCAGCAGTTTCTATGGGAAATAAATTTTATTTCTAACTTTAGAGTATAGCTTTGATTTTCAGTAAAGGAGATATTGTCTCCTGAAAACATCTGGTAGTGGCAGGAGATGTGCCTGCTCTGGTGGTGACAGTGGGAAAAATGGACAGGTTACTGGTGTCCAGAGCCCTCCCCCCCCAATGGTGCTCAGTACCCCACTGAACATGAGATGGTCCCCACAACATCCAGACACCTAGTCCAAATGTCAGTCAGGGAAGAATGAGAAACTCTCCTCATCCCATGAGTGTTTCATGTGGCGGTTCTGCTGTAGCCCATTGTACCCCCATGGTGTAAGGCAACACAGTGAGGTGAATTCATTCACATTCTAGTGCCAGCCCATACCCACTGAATTAACCTCTCAAGTCTCAGCTTCCTGGAGATAATTATGTAAATCCTACAGGATTAGCAGGCGCCATGTTGGTAGAGCACTTGGCAAACTAAAAGTTCTGTAAACATCCTTCCACAGGGGAGAGAGGAGCACTGAGGTGTCCTTTTCCAGAGATGAAGTGCTTGTGTTTGGAGAGGGCTGTGAGGCACATCTCTGTTGTGAGATGTTTAACCTACTGATGGATGGATGGATGAATGGATGGATGGATAGATGCTTGGATAGATGCATGGTTAGATAGATGGATAGATGGATGGATGGTGGGTAGGTAGATGGATGGATGGGTGGGTGGATAGATATAATATAGGTAGATAGATAGATAGATAGATAGATAGATAGATAGATAGATAGCAACATAGATAGATAATGGACAGACTGACTTTCCATTAGTGGCAGCAATAAGGCAGCTTGAAGTGAGACTGTTTTTAAATGTTTATTTATTTATTCATTTTACACCCTGATCCAAGCCCCCTCCTTCCTCTACACCTGGTCCCACTCTCCCAATCTCCCACCCTCTTTTCCGTTTCTCCCCTCTTCTTTGCCTCAGCAAAAGGAAGACCCCACCCTGTACAAACCCACCCAGGAATATCAAGTTGCATTAGGGCTAAGCACATCTTTATCTATTGTGACCAAACAAAGCACCTGAGTTAGGGGGAAGTGATCCAAAAGTAGGCAGCAGAGTCCATGACAGTGACAACTCCTGCTCCACTTGCTAGGGGACTCCCATCAATACCAAGCTGTCCATCAGTTACATATGTGTTGGGGGCTTAGGTCCAGTCCATGCATGCTCTTTGGTTGGTGGTTCAGTCTCTGTGAGCCACTATGGGCCTAGGTTAGCTGACTCTGTTGGTCTTCTTGAGGAGTTCTTGCCCCCTCTCGACCCTTCTGTCCTTGCCCTGACAAGACTCCTTGAGCCCCACCTCACATTTGGCTGTGGGTCTCAGCATTTGTTTTGAACAGCTAATGGGTGGAGCATCTCAGAGGACAGCTATGCTAGGCTCCTGACTGCAAGGATAGCAGAGTATCATTAATAATGTCAGGGGTTTGCTCTCTCCTATGAGGTTGGGCAAGTCATTGGTTGGCCATTCCCTTAATCTCTGCTCCATCTTTATCCCTGTACATCTTGTAGGCAGGATACATTTTGGGTCAAAGGCTTTGTGGTGGGTTGGTGTCCCCCTCCCTCCACTGGAAGTCTTGGCTGGCCAGGAGGTGATCTCTTTAGTCTCCATGTCCCTGCTGCTAGGATTCTTAGCTTGAGTCACCCCCATATCCTCCTAGGAGCCTACCCAGCTGTGAAGTGAGACTCTTTAAGAGGGTGTCAGAATGCTGTCGCTTGCAGTTGTTGGGTGAATGCTGTGCCATGTACTCCAGCTGTCAGACAAGCAGATGACATAAAGATGCCTTGTCAGTGACTCAGGTGCTCCCACCATCTTTGAGATGGCTCTGTGCTCAGAGCCATGCCATCCTCCGTCATTGGGAAAGAAGTTTAGTGCATGGTCACAGCCTTGGAGTTTAAGGGATGTTTAAAAACAAACAAACAAACAAACAAACAAACAAACAAACAAAGCTGGTGTCCTGGGGAGGGAAGTATGAAAACAGTTCTTTGCTATAATCTGGGTAGGGATGACTCTCTGCTCAGAGTACTGTTACATGCTGAGATCAATATCAGACGTGATGGCTTAACTGGGCAGATGTACAATTTCAGACCTGCAAAGCAGGCTGGAGCTGCTGTTGTGGTCAGCACCACACTGCCTTTACCCTAGAAAGCAGTGCAGTGTCCAGAGCTGCCTTAAGGCATCACCAGTCTGTATTCAGATGCCTTGGTTTTCAACAGGAAAATGAGGAAAGAGGTGGCAGAGGAGACGCATGGCCTCTGAGAAGCTTCTCCCTGGATGTGATCATGTAGTATCTACTGAGATATTCCCTACCAGTCTCATGTCTTGGCTTTTTCTGGATGTGTAGGAAGAGGAGCTCCACTGGCCAGGTGCCACTGCACCCAGGGGAAGGGCAGGTTTCAGTGGACAGTGCAGGCAGTGCTGCATGCAAACACTAGCATGGCCTTGTTAAACACCTTCCACACAGAGCATTTCTGTTCTGAAAGCAAAGGTAAAATACCCATGCCTTGAGAACATCTGCGAGGTCTAGCTCAGACCCCTTCCTTTTCAGCAGAAGGAAAAATGGAAAAAAGGGGGGAAAAGCGGACAAACAACAAGCCTGATAGACTGGTAACACTCTAAAAAGGCCATTATTCAAATATTTATGGATCCTTGTAGCTAATGGATTCAAATTTACAATGATGCACTTGTCAACAAGATAATTTTGAGAAAAAAAAAAAGAAAGAAAGAAAGAAACATTAAAGCCTGAGCAGTTTGGTCCCTTCTAACCCCGAGGCCTCTCTTCTTCCCAGTAAATGAGCAGCTGTTTTCAGTGAAAATGGAACTCCTGCTCTCAGGGTGCTCTGCAGAGACCCACTGCGTGTGGTGTGCCAGCCCCTAAGCTGTGCTTTTGGGAGAGGAATTTGGCTTGCGGTGTGCCACCCGAGATGAGCTAGAGGCATCTGTTTTATCAAAAGAAGAACGAAAGTGCCTTGGTATTGCCGCAGATAGCTTAGACAGGGTGTATTTGTAATCAAACTTAAATCATAAGCAACCAGGTATGGTGGCTCATAGTAGTGACCCCAGCCACTCAGGAAGCTGAAGCAACAGGACTGCTCTGTGACTTTGAATCCAATCTGGGATCTAGTGTGAGAGTTAGTTTCATAAAGTAAGAAGGCAGCAGAGGAAACATCAAATCACAAGCTACCGAGCACGGCATATGACTCCTCTGGACCTTGGGATAACTTGGGTGATAGTACTACCTTGTCAGAACATGAGGTTCACAGCATCTTGGGTAGTGATGGTCACCAACAGCACTGAACAATATCAGTGGATGAATGCTTTGTAGAGTGTAATAAAACATGGATTTACTAATGTTTTATATCTGGCTTAAATAAAATCTATAGAATCGGTAGAACTCAATAACATGGTATTTGTAAGCATGTTATTTAGGGGTAAAAGACAATAAATGGCACAGATTGTGTAGTGTAATATTCTGGTGGTTTCCAAAAACAAGGGAAAAAATGGAGACCAGCTTGTTAGGAGAATGAACAGGAAAACCTGCATACTGTGTGTTTCTGGGTCTTTAGAAATGTTCCAAAGCTAATACTAGAGTGATCTGGAGACATGGCCTCCACCTACCTTCCCTAGAAGAACAATGGTACAGAACCTCACAGCTTTGTGGCTAAAACCCATGTGGATAGACACCTCATTGTGTCAATGTCCCTGACTAAACCTGGGTGAGTGGACAGCCAGCTGGAATTCTGTGTTCCCGAGGTGCTATCTTTTATATCCTAAATGTCTTCCCTGAGGCTCATGAACTAAAGGCTTAGTGGACGCTGTAGGGAAATGGGGCTTAGAGGAAATTACGAAGCTGGGTCACTGGTGTCATCTCTTGAAGGAGATATTGGGATCCTCCCTCACTTCTGCTCCCTGGCTGCACAGTTTTCTTCCATCACCTCCTCCCATCATTACGTTCGACTTCAACACAGGCCCAAGGCAACAGGGCCAAGGAGCCATGGATTGATACTTTTACAACAATGAGTCAAAGTAAATCTTGCTTCCTTTGAGTTGATTTCCTCAGGTCTTCTCTCACAGTTCTCACAGATAAATTGTTTCCTCTCCTTCCATTCTCTGTACCAAACCAAAAACAACAACCCACTCCCAAACAAACCACCAGACAACAACAACAACGCAACGTACTTTTCCTTCCAGAAGACAAAGGACAGAATGGATTCCCAGTTAGTAGCAGTATAGGAGGCACCTGATGCCTGACTAAGGAATACTTGTCAGGAACCTCAGTCTGTATGGGCCTAATGGGATATCTTGCCATAAATGTGATGTTGTCTACAAAGAACTTTAATAGCTTCAAGGAATTTAAGTAATTTTGTTGATATACTAAGTGAATAGGACAAAACAACGTGTAGCTAATATGAACACAATTGCACCAAAATAAAAGGCTGAAGAGAGAAGGCTCTGGAGTGTGCCTGGTTACTTAGGCAGATTTGTATGATGGGTGAAGTTCCGTAGTACTGAGTTAGCACAGAAATGCTGGTTAATTGTGGGTGTTAAATGCAAAGCTTGGCTTGAAAGCAGAAAGGAGTAGCAGGCAAAGTATGTTCAATGTTGACAGCTAATGTCTGCGAGAGCCTGGGAGATGAATCTTTGGGTTTGTATGGTGGTCAGGATATCAGCTGCCTGCATGAAGGTAGAAACCGCCAACCAATGACAGGGGAGATCAACCTGCCCGACGTCTCCCAGAATCACTAGGGAACCTTACATGTCCAGTGTTCCAGGTGGAAAGAGTGGATGGTGTTAAATTGGAGTCCCAAGAAGACAAGGTGTGTGGTTTTGTAGCCACAATCACTCTACCCATAAGTGCAAGACACAGAAGCCAGAGTGAAGTGGGAGGCTGATTTGAATCAGCAAAAACCATGGAGTCTGAGCAGGGATACATGCGAACTTGCCCTTTCCAACAAGGATGCACCCACATACCAAGAAACTCCCTAAATTTACTTCCCAGGGAACTTTAAGTCAGACAACTGCAAACCCCGTGGAAATGAGCTATGCCAAGAGTCAACACCAAGGCTGGGGTGGATGGGAGTACCACCTTCTTGTTCTGAGAACCATGGCCTTGAAACCTCCTTGTTTTCCTGTTCTCTGACTCTAGCTCTAAGGCCACATGATGGCATGTGACACTCACCTAAGGAATAGACCAAAAGTGTAATGGAAACACATCCCAGCTCTGCATATCTGTGCAGCCTTAATACATGATTGACATTTGTAATGGAAAGGAGAAATATCTACTTCACCTGATGGACTTAAGCAAAAATCTGAGGATTAATAACGAAAGTAGATGTGATATCATGCATCTGTCCAGATCATCCAAGTCTTGCCTATAGTGTAACTGATATAAGGAAGGTAGATCAAGCTGAAATACATAAAACTAAGTTTTGGGAAACCAAATTTTCTTTCTTTCTTTCTTTCTTTCTTTCTTTCTTTCTTTATTTATTTATTTATTTATTTATTTATTTTTTTCTCCCCCACTCTGACTTTTTAAAAAAATGTCATTTGTATTTTAATAAGTACATACACTTTGTACTTCCTTTGTGGTTCTTAGGAAGCATTTTTGCTGGTATGTGAAAATCTCATCCGTCATAAGAGGAGGACTTTCTATGTCACCAGTTGTGAGAGAGAAAGAATGAAAAAGTCACTCAGGAGTACATTAAACTGTTTAAAATTGATATTTGGGAGGGAAAGTGTTATAATTTAAAATATTTTCTTCTTCATAGAGTTTTTGTGTTAAAATGTTTAGTTTTATTTTCTGTTTCTGTGGGTGGGTATGTGCGCATGAGTACAGCACCCATGGAATCCAGAAGAGGGTGGTAGATCCTACAGAGCTAAGTCACAGACAGCTAGGAGTTATCCAGTGTGGGTGCTGGAAGGTGAACTCAGGTCCTCTGCAAGAGCAGTGAGTGCTTTAACCACCGAGCCATCTCTTTAGCCCCTAAAATCAGCTCTCTGGAGATCATTTATAGTTTTAGGAAATAAACAAATGTGCTGTTAGAACAATGACAAGAGATCTGTTTGGGATCCTGTCTCCTGAGATGGTGTTAAGTGTGCAGATTTTGAGTTATTTTCTCAGTTTAATCTCAAACTCCAAGGCAGGCATTCTAGAAGAATCAATGGCAAATTGAACTGTACTGAATTTTAATATCAAAGTTGGGCCAATGTAAAAGTGATCGGTTCTGATTAGAAAGCAGGCCCATGCCTGACATGTGGAAAACCCATTGTGTGAGTTCAGAGAGAGGAGATGATATGGAGAGAAGTTCGCATAGGGAGCTTGATAAATAAGTAATGGCCACGAAGGACTTCGACGGTTCATATTTAAAGAGATATTTATGAACTATCACGGGTCTGGGAGAAGCTCTCCACTTCTCTCTTCTCCTCTCATTACAGCCGAAGGGGAGAAGCGAGTTCTAAGGAAAACTGCAGACAAGCTTAGAACCATATACGACCTCTTCATTAAAAGTCAATGTGAGAGCGAGCACAAGTTTTTTTTATCGAAAAGTTCGTTTGGATTTCTTCCTTCCGTAACAGCTTCCGAGAAGTTTCCCGGATGGGCTTGGCTTAAATGCATCGCAGGGTATCATGGGGGAGACTTTTGAGGTGGAGGCTGTGTTAGGCATTTAGATGATGAGCCCCCCCTCCCCCACACTGAGAGGCCAACTCCTTCAGGGCTCTGAGTTGGCTGCTGAAAAGACAGACTAGATGTCCTGTCAAGCCTCCACTGGGCGCTTTTTGTGGGTTTTGTTTCCAGTTATCTTGACACTAAGACCACTTGACGATGACTTGTGCACCGTGTGACCTCACTGTTCCTGTATCCCAGCATCACTCTGGGAGCATGAAGGCTGGCACAAATGTGTGTGCGCGGGGGATTCAGGGAGGTAGCATAATTTTAAGAGCCTAAACATGCCAGTGAGAGATGGGGAGATGGCTCAGTGGGTAATGTGCAAGCCTGAGGGCTGGATCCCCAGCACTCATATTAACACTGGGTAACCCCAGGTCTTGGGGGGAGCAGAAACAAGCTGATCCCAGGAGCCCATTGGTCAGACAACTTGCCGAATTGATAAGCTTCAGACTCAGTGAGAGATTCCTTCTCAAAAAAAATAGGGTGGAGAAGCATGGTTGAGGAAGACACTGGACGCCAACCTCTGGTTGCACACACTTTCACATTGCCCATATACCCCCCCCCCATGTACATATACAACACACATGCATAAGCACATGTCTGGGCATGCTCTTCTCTTTGCCAATGCTGCCATGCTATGCACAATCCATACTCCCATTTCAGCTTCAGTTTCCATAGAATGTCAAAAAGACATTTCCTCCCTACTGAGCTGCTGTCAGTGTGAAGCTGGACAGATATGCAAGCAACTTAGAACCCTACCTGGCACGCATTTAGCATTCATTAAATATTGCCTATTAACACATTTGACTTCATATTAATGTCCATCAATACCAATAACAGTTTATGGTTGTGCCTTCCAACTCCCAAAGAAGCTGATTTCTTATCATTATACATATTGATTTTTCTCCCCACTTTGCCTTGAACCCATTTTGTAGAATGACAGTTATTTTGCTTATTTCCTTGACACGTCATTCAGATTGCATGATGGGAAAGCATGGGAAATTCAGGATGCAGATGGCTCTTGGCTAGATCTGACCATCCTTCTTTTCTCCTGCAAATGCGGAAGAGCTTCCTTGGGCCAGGTGTGAGCATCTATCTCTGCCCCAGCCCAGGGCGGGGGATGCATTTGTAACTTCTCATCCTGGGCGCTGGAAGACACTTGTATTTCATGATCCGTTATCTGCAGACAGGTGTCTTAGAAGAGTGTCTTGGCTTCCGATTGTCCATTCCATCATGCTGTCTGGAACAGTACACAAAGAGAGTGTTGAGGGAATACACACGCTTCTCTAAAAGTAAATCAAGCTTTCTTTGAAAGATGCTCTCAGTTTCCCCCATGACAGCCGTGATTCCCAAAAGACAGTCCTCAGAGATAAGTGACTTTATTCAGTGACAAACGGGCGTCTGAGCAACTGCTGGGCCACCCATGGGTGAGGAGCCGGAGTTTAGTTTAATGAAACAGAAGCCATCAGCATCCCTTCCCACCATCATGCTGGGCCTAACCTCAGGACCAGGACCAGGGGGTGGGGGCGGCGCAGAACCAAGGAGCATGGAAGAAACTGACCATCATTCTTCTGGCGATGGTTTCAAGAGCAAATCATTTAATCTAGAATAATCTAGAATAATTAATGATGGTAAAGTAGGACTTGAGTCTCTAAATACACTTCCAAGCCAAATCAGCTTCCATTGCTATTTAGCGATTTGTTCTCATGGCTTAAGACTTCACCCAATACAAGTAATTGTCCAAAAAGTCTCACTCTCAACCTGAGGACATACTCGAGAAAGATCTCACCATGGATATTGGACCTACAGTTTACACAGAAACCCCAACATTCATGTGAGGAGTGTATGAAAAAAACTTACTTGGTACCTAAACTGTGAGTTGATAAGAAGACTAGAGCTGAAGTGGTGGCAAATGGATTTTGAACAAACATATATAAAACGATTTGGGGATGATTTTTCTCCAGGCTTGAAACAAACAGAATGAGGCCAAGGAGAAAGTCAACCAAGAAACTCTTATCATTAATCCAAAGCAAGGAGTGGGGTTAGGAGGACACCAAATATGCATCAATAATAAGAGCATTTATTTATCATTTATTATATGCTAATTCTGTACTCATACATGCCTGTTATTGTTTCATCATTACAAGACCCCCTTGCAGAATCCACACAGGATAATGACTAGAGCACAGGTTCAAAGGAGTCTGTTCCAACATCCACCTCACTAACAGCTTCATCCCGGGCAACAGCATGCACCCTCTCTCAGCCTCAGAGTCTACTCTTGATGAGGTGCACACCATTGAGAGCTTCTGTGGATGCTGCATGAAGTGTGCATATAAAGTACTTAATGTTAGTTTCTAATAAGCTCTCAATAAACATTAAGATAAAAATATGACAGATGAAGAAGATTGATGTGAGAGTGGGGATCAGTGGCAGAGCAGGATTTGATTCCCTGATTTGCATTGGCCACACCTCTCTATTTAATCCTGCACAACCAGGAATAACTCAGCTTGGGGTCGGGGGTGGGATGGGGGGGGGGACAAGTCTGTTTTCTATTGCTATAATACAATACTTGAGGCTGGACAGTGTCTAGAGAGGTTTATTTACCATTTTGAAGGTTGACAATCAAAACAGAATGTCACTGGCCATGTCACGGGCCTATTGGCTACATATTATCATAGCAGATGGGATCGAGGCAGGAGCATGTGTGGGAGGAAGTGGTCTCTTACAGGGACAGGAAGGGTAAGAGCCCAGACAGAATTGCTCTTTTATAACTCACTCTTGTGAATACTAATTAGCCCCAGGGGAACGTGAGTCCCTTATGAAGTCAGGAAAGGCAATGAATGCTCACCCACTCTGGTCTTGAGGGTTCTGCTATGGTTTCATGTGGAGGCCATTCTGGAGATGAAGCTTCTAACACAGGAATCCTTGGGAAGACCCACAAAACCACAGCAGAAGGTATGGTGAAGTCTTCACTTTGCTAATTCAGGACTGCCAGCCAGTATGAGTACAGCATACATCAGCCAATTAATTCATGGCTAGGGAAAAATCCAAAAACAAAGAGAATACACTCTTACAGGTTAGTCTTGAGCTCTGAGCCCCGCATTGTCCTTGCTGGTGGTCTTACGACAGACTCCTTTGTTTTCAAACAGCAGAGACAGGTCAATTTGCATACTCTAAAAGGCACTGCTGGCATAATGCTATTGTGCAATTTGGGGAAAAAAAATAACTACATGTTTCCTATTAGTTCCAATTAATCATTTGAAAATCCAGAAACACCCAGGAATAAAAACCCCAAGATTTGTCTTTGTGAACTCCCCTGACTCCATCCATCCTCCCTCAACCCCAGGCACATGGGAGGCTGCCTCTGTCATAGAGTCATCCTGACTTCAAAAACCACTTGCAGAGAGAAAAGACATGTTGGGGAGCTTAGGGGCTGGGTTTCGGTCCCTGTCTTTGTTTCTACTTTTTTTTACATGGTGTCATTGTCAGGAAACGATCCCATGTAGCCTCTGTGGCCTTTGTCCATGCTTTCAGGATGCATTAGGCTACTTAAGATCCTAGCTCCCACCAGATATGGCTTGAGCTTTGAGTCCTATGGTCCAAGCTCTCCTCGATCTCCTTTTCTGGACACAGTGATTTCTACAGTCTGTCCTTTATGTTGGAAGGTCAAGGCCCTGAATCTCTTAGGCTAAAGGATAGACGCCTCCAATAAGTCTTAAGGAGCTCATCATCCAGGATGCTTCCCTTTGGAAAGACCTCAGACAGGAAGACCTTAGCCAAACAGAGAATGTAGAGACTGCACCTCAAAGAAAAGGGGTCGGGGAACTTGGCTTTGCAATAGATTTCTTGTCTCTTCTTGTCCAGGAGTGAACGCCAATGACAAAGCATTCAGGAGGCAATTCCATAACACTACTGACTTGAATAAACAAGTGCCAGCCAGACTGTCTCTGGATTGCCAAGTAGTGTCCCCCAGAGCTTTTCCCTTGCTCACCTAGCCTCTCTTGGTACTAACGAGTGATTTTCTTTGCCCGATTTGACATCACCTCTGTCCAACACAGCCCCAGTGCTCAACCCTGAGCAAGTGATGCTGTTTCGAAGGATATTTTCCTCTGGCCACTTCTTGGCTAAGGCTCTTGGTATCTTCGCAGCTCTCAGCACGCATGCCCCCCCCCCCATTGCTCTGTGAACATTGTTTTTTTGTGATAGGGGCTGTTCCGCACATTATAGGATGCTAGAAGCAACCAGAGAAAACAAAATAGCCATTATTTTTCCTTCTGTGGCTTCACAGGAGAGACACAGCCTGTAGCTTCTCCTAGTAACACAAAGGTATCAATCCAAGGTCACTCTTTTACAAACTTGTTCATATTTTCCCCACAAAAAGTCAGGAACCAGAGTTCAACAAATGAGCCAGTCTTTGAAACCTTTGAGTACAGAAATCAGAACCACATGGCCACCCGGAAGGCACCTGTCAAGCCGAGTGACCCTTCTCTGACAGAATGACAAAGTAGCTTCACTTTAGGTCTCAGGAGACCACATTTAAAAACCTCACTGCTGTGGATGGAAAACGGGAGCTTACCTTACAGAAGCTGGGAAATCCGGCAGTGTTTAAATAGTATTTATAGTGTCCTCTACACCCATGTTACTGCATGTTATTGAACAAAGAATTACATACACACGCTATAGCAGCATATGGTGTGGGAAATGCATGGGAAGCCACAGTAGAGACGGGGAAGAGTGTGGAGTGGTCAGGGCAGGCCCCTCACAGTGGGTGCGGAAGGTGAAGGGGGGCAAGGAATCAGTCCTGAGAAGTCCTCAGCTGAAAGTGTCTTTGCTCTAAGGCACCCTTGGGAATGTTTGGTGACACTGTGTGTGAGTGATGCGTGCGTGTGTGTGTGTGTGTGTGTGTGCACACATATGCAGGTGCAGAGGTCAAAGGTCAACATTAGATGTTACCCTTATTGCTCTTCACCTCAGTTTTTGAGGTGAACCTACTACTGCATTAGCTTGGCTGGCTGACTGGCAGGCCCTTGGGATGCTTTCGTCTCCACCTGCATTGGTTGCTTTTCTGCCATGATAAAATAGCAGGAGGAGATCAGCTGAATGAAGAACGAGTTTATTATGGTGGCACAGTGTTCCAAAGTGGTGAGAACCTACCGTGTCAGGGAAGGCATGGGCATAGGGGAAGCATCAGGAAGGTGGAGAGGGTAGCACATTACATTTTCATCCATACACGGGAATTGGAGAGAGGGAGGGGGCGTGGGAGTATAGGGTGAGGCTCTGTACCCTCAAATCCTGACCTGGGCATGGTGGGACATACATCCTCCAGCAAGGCTATGCTCCTAAAGGCT
This sequence comes from Acomys percivali, assembly GCA_907169655.1. Taxonomy (NCBI): domain Eukaryota; kingdom Metazoa; phylum Chordata; class Mammalia; order Rodentia; family Muridae; genus Acomys; species Acomys percivali. The sequence continues at coordinate 65,462,332 of OU015742.1, read as the reverse complement.
CCATAGCTTCAAACAGCACACCAGCTGTGTTCAGATACACAAGCCTGTGAGGGGTAGTTCACATGCAAGCTGTCCGTGACCCCTCCCAGTGCTAGGGTCACAGACATGTGCAACAGCGCCTGGCTTTGTACATGGGAGATGGGCATCTGAGCTCAGGTCTCCATGGTTGTGTAGTAACTACTTTACCCATTTAAGTCTTTTTAGTTTTTAGAGACATTTTTGGTTATCTCATTGAGGGAGTGATAGGGTACCACTGGAGTCTAAGAAGTAAAGTCCAAGGATGCTACCTATTGCTTTTAATTATTAATATTATTAGTATTACCGGCTAGCCATTAATTAAGGCACTGACACTTGTTATATTTTTAAATAGCCTTAGTTAACCTGGGGCAGGGCAAACATTAATCCTCTAAACTACTTCTCATAGTGGGGCAGGTATCATATATGCCATCTGTTTCTACCAATTTCTTTCAAGCTACCTCCCATCCATAATCTCAAATACTTGCTAATGTTCTTCATCTTGGTCAGATTCTCCATCTACCCTGGCCATGTGTTTCTCCTCCATCTAACTCATGGTGGCCTTCCTCTCCTCCTCCCTTCTTTCTTTTTCTTCTTCTTCTTCTTCTTCTTCTTCTTCTTCTTCTTCTTCTTCTTCTTCTTCTTCTTCTTCTTCTTCTTCTTCTTCTTCTTCGCAGTCTATCTTCTTCCCAGAATTACTCTCTCTGTCTCTGGAACCTTAGCCACACCTCTGTCTCTTCTGTCTTGCCCATGTGGGATGTCCTTTTATTAATCAAAAGGTGGATCACAGAGAGAGCAAGTAGTAATTAGCAACAAAATACATCAGACTATCCCCCAACATGCTACCAAGTGCAGCACTTGCATTGTGGTATACAGAATGGCTCCCTCCACTAAGAACTGCCAGCATCATCATGGCAGAGACGCCCTGAGGTAGGCGAAGAGCTGGGAGGAGGATTTCTACACATGGTAAGAACCCTACCCAAGGAATAACCAGTGTCTTGTCTTAGGGAACACCACAGCTTGGCCCCTTGAAAGGCCTGGGGCTGTTGGAGAGAGTTGAAGTGAGTTATGTGCATCTCAAAGGACCAGCAGGAGGGAGAAGGAGGGGCAGGAAGCCAAGCTGCCTAGGTCTACTGAGTCACAGTAGAACTAGAGGGATGATTCAGGGCTCTGACAGCAGCATGGCTGTGAAAACAAAAAGATGCAGAATTTCAGAACACTGTGTCTTTCAGGAATACTTGTACACGGAAATATGGTTTCTCAGACAATCCTTGAATTTAAATTATCAACACACTCTGGGCTAAGGAAAGCATCTTGGGAGATACGTTGGCAGGTAGAACTCAGGTGTGTAGTGGCCAAGCTGAAGACACTCATACAGACCAGGGTACTCTTCTGTACACAGAAGTTTCTAGATAGTCTGTTCCTACAGTTCTCCTCTCCACAGCCTGTGACTACATAGGAGAACAGCCAGGACATCCTGACTTGCAGGCTGCAGACATGCTACAGTTCTTGAGTAGGGAGCATCTTTTTTCGCATCTTTCTCTGCTGTGGTCCACTCCCAATCCCACCATCACCTCAGTTCAACAAGAAGGAAGAAGAAGACAAAAACCTTCCTCCGTTCCAGTTGATATGTGACTTTGCTTAGCATTTTGAATATTATTAAGTGTTTGAATTTCTTCCTATGTCTTTTTCGCCAAGATGACTGTCTTTCTTTTTCCTTGACAGCCTCAGCAGGACCAAATTGACAGCCCTTTAAAGGCGGCTGACGACAAGCGGCATTAATTAAGTCATTGCCGGACTGTAATTGTGTTAAGAAGTAAAAATCTAATATGAGAAAAGGTTAGCGAGTCCTCTCTTGTGTCAGATTTTCTCCTCCCTATGAATATTAATGTCCTTAATGAAGACAGTCTTTGCCTCGTCAAGCCCGGGCGCCGCATTCAGGTGCCAAATCCCTGCGCCATTGATTTGTTTTTAAAGAACAAATATGTCAGGAGAGAGTGACTGTCCTGTTTCTTATCCACATCATAGAGGGAGCTTTTGTGTTACCGGCAAGAGTTTATAGATTTTTGTGTGCGTGCAGGAGCTCTCGCGAAGGGGAGGGGGCTCAGCACGCCCAGGCGAGGTAAATGAGTTACAGTAATTTAATATTAGTGTTGTGTTTGATCGCATTAGCTCCTTTTCTGTGTGTGCGAGCAATATTCATCTATTAGCGGGGTTACGATCAGCAGTTTTAATGATAAAATAGGAATTCTCTTTAGAAAATGGGAGGCTGCGGAGGAAGCCCTGAAGTGCGATTGGGGCGGGCGAGCCAGCTCTCCATCGCTGAGGATGCGCTTTCTCCCCTGACCTGAGGGATAATGGCGGTGCTGGGGAAGGATGCTTCTTAAGCAGGGTGGGAACCTGCAGAATCCACCGCTCCAAGTGCAGGCTTGTTCCAGCTCTCTCTTTCTCATTCATTATTTACTCCCATCGAATCTAATCAAAGACAAAAATCTCACCTCGCCTCCAACGTTCTTAGCCATCAAGGGAGTACCCATCCAGCCTTTTGAAAAGGATGCGTTACTCATCATGGAAAGATGGTACACACCGACAGCCTTAAAATTTGGGAGGTGGAAGCAGGAGGGTCAAGAACAGCTTTGACTTAGTAGAGTGCAGTGAGAGGCCCGCTTGTCATTCCCATGCTTGGGAAATGGAAGGAGGAAGGTCAGGGACTCAAGGGTAGCCTGGGCTACAGAAAACATTGTCTCAGACAAAACCAAAGCTAACTAAGTAAACGTAAAGTATATGCTATCTGAATTCTTTTCTAGCATATCTGGCCTTTAGGCATGGCGGCAGAGAGTTGGTTTACTTTACTGGTGAAACAGTAACTGGATTCTACCCTGGTTGGCTGAAACATGTTGATGTTAGAATTCACTTTGGTGGGAACTAGTGGAGAAACTTCCAGAGGGTAACTCAGTACTGAGAAGTATTGCTTATGTGCACAGATGTGGGTTGGTATGGTTGTTATGGTCAAGGGTTCGAGGTACCTTCCAGTCTTACATGCATCACCTCTAGGGTGGTCCTTGAACTCATTGGTCAAAATGGCTTTTGGAACTCAGATCATCGCACTTATATCTCAGAACAGCAAGAGTGCAGCTTCGTATCTCACAAGGAAGCCAGCAGTATGTATTAGAATCTTAAAAGTGCTAAGCAATTTGCCTCTATTCTTTAAGCTTTCTATTCTTTTAGCATGCATCACTGTCTAATTAGCCTTTTACTGATATATGAAAAATGGAGACCAAGTCAGTAGCTTAAAACAGTAAAAAGAAATGTTATAGCTTGGAGTTCCTGTTGACCAGGAACCAGGACGTGAGTTAGCTGGGCTCTAGGTCAGGCTCTCTGGGTGTCAATTGGGTGTTGGTGGAAGCTAGGCCTCTCATCTCATTTCTGCCCTCTTAGGGGCCAGCATGGCTCATTTCCTGTGGGTGTATGACCAACACTTCCTGTTTGCTGATACAGGTCCACAGACACCACTTACAGCATCTAGAGGTCGTTCATAACTTTGCTCCCAGCCCTAGAGACAGTCCACAACGTTGTGGGTTACTGGGTCAGTGAGGGCTCAGTTCTCTGATGCTTCATCTCTTCTCAGAAGCTGCTCTGATGAGGCCAGGCCTACCTAGCTCATCTACGGACACAGCTGGTTTCTGTCACATGTAGAGGGTGAGGCACCCAACATTAGAGGGCAAGTGAGACTCTTCCAGCAAAACGAGAAAGCACTGAAAGACAGAAATGCCTCCACATTTATAAGAAGGTCGCTGTCTGTATGACTGACCCCTTTGCTGATATTCTAGATGAGGTCATGACATTTCACTGTCGCCATATCTTGAGTGGTTAACTTGGCCATTGCTTTTACAAAGTGCCTTCTAGTTCCAAGTCTATCATACATAAAGTTTTTGTGAATTTGAGGGGTGTCTACTGAGGGTTTACATGCTGGGAGCCAGATAAAAGGCTGTGACAGAGCTGGAAAGAAAGATGTGAGAGCCAGCCAGCCATCATGGCATTGTATTTCACCTCACCTCAGTCGACTCACCGGTGAAGTGGGCGTGATTGTAACAGGTCTTGGCTCCTGAACACATCGGGTGTTTAGCACTTACTGGCGTTAGTTTTTATTACAAAGCATCTATATTTATACTGTCTGCTTTTAATTGTAAACTTTTAGAAATAAGAGGCAGAGCCTAGAAGCTTTTTGGGTGCATGGTCACATCCTTCTCTCAAGCTCAGAGGAGAATTAGACAGTGACTCTCATGGTGCATGCTGATGTCTCACTTCCGCCACAAGGCAGACTTCTCCCATCTTAGCACACACCCAGGCTGGGGGGTGGGGAGGGGGTGTTGCACATTTTATTAGTTCTCTGCAAACACAGTGCAGACTGAAAAGCTGTTTCTTCAGAGGGGGAATCAAGTTGGCTCCAGATCCCCTCTCTGATGCCAGACCGTGGGAAGTGAGAGAAAATGTCAGCTCTGGCAGTTGACAAACAGAGAGATGGTTCCAGAATGAGGAGAATTGGCCTAAACGCTATCTATCCATTGCAAGTGTTTTTCTGTGTTCTGGGTGAAGGAGGAGGTGAAGGTAGCCCACAAATCTTCACAAGGTATCCTGGAGCCCTGGGAGGGGCATGTCACAACACGGAAGCATCAAGTCTAGGAATTTATTGATTTTTCAGTCCATAAAAGAAAGAAAGTGTTTATGTAGGAAAGCAACAGGTATGATATTTTCAAACTAAATACCCTGAAAAGAATAGAAATAAACAGTAGAGTACTAACCAAGAGCTGAGGAGGTGGTCCAGTGGACAGAGAGCTTGCACACACAAGTGAGGACCTGAATTTGGGCCCTCAGAACCCATGTGGAGCTGGACATGGTGTCCTGTGTCTGTGCTAGGGTGGAAGGCAGAGGTAGGAGGATTCCCCAGAAACATGGGCCAACTAGCTTGGCATCCATGGTGACAAGAAAAGACCTTGTCTCAAACTGGCTGGGAGGGAGAAAGACAGTCATGCTTTCTTTCATTTGTTTTCATTTGTTCTTCCTAAATTTCCTATAGATACGTAAGTTTGTGGGTGTGTATGTGACATGAAAGTAGAGTTAAGCCTTCTAGGAGGACCAAAGGGCTGTGGGGAGACAGAGAAGTGAGAAAAAGGAAGACAGTGTGGGGAAGAGGGAACATGCACAGCACAAGGTAGACTTGTACACAAACTATTTTTTTTTTAATGAATCAAAGATTAGCACTAGCCAAGGACAATACAGGCGGTAAAATTTAAACCCCTACCCTGATCTAGCCCATGGACAGGACAGTCTCCACACTTGAGTGGAGAGAGGGATATGACTTTCTCATGTACTCTGGTGCCTCACATTTGACTATGTCCCCTGGAGGGGGAGACCTAGTGGCACTCAGAGGAAGGACAGCAGGTTACCGAGAAGAGACTTGATACCCTATGAGCATATACAGGGGAGGTAATCCCTCTCAGGAACAGTCATAGGGGAGGGGAATAAGGGGAAAATGGGAGGGAGGGGAGAATGGGAGGATACAAGGGATGGGATAACCATAGAGATGTAACAAGAATAAATTAATAAAAAAAAGGGGGGGGAATAGCCAATGACGCTGAAAAAAAAAATCTGGGCTTTACACTCCCCAAACCCAATCTTAAAAGAGTGTTAGTGACTCATCGTACTTGTGACCTTTTTCTTTTAAAATATGTTTGTGCATGGGTATGTGGGTGTGCATGCATGTGTCTTTGTGCATATGTGCGTAGAGGTGGGCTCAATGCTACGTGGAGACCAGAGGATAATCTCGGTCAGGTTCTCTTGTTGTTTTCTGGTGCTTCCTGGACTCTCCTGCCCCTGCCTCGTGTCTCACCACAGAAGCACGGGGGTTACACACTCCTCAGACAGGACACCCATTCTGAAGGTCTGAGCCCAGGGCAGCAGACTTACAAGGCCCACACCTTGCCCAGTGAGCCATCTCCCCAGCCCATGGACTTTCTTTCAAAAGCAAATATTATACCTTATGGGAGATGCTAATTAAAATACCCTCTTTGGTGTTTTCATTGTTGCTAGCCCTAACAAAGCAAGGCAGAAGTTACACCAACATTAGTGTTTCTGATCACAGCCTCCTGGCTTTCCTTTCAGGCTCTGAAAAATTCACTCGAAGAAAAATATTTGCCCTAAAGAAGGGGACAGTAGGCATCATGAAACCCTCTTTTCACCAAGGACCTGTGTGTCCTTATGCACGGGACTGAAAATGACAGTCATGATAAGCCAGGATTTGTTTCTGAAATAGTTAAGTCTATTATGTATTAAACTCACTATGGATTCCTAGAAGTCATCAGTTGGATTTTGATGGGTGTTGCTTGCAGGTGGATGAGACTAACATAATAGTTTGGTTAGTGTCTGCATTAAAAAATAATTTTCAAGGTTATTGAAATGTGTCATACACAGAGATTTAATTTTTTTAATGTACAAAAGAAGAAGAGTATAATTTTTTATAATGAAGACTATTTGCATATGTATATGCAAATGTGCATTATGCTATATATATAATATATATGTGTGTATGTATACATATACATGTGTGTTGTGGTTTGGCTATGAAATACCCCTCCCAGGCTCTCATATGGGCCTTTAGGAAGTGGCTGGACCCTTCGGGGTCTCACTTAATTGTGGATTAATCCTTAATGGGTTCTTAATATGGTGATGTCACTGGGATGTGGTTAAGAAGGATGTACAGCCTAGTTATAAAAATATATCACATAGGATATAGCCTACATTCCTACTTCTCTGCTTCCTCTCTACCATAATGGGGTGAGTAGCCTTGGCTACACTCTCTCCAACAATACTATCCTAGTTCATTATTGGCCTAGTTCATCCTTGGTCAGTGGAGCCAAGGAAAATTGTGGGAACCATAAGCTGAAACAGTTGTCCCTCTTAAATAGTTAGTGTCAGATGTTTTTGTCACAGCATAAGAAAAGTAGCTAACATTGTGTGTGTGTGTGTGTGTGTGTGTGTGTGTGTGTGTGTGTTAGGAGATCTCTCATATGAAAATGCTGAAAGGAGTGAAGGAAAGGAGGCTCACCCAGGGAAGCTGGCCTCCAGGGCTGATATGCTAGTAGTATCCCTGGGTTTTCCTTGTGCTATGAGTGCTCAAGGTGAGCTAGATATGGGTCTAAAGAAGCCAAACACTCGCAGGTGCACACAGGAGAAAGGAAGAACCAACACACCGGGCTTTCGCAGATTGCATGACCAGGGGTAGCCTAGTGCCATGGGAAGCTTCAATGACACCCATTCCATATAAGCCAAACTTCCCAGGAACAAAAAAAAAAAAAAACAAAAAAACAAAAAACAAAGCCATGGCTTCACCCTGCCAACACAGCTAAGGCCAGTTGCCAGGAGACTCGGCAACTACAAAGGTAGAAACCATCTGGATGTCCATTATTACACAGCAAGAGGCTACCACCTGCACCCAGGGTATCTGTGGGTCTGTGGGAGCCACAGGATGGCCTGCCTCCCTTCAGCAAAGCAGCATGGAGGTCGCTGGGCACCCAGGCTTCCTACCCAGCCCCGTGAAAAGGGGTGGGAGTGTTGGGGACACTATGCCCTGGGTATGACACAGTCCTTGTTCTTTTGTCCTCTTGGGATTGTCCACAAATGACCAGCAAAGGGCTGGACCCCTGATGCTTTGTCATGGAGCTCAAGGAGATCTGCATGTAATTAGCAGTTTTCAGGGAGAAGGGACTCAAGGGGTCCAGCCCTGCTGGAGGGTATATACATGGTTAATGGATGCTGAAAAAACAGAGAGTTAATGGATGCTTTAATAGTGGGGGACATTTTCTTCTGTGGTGTATTCATTCCTAAGCAGCCCATGATCCTGTGGGTGACCCCTCATCTATGCTCCTGTGAGTGTACCCTCAGAGTGACCCTGTTAATGACCCCTTCCAATGGTCCTATGACTAACCCTAACTTCTCTCACCAAGCTGTATTTGGGTAAAAGAGTTTCTTTGGTCTTTTGGGGGAAGTTTTATCTGGGGTGATCAGACATTTGTTCATCTCCCAGGAAAGGTCCACACAACAGAAGGGAAGCTCAATTTCCACCATGGGCAGGAGACTGTGGCTACGGAAGGGCAGCATGAAGGATGCTTGTAGGTGGAGGAAGCAATGAGTATTTATCACTGTCAATATCCTGCCTGTGATGTTGCACCATGGCTTTGCAAGATGTTTCCTCTGAGAGAAACTGGGTCAAGGGCACACTGGATCTCCCTGTAGCATTAACAAGTGCATGTGAGTCACAACAAAGGGTTTAATTAGTAGACGCAAAGTGGGAGCGTCATGGTACTGTTCTCTGGTCTTTATTTATCGTCCTTTTTCTGTCCTCATGAAGGCAGTCAGCGAAAGGTTGACTGCATCCAGGCATGGAGGCTCCTAAAATACACACCTTCCTTTCTTGCTCTTAGCAATGGTTACTCTCTTGTGGAAAACAATAACTGTAAGACAATAAGTGGGCAAATAAATATACTCTAACCTAGAAACAGGTGTTTGCAAGCTCCAGGTTTCATGACCCTGATCAACTGATGTGTGAATTAGAAAAAAATAGCATTTATAAACTACATTAAGACTTCTGTGTCCTAATGCTGTGACTTTTTATTGCAGTTTCTCATGTTGTGGTGACCTCCAGCCATAGCATTATTTTCACTGATACTTCATAAGTGTAATTTTGCTACTTTTATGAGTCGTAATGTAAATGTTTTTGGGCATAGACATTTGCCAAAGTGGCCAAGACCCACGGATTCAGGACTGCTGCTCTAGTCACAGGGCAAGATCTGTCTGCACAAGGACAAAAAACAGCTCACATGAATCTTGTGCCATAATCACCTTAGAGTTACATAAGCTCTTCTCAAAATGGGTCTGAAAAGCACCTTTGCAAAGTGTTGAACTGCAGTACTGCAGCTGTCCAATGATAGCCTCTCTGTCTCCGATCTGACCTTGCACTGCTCAGGCCAAGGTCACCCCCTTGCTTCCCAGTTGTTCTCTCTGCCCCATTACTGCTGGTGCAGGCTGGAGAGCTGCTCATGCAAGATGTGCACAGGTGATTCTGATGTGTGGTACCAGGTGTAATGGAGGAAGAACCCCCAGATGCCACTCCCAGCCAAGCTCACTTTCATCTCTTCCTCCTTCAGATCTCACTCTGCTGCTCCAGGGTTTTCTCCCATAACTCCAAAGAAACACTTCTGCAAAAGCCCAGTGACTCTTCTTCAGCAAGTCAATGCTCTTTCCAACGGTTTTGGAATTGTGTTGTTGTCAGAGCGAATGCAGGGTAGACTAACGTTCACTTTTGTACATAGGTGATAGTCTGGGACAAAGTTGTTTCTAAAACAAAACATCATATATTTAATGAAGTCAAAGAGAGTAGCGAAACACCATATATGATTCAAAAGCCAAACAGGCACTATTTAAAGGATGCTTTTCACCTAGATATGATATTTAAGATGACAACTTCTCTATGAAAACGTGTCCATCATTGGTGCAGGTTACATTTTATTGTATTATAATATATCATATAGAGATTATATATAATAAAATATGTAATCCAATGTATGTACGTAATTTTTGAGAGAAAGTTTCATGTAGACTAGGTTGGCTCAGAGCTCACAGTGGTCCTCCTGCTTCAGCCCTCAGAATGCTAGGATTACAGGTGTGTGCCACCATGTCGCCAGGGTCTATCATTTGCTCTTTAGATTATTTTTCTTTGCAAGGAACATTCCTCTTATTTCAGCACTCAGGATGTAAAGACAGTAAAATCAGTAGTTCAAGCTCATCCTGGGCTACACCATGAGTTTGGGGCTAGCCTGGACTGCACAGTGAGTTAGAGGCAAGCTTGGGCTACATAAGACCCTCTCTTGGGTAAAGGTTGGCTTTCTGATGATGATGTAATCTTCTCTTCTTTAAAACAACCTCACAACATACCTATGGCTGATAGCATTGCCAAAGGTATTGGAGACTGTTATGTGTGTGTATCTGCACCATGTGTGTGCAGTACCTGTGGAAGCCAGGAGGGGCATTCAGATTCCCTGGAACTGGAGGTACAGAAGCCTGAGAACCACCATGTGGATTCTGGGAACAGATCTGGCAGCCAGTGAGTGCTCCTAACTACTGAGCCAGCTCTTTAACCTGGTTCCTGGCATTTTCTAGGTCACATATATTTGTTTTGCTTCATGCATTTGGGGGAAATGTTACCAAGTCTGAGGTGTTATATATGTGAGTGAGAAAAAAACAGCAGAAAAGAAGAACTTTACATAAGATTAGTCAGGCAAATTGCTGTGGAAATAATGCATTTTGGGTAAGACTATTTGAAAGTGCAAAGTGACTTGACTAGGCTGAAGAAAGAGGACGAGCACAAGGATAAAATTATAGAAGAGACTGTGATCACACAGCTGCCTGCACATGCTAGCTAGATAACCAGATGTGGGAGGGGAAAGAGCTGAGTATCAGTGACCAGGGGGGTGCTGGCAAGATGAGGACACAGCTCTCACTCAGCTCCATGGCATCTCTGTCTCTTAGGGAAATGGGTGCAGTGAGAATGTTAAGTCCTTCGGGGTTTGAAAAGAAACCATCCAAACTTTTCCATGGAAAACATTTTCTCTATTTTTAAACATTGATCACACACATAGAAAACTAACATGTGATTCAAGACTACTTATTTGTGGCAGATATCTACTCTTTACATATGTGTATATATTTATATATCTATGCATTTGTGCAAATACATTGATAGGCTGTTGTTTTACAACCCTGGGGCCCTTGTTTGCTAGGAAAATTATTGCTGAAGTTGTATAGTTATACAATAAGAGGTGTTATACTACTGTGTCAAAATCCAAATTAGATGTGATTGCTCACACCTTAGTCCCAGTTCTTGGGAGGCTGAAGGAAGAGGAGCAAGTGTTTAAGGCTGCCCTAACCACACAGCTGCGACCACTTAGGACAGTTCCTCATGTTGCGGTGACCCCTCCCCCCCATAAAAGTATTTTGTTGCTACTTCATAACTGTAATTTCGATACTGTTATGAATTATAATGTAAGTCTGATAATCAGTATATCTCACTTGTGACCCCTGTGAAAGGGTCGTTCCACCCCTAAAGGGGTCACAATCCACAGACTGAGAACCACTGACACAGGATGACTTGCACTGAAGGGCTGGGTGATTCATATCACTGGCCTCTGAGAAAGAACTTGAAAGAGCTTTTACAGACAACTCAGGTTCTCCAAGGAGGAGGAAGAGGTTTATAGAGCATGTGGTATTTCTCAACTGAATGAGGCTTAACTAATCTTCCACCTCCGCAATACCCTAGGGAACACTGGGAAAAGGTAGAGCAAGTTTTAACCATTGCATCCACTGTAGGGATGCTCCTGGCACATAGTGGGGATAGTGTAGACTAGTTTCATTTCTGCTGCTGTGATAAAGTTTCCTGACAGAAAGCAACTTAGAGAGGAACAGAGGTCATTTAAACTAATAATTCCAGGGTACAGTCTGTCCCTGTGAAGAATTCTCCACAAGAACTTCAAACCACTGGTCACATCACACCCACAGTCAAGAGCAACATGAAATGAATGCATGCACACCCACTTGCTTGCTCACTTTCTTGTGCTCAGACCCATGTTTCCAATCTCACACAGGTCAGACGCTGCCTAGGGCATGGTGCCACCCACAGTGAGTTAAATCTTCCCACATCGATTATTTTAGTTAAGACAATACCTCTGGGACATACCCACGGGCCCATCCAATGTAGACAGCACATCACTGAGACTCTTCCCCGGGCATCGTAGGTAGTGTAAGTAAACAAAGGTAACCCTCACAAGATACTCAAGATACTGCTGAAGATCAGAAAGTGTATGGTAGCAGTTCCCACTGCGAAGTCTCCGCTGGTCCATGAAGTCTTTGGTACTAAGGTTAACAACCCCTGATTATGGGAAGTTGAAGGCGGCTGCTGCTCTAGGAGAGTGCTATGCCCTCTCTAAGACCACTTCTCCAGCCTCACTGGGGCTCTGGTTTCTCCTAGTTCTGCCTTTGCCACATTATGTAACATTATCCAGAACCATGGTGCAGTGCAGTTCACAGTGTAGAGCCAGCCTGGACCTCAGTACCTTGTGGCTCATTCATAAGGTAGAATAGAGGGACCCAAGCTGCTCTGTGCATGGGGAAGTCTATAAGGTGCCCGTGTGTCTTGGAAACTTTATTGTAAGAGATTTCATTGTTCAGAAATGAAACCAAGCAAAATCCCATTGGCAAAGGCTCACGACATCGCACACAGTTCCTCACCTGCTGCTTTCAGCAGCCTGCCATGTCATAAACAGCAAGAGCTGTGGGAAACTGAGTGGAACAGAAAGGCACATATGGTCCTCTCCCCATCAGGGCTTCATGGTATAAAGCTGGCATGGCCAAAGCTTTTCTGGAAGGGCTTTACCTGGCAGTGAATATTTCAACCTTGTGGGGCCCACTGTTTCTGCCTTAATTTCTCAACTTCACTGAAGTAGGCAACAGCGTTTGTTTGAGGCAATGTACAAATGAAGGGACAGTGCCATGTTCTAATAAAGCTTTATTTATAAAAGCCGAGTACTGGCAAGATTTTCTCCATGTGCTACACTTCCCTGATCTGTGGTCTAAATGAGTGAGGCAGACCTTATTAAGATATAAATACCTGATGAATTGTATTGTCCCATGTATCTGGTGTCTCATTCCCTTGGCTCTGGGTGTGATAATCCCTTTGTTATGGCAGACATCAGTTGAAATATCACCTTCACAGAGAACCCCTACCTAGCCATGGCTTTAATGTAACATCTCCTTTACTTTTCTACCGCAAGACCCTGCATTATGTGCTCCATATGCATCCAAGCCAAAGTGTCCTTTCATAAATCTGTTGTCTTTTTCATTCTATATACAAAACAAGAGCCTTGTCTGCTTTCACACCCATGTCATCTTATCACAGTACCTGGACACCAAGACACACACACACACACACACACACACACACACACACAGACACACCAGAACACACACACTTGGACACATACACACACACACACACACACACACACACACACAAAGCAGGATGCATACACAGTCAAACACACGTACACAAGCATACACATGAACACACTGACACATACATAACACACTTGGGCATACACAGATACACAAACACATAAACACACATGCACACAAATGAGCAAAGTAAACGCATAAACTTGTATTTAACAATTGTCCTGGGAAGAGGGGTAAAAAATGGGACTTAAATTTGTCCTGAGGGAGAGGATCAAACTTTATACTTGTTTCCTTTAAATGGTCATTGAAAGAGCAGCTAATTCTAGCAGCCAGCACTAACTGATGGCTCTCCTGTGCTAGGCAATGGTCTAGGCATTTACACATATTAGCATTTTTATGAGGTAAGAATTGATATTATCATTCATTGTGTAAGTGTGAAAAGAAGCCGGAGATTAGAAACTTGCTTCTAATAACTGGTGAGGCTCAGACTGGAAACTAGAGAGGCTTCTTCAAACAGGAGGATATATGCTGTTTCCACTGTCTCTCCCGCTCATCAAAATCAGAAGGACATAAACATGTAAAACCATGGGCCGGGAGATGGCTCAGTGGGCCCAACTGCTTGCTGCACAGCATGAGAACCTGAGATCAGATTCTCAGCAGCCACATAAAAAGCCCTATGTGATCCTGTGTGTCTGTAACCCAGAGCTGGGTGTGTGGGTGAGGTGGGAGTACCACCAAGGCCTGCTGGTTGCCAGCCTAGCTCTGGGTTTAGTGACGGAGCAGGACAGCAACATCCTCCCATGGCCTCTGGGGATGCATACTCCCATGCGCTTGTGTACATACATCCTCACATCTACATGAAACCCACACCCAGACCTACAAGAAATACTCACCCACCCACATACCCATAACACACACACACACACACACACACACACACACACACACACACACACACTACAACACATACCCATATACCTATAACACCCACATCCATACACATACAACAAACATACAGACACACACCCACACACCTACACCAACCACATACTCATAAACCTACACCAAACACACACACATAAACACCTCTTCTACACACACACATGAGATCAAATACTAAAACTCTCCAAATGCCAATTTTAGGGAGGTTTGTTTTGCTGGTCATCCTGTGTGTTAGTTACTTTCTGTTTTGTGATGACCACCATGACCAGAAGCCACTGATGAGAAAGAGAGTTTATTTTGGCCTGTGGTTCCAGATGGAGAATCTGTACTAGTAGGGAGGCCTTGCAGGCAGCTAGATCAGGGGGGTGAAAAAATCAAATCTTTAACCATAAACACAAAGCACAGAGGGTGAACTGGAAGTGTGGTGAAGCCATAATTCCACAAAGCTCACACCTAGTGACATATTTCCTTCAGCAAGGTTACACTTGTTAACCTTCCCAAACCTCTCCAACAACAGTGAACCAAGTGTCCAAATACCTGAGCCTTTTGGGGGGGGGACATTTGTAATTTAAGCCACCACATCTTGATTTGGGGTGTCATAGAAAGCTGGGGGTGATTATAGTCCCAAACCCACCTTACCCAGCATGCACCTGTATGGCATCTACAGTAATTACTCCTCTTGAAAGGGGAAGAAAACAGATTGGTTTGAAGGGCTGGAGGAGAAGGGACAGGCAGCAGCAGAGAGACAGACAAACAGAGAGCTCAACCAAGAACAAGGCTGCCTGGATTCACCAAGAAGTCAAAGAGAAGAGACACTTTGGTGGCTAAGTGTCTCCAGTTCTGGAAATGTCACTTTTCAGATCTAAGGGAGATCAGAGAAAATGTTTGGGGAAACAAATCAACTTTCAAAATCATTGCTGTTTCTCATGGGCAGTTCCAGGCATGCATTGTCCCTTCAGAGAGTTAGCTAGGGGCTAGTGACGCTCCCCCACCCTCAGTCATGCCTCACGATGGCATTCCCAGTGGAGGGACATAACACTCGGTCACAGACCTTGACCTCTTAGTTTTGAAGACTGAAACCCTGAATTGAGCTCAAAGCCAGCTCTGGCTAGTTAAATGGCAGGCTCCCCAGCAGTCTGGCAAGGATAACATAGAATTATGTATATAGTCTGAAAAAGTGCTTGTGTTGCGAGCAGACTCCCACATTCTTTTTCCTCTCTTCACTCCAAATAGTTGTTTCTTGTAGGTGCATCAGAGAGCAGAAGTCAGGAGTGTGCATCGGGGGCCACGCTGCCTCTGTGAGGGCGCTTTGCTTGAATCTACATGGGAGACCACAGTTGCTGAGGCTGCACACACTCTGGTCCCAGGACTGTTGAACTTGAGCTCTACATGGGCATGGCTCATCCTGTGCAATGGCAAGGGTTTTTTTTTTCTTGTTTTTGTCATTTATTTACACGTCGTTGTCTATTATTAGCAACCAGGAAGCAATCCATTTTCTGTCCTATGAGCCAGGAACTCATTTTCATCTTTCCTTGAAAGCGGACCATTTGATGGGACCTGTTTCCCACGAACTAGAATTCAAACACACATCTGTCTTCTGCCTCCCAGGCCTCCAGAGAGTGGGTCCCTGCTTATCTTCCGGCTCTAACCCGTCCCTTCCACCTGTTCTCTTCCTCTTTCTGCCCCTGAATCTTCTGTTTCCTTGAGCAACAGGAGCCCTCCTGCAGATTCGGTTTCTGTTCCAGGAGATTCTTCCTGCCCCAATCCAGTTTGCCCCAGTCCATCCTTTCAGCGTCAACCTACGGGCAGGCTGGTCTTAGTTATACCAAGATGTACCGCATTCTACACTAAGAGGTATTACTGTACAAACCCTGTCTAAGCGGACAAATGGCAAAGGCAGCTTAAGGGAGAAAGGGCTTACCTCACAGTTCTAGGTTACAGCCCATCATAGTGTCTCAGGGGACATCACTGGTAGCATCTGGTCACTTCATAGCCACATCCAATAGCAGAGCACGATGAACGGATGCACGCTAATGCCCAGCTCCTGCCCTTTATTCTTCTGCAGTTTGAAATCTCCCTCTTGGAGAATGGCATCACCCACACTGAGCTGGGTCCTCCCACTTCAATTAATGTAAGCAAGGCATGCCCACAGGCCAACCTGATCCGGACAGTGCCTCACTGAGATTCCCTTTCCAGATCATCCTAAATTGTATCCAGTTGACAATTAAAATTCAGAACCACAGCACCATCGCCCAAATGTTTATGACCACATGCAATTGGAAAATTGATGGAAAAAAACATCTTCGTGAGAAATAGCTGCAGTGTTAACTATACTATGAAAAACCAAAGATAGGCCATTTAAATGAAGTGTTTTCTAAATATATCTGACCAGAAGGACTCACCAGATAGAGACCATCTGGGGCAATGCTGCTCTCTGAATGAGAGGACGGGCTAATGCTTTATGTTTATGCCTGGTTAGGAAGATAGGAGAGTATTGTTGCTCTTTTTAAAAAGTGAAGGCCCAGCTTTCCCACAAACCAGGTGTTGGGAACTATACTCCTTCCATTATAGAGCAAAGAAACTTAAGAATAGCCAGGTTCCCTGCTTGCAACTCAGGCATCGCTAACCACTGCATCCTCAGAGGACTGGGTTCCCATTTTCATTTTCCACCCTAAGGTCACCTTGGGAGAAGAGAGGGCAGTGAGTTTAGGAATATTTAAGACGTCCAATCAGCATTTTGAATAACACTACTGCAGGGAGTGGGGGAGAAGAGAAGACAGATTCAGATCTGGAGAAATAATCAGATTTTGATATACAGCCTTTAAAACTGGACGATCAAGGGAAAAAAAACTTTCAAGGATTCAATTCCAGTAGGAGACAAATGAGAAGATCTAATCAAGAGCTTGTGTTAAAATGAGCCCTAATAGATAATAAAAACATATTCAGAACGGTTCATCTCTGAGACTCAAGAGGATATGGGCTCTGCAGATAGGTCCTTGTCAGGCCCAGTGAATAGTATTTCTGTTTTATTTAATGACTTTCGGGGATGACTCATGAATTTGATGGTAAACAGAGTAGTCTCATAGCTTTGGGTATTTTTTTTAACAGGAAAGAAGGGCAAATATGCAGGGGTATAAAAAGGACATGAATTTCATAAAAAAATAGCATAAGGGTTTGTGGAGGGAGTGAGCATCTCCAAGGAATGCAAAGCTAAATAGATTACCATATGCTCCCTTCAGGCGCATTTGAAAAATGAAGACCAAATGTATTTTATAGAGTGGAGCTCTTCATAGTGCAGATAGCCACTGACTTGAAGCTGCAGCTAGAATAAATATGGTATCTTCTGAGTGCTGTTCACAGACACTGGTGACCTATCAATTTTCCTATCTTGGGAAAAGCGAACCGGGAGGATGACAGCCCTCTCCCAGAAGAGTGGTTGATATACGTTAACTGGCCATGTCTCTGCTCCTGATTATTAATTGTGGCTAATATAGAGTAAGAAGGCGTCCCCAGACTCTGCAGATGCTTCTCCGAGCGCCAGAGTCTGCAAGCAGGCCCAGCAAATAGAATGAAAAGGCCCAGATTTCGTTTCTGGTTTCACTGCCAGGCTCTGCAGACAAGCCCTACCCATGCCACAGAAGGTGTAGTTTTCAAACACCGAGATTCATTCTGGCTCATGGTTTGAAAAGGCACAGTCCCTCATGGCAGGAGAAGGCAGTGTGTGGCAGTGGGAGTGTGAGGGGCTGTTTTTACATCGCAGCTCTGAATGCAAAGGAAGGACAGACATGAGCGAGGCCAGGGTCGATGACTCACCTACACCAGATGGGCCACACTTCCCCCCCGGAACTCCCCAAACAGAAATCACCAACCAGGAATCAAACGTTCAAATGCATGAGCCTGTGGGGACATTGCAGAGCTAAACCATAACTAAGGCTTTTGAGGGATTCTGCCAGTGTGTTGTCATGGCCATCTGCCTAGGTAACATCTGCAAAGTGAAACGTTTTAAGTACAATTGGTTAAGATGTCGTCTCCAATGGCTCCAACTCCCCCCCCTCCATCCCCTTCACCTTTCTTTTGGAATTAGGTGTTATTTGGATGACTACTGGCGTTCTGAAATCTGGTTATGGCAAAGGTGAGTCAAGGGTGAGTTTAGATGGGGGTTAATATGATGAATTGATGTGGTCCTCTGTCATTGGCACTTATGGTTAAGGTCCCTTAGCATCTTGGTATAGGAGTGATGTCTGGGAAGGTGCTACTCCTGCTGAGCAGATGAACCATTGCTACAGTGGGTAAGCTCAGAGTGAATGTCGGCATAACAAAATGAATAAAATTTGAGATACTCGGTGGCCATAGGAGAAGAACTGTAGCTGGGTCTGCAAGAGTCTGGAAGTTTACCTGACACTGAGGAAGAAGTGGAATATTTGATTCTCTTACTCACCCAGGAAAATTATGTATTCAACACTCAACAGTGTCCCCACTAATACATGCATGAATATTATAAATATACCATGTATCATTTTTCTTTTTTCATAGAAATAATTTTAAAGGTCACAATTCTACTGTTTTAATATCTTGCTGATTTGATGCTGAATTTTGAAGTAAAATACATGAAGACAACATAAAACATGTAATATATTATTAAGGGTGTCATGACGAGTGGGCAGCTGAGAGCCTTAGTTCAGAGAATGGTTAAGGCCAATCACAGTGTGAGAAAGCTTGACATCACCTCCCTGTCCTATACCCCATGCATGAAATGTGAGTTTCCTTGAGTCCTACAAATATTCTAAGATGCAAATGCTGTGATCAATAATGCCTTTTGGACATCATATCAATCGTTGTATATTGTCAGTAATTTTTAAAAGTTTTTTATCAGTCACAATAGGAGAAAGACTAAATTATTTTTCATTTTTCTAAAGGAAGTATTTTTAAGAATAACTTTCTGTCATAAAGAGGTGACCAAAAAGTATGAAACAAAAATATTTTAGAGATGTCAGACAGTTAGTAAAATATGAAGGTATTTTTCTGAATTTTGTGATGTTTATGGTTAGTTTTAAAAAAAAAACTAATTATTTGTCTTGCCGTAATTTCTCACTCTAGATATTAACTTCCTTAGCAAACTTTATTTCTGTGCTTCAAGTGCTCTACTTAAAAGATGACTCCAAATTGAATGAGAATAAGATCAAGGAAGTCAGGAGACATAGACTGCATCATCCATGTTGGCTTCTGTTTTCCTACCTGGAAAAAAATAGGGATGTGCTGGCAAGGTGTAAAGATGCTGAGAGTCTGAGGTTGTCCTGAGGCCATACATGGTAGAAGGAGAAAAAACTATTCTTAGGGCTTGTCCTCCAACTTCCTTATATGCACTGTGGCCCATGTTTGCCCATTCACATATACAAGCCGTACACATATACATACACACACACACATATGTACACACACATTAATAAACAATAAATAAATAAATGTAAAAAGTTTTTAAAAAGAATTTAGATGACTATGCCAATAGAGTTACTGTAAAGGGAATATTTGGAAGACAAAGAGTCAAGTTGGAGTTTGCCCAGCAGCACTGTGAACTCAGCTTGGTGCAATGTCTTTGTGGGGAGGCTGGCCACTGGATTTTGGGTGTCAGACTTCTGCATGGTTTCAACTGATTTCCCAGCCTGACTCTGGAGCTCCCTGTAGGCTGTGTGTAGCCTGTGGCAGGGCACCACAGGGTCACATGTGTAGGGTCTCAGAAGATGAAGTAGAAGAGACTGGGAAATAATTGTTTGCTAATAGTTTGTAAGGTATCCATCTTCTCCTTCCTCATTCTGCTCCACTTTGCAAGTTCTACAGGCTGAAGGGGCATCTCTGGCCTCTATAAAGCTCTGTTCTTCATGTCTGTGGTTTTCATATCCATGCTAAGCACAGAGCCAGCTGGTGGGCATTGGCCTAGTCAGCATCAAGAGCCAGGGGCAGAGTACCTTTGTTTCTGCCAGGATAATAGGAGCAGCACCTGTCATAGAACATCCTATCGTGTGTGTGTGTGTGTGTGTGTGTGTGTGTGTGTGTGTGTGTAGGGAGAGGGTGAGTGCACTTATGTATGAGTGTTCACATGTGTGTGGGTATATATAGCCACATGTGCATATGCAGGTGTACAGGAAGATTTCAAGATTGGCCCTTGTTCAAGGCCATCCTGAGCAATTTAATGGTATCCTGTCTCAAAATAATTTTTACAATGGCAAAGGTTAACTCAATGGTAGAGGCCCCTGGGACATCTGAATGTGTGAGATACAAGTGTGTGAATTCACTGTATGGTGCTTCTCACATGGTGTTGTCTCTGTATGGGTGCCCTGAATAGTTCATGATGGGTTGGGTCACCTGGGTTCATTAACTGTTTCTGGAGGGGAACTGAGATGTGACCTCCCACCCTCACCACAGTGGAGGAAGATGGGACATTTCCCCTGTTCATGAACCATAGGTGACCCACAGGAAGGAATCTCTATCCAATGGGCACTTCTACTGAAGTAGTGCAGAAAGTGAGTCAAAGGGCTAGTGCCGTCTTTAAGGGACCTGCCAAAGAGTCCCCCTCACCTGCCTGTGTTCCATGGGCTCCTCTACCATGGATCCTGAATAGAGCTGTGGTTGAGAGCATCAGCTCTTCTCAGGTTTACTTCCTGGTTCATGCTCAGCAGAGCTATGTTACTGGGCAATGTTTCCCTTGAACAGTTTTTAGCTCCCTAACCTGTAAAATGGTTGTTGTTGCTTGTTGGGTTCTTAAGTTAACACAGGACAATATTTAACTAGAGCACAGCAAATGTTCATGAAATCTTAGGGAAGGGACATCCCTTTGTTCATTTTATACCTATAATCTTCAAATTCACTCATTTATACCCATCTCCTGATTTTTGCCATATTCAGATAACTTCTATAATCCTACTTCTAAAAATAATTTCTCATTATTTTATTGAACATAAAGTGCCCTAATTTATACCATTTCTATATCTAGCAATGGCATAAAGGATTGATTATACAAATTATTTTTTCTAACATTTACTCCTTTATTGCTTTGTGAATAGCATTTAAAAATTAGTTGATGCCAGGTATCACGGCACATTCCTCTAATCTCCGCACTAGGTAGACTGAGGCAAAAGGATCCAGAGTTCAAGTCCAGTTTCCAGCAAAGAAAGGCTACACTATTTAAGGGGACCTACTTCAAAGTAAGCAAACATTCACACAAACAATAAATAAACGGGTATTCTGTATTCTTTAAAGTCACCTTGAGTAACTCCAATGGCACGGGCACCATAGTTTAAGAAATGGTGTGGAATCAGTTGCACTTATATTTACTTTCCCTGATTTATTATTAACTCACTAACTTATTGATCCCTCTAGATATTCAATTACTAAGTCACTGCTGAATGAAATTGTTTATCAACAGCAATTTACTAAGTATCTAGGGTGCTCAGGCTCTGTGCTGGATAATGAAGGGACGCGAATACCAGCCAACTAAGTCCTTGCCCTGGGGAGTCCAATGAGGGACCCAGCCATGTGCACAGGCAATTAATACAAGCTTAGAAAGACCTTAGAGACCACAGAACAGAGCCCAGGGAGCCAGAGATAGAGGGGAGGCTCCCTTTGCCTGGGTGAGTCTGCAACCCACTGTCAGGTGATGCTCAGAGGACACCCACTCAGACTCCCTGGGTGTGCTCATGATGTAATCATGTTTGGTTGTTGCCAGTAGGTGTGAACGTCAGTAGGAAAGAGTTCTTTGCTGAGTGAGATGATAGAGAAAGTTAATTCACCAGCAGGAATTCTGGCCAAGGTGGATGACTGCTTCATACAGCCTGCTTCATCCTTGGCTTCTTCCAAAGCCTACTTGTTGGATGTGCATTGTGTGCTGGGCCTTGAGAAGTTGGAATCTGCTGTACTGAAGAATGGAATCTATTGTGAAGATCAGATGCTATAATAGGCACAACCCTATAAACAATAACAGACCAAGAAGTGCTATGAAGGGATAATGTCATAGAAATGTCACACGAAATTCTAACTCAGCCAGAGTGTGACGCGTTCAACTTTTACGAATCGTCAATTCTTGGGAAACTCCATACAGTGTATTTTGATCATATTCACCCCATCTCTTCCCCAACTCCTCCCAAATGCCTTCCCCCACAACTTTCTGCCTTCTCCCCTTCCCTAAAAACATCCCATTGCTTCCCATCTATGCTGTCCATGTACTCCTGAGTGTGGGGACATCGCTGGGGCCTGGTTGACTTCCACTTCCAGGTGTGTTTCATTGTTAATGGAGGATAATTCCAGAGAAAATTACCTAAGGAGAGGCACCAATCTTTTTTTTTTCAATTTTATTAATTTATTCTTGTTACATCTCAATGGTTATCCCATCCCTTGTATCCTCCCATTCTTCCCTCCCTCCCATTTTCCCCTCCCTGAGAGGGATTACCTCCCCCTGTATATGCTCATAGGGTATCAAGTCTCTTCTCGGTGACCTGCTGTCATTCCTCTGAGTGCCACCAGGTCTCCCCCTCCAGGGGACATAGTCAAATGTGAGGCACCAGAGTACGTGAGAAAGTCATATCCCACTCTCCACTCAAGTGTGGAGACTGTTCTGACCATTGGCTAGATCTGGGTAGGGGTTTAAAGTTTACCGCCTGTATTGTCCTTGGCTGTTGCCTTAGTTTGAGCGGGACCCCTTGGCCCAAATCTGCCTATCATAATGTTCTACTTGTAGGTTTCTAGGACCCACTGGATCCTTCTACATTGCTATTCTCCCATGGTTCTCTCATCTAGAGTCCCAATAGGATGTCCTCCCCTCTGTCCCAGTTTCCTTGTAAGTGAAGGCTTCCATGGGACATGCCCCTTGGGCTAGTATGCAGATATAAGTGAGTATATAGCATTTGAGTCTTTCTGCTTCTGGGTTAACTCACTCATTATGATCATTTCTAGCTCAATCCATTTATCCAAAAATTTTGGGAATTCCTTGTTTTTAATAGCTGAGTAGTATTCCATAGTGTGTGTATATGTACCACAGTTTCTTTATCCATTCTTCTACTGAGGGACATTTAGGCTGTTTCCATGATCTGGCTATTATGAATAAGGCTGCTATGAACATGGTTGAGCAAATTTTCCTGTTATGTGCTGGTGCATCTTCTGGGTATATTTCAAGGAGTGGAATAGCTGGGTCTTGAGGAAGCACTATTCCCAGTTTTCTGAGATAGCACCAGATAGATTTCCAAAGTGGCTGTACTAGTTTGCATTCCCACCAGCAATGAAGGAGTGTTCCTCTCTCCCCACATCCTCGCCGGCATGTGGTGTCACTTGAGTTTTTGATCTTAGCCATTCTGATGGGTGTAAGATGGAATCTCAGAGTTGTTTTGATTTGCATTTCCCTGATGACTAAGGAGGTTGAGCATTTCTTTAAGTGTTTCTCAGCCATTTGATATTCTTCTGTTGAGAATTCTCTGTTTAGTTCCAAGCCCCATTTCTCAATTGGGTTATTTGGTTTGGTGGTGTTTAATTTCTTGAGTTCTTTATATATTTTGGATATTAGATCTTTGTCAGATGTAGGGTTGGTGAAGATCTTTTCCCAGTCTGTAGGCTGTCGCTTTGTTCTCTTGACAGTGTCTCCAGCCTTACAGAAGCTTCTCAGGAGAGGCACCAATCTTGGGTAGCATCATCCTCTAGGCTCCAGGCCCAGATGCAATAGATGGGGAAGGAGTACAGTCAGTGAAACCACAGGTACACAGACACTCTCTCTGCTTTCTGCTCTCCATAATATTAATTGTTCTGCTCTGCATGTTCCTCCCGCCACAATGGACTGATTCCTCGGAAATCAGGAGCCAAAATAAGTTTCTCCTACCACAAGCTTTTTGTCCTCAGCCATTTGCCACAAAATGTCTAGGTGGGGAGATGAGATAGAGGCTCAGGGATGTATGGTGTTCGGAGTCACGCGGAATGTGGGTAGAGAGCATCCTCCACCTGTATTCTAAATACAATGTAAGAAATGAGAATTTCCCAGCTAAATGTGCCTCAGGAGACCCTCCCTCCCACTTCAGCAGCACGGAGAATGGCTTGGCAAGAACAGGAACCTGAGCTGAGCGTTCAAATCAAAGTTAGGAAGGGCGCAAAAGAAGGCAGATGAAAGCGGAAGAAGCTCAGAGTACCTTCTCCAAACGAATCAACTGCCAAGGCCATTCTCTGCACCCAGGAAGACTGAGGGCACGGTGGGAACCTGAGCCACTGTGGCAGTCAAGAGTTTCCCCTGAATCTGTGCTCTAGGAAGAGCCTGCTCTTCTTTCTGGCAGCTCGACTCTCTAAACTCTATAGTTTTAGAAAAAATAAAAATAAAAAAAAAATAAACTCTATAGTTTTGCGTTCTAAATAGAGGGCCTACCGCTGGGTGGTTGTAAGGCTTGACAAAAAGCATGTGGAAATTCTGTCCGATAGTAGATGCTCCATCAAGGGGAGTCCAGACGTAGGGTTGGGGGCTGTGTGGGCATTTGCTCCAGGGAAACACTTTCCCCCTTAAACTTTACGATGTCTTCTAGAGAAGCAACCATATAGTTAAAATACTCGTATATGCAGCCCCTCATCGTGAGTGGCGTTATTCACGGATGTGTCAAAGCCATAAAATAGGAGATTTGGAGGCGATCACAGCTGCGGATGATTAATATTTTCATTCCAAGACGCCGAGGAGCTACCAAGGTGGTGTTAATTGTTACATGCCCGAAACCCATGCTGTGGACTTCTTCCCACTGTGTAGCTGATGAGACTAGAAGTCTCCACTGGGAGCATGCGCCGGAGAATCTCAGGCGGTTCTCTTCCTGAAGAACCGCTTTCTCCTCCTCCTCCTGATGGGGGAAGAAAACAAACAGTATTCACACACCTAGTCACAGTGACTGGCTTCTGCAGAAGTAGAAAGAGGCAGTATTTACAAGGATGGCAGCAGGCCTCTGCCTGGGCTCTGAGACTTCCTTCTCTCCTCATCTTAGTTTGGACTTCCCCTGCCTCGCTGTCCCCCCCCCCCCCCGCCCCGCCCCCCCCCCACCGGCCCTCACACACTTGCCTGAAAACTCCATCAGCTTTCAAAAGGTTTTTCATTGCTATTAAAAGTTAAGCTTCTCAGCATCTCCTCTCTATTGTGATGCAGAAGGCATTTCTATGCATATAGTTTTTCCTTTCTCCTCCTCCTCCTCTTCCTCCCACTCCTCCTCCTCTTCCTCCTGCTCCTCCTCCTCTTGCTTCTCCTCCCCTTCCTCCTCTTCTCCTTCTGGTTTGGCCTTGATGTCTATTTTGAGGATGGTTGTTTATCCATCATCTAACCCTCCTTTGGAACACCCCACATTTAAAAATAAGAAAATAATCAATAAAAGACAGAGGCCAGGGGCCAAGTCTTAATCTCTTGGTGAATCTGTTTTTTTTTGAAGCCTCCATATTCTCCTGGAATTCCTCCAAATCTCTCTATTCATGTGGTTTTGCTAGGATCCATCTCTGTTGAAAAATCTAGTTTAAGCTGCCTGGCAGTCTGAAAAAAGGAAGATCTATTAATTTAATCATTTGTATGAATCACGTCTAAATGATCTCAGCAGAGAAAATGTGTAAGCCATTTAAATCCCATCACTACATATTATATAATAATTACTGCTAATTCCAGTTTGGATGGGCCACAATTTGGCTTTCCATCCCCCACTTCTGAATACAGAGAATTGCGATGACCTCACCGGATTTAGCCTCTCCAGCCTTTAGGCTTTTTTGGCCTTCCTCATTACGGACTTAATAGCCACATTCCGCTTCCAGGGTCCAGTCATCGCGGAGTCTGTTCCGTACTGGTAATTAGCATTCATTTTGTGATTTTGGAGTTCAAGCTCCTCAGAGAACAGAGCCCGGTGTTAATCACTACTGTCTTCCTCCCTTTGACTCTGATCTGTCACTGCCGTGCGGCTTGTCCCATACCTAATTTTTTGCCCTTACCAGCCGACTAGCACCTTCGCATCCCACAGAGTCAGAATTGGCAACTTTTGACAGATCTGTAATCATGCCATACTCATCAACGCCATGCCCGTTAGTCATTTCATTTCCACATTCTAACAGTTAATATGCCTTAATTTCTCTCACTTTGTGAATATTTAATTCCTCCCTTTTCAACATCATTTTTAGGTTGTGTGAATCATTTTCAAAGCCTTTGCTCTTCTCCCCGCACTATCATCTGCATATTTTATGAGATGGCGCGGTTAAGTCTCCCAGGGCTCTTGAGAAAGATGGAGCTGGCAACCTGCTCATTAGCTGTGTACCTGGGACTGTGTGAGTCCCAGATAATGGCCAGCTCCCATTTGGATTCGAATTAGGATTCGCTGACAAATAACAGCCAGGCTTTCTCCTGAGGATGTCCGCTTGCTTGGTACCTTCTCCTTCTTTAAGAGAGTTCTAGCAAACTTGTTGGGATGGGGGTTAGAAGAGAGCTGCCTTATGGGTCTCACATCCTGGCACCAGAGGCCATCTAGGTTTTGAAGTGGAGACACCCAAGCTTTAGCATGTTAGCACCTGGAAAGGAGACCAAATTCCCCTGAAAGGAGACTTGCTGAAGGTCGAAGTGGTTTGACCTGCCACTTTTACACATGCCAGAAGTTGGTTTTCTGTAGAGACCAGTGTCCAGTTGTTCCAACCTGGCTAAGACTAGAGTTTCCCAGGGTCAGGGATTCAGAGTCAGGAAGGTCCTAGGATGTGATGTGGTCACTGTGCTATGGCTCCCAGTCTCCAAGGCACTATAAAGTGAGTTCAAGCAAGCCACCTCCTTGTCTTTACCTTGGAGGCTTCCGGGAGCGACCACTACCCCAGAGCCCACAAGCTGAGCCTGAGTCCTGCAGCTGCATCCATGGACTACCGTCTGCATGTAAAACCCAGAGATACCATAGAAAACCAGGTATTCCCACTTCTAAAATACAGAAGCTATGGCTTCCCCAGGTCCCCACTCTTTGTAGAAAGGATGGAGCAGGTGGAGCCACACAGCACCTGTCCCTGTAGGTGGGGCCTCTGCCCTGTCTCTTTATTTTCTCTAGTTGGAGTCATCCAATCTGTGTACCTCTGTGGTGGCAGTTAGCTTCTGCGTTGCACTTCTGCATTTAAGAGTGCTGGGTCTGTGAAGTACCCACCACATCTCTGCTCCATTATTTCTTCACTGTATGTCTTTGTTCAAGGTAAGAAGACATACTAGGTCTCTACTTTCTTATGGTGTCATGATTTAGATCTTAATTACCCTACAAAGAATGGTGTACAAATGGCTTGATTGGCAGTCTAGGTCACTACTTCAAGGTGACCAGACTCTTAAAAGGTTGGCCCCAATAGATGTTTAAAGGCATTGGAGGAGATTAGGGACTTGGCTTCTTCCCATCCCTTTCTTTGTAACCCTGAGATGATCAGCTTTGTTCCACTGTGGACACCCTTCACAACATGTGGTGCCATCACCGAGCCAATGGACTGAGATTTCTGAGCATGAGGCAAACTAAACCTTCCCACCTTCTCAGTTTATTTTTCTCAGACATTTTGTCACAGTGTTGGAAAGCTGAACCACACATCTAATAAATAAAATGATGTTCTTATAATGTCCTAACAGACACAGAATTGAGTAAAAATACATACACTGAGAAAATGCATATAAATAAATTAGCATAGGCTTGATACATACAAATTCATTAAAAATGGGATTTACTGTGTCAATAGTACCTTAGTTTTGCAATAAAATAAAATAAAACTTAGAAATGCCTTATGAATGCCTTAACATGTAAGTAGAAACTGCATGAATAAACACAGTGAACGAAGATTCCTATTAGGATGTTGACAATGTCGTGGAGAGTAGGAAGACGCTTCAGTGGGTGATATGACTTTCTCTGCAAGCATGAGGACCTGAGTTTGAATCTCCAGAACCCGTGTAACAGGACAGATGAGCATGCTTGTAGCTCCAGCACTGTGTGGACTATGTTTGGGAAAGATTGAGCCTGCTCTCTCACCGGGTGGCAGAGCAAAGAGTGAGTGTACAATTCTGTGAGAGAGAGACCCTGCCTCAAGGCAACAAAGAAAAGAGCAATTAGAGGGAGACACTGATGTACTGCTTTGTCCTCTGCATGCACACCCTGCACACTCATACACTCACAGCACCCCCCTCTGTGTGTATGTGTGTGTGAGAGAGAGAGAGACAGAGAGACAGAGACACACACACACACACACACACACACACACACACACACACACACACACAGAGAGAGAGAGAGAGAGAGAGAGAGAGAGAGAGAGAGAGGCTATAGCTCTTGACCCTGCTGTAGATGATAGTGTTCTGTGTTCCGTCCTTGAAGTGTTGATTGTCCTCCCAGGCTCCTCTCTGCACCAGCAAATCCCCTGCCTCCTCTCAGGATCCAGTAAGCTTGGACTTTTCATGCAGAGTGAACTTTGGGGATAGACTGTTTCCTGAGGATTGTCTCCAGCGGAAATGGCTGTATCCCATAGTCACCGCATGTCAGCAGGGATTTCCCTGGCAGGCAACAATGATGTAACACTAATTTCCTGGATTTACACACCAATCTCCCTCCCAACAGCTCAAGGGTACTACCATTTATTTATTTAAAGATATTTTCCCCCGTTAAGTGGAGTCTGCAGTGCCATTGCCTGCCCACAGCTGTGCTTGGGTGTGACCTGGAAGCTCTGTAGTTGGATAAAAAGTATTTTGGGAACTTGGCATCATGGCACATGCCTGTAAGTGCAATTCTCAGGAGGCCAGCATGGAGCACATAGAGAATTCTAAGCCAGCCTGGGCTGGAAAGCCTGTCTCAAACAACACAAAACAAGTTTTGTTTTGCTTTGGATTTTTGAGACAGAGTTTTTTTTTTTTCTTTGTAGCCCTCGCTGTCCTGGACTTGCTTTATATACAAGGCTGGCCTCAAATTCACAGAGACCAGCCTGCCTCGTTGTCCCCAAGAGTTATACAAATTGCACAGTTTCGAAGAGTGTGATAAAGCTGTCTACGAAGCTGTGGGACGATCACAGAGAACCTGTCAAGAACAGCAAGGCCAAAAAGCATTGGTAACGTCTTATTAAACAGCTCTGCCACTCAGACAGAGGCAAGAAATGGGAGAAGTGGGCTGCAGAGAGAGGTCAGCTGGTAAAGTGGTTTCTGTGTAAACTTGAGTTCCCAGCTTCCATTCCAAGCATCCAGATTGAAAAAAAAAAAAACCGAACATGTTAGGTGAATGGGCTACAATCTCAGTGTTCTCTCCATGTTGAGTGAAGGAGGCCATTACCATTAGATCTCTGAGGATAATTAATTGCATGCTGACCACGAGGAAGAGCCCACAGGCCTATAGGTTACTCTGTCTCATAATCCTTTGTTTTCTTTTTATTCCTCTACCCTACCCCCCCCACATCTCCCAGGCCTGTTTCCTGTTTAACTTCTGAGAAATTAAAAGCATCTCCAATGCCAGTGTCTTAGTGTCTTAGACTTGATGGAAGCAATGATGACTCAACCCTTCAACATCACATTTAAGAGGTAGCTCATCAGACTGACTTCTGGGAGCCCTGCCACTTCTTGGGTGGCATGATAATCTGGGGACAGGTTAGTGAATGTCCCAGAATCCTAAAGTGTCTTGTTTAGCCCATCTCTCCAAGAGATCCTTTGCTTGTATGCAACACCACTAGGATTTGTGGTTTGTAGACATCAGGCAGCACTCACCCTGGGGTTGGCACAATTGTGATACTTGGGGTGGCTGGAGACTCTCCATTCTCTTAAAAGAAGTCCACAGAGGCCTCAGGCCCACCCTACTTTTACCCATTACTCCTTTGCCCACTAATGTTGGAAGCAATTTGCCTACTAGATCCAAATTTAGGGCTCCTGGGCTTATAAAGCTTTCAAGAAAAGGCAGAATGTTGCCTGGAATGGTTTTGATATGGCACAGGACTGAAGGACGTTCTATCCGGAAAACCAAACAACGTGCCACCGTGTTGACACACCTGAATAAAAACAATGGTGCTCTCCTGTCCAAGAGTTCTGACTGGCACTCAACGAACAAAAACACAATAAAAGACGAAATAAGGGTCATTAGGTCTCATTGTACATGGGTGTGACAGACAAGCCAGGATCTCTTGGAGAGACTGGCTAGAAAAGACACTTTAGGATTCTGGAACATTTACTAACCTGTGCCCAGATTAGAATGCCACTCAAGAAGCAGCAGGGCTCCTGAAAGTCACTCTGACGAGCTACCTCTTAAAACACATAGACTTTTGCAGTTGAACTTAGGGAAATGTACATTCAACCCGAGCAAACAAATCTCTCTTACAAAAGAGGTTTAAGGAAAGATATTTTTCCACTTCTGTGGGATTTAAGCCAAGCCTGGGTCTGAATAAAATCAGGTAAGCTGTTTTTGTTTACATAGACTATTCCTAACAGATGTGTGGGGACATTTGGGTCCCCTAGGAATATTGTTTTTGAGAGGCAGTTCTTCTTCCAAGTAAATGGTGAATTTTTTTGTTGTGTGCTTGTGAATTGTTGCAAACAGACCACCATTGCCTTAGTGACCAGGCCTGAAGATTTTGGATGACAATAGACTATATTTTGTAGTACTTCTCACTCCAGACATAAAAATAATATCTGTGAATGCTTTTTGAAAGTTTCTCTGAGACACCATATACAGGAATTATAATAACAAACATTTTTAGATCTGCCAAGCAGATCATCCAAACTTACAAATGAAAGGTGATACAGCATCTGGGGAGATGGCCCAGTGTATCAGGGTGCCTGCTGCACAGACAGGAAGACCTGAGTCCAGACCCCTAGTACCCAGGTCAAAGGTGGTGGTGGCAGGCACTAGTAAGGTTCTGGGGGCTTGCTGCCAGCCTAGTTGTAGGTCCAGTGAGAGTCCCTGTCTCAAAGGAATAAGATGGAGAGTGGTAGAGGAAGACACACACTTTCTTACTCTCTCCTCTACATCTACATGCAAGGATGTGCTCATCCACATAAGGGTAAACATATACCACACGTGTACACATACACACACACAGAGAGAGAGAGAGAGAGAGAGAGAGAGAGAGAGAACGAGAGAGAGAGAGAGAGATGATTCTGCAGACAATGCTCTGAGTGCTGGTCTCTGAGGAAGGATCATCATCTCAAGGATCTTAACTCCTTCAAAGGAGGAAGCTCCCAGCCCTCCACTGCACAGCAATCCCACAATTCACCGGGCCACACGATCTAAAGAGTCCTCTTAATTTCACCCCAGGGCTCATCTGCTATGAGTACGGTTCTGGTATCTTTGAGAGGTGGCAGCCCTTCCCCAATCTTAGTCAATTAAACAAGCCATTGTTTCTGATTAAGATATCACATCCCAGAGAATAATAGCAATTAGAGCGGGAACAGGGACCCCATGGGTCGCGCAGTCCACTTCCCTGCCAGCTCTTGAGAACGTTTTACATTACACTGTAGTTTTATGTGGTTTTCCTGATTTGGTTTTTAAAATCCCGGCACCTGTCAGTGCTAATTACCCTCCGACTGGACATCCCCTCCATGACTCGATCAGCTTAACATGGCTGCTTTTCACGAGCTGACACCGAATGATGGCTTCCTGGTCATTGCAGAACACTGGGCAGGTCCTGGGGAGTGCTTTCGGAGCAAAGAAAGCAGTGTGGTGATTTGGTGTCGGATTGCAGGGGCATTTTTTGTCAGAAAAAATGCTTTTTTTTGTTGTTTTTTTTTTCAGTTACGGAGTTTCAAAATGTTGGTTATGTAGTAGGTCTTTTGTTTTCAGTTGGCTAACTTTTAAAAAGTAGGCACCTCTCTGGCAGGGAGCGGGGTAAGGGTAGTTCTGGGAGCCCAGGTGACGGTGTCTAGAGGAGGATGATCTGATTCCTGACTTCCCTCTGAACCAGTTCCTCCACGGCATGTGGGGCTGGAGGGCTCTTTGGAGGAGAAATGGCCCCCGAGAATTGACTACCAGATGCCACTGATAATTTACCACGATGCACTGCTGGTCCCTGCTGCACACTGGATGCTGTTCATGTCATTCCATTCTCAATGTTGGATGGTATGTGACTTAACTTGAATAAAGAAACAGAGGTCACCATAAAGTCACTTGCCAGTGTCATCATGCTAAATAGTCTAGTTTAAACAAATATTTTATAGATCAAATTCAGCCTATTTAATATTATAAAATAATATTTATTGAGTTGAAGAGATAACATGTTGTTAATTTTATCTAGAATATGTAGTTATAGGAATACCATTATTATCTTCTGTGCAATAATTATACAAGTCGAAAACATTCAATGGATTGGAGTTATTAAATAAAATGTTCGGCATATTAATAAAATAAAAGCTTATTTTAAAACTAAATTACTGTAAATACTGAATAATCTGAAACATTTTGGGTTTGTTATTTCCTTTTTAATGGTGCCGGCTCCATTTTGGCACATTAAAAAACAAAACAAAACAAAACAAAAAAAACCTACCTGGGAACTCCTTTCCCCTTTGTAGGCTGTGGTCTGATTCCAAGATGAGGCTCAGACTTTCCCAGCTTTCTCAGTACCGCAGTGCTCCTCACATCTGAGGAAAACAAAACTTTGATCACGTGTTTGATTTCTTTAAGATGTCTCCTGTGCTTTTAGAGTCGTAACTGTGCTGCAACCCACACTCTCAAAGAAGTTAAATAACAAGAAAGGCCTGGGGTAGGGTGCTTGAGTCTTACCCAGAAGGGGAAATAAAATAGACATTGGAGATGGATGGAGTGAGGGAACAGAATGGGAGAGGGGGTGGGATCAGGTATGGGGAGGGGAGAGAAAGGGAGGGCGGAAGGGAGAATAGAAATCATTTTTTGGGGGGCATCTCCAAAAGATGACCCGGAGACTTGGGACATGGGGAGGCTCCCGGGAGTTTATGGCAGTGATCCTAGCTGTGACTCCTGGCAGCAGGGGGAATATAGAGCCTGGGGTGACTACCTCCTGTAGCCAGGCAGGGCTTCTAGGGGTGGGAAGGGTATGTTAACCCACCACCTTTGACCCAAAATTTGTCCTGGGATAAAGATGAAACAGAGATTGAGAGAATGGCCAACCAGTGATTGGTCCAACTTGAGACCTATCCCATGGAAGAAAGCCACCCCTGACACTATTAGTGATAATCTACTATGCTTGCAGACAGGAACCTTGTATAACTGTCTTCTGAGAGGCTTCACCAAACAGCTAATGGAAACAGATGCAAAGACCCACAGCAATACATTAGGAGAAGCTTAGGGAGTCTTGTAGAAGAGTTGGGGGAAGGACTGAGGAAGCTGGAGGGGTCAAGGACAGCATAAGATGACCTACAAAGAACTAATCTGGGCCCATGCAGGATCACAGAAACTGAACCATCAACCAAAGAGCATGCATGGGCTGGCCCTAGTGCCCAACACATATATAGCAGATGTGCATCTTGGTCTTCATGTGGGTCCCTTAATAATTTGAATGGGGGGGGCTGTCTATGCCTCTGTTGCCTGACTTTGGGTCCCTTTCCCCTAG
This sequence comes from Acomys percivali, assembly GCA_907169655.1. Classification (NCBI taxonomy): domain Eukaryota; kingdom Metazoa; phylum Chordata; class Mammalia; order Rodentia; family Muridae; genus Acomys; species Acomys percivali. The sequence goes on along the minus strand of OU015742.1, from coordinate 65,428,795 downwards.
CTGGGCTGCCTTGTCTGCCATCATTGGGTGAAGAAGTGGCTAGTCCTGCTGTGACTTGATGTGCCAGAGAGAGTTGGTACCCAATTGCGGGGGGGGAGGTCTCCCCTTCGCCTCAGAGAAGGGGGAGGGGGATGGGAGAAGGAAGGGTATGAGGGTGGGGCAGGGAGAAGAAGAGGGAGGGGAGCCACAATAATAATGTAAAATAAATAAATTAATTGATTAATAAAAATAATTAATAAAAATAAATTAATAAATCTCGTGTAACTCTGCCTCATAGTGATTTAGGAAATAAATGTTTACACAACATTCCTGTCATATCATTTTAACATCAAAACACAATATGCATAGTGGAACAAAATAATAGAGTGGCCTCTTCTCTTGGCCTAGAGCCTGCAGCCCAGCTCTAGCAAGCTTCCCTGGGCTCGAGGTAATTTCATGTAACAAAGTTGGATGACACCACACATTTTGTGCTGAGGGTTTTTTTTAAAGCACAGAATGACTTTAATGAACAAATGCCTTGTGTAATAGACACCACGCATCACATCTTTTCAAGCCCTCTTTATGCATTGGTTTGGTTCATGTGATATTGCTGACTACCCTGGGAGACGGGCATATGCATGCTGCTCTTCCACAAGCAAGGAGACAGGAAGACCGAGAGTCTACATAAGTGGCTGGAGACGTGAATAAGGCTGAGACACATACCTTAGACACCCTGGGATGTTAGAAATAATGAAAGCTGCTACTTTTAATATGTGTGCAAGAGCACCTCGTACTAAATTAGTCTCTTAAAATGCACATTTGGAGCATCTCTCTTCCCTACCCCTACTTTAAACACTGTGATGATCGCCCTGCTTGGCTCCATACACTGTTTTTTCCAACATTTTGAAACAGGACAACTTGGTCCATTTAAACTCTCAGAGCTAGAAGAAAACGGTGCTGGTAGGAGTTGCTTGAGTTTTCCTCTCTTTCCAAAAACCCTTCCTTAAATCCTTGAGTAGACGCTGTGTCTCCCTAAACTCTCCAGCTGAAAGTTGGAGGCTCTGAGCATGGTACCTCCTCACTCATATGGAGAGAAATTACAGCACACTGTTAAATTCTTGCTCTGTTAGCCCCTGGGTTTGAGAATAGAGGGACTGAGACACATGAGACACTCTATGCCTTTCTGGACCACAGTGCACAAATGCAGGACCTTCCCTCAGGATGCAGAGAAGTTTAAGTCGTCAAAGCCGTCAGCCTTACTCAGTAAACTCTTGGCGGTTAAACTGATGGCTTCCCCTGAGGAAGATTTAAGGCCTCAGGAAGCCTTAATCGTGCCTTGGGAAATTTCTGGTTGCAGTAACTGAGTGGCGGGCCTCATGCTATGGGAGCCAGGAGGTAGAGGAGACTTCCTCATGATGCACAGAGCACCTCTACCTTTTCAACAAAGATTACCCAGTGCAAGATGCCAGTAGATTCAGGGCTGAGAAAGGCTTCAACTCAATTATCGCCCTCTCCTTGATACCATCAGGAGTCTGCCTATGGCTGAGCACAGACACACCTTCCTTTGGCTTCCCTAAGGTCCCCACAAATGTTCTTTTTTTACTGTGTTAGGCTGTAATGACTTGGGTTCACATCTATTCCCATTAAGACAGTTTCTACTGCATGGAGGTTAGTACTGCTTTTGCAGAGGATGGTAGCATGGTAGAGCACAGTTTGCAGGGGGATCTGATGCCCTCTTCTGACCTCAGCGGGGACCAGACACACACATGGCACACATGCATACACTTAGGCAAAATTGTTCATGCGCATAAAACAAAATAAGTAAACCTGAAAGACTATCTAGACAGTGAGACAACAAAACAAAACAGATGCTGTAAGAAGAATTTAAACTGGTGAAGATTTTAGAAGGGCGTGGGCTATGAGCTGGGGATACTGCTCAGCTGGTAGAGGGCGCCCGCCACCCCCCCCCCCGAGAGGTGTGGAGACCTTAGTTCAATCCCCAGGATCCAGCTAAAAGCCAGCTGTGCTGTTTAAGGCTTTTAACCCCAAGCCAAAGGGAGTCAGAGGGGTAGATCTTTGGGTCTCATTGCCCAGGTAGCCTAGCCTAAATGGTGACCACCCCTATGCTGCTAAAGACAGCGAAAGATGAAGGGGAAGTTCTTTGAGGTTCATCGTTGAGGTTCAGCACGTGCCAATCACCATGCCGTCCTACCAGGATACCTTATCTTATGACTCCTGTCTGGAACCATCCTTGATGGCTCTTCTTGCCTCGTATCTGTTGGCTCTTCAGCATGGCTGCAATGCCAGTCGATCAGGTCATGCCTCAGACCAGTGGAATCAGAAACCCTGGGGTGGAGGTGTGGCTGCTATGGGTTTTTCACAAGCTCTCTACATTGTAGTGATTCGGACTTCTAAATGTCAAGTCTAAACAGTCTTTCTCCACATCGTGAACTGCCATTTTCAAAGCCTACAGCCTTTGGTGAGCACCAGGGACCTGAGCAAAGTGGTGCATTTTAAATTTAGAATTGTATACATTTTCCTCTGCATGAGTTTCCACCTAATTGTGCTCACTTGCTACAATCATTTGGAATGTCCCGTCTCTGCTGCTCAGACCTCCTTACTTGCTGTTGATTGACCCATGCTCTTGTGTTGCTCCTTTCCTGTGCTCTGGAATTCATTTCCTTCCACCTTTAATCATCTTAGGTGTACATTTCATGGTCTGGCTCACATATCCCTTCTCGGCGCTCATACAAATCTCAGTGCTCCTTTCTCCAGTTCTCATAGGGAGCGTATTACTGAAGATCTCAATGTTGAGAGAGTCTTGCTGCATAAATGTGGACCTATTTTTCCCACAAATAATTTTTTTTAGCCTGAGTATTTCCATTGATGGCTGAAAATCCTTGGGTTTTGATTACTTCCGGGTTAAATCTTGTTAGGTAATATTTGGGTTACAGTGCTCTTCTATGCTCTTTAGAGAATTGGAGTATGATGAGAAGGCCATTCAAGAGCGAGAGAGAAATTTCTAGGACTTATGTCATCCTTGGGACCCACTGACCCTCATTGAAGTTCAGCGGTTCCACCCAAGTGCTCAAAGGTCATGTTTTTAAATCTCCTTCTCACATCTGGCCTCATTGTATTCTTTATCTGTTTTTCATGCCTTTGCATATATCCATGCTCTTTGGGAACTTGAGAATACTTTGCCACATTGATACAAGAGAACTCTGCATCACTGTCTGTCCTCTAGGGCTCCTTATGTAGGGATGTCCTTCATACTTAACAGGACTCCTCAGAAGCTGATTCTCAGCTACCATCTTGCTGTCGTGTCACACTGGGTGTGAGAGGTGGGAGGAGGTGAGTGATTTGTCCTCTTGACAGGGATTTTTCCCTAGCTTACTTGGTAACATCTCTCCCACCCAGCTTCTCTCATCTAAGGTTGTTCCACTCAACGGACAAAGCGTAAAGCTGTTTCTTGGACAGTTGCCTAAGGCTTTGCTTTTGTTCAAAACTTTTCCTATCATTGTCATGAATTAAAAATCTCCTTCCTGGATGAGAATAAGGGTACAGAATAGTCCTCCTTCCTTTATTTATTTACTTTGGTTAATTTATAAACCGCTGTAGTCCTCTAAGCTTTAGCATTGATCGTTAGCATCCTAATAACCTTGCCAGATTTCTGAAAAATCAAACATTTCAGTTTTCAGTAAATTATGTTTTAGGTCATCCATCAACTGCGAACTGGTTTTTGTTTTATTTTATTTTGTTTTGATTTGATTTTTTGGTCTTAATGTGTATCTGCCTTCCCCAGGAGGGTGTTCGTGGAAGTTATAAACAAATGGTAAAAGGCAGAGAAACCCGTCTATGCTACACCATGGCAGCATCTGTGATGAATGATAACATTTATCATTCTGAGGCTTCATTGTCACCTTACCTGTGAGCTGGGAACCTTTCTGTCATCTCTCAGGAGAGACCCTTCTGGCGACACTCGTAAGTGCTCAATTTATCAATAAACAAATACTTATTGAGTGCCACTTTGTGTAAGACACTGGGCTGGTTAGTGGGGTTGCATTGATCAATGCTGAGACTTTGATGAAGCTTGTGTCTAGCCCGCAAGAGGGTGGGTATCAAATCATGACCCAGTGAATTTAGCAGTTTAGTGACACAAGCTCCTGGTTTATCTTCTGAGGGAGGACTCCTTGGACATAAATAAGTAAACATCAAGTAGGAAATGGTATCTGAGTGGAGTGAGGAAGAGGCTTGCTCCGTTAGGGAATAATAGAAAGCTCAGAAGGAGGTAGGGCCAGGCCTGCAGCTTGGTCAAGACACAAAGTCAAGGTCCATTTGGCTTGAGGACAGAGATGGAGCGAGGTGGGGAAAGAAATGTGGGAACGATGAGCTGGTGAGTGGACAGGAAGCAGACCAGGCATTTTAATGTTTATTAAATAAATCCACGAATAAATGGGCTCTGAGAAAGCAGAGACTCTGACTTCTGCTCCGAGTTAAGCTTCACAGTGGCTTTGAATCTGTGGCTGTGGAATACTGACTCATTCAATTATGCACGCTGTAATCACAAGCCAGAGACACGGCTGGGAGGAAGAATTGATGGAGGCTTCCGGCTTCTATGGTGCAAACCCCAGCTGACTGCATCTCCTCTATAGCTGGGCCTTCACAGCCTTCTCCCCCATCAGCCACTGGTGCCTTCCAGAAGAGCCAAGGCATGCTGACAATAGGGGTGGGGGATTCCCCATAGCCTGTGCCCAGTATCTAAGGACAGCAAGAGATCTTTTGAAGGACCAGGAAGACTTTGGGAAAACCCTAGACCCATCTTATCAGGCAAAGTTGCTTCAGGACCGTCCCAGGGTCTGATTCCCTTTCCCAATACTGAACAGAAAGCTGTGAATGACTTAATTCAGGGCTCACAGGTGTACCAAGCAGGAGGGTCAACCTCAGGACTTCTGCTCCGACTTGAGTAAGGAAACTAGAGAGCGAAGGAGAGTCCTGGGCTGTACAACAGTGGGTTTGGCTGGTGGCAGCCATCCAATTGGAACAAGGATGCTGCCCTCCCCCTGTTCTTCCATTGCTCTAATAAAAGTCAGATGAGGGGGACTGATCAGATCGCTCTCTTGGCCCAGACCCGCTTTAAATCAAACAGAGGTCTCTTTTGGCTCTCTCTGTTAAGCAGACCCAGAGACCTGACATTTTTGTGTTTATTTGAAATGATAAGCTTAATCATGAGCGAAATGTTAAGAGATGATAGAACTGGCCACAGTAAGGTCACATCATGTCCCTGCCAAACACAATACAGCCTCTCGCCCTCGCCAGGTTGCCAAGCCCTGCCGCAGGGGGCCCGAGGCGCTGGCAAATGGGGGCCAGAGTCTGTCTATGTGATAATTAGTCCATGGTGCTCGGCAGAGACTGCCAAATCTGCCATATGGTAGTTTTATGACCTGGACTGCTGTTATCTCTGGAGAAAGCTAACATAATAATCTCATTTCCTCGTTATCTGTGATGAGAACTTGAACCTTCCACAGGGCAAACATGCAAGGGGGTGAGGAAGCTTCGCATTCCAGAACCTGAAGTTGTTACTGCTGAGCTGCAAAGAGAGGAAGTGTGAGGACTAACAATGGCTGCCCTCGAAGGTGCCCTAGGGTTTCTGTGACGGCTGATGTGTGCTATCTATGGACTCTTACCAGAGAGGGACCCCTGACATGGGAAGGCAAGCAGGGCTGACCTCTGCAAGTGTCACAGCCAGGATCCCATTTGTCTTTGTGTTGGGATGTTCTGGAAATAGACAGGCCAAGGGTTGTTTTTTTTTAATGGTTTATTTTGTTGTTCTGACTTGTGTGTAGTTATGTGTGCCTCTGTGTATACAGGCACGTAAGCACAGAGGCCCGTGGAGGCCAGAGGCATCAGAGCCCCCTGGTGTCTGAGTTACAGATGGCTGTGAGCCACCTCATCTGAGTGTGAGTACTGAGCATGAAATTTCAGTGCTCTAGAAGAACAGCAAATGCTCCTAAGTCCATGTACTGTGTCGCTGTCTGCAGGCCTTAGCTCCTCTTAAGTAGGGGTGCTGTGGAAGAGGAGGCTGCTGTGGCTAGAATGCCGTGGGCTCCCAGAGGTATGAAGAATCCTACAATCTCAGACACTCTCTCAGTTAATTTCTTTTGTGAGATTTGGGGTGGAGACTGCCCACTGCCTTGTTTCTCATGTTTACTTTTCCCTTTCTTCTTTTTTTCCAGGATAACCACGAGCCCAGCTAAAGGTAGCACTTGACAACCACGTGTTGAAAAGGTGTCCGTGATTGTTGGGGTGCCAAGAGAGAGAAATGCAACAGCCGGCTCGCCTTTTGCTTTGCTTTGCTCCTGCTTTTACCCCATCCATATTTGTCTGCAGTGCTGATTCAACGGCTGGCATTCATATAGCCATGGTAGACTTCCCGAAAGAGCTTAAAGCTGGGGCTCTTGGGCTAAGTGTGTAGGAGCAGAAGTAAGTGAGATAGAGATCCAGGAGAGAGGCAGAGTCATCTCTTCCATCAACCCCCAAATGTCTCCTTGCAGGCCCTGGAGAAATCCTTTTCTATGGCATTGTTGGTACTTTTACTTACATAGATCTGTATTTTATTTGTAATTGATTCAAGTCCTTACATCAAATGATAGAAGTAAGCTATTTTACTTTAAGATTATCTCTTCTTTCTTGATGTCTTTTTGAGGTCCAAGAGGCCGCCTAGAGACCAGATGTGGGGTCTGTGTTGTAATATTTTGCTCATTGCAGTGCCTCCACAAGATGCCTGCATCTTTTTCTCATGCTAGGTGTATAAAGGTAATCTACTAATATATCTATCCAGATGTAGCTACATTTGTGTATGTACATTCTTATCATTTTATGTTATCATCACACAATACACATATATTGAATTTTTAATACTTATCCCTCTTAATCTTTAGAAACATATGCTTAAATTGAGGTCAAATTGTTATGCTATGAACAGGCCATAATGCAAAGGCATGATGTCACAAGTGTTGGCTCACATGCACACCTGGTGTGACCTAAACTTAGTCAACTGAAGGAACATCGGCTTCTCTGCGAGGAACTAAGAGCTATTGTCCAGGAAGCCTCCAAAACACGTGCATGCTGGCCGGTTCATGAGGACAGAATCTTGCCGTGGTGCCAAGAGGGACTGGAGATGGGCTTGGCACAGGAACAAGGTCACAGTGTCCACATTCACAGGCGTTCCCAGGCAGGACCACAGCCCTCCCCTCATCCGTCTTGCGCATGGCCAGTCTTATCAGTTGATCATGTCAGGCTGTTTTCTACAGAAATAGCCTAATTGTGTGAACCAGATCACATGACCTTCAATAAATCATCCTCACCATCCCTTGGTATTTTGAAAACTGATGAAACGGCTGGTTCTTGGCTCCTTACTTTGTATGCAAATGATGAATTATAGATGGAAACGCGAAGGTTGTCTCTGGCTTGCTGGCTTCAAGCGGCGTGGATGAGAGGAAGCTCGCTGCTGCTCTTGACTATTTATTGTGACATTGCTGAGAAAAATTCAAACCCCAAAGACTCTGGTCCTCTTGGGACATTGTTAGCCTTCTGCAGGAATTATTAAAATGTACAGAACTGTAGAAGCCATGCTTTATAATAATTAATCAGGGTCTGTTGATTAATAAAGCTCATATTTTAGTCTCGATGATTCAGGGGATCATCCGAAGGACAGTGTTCTTGTCACTTTGATTAAGAAACCCGACTTTGCAGTGGAGAGGAGAGGAGAGACAGTTGTGCTTCCTCCGTCTCCCCATAAAATAAATATTGAATGAGAATATTAACTCCTTAACCTTGGCAACAATTTGTAATTTTCATAAGGGGAGAAAACTCGCATATTCAGCAAACAAATCGCTGTGGGGATTTCAGGAAAACAAATTGGAGAGAATGAAGAATGCTGCCATATGAATTCTGTCACTTTTATGGGCCAGAGTGATTAATTTGTTTGTTTGGGTCCCTCAATTAAGGCCACAAATAGAGTAAGGTGTCGGGAGCAAGTTAGCAGTGTTGTCTGGCACAGAACAGTCAACTGCTGGGGAGAAGGGGAGGCCGAGGGGGGATGTGAGTGGCTGCCCCCAACCTTGAGCTTCAATCTCATACCAGGCCCATCGTACCTGCTAACTGCTTAAGCTCTAATTTCTGTCTATTAACACTCTTAAGCTTGTTTTAACTGATAACCCCTTTCACCTCACTGCTACACTGGAAAAGCATATGTTAGAATTAGCAGGGCCAGCCAGAGATGTTCCTGGGTTATCTAATTATTTTGAACTCAATTTTACTAGGATTAGAGAGAAAATAAACAACCCATGAACTATTTACCTTGCTAGTTAGGTGGTTTCTTTTATCCAGGAAGACAACAATGATGATGATAAAGAGGAGGAGGAAGAAGAAGAGGAAGAGGAAGAGGAAGAGGAAGAGGAAGAGGAAGAAGAAGAAGAAGAAGAAGAAGAAGAAGAAGAAGAAGAAGAAGAAGAAGAAGAAGAAGA
>OU015742.1:65408923-65420281 GCA_907169655.1 Acomys percivali | reverse complement strand
GAAGAAGAAGAAGAAGAAGAAGAAGAAGAAGAAGAAGAAGAAGAAGAGAAAAAGAAGCCAAAACATTAGAGGCCAGCACCAAAGCCTTTGTTTGTTTTGTTTTTTAATTTTACAGTCACCTGGGTCCCAAGATGCATTTCTCTCCTTCTTTGACCTTCCACACTTCTACCTGGGGGATAATGTTTGTGGAAATATTTGCCAGTGTGTGTATTAAGCTTACTGTTTGCCAGGTCACCTCAGCTTAAAGCTTACTACCCGGGGACCCTGGATAATCCGTGTTTTGTTTATAAGTTTTATTTGTTCTTCTTGCAGGCTCCCAGGCCATCCATCTATAGGGGATTGCAGATTCAATGAGAGTGTTTTTATTTTCACCCCAACATTGACTTTTTGAGGAAGCATGCATTAGTGGGTTAGTGGCATGGTAAGGAGGGAGGTTAGTGAAACAGATGTGTTTCATATTTTCCTCAGAAGGAAATAGACAAAGGGCAGAGAAAATGTCCTTTCAAGTGGGTGGGAAGTTCTAGAATTTTCTGTATTTCTTTGCTATCGTATCTAGCCTGGTGTTGCCTCTTTTCAGCAACTTCCTTGATCAACTTCCTTTATCTCTTCCAAAATGACTTCCAGTTTGAAAAGAAAGACTCCATTAATATCAGCTTCTTAGGCTCAATCTTATGAGGAAAGGAAATACGCACTTTGTACTGCTGATAACACTTGCAATATATTTAAGAATTCAAAAATGCTAGAAAACGTTGAGGATAATGGTGACGGAGATGCGTGGTGGTTTGGAATGCTTACAGGTTGAAGGATGAAAGAGAACAGAAAAGACAGAAAAAGAAGTGGCCAACAAGGAAGGGAGTTTAGTATCCAGGGCAACAGAAGGAGTATCAAGATGGAGACAGGAAACTGAATCTGAGTCCCAGGAGGCAGAAGAAAGCAGTAGTGGGCCGTGATAGAGCTGCAGGAGGCTGGGATCTGTGCCTCAGGCTTCTTCTCTTCCGGCACACAGCCAGGATGACAAAGGCAGCGGACAGCAGTATTGAATGGCCTGCAGACGAGGACCTCTGATGTCACTACCGTATCAGTGAATGCACAGGCAGAGGTGATGAGCGTAGCAGTAAGGTTTTTACGTGAAGGGTCTTGGAGACCAATCACTTGGCAAACTGATGCCATGATGATAGCAAAGACTTGATTTTGGCTAAAGGAGGAGAAACAGAGGGTAAAGAAACAAAAAGATTGGTGTCTAATCAGACGGCCACCTACTAAAGAGAGCCATGGGGGTACGCAGCCAGGGCTCAATCTGGGGCTCACCGGTTGTCTAGACTGACTGACCAATGAGCTCCCAACAGTGCAGAGATTATAGGCGCCTGCTGCGCTGCCTGGCTTTTTTACTCTGGCTCTGGGGCTCTGAATCAGGACTTCATGCTTGCATACCAAACAAGTACCCTGCTAACCTCCTCATCGACCATCTCTCCAGCCCCATGGAGGTTATCTTTGAAGGCCAGCAATCAAATTTTTGTAGGAAGTGATGAATATGCGGTGAAACGCAACATTAAAATAACACGGTCTGTTCACTTTTATAGTACTAGGAATCAAACCCAAGGTCTCATGTGTAAGAGGCAAGCGCCCTTACCGCCAGGGGATACCCACAGCTCCAGGGCTGTTGGCTTAAAATGGGTGCATTGAAGAGCCCAGTCTTCCAAAGAGAGACCAGGATGCCAGCATGTGACTTAGGCTCCAGGCAGTATTGCTTTCTGTCACTGGAAGAAAGCTTGGCACTGCGGGGAGCAATGGCCAGGAGGAAGGTACCTGCGAGGCACTTCTGGTGCCGCTCTTCTGTCTCCTGGTCCTCTTCTCCAGAAGCAATTGACTTAAATTCCCTGTAGAAACGGCCCTTCCCTTTTGTGGTTCCTGGAGTTGTTTTGACGATCTGGTAAGATGGTTAATGTAAACCTCTCTAAACAGCATCGAGCTCACGATTACATTAGAAATGCTAATTTTCCGAGTTCTCATTCATTTCTTAACAACCTAGTTCAAGTGATGCTTAAAATAATAGATTTACCATTGTTAAATCATCCTTTAATTGTTATAAAATTTAGAGTATTGTCATTTTTGATCAATATATAAAGCTTTGGTTAATATCTTTGCATGTATGTGTATGCTGCTCTGGATAAATCACCAGAAGTGAATGATTTTTTGTTGTTGTTGTTGTTGTATATTCGGAGGATGGGAATGATTTTAAGCCTCTTGCAGCATATCTCAAACTTGCTCTCAGATAAAGAATAAACCATTTATACTTTAAATCATCATATAAGGTAACAGCTTTCAGTGGTGTGGACTTAAGTAATTTTAATTTTTTTTTTCTATAGCAACGCCATTTTATATTGAAGGGACTTCCTTATTTGGGGGGACAGAGGACTTTTTTTCTCACAGTAGCAGCTAAAGCTACTACTGTACCCAGCTCCATGTCACCTTAAAGCTAAAATTGCTCTGACCTGTCCCAGTATGATGCGCAGGTACGCCTAGAGTCTGAGTGGAAAGCAGGCGTGAGGAATGTCTCCCTGGCAGCTACAGGGCTCTGAAGTTGAGCTTCAGATCCTCAAGCTGTTCCAGAATGGAGCTAACACCTACAGCATAGGGAGATCCATGAGCCATGGGCACCCACTCAGCCTTGGGCTACTTATGCATGTCACCTGAGGCACTGTGCACAGTTGCTTGCACTGGATTTGCCTGCAGCTTTCCCATGGAGGCTGTGCATGACCCAATAACATGATAATAAATTACCTTCTGGCTATAATCAACCCAATTATGTCACCATGGTATGCAGAGAGACCCTAATGTTTTCATACACTGTCTTCCATCTCTCTCTCTCTGTCCACCTACTGAGTAGAAATCTGATACTTCTTTAAATGGTTGTTATCAGGTTTCAGAAGTGTTTCATACAGGTCCTGATCGATAGGTGCTTCCCTCTCCATGGAAGATGCTCTTGTTTTCCGACAGGAGAGGAAGGAAGTGACTCAGCTGAGGAAGGTGTTGCAGAGGGAGGTTACAGATCTTGGGTTCAAGTGTCATCGCCCTTTTTTTTGGTCCACTCTCCTGGCCTTTCTGCCTGTATCATAGGTGACATTTTATGTGGAAGTGTCATATGCTATCCAGTTTCCTAAAGATGCCCCATGCATGGTTGACCTTAAACTACAAAACTCCAAGAGGCAGCCCAGTAATGCATGAGGAGAACGATCTGTGAACTCACCGGAGGGCGCCTCTCTAGTTGTGACGTTGACTCACGGTGTTTAATTCCAGAGACGCAGCTTATCTACAATTTCTGCACATCAGTTTCTGTGATCATGTTTCTTAGGGGTTTATAGCATTTAGAAACATTGAATCCATGCAGAAATTGTAAATTAATTCCAACCAGCACCTGCCTGTTACATTTTTTAAGGTGTTTGTGAGCCTAGCAGGTCACACTCTGTATTTCCGTCAAGTTCAAGGTTTTCTGGAGATCCATGCTGTAGTTTATTAAAATGAGGCAGTGGGGGAAAAGCTGGGGATGGGGTCATTCGTTTGTGGTGGGTTTCACTGACTAACACAGGTGCCAGTGTTGGCTTCTGCTCTGCTCCTGTTCCTCTAAGTGCTAATAGTGAGATTTGGTCCCCACAACCCTATTACTAGTGGCGGTGGAATATAATCAGGCAGAACCTGCAGGATAAGTCAAAAGATTAAATTAAGTTGGGATTTGAATCCCCACTAAACAAGAATCAAACAAAGATTAGATTTCTGGACCCCAGTCTCAGAATGGCTTTCAAGGGCTTCTCTCAAACAACAACAAAAATATATCATTACTCACTTGGACCGTGACCATGGGTATGGTAAAGGAAATGCAGACAGAGAGAGATGGGGGGAGGCCAAGGACGGAGCCACGATGGAGTTGTGTTCTGCATCCCCGACGTGCTCTAGATTCCCAGAGCTTGTTTGTTTCCTGACCCACTCAGGAGAAGGCTGGCATCGAATTCACACCCAGAAACACCGAAACTGGAAAGGCTGAGATGGATCCACCACCTTACTCTAGGCCTGTCTGCATTAAGTTTCCATTAACGCAAGGCTTGTTTGGGTTTGAAAAAACCATTAAGAAACATTTTAAAGAAAGCTTCTGTTTTGGGTAAGAGTTGACAATAAATATGGGTTGTAGGGACAGTTTTTCTCTTCCTTGAGTTTTCCTTTTCTGTTTTTTGTTTTTGTTGGTGGTCTACTGTTCTTAAATATAATACATATCATTATCAAATTACACGCAATTGACTATTTTCCCATTGTAACAGCAGCTCTTAATTTGGTGATTCTCTGAACACAAAGATTAATTCTTTCATTCTTTTTTTAAAATGTATTTTTAGATATTTTGCATCACTTTCACACTTCCCTCTCCTTCCAGTTTCTCTTGTTTCCCACCCCACCCTGCTGTTTCTCAAATTCACATTTTCTTCAATTATCAATGCTATGCATGTACATATACAAATGTACACATGCAACCTTCTGAATCCAATCAGTGCTGTTCGTGTGTATGCTCTTAGAGCTGACCAATTGGTGTTGGATAATAAATTAAGGGCTCCACCCTAAAGGAGCCTGATCCTCCCTCTCTCAGGTGTCATTACTTGTCTGTGGCTCTTCATTAGGGGTGTGGCCTTGTGAGGCTTCCCCATGCATGTTGGCATGTCAACTGGTGGTGTGATTGTTCAGGTCTTGTTTAGGTGACAATATTGTTGAAGCTCCCTGGGTACTACTTTCCTGTCCTATCTTGCAGCAGACGTCTTCAGCTTCTTACAGTTTTTCTACCATGCCTTCTTTGGTGTTCCTTCAGTTGTAGATGTTCGGACTGTGTTTTAGGTGTGCCAAATGGGGCTGGCCTCCTGTGGTCAGCTGTGGTTCTTTACATTTTGGCCACTTGAGAGTTTCTGTAGTGGTTTCTGTCTGCAGCAAAAAGAAGCTTATTTTTTTATGAGGATGGAGAGCTTTGTAATTTCTAGCAGCATTTTAAATACTTATCCTTACACCCAAAGACTGATTCTTGACAGTAAATCACAATCTAGGTGATTTCCACAAGAGTCGTACTTTGTAAAGAAAATGGTCAAGATTGACAATAAGATATGTAAATGGGTGTTCCGGATGCATTATTCACAAGAAAAATGGAACAATTTAAATTTTCAATGGTCATGCAATCGAATATTGATGGCAGTTCCTCTACCTGAGAGTGTTTGTTTAGGCTCCTCCATTTCTCCTGTGTGGCTTGAAGAGTTGCACGGTCCATGGACATGTGTACTCATGCCACATTGGCCTCTCCACTTTTTGCTCTCCTTACAGCCATCTGCATGAGGTTTAATTATTTCACAAGGATGGGAGGGGAGAAGCAGCCACAGAGAGGCAAAGATACCAATGCACATACTGGTAGATACCAATGAGCTTAACAGCATATAGAATCTGCCAACATGAGAAGTCTACCTGTTCTAGAATGTGTAAGTCATCAGTGGTTATTACTGAAAGGATGTCTAAAATGTGTCGCTCACAACACACTCTGGTTGCTCCCCTCAGAACAGCCTCTGTGTCACTTATGTCATCCTGATAACAACTTATGAGACAGATTCCCCTCTCTGATGAGGCTGTGAGAGTTGACATAGAGGGATGAAAAGAGAGCATCACATCATCAGACTCCCACTGCTTATTAGTGGAGAAGGTTGGGGGTCATCCACGTATGGCTTGATCTCACGGTCCTAACTACGACCTAGGTATTGACACCTATTTTATATGAGATATTTCTCCTCTCTGCCCTTATGCCCGTTGACAAGGACTTCTCTCTTTGGTAGATATTCACATCCAGTTCATTTTCGGTAGGTGCTATGTGGTTTTGTCTGTTCGATACCATCCCTCATTCGGCTCTGTATTGTATGTGTCCATTCCTGTGTGTATGTGCACTTTCCTGTGCCATAGCATGCATGTGCAGGGCAGAAGCCAAGCTCTGGCATCAGTCCTTACCCTCCATTTTTTTTTTTCTAGTCAGGATCTCTTTGTTGTTCACCACTTCACATGCCAGACTAACTGTCTTGAAAGCTCCAAGGGATTCTCATCCCCCTCTCTCTGTAGGAGTGCTGGGGTTTATAGGTGAACACCTCCATATCAGCCTTGAAATGGATTCTAAGTATGGGTCGGAGATCAAATCTGTATGCTGTCACAGAAATGCTTTCCCCACTGAGCCACCTTGTCAGCCACGTTTCTGCACCCCTCCTTGGCCTGATAGAGAGGTAAGAAACCAGCTAAACCAAAGGAGTTCGTCTCACGCAGGAGCTGGCTCTCTCTGTGGTCCTGCCTCCTGTGCTGTTTGCCATCTGGTCCTACCATCTCCCCGCTATGTTACACATCTTCCTGTAAGCTCCCTCTCACCCACTCTCTTTTTGCCTCATGTGGGCACAAAAGTTTTCTGCTGCTCACTTGCAAAGATGAAAATGTGGTAAAGAACAAAGGTCCTTTTTATTTGGGGATTCTTCTCTTGAGCTCCCCAAATCAAAAATAATGACGAGGGCTGACTTCTGGGCGCTTTTTGTATGTAGTCACTGTGTAAAGAGCCATGTGTGCATTCTTTATAGATGAGGGAACTGATGGAAGGAACAAGCCAGCTATAAAACTGAGATGGATTGTGTCCAAAGAACTCCAAACAAACGGAGCCAGGTCCCAGGTGTCTCATCCTCGGTAGAGTTTTAGGTCACTGATGTCTCCAACTCAAAACAAAGCCCTGGTCATAGGATTGGCCACGGGATCCTTGACACTGGCCAAGCATTCGGCTAGAGAAGCGTTCCTTGAACTCCTAAGCCCATCTACAGGTATGCATTACATCATCTACCGGGAACAGGCCTTCCAGCTCTTCCTGTTGCCTCAAACGGCCCATCCCCGTCACCACTCCAGCCTCTGCTGGAATGAGTCTGTTCAGAGAGAGCAGTCTGACAAGCTCATCTGATGTGTTCTCTGACTCCAGCCACCGATTACCCCTTAATTTTCCTCTAGGCTCTCCTAAGTGCCAGAAATGATATTCCTGTGGTTTCTTGTACATTATGTCACCCTGTTAGAATGCAAATCCCCATGACCCTCTTGTTCACCTCAGTATTCCCCGCACACGTAACTGTTTCTGACATAGCGCAGACACTCACATTTGCCTAACGCATAAATAGAAGAATGCATTTCTACTAGCGTCTAACTCACACACTGGCAGCCTCTGATTGTTGCCCGTGTGACAGTCATTAGGTGGCTTCTCTGACTGTAGTTCTGTTATTTCATCTAGAAAATGGGAACAGATGCATTCCTTCCACCAAGGTAGCTTTTAGACTCCCATGAGTCAGTATGCACAGAGCCTTTGAAATGTCTCTAATTGGAGTCAGGGTTTTGCTGGAGTGGAGGGGAGAAGAGATTCCCCCCCTTTCTGTTTTGTCTTTATTCATCAACTATTTAAACAGCCTCCATTTCACTCCACTAGTGCACACAAAAATACAAAACTGTACAGTCATAGATTGCAAGGGAGGATTTTAAAAAATACTAAAAATTTAATAGATCTGGAAACTGGGAAGATTATATAAAATTAGATCTTCAACATCCTGTATTGATGTAAATTTACAATGTTAGTATTCTTTGGCTCTAAGTTGAATTCCATATCAAACAAACTAAAGTACAAAAATATACTCGTTTTACTGAAACAGCCAGGACAGTCTGGCAGGGCCGATCCATCAGCTCAGTGACGTTGGCAGGCTGTGTCTCTCTCTCCATCTCTCAGCTCTGTTTTCCTTGAGCTGGCTTCAAAGACTTCACACTGAGGCTGGTCACTCCTCACAAGCTTTCTCTCTGACATCAGATCCCTTGCCTTTCAACTAAACGTACCCATAATCTGAAAGCACAAGTTCTTAATTGTTCCCAGCAAGAATTTTCAGACCATGGCTGGCTGGCCTGGCTTTGGCACAGGATCCTTGGTAACCAAAGCAGCCACAGAGATAGGTGTTCCTGATGGGCCGGGCCTAGAGGATGTGATGGAGGGAGCCGTAAGTCAAGAGTAGATTGCACCATTTGCCTGAGCCTGGAGAAGGAATGGCTCCCATAGGCACCAAGGGCTGCTGTAACTAGAAGGGACATTGGGAAAGTTGGCAACAAGAGACATTCAACTATTCCCTTGGCTGCAGGAGATGAACCTGACAGTGGTTCTGATGATAAGAGAGAGGAAGGGTAGAGAGATAGTTCAGCTGGTCAAGTTATTGACACATAAGCTTGAGGACCAGGGTTTATATCCTCAGCTCCATAGAAGATGGGAGTAAAAGGATGTGTCTGACATCCCAGCGGTGGAGATGCAGACAGGATGCTGTCCAGAGCCTAATGGCTGGCCAGTCTATCTGAATCAGTAAGTACTAAGTTCAGTGAGAGGTTGTGTAGTCTATGATGGATTTGAGGAAGATACTGGACAGCAGCCTCTGACCTGCACATGTACTTGTAAACATATGCGTATGTGCCCCCCAAGCACCTGCACACACACACACACACACACACACACACACACACACACACATGCATACGCACACGCACACACACATGCACAGACACACACACACCATTTATAATTTTTTCAAAAGTTTCTATGTCTCATTCGTCTCAGTCATCTCAAGTTTCACTGAGCCTTCTAAAGTCCTTAGCTAAGCTAGGCATTGGATAGTCACAGATAAAATGCTGAGTCTCAAGTGTGAGCTCTGAAGCAGTAGGTCCATTGGGTGACACAAAAACATTGGAGAAAGGCCTACTCTTGGGGATGGGGCCTGTGTGTAGGACTCGCTGAAAGAACACTGCCCTCCTCTCCCTTGAGAAGGCAACTCTGATGTCAGTATTGGAACAGAAACTGGAAAAAAAAATCTCAAAATTCCCAATTCCAGGTAAATATATTTTCCATCTAACTGGATGAAAAAGCATGGATCATGTTTACCAAAATTCAGAAAGATACCTGCTTCTCCCCAGGACTAACTACTCCTGCCTGTTAGCTTACAATACACAGGAAGAATAGAATAGATGTGTGCAGCAATGTGGACATCTCCAACAGGGGGGTGTGTGTGTGTGTGTGTGTGTGTGTGTGTGTACAGTGAGTGTCTGAAGACTTGCTGGCATCTATGGATATCTGATTGCCCTCCAAGAGGAGAACAAATGTCTCTAAACGTTTGGTTCTATTGGCCTGTGATGTTGACACTCTTACTATCCCCTTTAAGGACAGTACTAGACCACCCAAACCATAATGTCCACTGTGGTCCACTGTGGCCAAGAGCCCCCTGATATAGTGACTTCTCACAGAGACTAGATGAAGGGTGGCTCTTAAGACAAGCCCCAAATATCCATTTATCCTCCAAACATATGAACACACATATACACAGAGACATACATATAATGCATATGCGGTGTGAACGACTATTCTAAACACTGTCTATTTCAAAGAGATTGTTTGTAAAGGAAGATTTGCATCATGGAAAATCCAATGCATCTTGTTTCATAAATAGAATTGGTGTGGGAGTTTATTGTTTTCTCTCCTGAGGGATAAACATTTTAATTTAATAACAGCCAGAAAGTGCCTAAGTGTGCTTGAGGAAAAAAAAATATGGTGTTCCTAGGAGGGCAGATTCTCTTCTCTTGCTGAATAATTGGAAGGAAGCATTTCAGAGCAATGCTATTCAAAAATCCTAACCAAAATAGCCAAAGTGTTAAAAGAAAAAGCAAAATAACTGCAGTAGAACATTTTATGGCCTACATCAATATGTGGGAGGCTTTTTACACACATCTTTTGATCAACTCCTCTAGTCAAGCCTATGAACAGGAGGTCTCTATTATACAGGTATGTAAACTGAGGCTAACAGAAGTTGGCCAGCTTGAAACTGATGGGTAGAGATGACATTCAAGTCCAAGTCTTATGGCTAACCTTGAAGTCTATGCTGATATTAAGTCAATTTAATATCAGGTCTAACAGAGAAGCTTAGGTAGGTCATAGATTTGTATGAAGAAAGAGATTGAAAAGGAAAGAACCAAAATAGAAAAATAAATTTGCACAGTATTTATTAAGAGAATGCCACAGCTGAGGCAACAGACAGTGAGGTGGCCAAGCCAAGAAAATAAAATTATATGTGTGAAAACCAAAAAGAAAACATATACACAAAGGGAGTCGTCGCATAAATAGAATTTGGTCATATTTGTGCTCGTGTGTTGCTGGGCCTCTGAAAAGGAGGCTGGCTGCTTTCTCTATGCATATATATGAAGCAATGGGACTTTGTTGGCCATTTCTACCTTCATCCTCCTGCCTTCAGCGACAGCGAGCGATGCCCTTCTATGTTAGTTAATTTCTTTGTCCCTGGGACAATATACTTGACAGAAACAAGGGAAGGGAGGGAGAACTTGCTTTAGTCACAGAAGTTCTCTCCTTCATGAGAGTCAAGGCATCACAGAGCAGGTAGCTTGCAAAAGAAAGTAGCCTACCACCACCTGAGACTGGCTCACAAGCAGACAGCTCAGACATGAAGCAGAGGTGGATTCTAACCCTCAGAGACCTATGAGTCTCCCTCTGCCAGGCATGCCTCTTGGACCAAAGGCTTCACAGCTCCTTCCGAATAGCTCTGGCAGCTCAGTGCCACATGTTCAAACACATGAACCTACAGGGACCTCACACATTAAACCATAACACCCATGAAGGTGGCATGAGCCTGTGAGAGACTTCACACATTAGATCCCAACACTTAATGCCTTTTGGCTTCATCCAATGCAAAAAAAATAATAATAATAAAAATAAAGCATTCATCTGCACTCAAGAAAACAGCTAATGCTTAGGGAATGTTTACCCCAATTCAGATACATCAACTTCAAGGAGTTTAATTGGTTGAACTCATTCTCTGTGAAGAAAACACTCTTAGAAGAAGAAACTGAGGCACAAAAGGCATAATTTGCTTGAGAAATTAGACCCTGGCCATGTAGCCTCAGAACCCATGACGCTAACCACTGGGAAACACATCCAGATCGTGGCTTGCATTTTTTTTCTCTATAAAGGACCAGATAGTAAACACCCAGGCTTTGCAGATCACAAGTGAGTTACAACTTTTAATTTCCACAGTGCATCTACAACTACCTAGACTATAAAGAAATGGATGAGCAAGACATATCAATAAACTTTTATTTATAAATAGAGACAGCAGGCTAGAGTTACCACAATCAGTCTAGACTAGTTAACGAAGCAGACAATACCTTGATCTTCTTGCTTTCTTATATAGGTAATCACAGATGTGTGTGTGTGTGTGTGTGTGTGTGTGTGTGTGTGTGTGTGTGTGT
>OU015742.1:65392256-65408018 GCA_907169655.1 Acomys percivali | reverse complement strand
AAGAAAGAAAGAAAGAAAGAAAGAAAGAAAGAAAGAAAGAAAGAAAGGGAAAGGGTTGGGATGCCTGTGATCACCTGAGAGTGTCCAGACTGTGCTTAGCTCAGAGGTCCTACCTCTTGACAACAGAGCCACACTGTAGACAAGCCTGGATCGTGTGGTCCTCTGAGAACCACAGTCTCGGTGATGGTTGACTCTCACTGTCCTCACTTGTCATGATTTCTAGACCATGTGCATCTGGATCCGGTGGAGGGGACAATTGAATGTGCATTTCAGGAAGCATCCTAAGTGCTTCTTACGTGGTTAAAGGTGAGAACACAGTATCGACACGATGCCATCAGACACTTCTGTGAGGCTCTCTGCGACCCTCCACTCTGGCTTAGAGCTTCTCTTGGAGTCTCTCAAATGTTTAAGGTTATCAATCTTCCCACAATTCCCTCCTTATTCATTACCTGAATACCCATCTGTCTTCATCACTAGTCGATCATTCTGGAAGGTCATGGGCAGTGGCTCAGTTCATATCTCTGTAGCTACAGTTCAGATAGAGTTAGGCTTTATGGCTATTGGCCAAGCGAGGAGTACATTAACTCCTTAGCTTCCTGGAATTTAAAATTATCTGCAAAGCTGCATTTATCTATGTCCAATACCTGATTGTTTTCTGCATTTCCTTGTTTTCTTTTGCTGTTAATCACCTTCTGTTTTCAATATGTTACAGTAAGCCTCTATCTAGTCTCCTCATAAAATTTACTTCTATTTTCACCCTTGATTTGACTATAACTCAAGAGAACTGGAGAATATGACTATCCAGTGGGAAAATGATTCTAAAAGAAGGTAAGAAGGCTCTACTAAGGAATTAATCAATTAATTTCCAATTAATGTATTAATAATTGTCTTGCAACAAAATACTGAGGGAAAAGCAACCAGAGGGGGAAAGAATCCATTTGGCATAGAGTTCCAGGGGGATGTGGTCCATCATGCTGGGAAAGTCACAACCATAGGTAGGGAAGGCATGATGGTCAGATCTGGAAACTGGCTCAGCACAGAACATCCATCTCAGGAAGCAGAGGGTCAATAGAAAGTAGAGCCTGTCAACAAAGCCTCACACTCTGCCTTGTCCCCCAGTGACCCAATTCCTCCAGTGAACCTCCATCTCCTGGAGCCTCTGCAACCTTTTCCACCAGTTCCGCTGCTTCAAGTGTGGGAGCCCACAGGGGACATTTCACATCAAGTAATTTCACTTTGGCATCAGTTGGGATGGATTCAAGGTCTTAGACAAGCTAGGCCTGTGCTCTGCTATTGAACTGCATCCCAGCCCTCTTTTCATCTTTTATTTTAAGACAGAATCTTATTGATTTGCTGCAGCTGGCCTTGAGTTCACTATTTAGCTCAGGTGGGGCATGAAATGTTGATCCTCCTGCCTCAGTGCAGTGTCCTGAGTGAGTGTCTGGGGTCACTGATTGGCACCATCTGATCCTGTTTATATGTTAATATATTAATGAGACTTAACTGAAACCTGAGGTGACCTAATGAGTGATCACTCTAATTCTTCTTTCAAGTTTCAGTTTATTTGAGGAATTAAGACTCATGCTTTACAAACTAGGAAACAATGTGTATTGTTCTGTGGTAAATTGTATTATAATAAAATATCAATTTGTGTCAATTACATAGATTTTGTGGCTTAAATGACACAGTTGTCTATCATATTTCTAGAGGTGAGCAGGCCCAGGGTCAACATGACAGCAGGCCAGATGTTCAGGGAAGGTGTCCATCCTAGTCGATAAATGGCTGTCTCTTCATTGGATTGTCACATGGAACAGAGGCTGAGATCCAAGCCTTGTGTCTCTTATCAGGTGGTTCAGAAGATCTCATCACTTGAAATGTATTCTTTTTCAAAGGTCTTTCTTCCTGGTAGCATAGTGGGAACTGAGATCTAAATATGAATCTTGTGTGCAATGCAACCCTAATGTCTATGACAGTTTGATCAAGCAATACATATTTATTTAGCAGTTACCTCCTTTTGCTGCAGTTCAAAGTGTCAGAGACACAAGAATAAGCAGTGTGGGTGGAGGGGCAGTGGAACTTATGGGCTTAAGCAAAGAGGCAAGACCATAAGCCAAAAAGGCAGCCAAAGAACAAGACGATGGCTGACAATGGTAAGTGATGAAGATAAGAATGACATGACTGATGTGTGGGGTAGAATCCTCTAGAGGGGATAATCAGAGCTCTCTGAGGTGGAATCTGAGAGACCAAGAACAAAGTATGAAGTCTGTGGGTGGAGCACCCCCAAGCTGAGGAAACAAATCAACAAATGAGAGAAATGTCAACACTCTGAGGTAAATAAGTAGGGATGCCTAGAACACCCCTGGTGCATTGTGGTTCAAAGTAGTAAGAGACAGAAATCAAGAGGCAGTCATGACCCTGCCCTACTTGGTATTATGATGGTGAGGAGTTGAGAGTCGGTCTACATGTATCATGAAACCAATGATAAGATGGGATTGGAAAGTTAGCAGGATCTGCTGAGGTGTTTGTTTTGTTTTGTTTTGAGGTAACCTTTTCTGCTGTGAAAAGTAGCTGGCCAAGAAATGAGAGCAGAAGCCAAAAGACTAATTTGTGGAGAGTTGCCACCGTGCAAGTAAGGAGCTGTGCATGGTGACAGTAAAGGCAGAGAGAGGTTGTCTTAGATTGTCTTCTGTTGCTGTGGTAAACACAGCCCAAAACAAATGTGGGGAGGAAAAGGTTAATTTATCTTGTGTATTCCAATGCATCATCAAGGGAAGACAAGGCAGAGTTGAAGCAGATGCCATGGAGTAACCCTGATCACTGTCTTAAGTATAGGTTCCCATTCAGTCCCCCTTCTTATGCATGTCTGGCCCACTTGCCTAAGGAGTGTGCTGCCCACAATGGGCTGGGCCATCTTTGTTCAATTCGCCATCAGGAGAGTGTCCTAAAGACAGGCCCACAGGCCAATATGATAGAGGTAATTCTTCAACTGAGATTCCCTCTTCCCACGTGACTCTTGGTTGTGTCAAGTTGACAATAACAATGAGCAAGTGTAGAAGCCAACAGGTGAGAGATATTTTTGAGAGCAACATGTTGATGTTGTTGATGATAAGAGGAAAGAGGCCGAGAGGGAGCTCAGAGATGGTCACTTGACGAGCTGAACAGGGGCTGCTGCCATTTGCCACAGTGTACCAGGGTTTTCCAAAAGACCTCAAGCAACAGAATGGCTATGCATTACAGAGGGGTACATTAGACTGGCTTCCACTAATGGTGGTGTTGTTCAGCGATGGCCATCCACCCCATGGAGAGATCGAGAACCCAACAGCTACTCAGGACGCAAGGCCGGAAACTGTCACGGCCCCTCCAGTGGAGTCTGTATGACAAAACGTTATCACAGAGGCAACAGTCCCTACTCATTTGGGAGAGCCTCCTGGAAAACGGGTCTGATGCTTTTGCCAGGAGTAGTAATCACAGCCCCTGCCCCTTCTTTCTTCTCACTCATATGTTTCGGGAACATTCTGAATGTTTCCCCTTTCTGCATTTCTTTTCTGTTTGTCACTCGCCTATTTTTGTCCACCAACGCCTCGAAAACTCCCGACGCAAGGACCGATAACCCCGACTGAGATGGTCCGCAGCAGGAAGCC
The DNA here is from genome assembly GCA_907169655.1 of Acomys percivali. Classification (NCBI taxonomy): domain Eukaryota; kingdom Metazoa; phylum Chordata; class Mammalia; order Rodentia; family Muridae; genus Acomys; species Acomys percivali. The sequence goes on along the minus strand of OU015742.1, from coordinate 65,404,377 downwards.
TCAGCAACTCAAATGCAGGGCTGATGGTCCAGAGGGGTCCTGGAGAACTGAGGTCTTCAGTCCGCATGGCAAGGCTGAAGAAGCTGGCTTCTAATGCCCATGAAGGATGTGGCAGCAGAGACAGATGCGCTTACCAGCAAGACTCAAAGGCAGGCAGACAAAGAACAGCACTTTTTCTCTCCTGGGATTTCTTTATATCTGGGAAGCTGCCACCCACTCTGGGGGAGGGCCTTTCCCTCAATTAATCCTTCCTGGAAGTGCCCTCCCCCCACCCCCAACCCAGAGGCCTATCTGTTAGTCTATATCTCATCCAATCAAGTTGACCATTGGTGGCAGGCATTATATAGTGGGAGACTATGAGGCACAGTTTGGGGAAGAGTAGAAAACTTAAAATGTGGTGTGTGAGTTTGTTAAGCTTGCGGTGAGGGAATACTGACACAAACAGAGGACTCAAATGAGCAGGTTTTAGTTAACAAGAAATCAGCTTGGGATAAACAATTGGATGTGGCTGACTGTGGTGACGATTAGAACCATGGACTCAGGAACTCTCTAAATGAGCGCAACTAAGGAAGAATGGAGATGGGCAGTGAGCATCCCTCCCCGGGATGGACCAGCAGACAGCCCGTGGACCATGCCACCATGCCAATGCTAACAGCCCTCAGAAGCTACGGCGAGAAAGAGAGATGCTTGCTGCTCGGTCTGGTGTTTCTAATGAAATTTAAACCCCCATTTGTTTAAGTCATTTTGTAACTTACTCAGCTTTGCTCACTCCATAGCTTTGTTCGGATGTGGTCTCCCGTAGGCTTTAGGATGTAAGCAGGAAGGAACTGCATGGCCGTGGTTCACTCTGTAAGCCCTACATCACCTTCATGGTAGGCATAGACATGTGTCCCCTTAGACACATCTGCCAATGCATGCAGCCTCTTCCAAGGAACAAAATAGAGGGCCACCCATTGACACATGGAGAACACTCCCTCGGTGTTCTCGGAGTCCCTAATGAGGACAGCAACCATCTGGCAAACAACCCACTAGATTGAAACAAACAAAAAAAAAGTCAACACAAGCAAAATATGTGAAGTTGTTGATCACTGACAGACAGCCTGTTGATGGGTATCTATTTAGCTTTCAAAGCAGTCTGGCAGATAGATTAAAAAAATCCATCAGACCTGTAAAGCCTTAACAGGCCAAATTTCCCTGGGGGGCCTTTCTATATGGTACTTATCATTTTCAGAGCCGTGATGGCTCTGTTTGTTCCAGGCATCATTACCCTACATAGGGTAACAATGCCAGTGTGGGAGCCATCTTATATGCATCACCAGGGGCAGGTACATGAGGCACAAGCACGTGCATGTGCTAGGGGTTTCTGGACTGCAACTTCTTGGGTGTGCTAATTGCCATAGCTTCATTAGAGCTTTTGGTAATTATCTTCCACCTGTCATCGGGTCTTTCCCTGGGAGCCCGCACAGGGGACCACCAGCTCCATGTCTATCATTTCTGAGGCCTATGGGAACTATCCAGAGTGTCACCCTAGCTTCCTCTAGCCTCACATTTCCCTAAGAAAGCCATCTCTGTATGGGCTTTCCTGCCCTGTAAAATTGCTGCCATATTCTCAATTGGGCCTTATGTCTTTGGGAAGAAACAAAACAAAACAAAAAAGAAAAAGAAAAAAAGAAAAACCTAAGGTACCTTCAGCACAGCAGACACTGAGGTGGGAAGCCAGGCAGATATGGGCTTCTGAAAGGAACAATTGATTTGTTCATCATACCACCTACCTTCCTTGCAAATTAAAAGAAAAAGAGAGAAAAAGAAAGAAAGAAAGAAAGAAAGAAAGAAAGAAAGAAAGAAAGAAAGAAAGAAAGAAAAAGAAAGAAAAAGCTCTCTGACAAAGTGGCAATTGGTCATGACCTCTGGAGGGTGGAAGTAAAGAATAAAAATAATTTTAAACTGTAAAACTCAGTTGGTGAGACTTAACAGGCCACCCAGACAGGGTATTTACCTTTGGGTAAACCGAAGAGGGTGCATGCATGCGTTTGTGTGTGTACGCGCATGTGTTCACGTGTTGGTGCACTGATCTTTCTCCTTTTTTAGCTGGGGGGAAATATATGAAGGCATACATCATGCTGATTCCATCACCCTAACTCCATGTACTACCGGTCACCAGCATTCTCCTCAGGAGTGTGTGTGAATCAGCTTTCCCCGTATTTCTCACAGTGCACTTCCTCCGGTGAGCAGCGCCCACTGTCCCCACAGATTTCTCTAATGGAGGAAACAGTAATTAACTGCCTCCCCCCACACACTCCCAGATGCTAGCTCGGTGGCCAGCCCCTAATTTGCATCCCTTCTGCAGAGGTTCCAATGTCTCCTGGAATTTAGTGCAGCACTGAAGTCACCCTTTAAATCATGGATCAGGATACTGGTATGTGGCTAAAAAAAATGTTCACAGCATTGTAATTTTATGCACTAGCAATAAACATGAAAAATGTATTTTAGGGTTGTTTAACATTAAAAATAATGTTTGGGAAGATAAATTTTAGGAGAGATTTAAACCTGAGGAAGAAGACCATATTCAGAGTCGGTGACTTGGATTCATAAACTGAGCAGCAAGTTGGAGGGAGACCAAAGTTGGAGGCAGATAGGTCAGCACGAGGCCCTGTGGTGTCAGGATTCATACCTTCTTGCCATTGAGGGCTCCTCCTTATTGCTCTCCAAACAGCAGTGGCTTTTATTTCTAACGTGAGCCAGAGATTGCTGGACAATTGACAAATTTTCAGAAAAGTCACATTTGCTTTTGTTTTTCAGGAATGAAAACAATATGGCACAGGATGGCTATCTGAGAAACAGTTCAGCCTTAGTCACTAGGAAGACAGCTTGTGAACTTACCCTGACCCGGAAAGTTAATCTGGGGTCTGGAGTCAGGGTTGCGACACTTGGCTCTCTATTCCTAGACACATGACTTGTGAGTGGCACCCATGACAGACAAGGACAAACCACCCTGAGAGGTGACGAGTCTCTTCAGCTTATTCTGACTCTCACATCAGTGTGTGACCTTGGGCTGGCTGGCCATACTTCCTGTTCCTACTCACTGGGCTTTTAGTTTGAGCGTGAAAATCTTTAAAGGCCACACATAAAAGCATGTGCACACGACAAGATGGTGTGTCCAGGCCATAGAGCGTTAGACATGAGAACCTGAATTTAATCAATCCCTAGAATGTGCAAAGCAAGCCAGATGCAATGTGTGTGTGTGTGTTCACATATGTGTGCATGCACCTATGGAGGCTAGAAGATGATGTCATATGTCTTGCTCAATTCTTATTCACTTTTTTTTTTTTTTACACAAGATCTCTCACAGAACCTAAAGCCCACAAATTTGGCAAAGGTGGCTGGCAAGTGAGCCCCAGGGATGTTCCTGTCTCTGTGTCTCCAGCTCTGAGGTTACACACAGACAGACAGACATCCACACACCACACATACAAGCCACATAACACACATACACACACACACTACACACACACACACATACACACACACACACCACACCACATCATACCATATCACATATATGAATAGCCTCACACAATTGTTGGTTCCCCAGCTCCACTTGGTGTCTTCTGTTGCCTCCCAGGCTATAAGACCAACAGAGATGACTATAAGGATGACATCAAGGAGCTCCAGGAAGGACAGTGCCTAGGGATGCTCTTGCTTTCTTGGATAAGTATCCATGGAGGTTCGGAATATTCCAAAATAGAATGAAATGGTGCCACAGTATAAATGTCACCAAGGGCTAGCATGAAATCCTTGATGGATGTGGGGGCAAACTGACAAACACGGAGTGACGAGTTACATATGGAAGGCAAGTGAATGCCAGCTCCTCGTCCTCTTTTCTAAACCAACCAGGCCGATGATTGAACAAGGCGGCACTGAAGCCCAAATTAGTGTGTGGCAGCATGGCATGGGAAACTCTAAAACGTGTTTTGATGCCAACCTTAGAGATCTTTCCAGTGACCCAGAGCTGTGGATGCTAATTAGCTCTACCCACCCAGACCTTGCGGAAAGCCATCCTTGGACCATGCCCCAAGGATGAGTAAGTATGGCAAGGCAGATAGCGTTGGTAAAAACAAGTGTGTGTATTCATATGCTCGTCTATAATATCGCATATTATCAGCATCAGTGAGATTAAGACAGCACAAGCATAAGGAGCCGAGTAAGAACTTAAGATGGTTTATGTGCCCCACTGGGTCCCCTTAGAGTCAGTGAGCCCAGCTCTGGGACTTCTCTGGTTTTAATGTCCGTATGAATATCCTAGAGGTCTTATTAAAAGGGAGAGTTTGATTGACTAGGTCTGGGGCCAAGTCTGAGTTTCTGCCTTTCTAACAAGCTCCCTAGTGACAGGGACATGACTGTCCTGGGACCAGCAGGGCAGGGAGTAGGACTCGACCCTGCCGCTCCTCTATTACTGACCTATTTCCCAAAGCTAATTGCGTTTGAGCTGCTCAGGGCCAGGTAGGTGAAGGCTATGGGCAGGGGTTAAAGAAGACCCACCAGCTTCCCTCAAACCCTCCATCCAGTAAACTTCCAGAATTCTTTCTGTGAAAGGCACCCTTGGTGCCACCCCACCCCCAGCCCTTTATGCCTGTTTCCTCCAGGGGTCTCTTTTGGTTTATTTCCTAAGTTAACAAGACAGGGCTCTCTGAAGTCATAAACACTGACATCCCCGGATGCAACAGTGGGCAAGATTATTCTCCCTGATTAAGCCTTTGACAGGCTGCATCTTCTCAGCTAACACCATGCCAGGTTTTATTAGTAAATTGGCCCAAGAAGTTTCTCTTACCTACAGATGTCCTAGCTCAGCAATCCTTCCCCAAGATCAGAATGAGCACATTCAGGAACTCTGTGTGGAAGGACCAAGAACAATAATTAGACAAATTTGCAAACTGTACAGGGATAGGAGTGACGATCTCATATGGAAACTGTTAAGCAGAAACAGGAAACTTAAATAATTGACTGTTAAAACCATCTAAGAAGGCACACGTTGCTCCTGATAACCAGACACCGTGATTAGGTTACAGTGACAGGACCATTAAGATGAAGTAGAGGCTCTAGCTCGCTGCTTTAATAGAACTGAGCCCACGTTGTAATCAATGACTTCACCGCCCCATCTTTCCAATGTGAATGACACCAGGACTTCAGAACAGGCTGCCTTGTGGGAGTGGCCCAGGATGGACCGTGTGTGCAGGTGGTCCCAGGACAGCTAACGAGCCTCTGGGTCAGCAGTAGAAATCTCCTGCTTTTCCTTTATGGAGACATGATTTTGCATCTGTTTCTGATGTCCCTTAGCAATCAACCTTTCTAGGCAACGTCAGGCTATAAGAATATCACAAGCAGAAGCTGGGGGTGGGGGGTAGGGAAGGGTCCAGCAGTGAAGCGTACAAGCATGGGGACCAGAGTTTGATGCCCAGAACACACTTTCAAAATCAGGTTGTGCCGGTACCTGAATGCAATCCCAGTGATGAGGATGGTCATACTGGCCCATCTAAAAAAAAAAAAAAAATGAAGTGGGAAGTGACTGTGGAAGACAACTAGGTTGTCCTCTCTCTTCCTGTGTACCTGTGAAAACACAACACAAGCACTGTCTCCCAGAGAGACAATCTTGGTAACTGGGTGCTTTTACAATGGCTATGCTGTTACTAGTTAAGCATCTATGCATTCCTTAAACATTTTAACAGGTTTGAATTTCTCGCCTCACTCCAGTCTGAAAGACCCCCATTCCACCAAGCATGCTGTCCATGGAAGTCTCTAGAAAATGTACATGGATACTTAGAGGCAGAAGAAGCTGGTTTGGGTGTTGGTGTCCTAAATCTGATAGGAGTCAGTCACACTGAGAAAAGAATCATTATCACCCTCAAAAATGCAATTCATACCCAGTTTATTTTTAAGAAGTTTAGCAGCAAGGGCATTGAACAAAATAGTCACTTGCTGGTTTACTCTGAATGCTGCACAAGGTTTCTCCACACTATTTACATACCAACATATTTCCACCCTCTCTCTCTCTCTCCCTCCAAGTAGATTGCATTGAGAATCCCACAGCAGCCAAGAGGGAAATCAGTTGGTTACACAACATTTCCTGTGTTCATTATGAGCCATGAATTGAGTTACATTAGTATATGTAAGTAAAATGGCATGTTGGAGAGGGTACGGACTCAGAAGGACAAGAAACAGACAGAAGAGGAAGCTGGTAACTAAGCAGTACTTGCTGTGCGGTGACTGCAGAATAAAATGGGCTCTAAGGGCCGAGCTGGGCGCAATATAAACTCACTCACGGTTCTTAGTCCCTGGCCCCCCTGGTCCCACTGGCTGAGGACCCTTCTCTAATTATGAGCAGAGAAGTTGGGGTGTCTGCTTGAGAGTGGAGGAAACAGTAGCTGAAGGAGCTGCCAAACACTGGGAGGAGACAAGTTCTATGCTGAGCAAATGCCCAGGAGAGCTTAGGGGAAATTGCACACAGTTGTGAAAAGGATGGGTTTCCAGACCTTTACTGTACCTCCTCTGTTTCCAATGGGCTTTGGAAATGAAATAAAGGAATAGAAGAACCAAGCCCACAATAAAGTAAGATTGGAGGCTGCTGTTTCTACATGTCCACATGTGATCCACCTTTAAAACGAGTTATTTCAACAGATCTCAGAAAAGTTGACGGAAAGAACATTTTTATTGTTTAGGCAATCTAGAAGTTCCCAGATGGAAGCGGACACGGAATGACACTGCAGAGGGTGGTGGCTGTATGGTCATCTCTTCCTCTTCATCCTCATCCTGGATCCCCATCATATCTCTTCCTTCCTCACTCTCCATTTTCATTTTCCACAGCTTCCTTCTCCTCTTCCTGTTTTCCCTCTTCCTCTTCCTGTTTTCCCTCCTCCTCTTCCTGTTTTCCCTCTTCCTCTTCCTGTTTTCCCTCCTCCTCTTCCTGTTTTCCCTCCTTGCTCTCCTTTTCTCTTTTCCTCCTCTCTCCCCTTCTTCACCCTTTCCTCCTGCTCCCTGGCCATCAACTCTTTCCTTTTCATCTTCTTTTCCTCTTTCTCCTTTGCGTCTTCCTCTTCCTCCTCTATTTTTCTTTCTCCCCCCTCCTCCTTTCTCTGCCCTAGAAGGGTTGGTGGGCTCTGCACTCTGAAGCTCATGGCTCACCAGGATAGATTTAGCTGAAAATGTCTGAACTGGGGACACATTACTGAACTCAGAGCCTTCACACATCCATCACTCTGGGCATTGTGACGTTAGTGTTCACTTTAAATATCTTCTTTCATGCTGAACTTTGAGAGGGAAGTGGAAGCAAAAATCAATCCTTATATTAAAAGCACATGTGAAACAGAATCCCATGGCATGCAGTCAGGACTTATGACCTGTGTAAGTAAATGATGGGGTTGAGGCCAGAGTTGGGGGGTCTTCAGGACACGTCAGAAATGAGGAGGAGGTGAAGATGGGCAGCATGCAGGAGGCTTGCTATTATTACATGCTTCCTGAGTCTAGGGCAAGCTGGCGTTATTTCATTCTTTCTCCCCACTATCAAACACATTTTAAACTTTATAGACAAAAATCACGATAGGTCTGAGGCCAGCTTGGGCTACAGTGAGTCCCTGTCTCAAACTAAACTAAGAAACTAAACTAAGCTCAAACAAACAAATAAACAAAAAGGCATCAGCATGAGACTCTGATAAATCTTTCTATGGCATCTTAACCCAATACCTTTCAGAAAATAAAACCCATCTTGATAGAATGTAATGTCTTTCTCTTCTTTTCCAGTTTCACACAGTGTTGTGGGGATCTTGGAGTGTGAAGGGGGGCAGGCAGGTGGGGACGAAACTACCGTTCACATCACAGATGCTTCCTCTTCAAAATTCCTGATTCCTCCCATTTTACCCAATAATGATGGAAAGGCCGAGCCAGAGAACAGTTAACATTTATAGAGAGTGCACTCAGCGCTTTGCTGGAAAAGTCTTATTTAATTTTCACAGCAAGCCTCCCCGGATGCAATGATCAAAATCACTGTTTAATAGCTAAAAGAAAGGAGGATTTGGCCAAGCCAGGCCTTCGTCCCTAGGCCCCTGACTTAGGTCTAAAGCCATATACTATGGGCAGCAAGCATCAAAGCATGATCCACACCCTTTGTGTTTCCCCACCCAGCTGTCTCCCCTGGAGGTAGCTCATGTGTGGAGGAGGGGGCAATTAGTGATGATCTTGGCTGCGTGCTGCTTCTGTTTAGGGCTTTTTAGATTTGCATGCACTGTTCCATTCTGTTATTCCAAACACATAAGGCAGACAAATTTGGACCCAGTAGAAACTCAGAGTACTTAAGGATGGAAAGGCAGGCATCCTGGCTTCAAGGACAGAAGCCAGCAGGGCAGCGACCTCTACCAGGTGGAATATTTTCTGCTCCCCTTGTGTCTGGCATGGCTTCTTAGGGCTTATATCTCCCCCCACCCCAATACGCTCTGTTGCCTCCCTGTGATGAAGGCCTGGGCAATGGGTGAGTAGAATTGAGTCCAAGTCTCTACTTGGCATCTATCTGAGCAAACAAACAGGGCAGCATGCAAAGGTTCCTGGCTGCAGAGAGCCTCTTGGCTGTGGAGAGCCTCTTAGGGGTTCCTGAAACTTTCATCCCTTTCTCTTCCCGCTCCCCTATCGCTTAACACAAGCTCTTATCAGACACCTGCCACAAATAGAGGTGAGAAGCTGTACAGCAACCCAGAGAGAAAGGGGAAAATGCTGACGAGATCAGATCTCACGCCAAATCCTAACTTTTGAAAAGCTCCTCTCATCATTTCTCACCACCCATTTTAAAACTGCCTCACACAGCGACTTTCCTTAGCGGGGAACTCTCCAGAACACTGGGATGCGGAGCGTGACACAGGGCCTTTGAGGATGTAGGATCACAGATCCAAGAGCTTCCAAGCCTCCACAGCTAATGTCCACTCGTGCTCCCAAAATGCCCCAGATGAGGCTATTGAAGAGCACCCTCGTACCTCAAACTGACGTCTCCCGTGGACATCTTCTCTTTCCACCTGTGACTTTGGGCTCTGAGCTGCTTGAAGGTTCCAAACACACAAAATCCTCATCTGCCTCTGGATGCTTGCTTCTCCCTTACGACTTCCTGCTTCTGTCTTGTCTTGGTATTACAACATAGATTAGGATGGCCTTCAACTTCCAATCCCCCTGCCTCTACTTCTTGAGTGTTGGGATGGCAGTCCTGCGTCAACCATGTTTTGTTTCTATGACATAGGGGATCAAAACTTAGAGCTTCGTCCACATTAGGCATCTCAGCCCCAGCCCCAGGCCCTCAGGATTTCTTGACTGGTCATTCTGCTGACACTTTTATAACAGAGTGCTTTCGTCTACGCTGGCACGATTGGTGTTTATGTGTATGTCATTATGGGTTGTTGGTGGTTTGAATAGGAATGTCCCCCATAGGCTCATATATTTGAATGCTTTGTCATTAGAGACTGGTGCCACCTGACAGGGATCAGGAGCTCTGTGGTCTTTATCACCGAGTAGGTGTAGGCTTCTTGGAGGAAATATGTCAGTAGGGTGAGCTTTGAGGTTTCCAATGATCAAGCCCAGCCCTTCCTCTCCCTGTCTGATGCCTTCGGATCTGCATGCAGAACCCACAGCTTCTTCCTCAGCACCATGCCTACCAGCATGCCACCATGCTTCCCGCCATGATGATAATGGACTAAGTCTCTGAAAGTGTAAGCCAGCCCCAATAAAACGCTTTTCTTTATGAGTTACCATGGTCAAGGCATCTCTTCACAGCAACAGCAGAGCATTGACTGTGACAGTTGTGCAGGAGCTTTCAGAGCACAAAAGCTATTTAACAGTAGTGACACCCCTGGATTCTAGCCACTAGATGACTATACCCCTTAGACTCCTGCCACAAGCACAGTTCCATGCGCAAACTGCTATAGCATCTCTCCTTATTGACTTCCCTGGAAAGGGCCATTCAATTAAGAGGCTGAGATCTCTGCACTCCCCTGTCTCCCTCCCATCCTCTCTCCTTGCTGCCTGCCCATTTCTGTCCAGCTTACCCAGCCTCAGTTAGGTGACCTTTGCACTTCCTGTTTCCTTCCTGGGGAAAGACCTTGATACCCATCAGGCTTGCTCTTTCTCAACTGTGGCAAACTCACAGTCGCATGAACTTGTGTGTTTCATTCCATCAATGTATGCTTCAAAATGGTGTTGATAGCTGGGGCATGTGTACCCAGGTACTGTTGGGTAACAAAGAATGATGAAAAAAATACAAATGGCCTCCATTTAGCTCAAAGGAGCATCAGACACACACAGAACACACAGACACAAACACACATATACAACACCTATGCGCACTGCACGCATGTGCATGCGCGCACACACACACACACACACACACACACACACACACACACACACACACCTCACAGAAATATATTTCTGGTAATAAACAGAAAAGTTAACCAGGAGTACAAATACACAAATGCTGACTGTTGACTTTGTTGTCCGGGTGTCTTTCTGTACTTCCAAGACTTTCTCTTATGAAGACAGGTTATTATTATTATTATTATTATCAAAGAAAAGCAACAAATGCCTCTTTCAAGGAGAATAGTGTCAGAATATAAGCATTTCTTGGATTCATAGGCCAAGTAAGAGGCTGGCACATGGCTAACTCAAGTATGCCCTGGCCAGACAATGAAAATAATATACTTAAATGCTGAGAGGGAGCTGAATTAAGTGACCCGGAATGTGTACATTTATGGGGACCTTGGCAATAGCAGAATATAACACCCTGCTCTTTAATAAGGAAGGAGCTCCAGAGAAATCAACTAACCCACAGCCACACAGCTAAACAGTGGCAGAGGTGGGGTTGTTCAATTATTTTTTCATCAAACATTTATTAAGCTTCTGTGATCTGCTGAGGACTGGGGGTGCAGTTGTTGAAAGACAAATATAATCCCAGCTCCTGTGCACAAGGAGAGGGGACACAGATCTACGTTCAAGCACTGGAGATATGCTTCTCCCTGTGTGGCAGGCAAGGCCACACACACACGCCAGAATTGCAGTGTGGCTGTTGGGGGTGAGAGATGCCCCAGCTGTCACTCACTGGAGTTCCACAAAGCATGTATTACATCCTACGAATGGTCCTCATATTGATTGGTGTGTCAACCTGGCGTTGCTTTGGATATACAGTTGTCCCTCCATATCTGAGGGAGAATTGGTCTTGGGACCTCTCAAGGATGCCAAAACCTAAGGAGCCTCAAGTCAGCTTGGCGCGACAGCCTGTGCCGGTAACTCTAGCCCTTGGGAGGCTGGGGCAGGAAGAGCATCACAAATTTGAGACCCATCTGAGTTACATTGGGATACACTCTCAAAAAACCTGAACCTAAAACAAGTGTGGAAAGTCCTTTCTATGAAAGAGTGTGATGTTTCATAGAAGCTTGTCCATCCTCTGTAACCTCCTGGTTTTGAGTGCAGGTGTGTATGCATAGGTGTGTATTTGTGGGTATGTGTGCATGAGCCCAGTGCTCACGGAGGCCAGAGGAGGCCACAAGATCCCCAGGAGCTGAGGTTATAGGTAGGTGTGAGTAGCCCAACATGGGTGCTGGGAATCAAATCAGGGTCCCCCGAGGGAGCAGCATTCTCTTCAGGCTCTGAGCCATCTCTCAAGTACCCACTTTCCTGTGTATTGTAAATCATCTTTAGGTTTGTGTCAAACACTATGCAAATAAGGTATTAATAGTGACTTTTCCACAGTGTTTATGGAATAATGAGAAGAAAAAGTCTATGTATGCTCAGTGAAAATATAAATTTGCCCTAAGTATTTTCAATCTTCTGTTAGTTAAACCAAGGGATGTAGACTCCATAGATACAGAGGCTTTGCTTAAATGCATATAGTATTTAAAATTAAGCACCCTGGTTCCTTTCTCTCTTGGCTATTTTTATTTTAGTTTTCATTGAGTCGGGTTTTGTTCTGATGAGGAAACAGAGAGCCCCGGCTTCACCAGGCTATATGTACACCTGTACAGCTCACCCCTAAACCTCTGTGTAAACATGTACATCTCACCCCTAAACCTCTGTGTGAGCCTGTACAGCTCACCCCTAAACC
>OU015742.1:65371764-65392246 GCA_907169655.1 Acomys percivali | reverse complement strand
CACCCCTAAACCTCTGTGTAAGCCTGTACAGCTCACCCCTAAACCTCTGTGTAAGCCTATACAGCTCACCCGTAAACCTCAGTGTAAGCCTATGCAGCTCACCCCTGAACCTCCATATCTACCAACTAGGCATCTTTTCTAAAAGGTTCTGCAGCCTCCTGGAACAGCCACCAGCTGGAGGCCAAGTAATCAGATCCATGAGCCTGAAGGGCACATATGGTTAGCTACCGGAGATGCCAAATTACCCCCATGGCGTTGCGTCCTATCTCCACCAGGCAGGCCGCCAGTGCCTGGCGATGCCTACTCAACAGGCTGCCAGGGCTAGGAGGAGGGGGGGCAGACAAAGAACGCTGCTTAAACTTGGTGATCAAAAAAGTCTGTGGAAAGATGCAGCACAGAGGGAGAACATGACCAAGAACAGCCTGAGAGCTGAGGGAAAAATAGAAGGAAAGCAAATCTAAGCATCTAGAGAAAGTCGCTGTCCTCCCTTCACCCCGTTGCTGCTGGGATAAAATGCTCTGGCTTACACTTCCAGACCACAGTCATCACTGGTGGAGGTCGGAGGCAGGAACTCAAGGCAGGAACCTGAAGCTAGCTAAGCTTTCTTATACTGCCCAGGACCACTTTCCCAAGGAATGGTGCTGCTAGGTCCTCCTACTTCAATTAACAATCAAGAAAGCCCCTACCTGTTCATCGGCTAGGTCTGGGTAGGGGTTCAAAGTTTACTACCTATATTCTCCTTGGCTGGTGCCTTAGTTTGAGGAGGACCCCAGGACCCAGATCCGCCTGTCATAAAGTTCTTCTTGTAGGTTTCCAGGACCCTGTGGATCCTTCTATTTCCCCATTCTTCCATGCTACTCTCACCTAAAGTCTCAATAGGATGTCCTCTCCTCTGACCCACTTTCCTGGTAAGTAAAGTTTTTCATGGGACATATCCCTTGGACTAGTGTCTCGATATAAGTGAGTATATACCGTTTGTTGAGTGGAGAGTGAGATCTGACTCTCACACGAACTCTGGTGCCCCTTTTCTGACCACGTCCCCTGGATGGGGAGGCCTGGCGGCACTCAGAGGAAGGATAGCAAGTTACCAAGAAGAGACTCGATACTCTAAGAGCATATATAGGGGGAGGAGGTCTCCCTCAATCACAGACATAGGGGAGGGGAGAAGGGGGGAAGTGGGAGGGAGGGAGAAATAGGAGGATACAAGGAAAGGGCTAACAATTGAGATGTAATGTGAATAAATTAATAAAAATGAAAAAAATAAAGAAAAGAATGAAACAAAGAAAAAAAAAGAAAGCCCCTACTGACTTGCGCATGGCAGTCTAATCTGGGAGATCCCTTAATGGAGCTTGCTTTCTCAGGTGGCTTCCGGTTGTGTCCTGGGAACAGTGAAAGCTAAGTAAAACAGTTACCTGCGCAAAGTCAGATTTCTTCCTGCTCTCCTTCTTATTGAACAGCACGTTGAAATCTCTTTTTCTAAATGGTTCTAATGGGAGACTTTATGTGCTCCTCAACTCTAGGCCTGGTCCAGGAAGTGTGGAACTTAGTGACACTGGCTTCACTGACTTCGTCTCTTCTATCATCTTATTATGCCATAAGCTCATTTCAGAGAAGGATGCATTTTGCCTAGATCAGAGAAAAATAATGATACTGGGTTAGCTAGATCGATGGCAAGTGTGGTCCGGGTGATAATCTTAAATTTGGCCTGGGAAGGGCGATTCAACATGGGTTATGGTGTCTCTGATTATGCAATTTATTCTCCACCTCGAAAACGGATGTGTTCTGTAAAATATTTCTAGCAAGAACCTTTTAGCTAGAAACAATAGAAAATTTAAGACAGATTAAGGCTTAGTGTCGCCGGAGATTATATTGTGAGCAGACTGTCCTCAGAGGGGTCCGCTTAACTGTTGACAAGCTGGAGGAGGAGAACAGTAAGGGTATTTGACGTGAAAAATGTGAATTTGCTCTCTGAGTGTTTACTAGCGTTCACAAGTAGCAGGAAATGAGCCGTGAAATGTATTGTCAAACATGCAGTGCTCAAAATATAACGCATTACTTGGAGCTGGGCTCTCTGCTTTGGGAGAGTCTCGTTCTCAATTTGTCCACCACGAGGATGGATGAACTGGCCTTTCGCTGCCCTTCCCAAACCATAGTGGGCACATGCAGCCATTTCCAATGGCCATTTACAGCTCCCTTCTCCCCAAACGCCCTGGAAGGGAGGGCCATGGAAAACTCAAAGCCCACCTCTCTGCAATTAGAGCAGGTCACATGACTTGGATTTTCCCAATGAGATCTGGGCATTAATCTCCCAATGTGATTCCAAACAGGAAATTCCACACCATTCTCCTTTTCCTCCCATCTGGGGTCTGAACTCTCTGGGAGGGACTGAAATTGCTCCCTGAGAAGAACACATTTGCATAGCGGGTGTTATCAGAGTTACTTTTCCCTTTGCTGTAATAAAATCCCCATGGGGAGCAAGTTAGGAAAGAAAGGAGTGGTTCTGCCTCACAGTTGTGGGGGGACAGCCCCATGAGGTGCTGAAGGCAAGGCAGCAGGAGCTTGCTCACATCTGGGAGAGTCAGGGAGTCAAGAACCCCAAGGCTTCTTGCCCAGAGCAACCCACTTCCTTCCAGCAAGACCCTGCCTTTAAATAGTCTACAATCTCCGCTAACAGTACCCTCAGCTGGGTAGCAGAGCTGAAGCACATGAGCCCGGCATGGCATGGATGTTTCACAGTCAAATTACAGTCAATGTGTAATATCAGCTTCTGTTAGTTTCCAAGTACCACCCATCCACCTTTCTCCCTTGTCCAGCCACCTGAAGCGCCCTACTGTCCTGGAGTTAAGAGGTCTAGCCCAATAGTGACCTTTAAATCTGTACCTTCACTTATTTTGGATGCCATTCATTCCAGAAATGCAGTGGTCATCTTGTGATTTGAGCGTGAACAGTCCTCCAGGGGCTCACACCTTTGAACGCTTACTTGGTCCTCGATTGGTGACACCGAGGAAGCTGTAGAAACTTCAGGTGACAAGAGTCTTCCTCGAGGAGGCAGGCACCAGAAGCAGGCCTTCCAGTTTTATATCCTAGCCCCACTTACTGTTCACTCTCTGATTCCTGCACATGGTGCTGTGTGACCTGTCTCTATCCCCAATCCCTTCCCTGACACTGCCGTGTCGCCCAGCTGAGGTGGGCTGTATTGCTTTGGAGCCCTAAGCCAAAGCAAAACCTTTCCTCCATGAGAGGCTTTGTCAGGATATTTTATCACAGCAAAGAAAAAGAAACTATTATGGGTCTCGAGCTACAGAAGGGAAGGGAGATAGAATATTGGAAGCATTAACATGACTTAAAACCTTACATCCGAAAAGTGAAATATTGGGGTTCATCCATAAACCAGAATAATTCTTGACAGGCCCCAGTCAGAGTCATCTGATGAGCACGAATCTTTCTGGAGTTGCCTCACCTCTGTGGATCTTTCCTTTGGTCTTCCTATGCTTTCTTTGTAGTCTTTGCCTCTAAGATTTAGCTTTCTCTGGCCACCTCCAAATGTGCTCTGTGATCCAGATAATATTTACTGGAAGAACAAAAGGAAGAAACAAGAGATTAAAACTAAAGCACACAAGAATCTTTCTGTTTTATATTTGGCTTTTGTAATCCATTTTTGTTTATAGGACCTAACTTACTTTATCTCTTTTCTTCCTCACTTTTTATCCACTTAGCCATCCAATCTACTCATCTGTTTATTCATTCATTTATTCACCTATCTAGTCATTCATCCACTCACCCATCCATCCATCCATTCATCCATCCTTCCATCTATCTGTCCAAGCATCCATCTGCTCACGTAGTTAATATTTATGGGGCATCTGTTACCTACTTGGCACTAGGCTAGGTCGTTGGGATGATGTTACATGGGCAGAACAGAGTTCATTCCTTGGCTAAGATTACATCCTATGGCAGACACAGGAAGACAGAAAAGTCAATCAACATCAGTCACTAGTTGTGATAAAGTTTATTTTATTTTATTTTTAAAAGCTTGGGGAATACACAAGGCTGACGCTTCCCTTATAGATAGGATGGTCAGGCTTCCCTTAGAGGAGGTGACATATCTAGAAGATTAGAATAAATAAGGACACTGCAAGCTAGGGCTAAAAGGGAAAACAGCTGAGGTAAAAGGAGCATGCAAACGAAGCATCCTTGAGGTGGACTTGTCTAGCCACAGAGAAGGCCAGTGGGATGGCAGTGGAAGAAAGGAGTGACATGAAGAGGGAGGTGGCCTCAGACTGATGTCACCAACATCTTTCTATTCTTCCATCTCACACCAACCATTATTATTCTCATCGGGCAAAAGAATTTTCTAGAAATCAACATGCCAGGAGACAAGCATAGAAACCATAATCGAATTCCTTTAACTTCTATTATTGCTGGTTGCTGTAGTAGCTGTAGACACTTTGCAGACTCACACTGCTGTGGCACGTTCAGTCTATAAAACCTTTCTGGGCTTGACGGTTCCATCTGATCTCATCACCTACCCCCGTATCCTGGTGGCTGGCACTGGGTCTGAGGAAGGGTTGCTGGGTACCGCCACCTTTACATGAGGTTCAGTGGATGATCAATTCACAGAAAATACATCACTGGTTCTTTGGAGAGGGAGAGAAAGTAGGACACGTGTCCATGACAACAAACAGTATTAATTGCATGAGGATTTCAGAAAGAACTAAATAAAAACAGGGGCGGGGAGATGGCCACATGAGAGAAGCTCTGATCACACAAGTGGGAGGACCTAAGTTTGTCCACAACACCCATGTTGGGACTTTCTGTTGGTGTGATAAGCATAATGAATCCAAAAGCAACTTGAGGAGGAAAAGGCTTATCTCAGCTTAGGGGTTATACTCCACCACTGAAGGAAGCCAAGGCAGGAGCTGATGACAGGCGAGACCATGGAGGAATGCCTTTCTCTTAGCCTTACTTTCTTACACAAGCCAGGACTGCCTGCCCAGGGGGAGCACTGCCCACCATGGACTGGCCCTCCTACATCAACCAGTACATGTGTCACAGATTTGGCATATAGGCCAAAATTTAGAGTGAACTGAAGTTCCCTCTTTGCAGATGATTCACTCTGGTTTGTGTTAAATTGACCAAAACGTAGCCGCCTGAAACTCTTGACTAAGTTTAGTAAAATCTGGGATTAGATTTGGTTACATAAGAATGGATTGTGGGAAAAGATTAGGGGGTGTGTGTGTGTGGGTGTGTGGGTGTGTGTGTGTGTATGTGAGAGAGAGAGAGAAAGAGACAGACAGACAGACAGACAGACAGACAGACAGACAGACAGAGACACAGACACAGACAGAGAGAGGTGTGCACCAGTACACAAAGGCCAGAGGTCAGCCTCAGGTGCATTACTTCCAGAGCTAGCAGACTTGTTTTTCCAGGTAGGCTCTCTTACTCTCTGGATTTTGCTGCCCTGGATGGTTACCTAGCCAATCACAGGGATGCCACTGTTCCTAGCACCCTAGCATTGCGGGCATAACATGCAATGCCAGAGGTTTTTTGGGTGTGGATAGGCAGGTTCTGAGGACAAAACGCAGTTTCTCATGCTTGAGAGGCAAGCCTTTTGCTGTTGGATCCATCTTCCCACTCCTGAATTTTCTGGGGGTTGGTAATTATTTATATGTCCTTTATTGAGACATGAAAACCGTTCTATCAACTGCCTCTTCAGAGCGGGATACACCGCCTGTCTCCCTTTGTTCCTCATTTTGTATCTGGCAAATGCTAATGCTAGTAGCACATACAGCTGTGCCGTACACACCGACACCATAGAGCATTCTTGACTGTACTACTGTGTGTGTGCTTCCGACATACCATGTGCAGATATGTATTTTCTTTATGTACATGCCATTCACTCACAATCTTCTTTATGCATTTCCAGACCCACACAGTATTTGTCTTCTGCACATGGGAATTAGAAAGGGTGTCACCTCGATTTTGCTGGCAATTTCTGGTCACTATTTATAGCTCTCACCACAAATACTGTGTGTATAGAAATGACTTGTTAGTAGAATTATGCATATCGACAGCCTCCACCCCCTTCATGGAGAATGACATCACCATTCATGGAGCCATTTACCCACACACTGGACACTAGACCCATCACTTGCCCTGCTGTCCCCCTGCTGTGGATGAGGGAAGGGGCAGGGAGACAGAGCCAAGCTACGCCATATTGATGGATAGACTCCTACTTTTCCTTAGTGAGGCTTGTTCATGCTCTTGTTACACCCCTGGAGAGTCCAAAGTCAAGTGGTAAGCGCTAAGATGGAATGTGCCGATCCTTCCAACTCAGGGGAGTTTCATGAATGCATGAGTTCATGTGTATTCATATGATTCAGTGTTTCTAGGAACCCTGCAATGTAGGTAGATAGCAGCCATTGTGGTCCTGTCACAGAACATAGCAAAGATTCCGAGAAGTCAAATTCTTTTCTGAAAGTCACACAGCTTCACAGGTTTCAAAGCAGGGGAGAGACACCTGGTTTTTTGCTTTATTTTGTTTTTTATTATTATTAATATTAAATGCCCTTATGCAAAGTCATACCCAGCAAGTTCTCACTGCACCCTTGCAAGTGCCTTTTGTTTAAATAGAATATACATTATATTTCCAACTTCCCAGATTCATAGAAAATTCATCATCTTGGTAACATATTCTGGGACCTCAGGCAGTATCATTTCATAATAGATTTTTGGCCTCTAGGGGTTGTCCTGTCCTACGTGTTGCACCTCGGCCTCAAAGTCCAGGAGAGAAGGAGAGATGCAGAGCACCTGCCATCTTTTCTTAAAGAGATGCTTGTCTCAAAAGGAAGCTGTGGGTGGGAAACAAACTATTGGCTTGCTAGTGTCCCAAACCTAGGGCTTCCCAAGCCTGCTGACTGTCCCCATCAGCCAGTGAGAGGACTGCGGGGACAGACACTGGAGGGACACCATACACACTGTCCCACCACATTCCTTTTCTTTCCCACAAGGCTGCTGGTGTAAGGCGTGGTGAGTCCCAGCCTTTCCATTTCCACACTGCTCACTGTCATTCTTCTCACCTAGAGACAAGCACCCGAGTCAGACAACAGACCTAGGCTGAAGCTAAGGAAACAAGAAAAGTCGACACAAAAACCAGAAGCCAGTAGCAGCTGAACACTTTGAGGGAAGAAGTGGCGACTAGTGCAATTTTAAACACGGTTTTAAAACCCCATGTCAACTGGATATCAGGATTGAATTTTAAATCTATCACCCTGCCCAGGGCCGCCAATAGCAAAGAGTCCCTCGGGGCCAAAGCAGTTTAGCCTACAGTGTTCCCAGAGCTAAGAAAATCAAGTGTCGAGATCTATGTCTTTACCTTCCCTAAAAATGGAAGGGTATGTAACCAGTTTCTATTTTTGGTCAGCGCACCCAAGTCAGCCGAATGTGAGCTCTGGGGATCATAATGTTACATCTCTTCCAACAAAATGCAGGCGTGTGCAGGAGCATGAGGGTGTTAGTAACGCCGAGAACCCCTTGTTTGAGAATTACATTTTCCAGAGGAGGTTTTGTAATGTCGGGCTCTAGTATTTGGGGATAGAATTTGTCAAGATGACTTTCAGCAGTGAGGTGGATTGGGCTTCTTTGGAGTGTAAATTGAAGGCACAGCGAGGGATGTTGACATCCTCCCTGGGTAGAGATGAGGTAGTGACTATTTCCTGTTGGTGGAAGTGATCTCTGGGTCACTTCTGATCTTTAGTTCAGGGAACCACATGGACATGGGTATGTTTATTTCAATTGCACTTACCAACCGGGTCCCCAGCAGTTCCGCTGTGTGTAACTAAGCTGGGTAGAAGCCCCAATCCTTCCACCTCTTAGCTACCTTTCCTGCTGAGTCAGCGATGCTTACACCCAACCAGCTGCACTCTGCCCATATCTCCTGCACCCCTGAGCACCCCAGGATGGCTCCACATGTCCTTTTGCTGTTCTCTGTGTTTATACCCTCCCACCCCATTAAAGCTTTCTTCATCAGGCGAGTCTCCAGTGTCAGTGCAATGTCCTCAGCCATGGCAATGTGTGCTAGGAAGAGGGAGCCCATGAGACAGTGTAGCCACCCACACTGCAGCTGCGAGGTCCCCACTTTGATCCTTCCCAGCCAGTGTACTGCTGCACAAATGTTAACTTGTAGAGAGCCATCCGCTGCAGACCCTTCCTCTCACTCACACGGTTGGTGTCAGAATCTCCGCCCAGCCTTTCTCGGTCACTTCTTGGGAGCCTGAGGCATGAGATGCGCTAGGAGAAAGGAGAACATGGTAACTAAAGATCACGTGAGTAACAAACAGAGAGTGGGAACCACGATGAAAGATGGACGGTACAGTGGAGTCGGTGGAGGCAGGAGGAAGGACTTGGCCTCGGTCGACTGGTGATCCTGAGTGGGGGGAGACTACCCAGGATACAGAGCATCACTGTGCTAGGCAGATGCCGATGGTGATGCTTACCTGCGATGAGTGTCGCCTCTTCTGTGCTCACTGCCCAAAACTATCGCATACTTTAAAAAAATAAATAAATTTTTATCTTACCAGAAAGTCTGGATGCATTCTAGAAAATAATACAAAGCTCGAAGTCCATACTGAAACTGACGGCAGCAGTCACAGTTCCATGATATTATGATTCTGACTCTGATTACTTATGCTTTCGGCCATATCTCGGCTCCGGGCCACTGTCAAGTCGTGGTGGCAGCGGCGGGGGGTGTCTCTTACTGTCTTGGAAGTAAGAGGAAACGTGTGACTCGGCCTAAAGCCAAAACAAATAGAACAGAGATAAGTAGAAGGAGGCAAGCCTGGCATGGTAAGGCAGATTTGAATGTCTTGGCACAGGCTGGCCGGCCCCCATTCTGGTGTCAGTTTCTTATCTTTCTGATAGTTCAATGCCGCCTTGTCACACTAGACCGGTCCCTGCCCTTACTTGCTTGCTTCTAAGGTGCAGTTTTATATCCCACATTATGATGACCCAGGACACGCTCCCTGAGCCGTGAATTGACTGACGGCTCCAGCATTCCTGCCCAACTCACACATCACTTCCTGTTGGAAGCCCTCTGGGACCGTGCCGTGTCCGTTTGCTCACCTCCGCCAGCTAACTCACTCTTCACCACACCACTGTGGGCTCACTTTTTCAGAGAGCTTTTTCCAATCTAAAACTGCCTTGCACTTTTTTTTTTCCCTCCTTTGCTTTAGCTCTGCATTCTGGGCCCAAGGGTCTGAGGAACAGTGTCTGTCTTTGTGCACTTAGCTGAGTTCCTAAAGAGACAATAAGTGAGGGACAAAGGGAAGAGGCAGGTGGCATTAGAGATGTGCCTGGAGGGGCTGGTTGAGGTTTGGTCAGTAAAGTGCTTGCCACACAGGCACGAGAGCCCGAGTTCAGATCCTCAGCTCCTGTGTAAGATCTGGCTATGATAGTGTTCTCCCATAACACTAGCACTGAGGGTGAGGAGGGAAGTGAGGGGCAGGTCTCTTTAGCCTGTGGGCTAGCCAACCAGTGAGATTCAGACTCACTGAGTGACCTCAAAAATAAATTGACAGAGCCTTGGCGACTTTCAGCCTACACATACACACATGTATGCATGCACACACACACACACACACACACACACACACACACACACCCCACACACACACACATACATAAACCTGCCATGCACACATACATACAGAGACACAGACATAGACACACACACATACACAGAGAGAGACAGAGATAGAGACATAAACACAGACACACACATATGCACATGCACACTCAGAGACATACAAACAGACAGAAAGACACACACAGAGACAGACACACACACACTTGCACATATACCTACCATGCATACATACATATAGAGATACACACACACAGAAAGAGACAGAGACAGAGACATAAACACAGACACACACATATGCATACGCAGAGACATACAAACAGACATAAAGACACACACACTTGCACATATACCTACCATGCACACACACCATGCCTTGATTCCAGGGAAAGAAGTTGTCTTACTGGAGAGAACTTACTCATGAAAACACTTCACATTCACAAACCATTTACCATGTGGCCGAGGTGCCCTGTGTGTACCAGTGGGGGATGTGCACAGTGGAATCTTCCCTGCAGTTGTGGGTGGAACACACCTACTAAGTCAGGGCTTCATGCCACCACCTGATCTGCTCTTGGCAGCTGTTTTATGCATTCATGACTATGGACAGAATGACAAAGCCATTTATATGTCAAGGGAAAAAAAATCATCCAGTGATCTTCTGTGTATTGTCTTCTGAGAGAATACTTAGTTCCCAACACCTGCCAAACAAGAGCCACTGCCAAAAAAGACATAGAAACAAAAGGTTTGCAGGAAATCATGGGGAAAGAGACTAGAATGAAGCAGCTTCCTGGTTGCTCGGGCTGCACATGCGCACTTAGAGCCTCTGTGCACTGTGCACAGTGAAGAGGCCAAACAAAACCGCTGGGGTTCAGGGCAGCCCAAATAAAGTGGGCAGAAGTGTTATCCCCAGATGACCTCACAGAATGCTACCTTGCCAGCTATGGAGCCGTTAAGCATTACCGTAAGCCCAGAGAGGTCTTGCTAGTGTCGGCACCCAAAGCAGCTGTCTCTTCATGCATCTTTCCTGAAGGCTATGCCCTCTGCATCCTGGCCAACCTTCCAGAGGCAGCGTAACATGCTCCTGTGTAGGAGCAAATGCGGAGACCTCTAGCTGGCTCCTTAAGATTGTAGCCAATGCCGCTACAACCAGGAAGGGATTTGTGCTTGCACCTTCCTGTTTTAAAGTGGTCAGCAGCAGGTTGAGTGCCTGTGTGCACACGTGTAACAAGCTATAAGAATAGAGACAAGCAAGGCAGGGAGTTTAATGCCTCTGCTTCACTTGCCTCTGTCAATCCAACCTGCTCTCATCCAAATGCATGTTGCAACAGGAACATGTTCCGAAGCTATAATTGCACGAAATAAAAACAGAGATCGTACCTAAGAGGTGGGTTTACATTAAAGGAGAAAATTAAAAACAAATCAAAAGTCTTTGTGACTTCCAGCCTTAGAAATGCAAAGGGAAGAGTGTTTTTAAGAAGATCTATGTGGAGGTGCACTAAAGAGACGGGGGGGGGGGGGGGGGGGAGAAGGACCAGTTCCAGGGCAGCCTGAGCTAAGAAGTGATGCTTTAAAAAAACAAAATAATATAAAGACACAAAATGTCTCTGTAGAAGAGATTAAGGAAGACAGTGTTTCTCTCCTCCCTCCCCCCTCCTCAAAGTAAAGGCTCACAAAAGGGAGCAAGAAGAAATGAGTCACCCCAACAGGTTTTTGAGGGACTTCCTGTTGGGACCAGGTAGCAAATGTGTTATTCACAGCAGAGGAGGAAGATGGTAGAGGTGGTAGAGAAAACGGGAGGTCAGAAAAGAATTCTTCACACATCAGAAAACACTCAAGGCCACGTGGATCTGAACTTTAACTGCAGTAATCCCCTCAACCCCTTTACACAATCTCTGCAAGAGAATTTTTTTGCCTAGGAGGGAAAACGGTGAAATGTTTATTTTACCAATTGAAGGTTGTTCTGGTAATCTGAGGATGTAAGGGAAATCGTTTGTGCTTATTTATTTATTTTTTTCACTCAAAAAAAGCAAAAGAGAACAAAATCCAATCTTCCTGTAAGTGCTGGGATAGAGGAGGCTGGTGAAGGAGATGAGGTAAGAGGAGCAGAGAGTGTTCTATTTTCTCTGCCACCTGTCCTTAAGTCCCAGTTTTCTTCTCAATAAAAACTCCTGTCAGGTTGTATTTTGATACCCGCCACTCAACCACTCATCAGGTGTCAAGACTGTTAGGCCAATCTGTTCAGCCAGGTATGTGCATTCCGAAGAATGTTCCAGAATGGTAGTGATCTTCCATCTCTACTGGAGTCAAGCTCAGCACTTCACCTACTAGCCGCCATGTCTGTATCCACCAGTCTACTTGCATTATTTCATGGGGCAAAGTCAATATGGGAATTAATAATAGCTTTCCAATCTACAAATAAAAGCACGCCACTTTACATTTTTGGCAGTGAGCTGGCATTTTGTCATTTAATCATTTCAGATCATTACACTGCAATACGGAATGTAATGACATGACACTTGTAAATGACAAACACTTGGTCTCTCCTGCTCGGGAAGGAGTAATGTAATAGGAGGCAAATTATATCCTTAAAGGTAGCCTGTGTGTCACTCCCACCGTTTAGGCTGGAGACGCTGAGCAGATCCAAGGTGAACAAAAGGAGACTGTCCCCTATAGATGTCCTGGGCAGGACAGACAGCAGGACTGTCTCCATCCACAAGGGGACAGAACTTTCCAGATGCTAAGCGTGTTCTTTCCTGTCTAGAGCCCCACAGGAAGCAGCTGTATTTAGAATTCCTTTCTTGCTTTGAAAGACAAACATCATAAGGTGGAGGTGAGGAGAGAGAAGGTGGCTGATGACTTGAAAGTATATCTCTATACTTAGTTTTAATAAAAGAATCTGCCTCCCTCTCATAGAGTGAGATGGCACAGTCAGGAGGGCATTTGCTCGTTGAGAGTGTGGATCTGGGTTCGATACCAAGAACACCTGTAGAAGCTGAGTGCTTGTAACCATGCCCTGGAGAGCTAGAGACTGGCTGAACTCTAGGGCTTTCCACCCTGCCAGCCTAACCAAAGTGTCCAGTCAGATGCCCTCTCTCAAAAACTAAGGTGGATGGTCCCCATAGAATGACACTTGAGGTGACCTGTAGTTTACACGGGGGGGGGGGGGCAGCGGGGGGGGGCGGCAGGTGGTATCCGCTCCTGATTTTCTGACGCTTAGATTTCACTGGTATGAATTACAGAATAGAGCAACTGTTCTGTGGTGGTCTCCCCTACTTGGTGCTTCTCAACTTGAAGACCCCTCCCTTGAGGCTGCAGGCCAAGTCTCCTGTGTCTGGTCTGTCCAGGGTGCCTGGGATTCCCCATGCTCACTACAGAACTCACACACCTAGTGGGAACTCACTTATCTCTTCCTAGTCATTCTCCAGAGGAAGATACCACCAGCTACACAACTGTATAAGCTAGAAGTCTCATGGCATAGTCTAATTATCCCTCCTCCCGCACACACCTACTCCTCCAGGCATGCTGAGGTGACAGGTGGCATACTGACTACTGGTTCAACAAAGGATTTCAAGCCACAGGAAGGGGTCACCATGGTGTCCCAGCCACCGGACCCTTCTGATTCACAGTCTGTGATGGTTTGACTTGCTTTTCAGCCTGACAGGACATAGAATCACCATGGAAACAAACCTCTGGGCCTGTGTGTGAGGAATGATCTTCTAGATTGGGTTAGCTGAGTTGGGAAGACACATCTTAGATGTGGGTGGTGCAATTTAAACAGCTGGGTCCAGGAGTGAAGTTCCAGCACTCCATCCCTCTCCGTTCCCTGACCGCAGACAAAGGCAGCCAGCTCAGTCACGTTCAGGTGGCTGTGCCTGTGTTGATAGAATCTATCCCAGAGAACCATGAGCCCAAACCAACACGCCCTTTCTTAAATCGCTTCTTGTCCAGTGTTTAAAATATTATTTTCAGTTATGTGTACATATGTGTGGGCAGATCTGATGTGCCAGATCTCTCTGGAGCTGGAGTTGCAAGTGGCTGTGAGTTGCCAAGTGTGGGTTCTGGGAACTGAACTCTGGTCCTATGAAAGAGTGGCTGGCGCTCTTGACCACTGAGCCGTCTCTCCAGACCTCTTCTGGGGCATTTTCATGATAGCAATAAGAAAATGAGCATGGCTTCCAAACAGGACTCAGTCTTTTACTTCTTTCCTTCTTCTTGGACCTTATAGCCTGGGTCAGAGCCTCCCCCACAAAGCACCTGCTCCAGAGCCCTCTGTCCTACAGCCAGCGACCTCTGTGAGCTTCCGACTTGGTTTTCCTCTCCACTACCTCGAAGCTTCCATCTTAGTTACTCCTCTTGTCCCTCTGACAAACCGCCTGGCAGAAGAGGGAGAGGTTAGTTTTGGTTATGGTTTGAAAGCTAAAACAAGGCATCATGGTGCTAAAAACATGGAAATGACTCAGGACCAGGGACCAGAAAGCATGGTGCTTGGGTTGGAAGCAGAGTAAGCCGCCCTGTGAACTGTCCACTCTCCACCCCCAGTGACCGGCTTCGTCTAGCTAGCCCTCACCTCATAAAGGTTCCAAAGGGCCCACAAACATCTGGAGACCAGGTGTTTAAACATGAGTCTAGGAGAGACACTCCAATTCTTACTGTCACTAGAGGCAGCCCCGTCCATAGATGGGCACACACACGTGTCTGCGCAGATCGACGGTTTCCTTGACTCCGGACTCCTGCCTTCTATGCTTGTCTCAGACTCAGGTGCTTGCCTTGTCCCCTTGTCTCAAGGAGGGTTCCCTACATGCTAGCCCAAGTACCTGAAATATGTATCTCACCTCAGTTTTCTTGCCTGACCTGTAAGCGTCATTCTGGGTCTCAGTTCCGGCGCCATCCTCAGGAGTCGTGATGCATGTATTTGTCTTCATTGTCCCACTCCCAGAACTTTCAGCTCCGTCATCTCAGCTATTTTCCACACATTCACCAGGCAAGTGCTTGGTTAATATCTCCCCTCACCCCGTCCCCTCTTCTTTTTTTACACGGCAGCATGGACTGCGGTGATTTTCACTCAGTTTTCTACTTCCAGCATTAGCAGAGAACCCAGTACATAGCTGCCACTGCGTGCAATGGGGAGAGAGGAACAAGAGGAAGAGCCTGGAAGAATGGGGCAATTCTTTTAGGGGGAGGAGTGTTGGGTGGGGGAACAGAGTCTCACTGTGCATCTGTGGTTGGCCTGAACTTACTATGTAGACCAGGCTGGCCTCAAACTCATAGAGATCCACCTGCCTCTGCCTCCTGAGTACTGGGATTAAAGCTATTGAATTCTTATGTCCTGTGGCTTAGTGAAAACCCTTTATTGTGTGTCACTGTGGCCATTTAGGACAATAGCCATCAACTGGGAGTGGCTTTGTCTCCTGAAGGATATTCAGCAATGACTGAGACCATGTTTTGGTTGCCATGGTCTGATGGAGGGTGTTCCAGATACCTCGGAGGGGAGGTGAAAGTCGGCTGCTGTTAAGCATCTTGTGATGCTGTAGACTGGTCCTATGAGAGACTTACGTGGTCCAGAAAGTCACTGGTATCCATGATGAGGAGTCAGCAGCTTAGGTGCATTTGGCAGCCACTCAAGTCTCTGCTTCTGGGGAGCAGCAGAAGGGTCCCCGGCAGGTGTTCTGACCTTCCAGGTGAGCACACTTTCTGATGGGTAGCAGACACAGTAGAGAAGGCTGGGAGCAGGAGAGCGCTCTGCAAATATTAACCCAGCTGTGGATGTTGCACATTTTTTTCATTCTATCCCCAGTAATATCTCTGGAGCCTGCCAGGTCCAGGTAAAAGAAAAGGAGGGAGGCTGAGTGGAAGTGACTCTCGCTGCAATTTCCCTTTAAGCACAACCTTGTAAATACCAGTGATAGACTCCAACAGAACTTACTGGAAGTCTCAAAAAAAAAAAAAAAAAAAAAAAAAAAGCCTTGGAAAATAGACATGTGCGGGTGGTGGTAAGAAATTTACCGAAATGAACTGTCTGTGAACGAAGAATATGTGAGCAAAATAGATGTTTTATCTGTCATTTTATTCATAGAGAGATCCATTAAGCTTCTCCATTTCATGCCGCTCCTGTTTGGGGAAAGCATTTTAAGCTAAATCTTCATTTTCTTTGGAAAAAAAAATCAGTATGGAAAATAGGCAACTTGACACCCTCCTATTCTCTCTCTCAGGAAGGAAAAAGTATTTTCCCCCCCTCTGTAAACCTCAGAAATGACTTCTGAAAAACACCCAAGTCCCTGTTACAGGGGTTGGAGCTTTCAGGTAGCACAAGAAAAAGATGGAATGTTAGTTAGATAACAGTTAAGGGGTACTTTTGAACCTTCTAGGCAAGAGCAGTTGCTCCCTGCACATCTGGAGTCACAGCAAGCTGGAGAGCCCTGCAATCCTTTTGCTTTGATCTGTCATGTGCTGTGTCCGAGGTATGGAAGGAAACACATTTGAGTCTTGGACTCTCTATAGTAGCCACAATCTTCACTCTGTTTTTGAAGTAGGAACATTTACACACAGTTAAATTACAGCACTATTAATTAAATTTTCTATCTCCGTGCAATTAAATTACTTCTTTTGGCAGAAATGCAAGTGTTTAAAATGCAGTTACACATTGATTTTCAGAGGAAAACACTTTAAAAAAAAATCTGAACAGTGTCTCTGGGGTTGTGCACAGGCTTTCGGTGGGGGTGGGGGGGACATTGAGGAGTGAACAGGAAAATGTAGAAAACCTTACTCATTGTCCTTAATGTGGGTTCTCTTGAGATCTGCCTTCCCTTTCCAGTTAGTGAGTGAGTGACCCTGACTTCTCAGGCCATCTGTGAGTGACTGTTATTCTGTTTCCACCATGAGGGAGACCACGCTGTTCTAAGTAAGCACTGGGGGGTCCCTGGAGTTCATGTGTCCCAACTTCTAAGGGTAAACTGCATACTGCTTTCCAGCATGTGCATCCTGCTATGTCAGTGGCCTAAAGCTGGACGTGTGTGTGTGTGTGTGTGTGTATGTGTGTGTATATGTGTGTGTATGTGTGTGTATGTGTGTGTATGTGTGTGTATATGTGTGTATGTGTGTGTATGTGTGTGTATGTATGTGTGTGTATGTGTGTGTATGTGTGTATGTGTGTGTGTGTGTATGTGTGTGTGTATGTGTGTGTATGTATGTGTGTGTATGTGTGTGTGTATGTGTGTGTGTATGTGTGTGTGTGTGTGTGTGTGTGTGTGTGTGTGTGTGTGTGTATTTTGGGGATATTTACACCATGGAAAGAGGTGGCTACACATCACAGCCTTTGTGCTCCTCTTCCTTTTCTAAAGCATTTTTCCCTGGACTGTAGTCTCTTTTAGGGGTCAAACCGGATATAGGTGGGGTCGGACAAAGTTTGATAAGAGTAAATGGTTTCTGAGTGTGCATTGATTAGAAAATTGCTTGAAAATAAAATGCAGGATACATCTGGGTGTTTCTGGTTCTGTTCACTGTGTTACATGCATGTGACGTCACTGTTGCTTAAGTCCCGAACATACAAGTGTGCAGCACACAAATGCTGCCTGAGACACCTCACTTCAGGTTCGACAGTATTCATGTTTTCAAACGGAGTGGTTTTTGTGTCCTTCCTGTAGACCCAATGTTTTCTGCTTCTATAGGAAGCTATGATTTCATTATGGAAAATGAAGACTTTCAGCATTTTCCCACTGTCCTCTCCTAGCGTGTGTCAGGTTAGTGTGTCTCTGGGTTACGTCCTGTTAGACAATACAAGCATATGCGTCTCATTAGCCTGTGGGAAAAATCGAATGAGGGTTCACTTGAAAGTGGGGGTGGAGATTGAAAGTAGGGTACAGAGACGCAAGAAATAACAAGTCAAGTCAGGAAATTTCTGATCAAGATTCGCTTTAATGCCTACTAGTAAGAATATATATAGAGCAAGGTCAATAGGATCTATTCTAATCTCACTCACCCTAGCCCCCAGGCAAGAATACAATAGCCTAAATCTCTCCCTGTAGAACTTCCTATTTCTCTGAGTAGTTCCCGGTAAGAACTTCCTTGATCCTCTGGGTGGTTCCAAGTTGGGACTTCCCTACTTCTTTCAAAGGTAAATGGTCCAAGGATAGCCTGGAACACAAGACTTTGTGAGGCAAAGGTCAGAACTCGAAGGTCACAGCATGCAGCCTAAGCACAGGATTTCGGACATGGCAGAATTTGGCATGGCTCTCCACATATATGTATTATATACTTAAATTATATGCATACAAAGAATTGTTTGAAAATTAAGTCCTTTATGATTTGCTTTCAGTGAATGTTTGATATGAACACATATTTTTTATATTAGACCATGCCAAAAATTCCTGATGAGGTCCCCCTCAGTCACAGACATAGGGGAGGGGAGTAGGGGGGAAGCGGGAGAGAGGGAGGAATGGGAGGATACAAGGGATGGGCTAACAATTGAGATATAATATGAAAAAATTAATAAAATATATTTTAAAAAATAGGCTTTCAGATAGAAAAGGCTCCAGAGCAGTGGTTTTCAACCTTCCTAATGTTGTCATTTGTTAATAATACCTCATGCTGTGGTGACCACCAACCACAAGATCATTTTTGTTCCTACTTCATAACTGTAATTTTGATACTCTTATGAATTATAATTTAAATATTGTTGTTTTCATATGTCTTAGGAGACCCTGTGAAAGGGTCACTGGGCTCCCAATAGCTGCTGTTGTAGAAGCTGGTGATGAAAGACTTCCCAGAGTAGCACTGGATGGCGCCTCTCTACCTACTGAAATGAGGATCTCAGAGCATCTCATGGCTGGACAGAGGAATGCCTCATACACAAACAGGAAATGCTAAGTCCTGTGAACAAGAATAGAACAGGACGTGACCAGTGAGTAGTATAAATCAGATGTGGAGGTGGCAGACTCGGAGCCAACGAGGGTAGTGGTCTGGAAGACTTTGTGGTTACTACAGTGGGTCAGACAGACATACCGACACCCACGTCTTCTCAGAAAGTTGTGCTGCACAGCTCTCTGAACGTGCAATTTTCTCTTGAAGAACGTCTGGATTTTAGACTTCTAAAGCTTATATATAGTCTTTTCAATAAATTTCTCAAACAAAATATGTGGGGAGCAGCATTGCCCAGGAGGCTGCATCAGAAGCTTGACTTTGGTTTTAGCCAGACTTGAGTTCAGCCTCCACCTCTGCTGTTGCCCCCTTAACCATCATGGTGCATGCTCACCCATGTAAGCTGCATGGTTTTCATCTTGCAGAGTGATAACAGTAGCATTTGTCCCCACGCCTTTTTACATCAAATGAGCTGTCACATGCAGCGTGCCCAGCCAGTGCTCTAGAGAGTGTTGTCAGTCTTTTTATCTGAGCATTATGGGAAAGATAGGAATGTTTACCCAAAGCTTCTTCTACCTCCCCTGGTCTTGTCAGGAGTCAGGGCATGAGAGCAGTGCCACTCCTGGGTATAATTAATGTGTGGTCCTTTTTATTTGAGTCCCAGCAACGTTCCATATCTTCTTGCTTTCTTGGATGGTGTGTCAGCTGCTTTTCTGTTGCTCTGATGACCGCCATGATGAAGGTTGTTATAGAACAAAGGGTTTATTTTAGCTTGTGAGTCCAAAGGACAGAGGAGTCCATTCTTGTCACAGAAGACATAGCACAGCAGTGGAAGCAGAAAGATGGGTTATTTAAATCCACACAAAAGAAGCAGAAGAAAGGGATGGTAGAAGAACAGGAATTGGGGGCGGGTACCCTTCCTCCAACAAAGCTGCACCTCCTAGAAGGTCCATAGCCTCTCCAATCGGCATCACTAGCTGGGCATCAAGTGCCCAAATACATGAGTCTGTGAGGGGAAATGTCACATCCAAACCACCCAGATGACAAGGAAAAGCCCAGAGTCACCTGGAAGAAGCAGCTTGGCTCACTGGGTCACAGTAAGCAACGGCATCACTTGACTTAAGTGTGACCATGAAATAAACTCATGAATGATGAAGCCACTGAGCTTGGAGATGGTCATTTATTTAGGTACCCTGGGAGAGTTGAACTCAAGGCAATTAGGTCATCTCTAGGCCCCTGACTTCATCCACCCGGACTCCCTGGGAAGTTGAAGTTGAATACTGTGTTGCTGTATTAACTGATACATATGTTACTGTTTTACTATAGTCCCTGATTTCCCTAGTTATTCCCATACAAGTTACCAAGAGGTCCCAACTTCCCAGAGAACAGGCATCATAGCAGACACAGTGAGAATAAGCTCTTGTGAGTTTCAAAATTATAACCCCTAAGTACCTAAAACCCCCAACAAGACTGGGCATAAAGGACTAGTTAGCATCATGACCAGTTCTCTGGGAAACATGGATGAGTCCATTACCTCATTGTCTGGCTTATTTCAAGACTCTCTAGCTTTGTGATGGGAGGAGGAGGGGCGTTAAAAGAGCTGCAGACTGCTTAGGACCTCCAGGAAGATGGCTGTGCTCCATTTGAGTGACTCTAGGCAAGCTGGATTGGTACTTTTAGTCTTCAGTTTCTCAGCTGAACTAGAGTGAACTCATGTGGAAAATTCTTCAGGTGCTAAATGATGGTGGTACAGGCAATTTCTGGTTAGTCTAAGTTTGTGTGATGATACAGTTCGGTTTTTTGTTTGTTTTGTTTAAGAGGCAAGATCTCATGAGTCCCAGGCTAGCCTGGACCCCACTCTTGAAGATCTTGAACTTCTGATCCTCTTGCCCTTCCCTACCTTTAGAGTGCTGGAATTGCAGGCATGCACCTCCAGCGCTCCGTGTGTGTGTGTGTGTGTGTGTGTGTGTGTGTGTGTGTGTGTGTGTG
>OU015742.1:65339569-65360748 GCA_907169655.1 Acomys percivali | reverse complement strand
TAACTCCAGCCCCTGTACGGTGGCTCAGGATCACCTGTAACTCCAGCCCCTGTATGGTGGCTCAGGATCACCTGTAACTCCAGCACCTGTACGGTGGCTCAGGATCACCTGTAACTCCAGCCCCAAGGAATCAACACCTTCTTCTGATCTCCATGAGCACCAGAACACACATGGCACACATACATGCATACATACATTCATACATACAAGTATACATACATACAAACAGGCAAAACACTCATACACACAAAATAAGAAATAAATACATCTTTTTAAAAAAAAGATGGTAAGAAGCCATAAAGCATCACGAGTACTCTCTACCATTCAAAAGCTGTTGTTAGACATCCCACCAGATCTTATTATTTATGTTATTTTTAAAACCCTGCTTATTGCCAAGTTCCTTTAAAAATATTTTGATAACTGATTATATTTAAATCTAAGTTCTCTGTAATCATATGTATTCTGTACCCTGCATGAATAATGCTATTCTGGATGTCCTAGAATGCCGCAGAGACCTATGTCATGAAATTGTTAAGGGTTCTTGTGCAGCTTAAATAGGTGAAACCTAATCAAATGTCAGTTGAGGCAATGGTAGGGAGGCCAGCGGTCCAAAGAGAACCCGGTAAGGCAGGAAAGGCAAGGGCTCTCTGCAGAAGGGAGCCTTGTGTTATAAAGATGTATCACTTGTAACCATCGAAGCATATACAGAAGAATGTTCCAGAAGAAGCCAATACATGTGTAAGCATGCCCAGAGATGGGAAGGCTTTTGGATGCCATGGATGGTGGTTGGGCACTAGGGATTGGGGTACCAGTACTGTGCAGATGGGAGGCAGCCAGATGTGATATGAGGGTAGAGAGGTGGGCAGGGGTTTCACAGTCAGAATTACAGGTGTGTGCAGAAGGCGTGAGGAAGAGACTAAAGTGGGATTCGGGCATTGCAGGTGGTGGAGTGTGGCCCAAAGCCAGTTTCCCTGTCAGAGAGAGGAAAGGTGAGATTGCACGGGCCTGCAGGGCCTGGGCGTCATAAGACTTGAATAGCCTGTGATACCAAGGGCTCACCTTGTCCTCACATGTTCAGACTCCCAACCTGCCCTTACAGAGCCTACCTATGAGCTGGTGTCTCAGTAAAGGTTCTTCTGCCAAGCTGAACCTGTAGTTGGCCAGCACTGAGTGTCTGTGGCTTCCAACTTCCCAGATGAACTGACCCTGAGCAGAAAACACTTTGGAAAATTGTAAGACAGGCTTTCCTTTCTCGTCAGTCTCTCCTAAATAATATAATACAACTGTTTGTATGGCTTTTACACTGTATTCACTCTTATAAGTAATTTAGAGGTCATTTAAATTATATGACAGTGGAGGTGTTAATTATATGTAAATGCTACACTGTTTTGTACAAAAGATTTGAGCCCTTGGTGGATTTTGGTACCCAAGGGGGTGGGTGGGGGTCCTGGAATCTATCCCTATGGACACTGAAAGCTGGGTTGTATGCACACATGCACACAGGCCTCAATCTTGTTTCTGGTTACCATTCTGTGTGGTAGGTATGTCTTATAAAGTGATCATCAAGGGGATTAGGAGCTCTGATCTTAGGGAGAAGCAGATGAGTCAGTTCCTGGGAGGCCAGAGACCCAGCCTTTTGCCAACAGATGGCTCTGCGGCCTGGCTTTGTGCACGCTTGTTTACAGACATCGTCTTTGGGGTGTTCTGCTACTTTACTACTGTATTTAGGGCAAACAAACGCACTGTCCCTAGTGCCTGAACATGCTTATCTCCCACACCTTTCTGCTAAGTAGCAAAATCACCAACAGAAACCACAAAAGTGAAAAAAACCCATGGCCTTTAATAAACTGCAAAAGGGACGCGTGTTTACAGTGTGAGAGCAGAAACAGAGAGCCCAAGTGGCACCTCAATCCACCTTGGTCATAAACATTTGCTCACAAAGGGTTATAAAAACATTTTGTCTGGAGGCTAAAAATCTATGCGTGGTGGACGATGCCGCTCAATTGGTGGAGAGCTTGCCTAGCATATAGGTGGCCCCGGTTTCTACCCCAGCATGGCGACTCACACCTGGAATCCCAAGTGAGTCCACTTGGGAGGTGGAGGCAGAAGGACCTGACGTTCAAGGTCATCTTTGGCTATACGAGGAGTTCAAAGCCAATCTGGGAAAGGCTAAACCCTGTCTTAAAAACATAAACACATAAATAAGTCTGAGTAGGAGAGAGTTAGTCAACATGGACTTTGTGAAGCAGGACCAGTGGTCCATGATCACTCTATGAAGACTGTCAAACCTAAAGTGCATCAAACGGGACAATGGCCATTGGCTCATGGGATAGCCTCAGAGCAGAGGATCATCTCCCTTTAAGCCATCCAGGAGACTTCCTGCCCATCAGAACTCCCCATGGATTGAAAGAAGCCCCTCCATATCACCCATGACAGTCTCCTACACTGCTGAGTCCAGTGAACGCATCACAGAGAAGCCTCCCAGAAACATCGACTTGGCATTGATGTAATAATGTGGCCCTGTAGCCTTTCAGGTTGCCATATAAAATGGACCACCACTGATGACATATGAGAGAGGGCAAGATGCAGGCTATGAAGCATCTAAACCATTCAGGTGAGGAAATCCTGGTAGGTGGGATCGGCACCATCGCTTTTTACATCAGTTTTTACTTTAGTTCTCAAGGAGCCCCACGCCCCAAGCTCTTGTCTCTAGTCTCCAAAGCCATCTTTCTCTTCACACAGTCCTGTCCCTGCAAGGCAGCAGCTGCCACTTCAGTTAGAAATGCTCTTCTCAGGTCTGTGTGCTGTGCTGTCTTTGGCATCTAAATGCCTTCATCGGCATTATCTCCTTTTCCGTAGGTTGTGGACGGAGGAAGTTCAAGAAAGAAGATGCACTCAGGGTCATGGGGGTGGGGTGGGGGAATTCCTGTTTCAAGCAGCAGAATATCTGAGTTACTGTAACTTACAAAATAGTTTATTTTTTAAAAATCATTGCTCCTAATAAGAACTCTGGAGACAGTTGGTTGCTGGGTTGGTTTGAGAAGGGGGGATCAACAAACTCTGGCTCGTGGGTCAAATCCAGCCTCCCCCCCACCAGCCATTTTTTTTCTTTCACCTGAAAATTAAGTAAGTTTCCTAAGAAACAGCAGCAGCAGAGGTGGCCCACAAAGCTTAAATATTTAACTGTCTAGCACTTCACAAGACAAGATCTCTGACCCCCAGTTCAGGATTCGATCGTGTTCATTAAGATCTCAGCTTCCATTATATTCCCCCTCTGCAGCCATCAGCTCTGTCTTTCTTGCTGGACCACAATCCAGCTCCACACAGCAGCATGCCTGACTGAAAAGGGGAGAGGTGTGCTCTCCTCTCTCTTTCTTTTATCTGAATGAGGAGTCTTTCCCAGAAGGCTGAAGCAGACACTTTGGGTCCCATAGGCTGGGACTCCATCAAGTGGGATAGCAAACAGTAAGGGGACCTGGGAGAAGGGCCTGGCTAGTGTCTTCCTACTCCGTGTGGGAGGAGACTTGTGCTGTGGGCTTGGATTGGCTATTGTGCTACCATCTGCTGAGATGTGCCCACCAAAACAGCGCAGTCCTCGGAACTGTTCGTCACAGCACGTGAAAGTGGGAGGCTTGAAACCGAACACAAACGCTTTCTGGTGAGAGACAAGACAGTGCTGAGGGTCCTAGCTCCAGCTCTGTGAAATGCAGGCTGGAAGGCGTCCTGTCACCTAAATGGCTGGTGGTTAAATCTAAGCTTTTAGAACTGTTTTGTAGTATCTCTGACATCGACTGGAGAATATATGGAAACCTAATTATCCTACATGCGTGTATGTCTATATATGACGTGTGAATGATGAGAGAAATGTAAGGAGTGAGTAGGGAGAGTGTGCAAGGCCTTTAGTCTCTCATGTCTAAGCACACACACACAGGAGCCACATGCTGAATGCACTTACACATCTGTGTGTAATGCCCTGTGTGCTGTATGTTTATGTGTGCACATGCGCAGAGCAATGGTACTCGGTATGTGTCAAGTCCTGTTAAGGTCATCTGGGCCACTGTGGGCATTGGCTAAGCATGGTAGGGTCTCCTAGTCTCTTCCTGTGAGAGGCTTGCTCCTCCCTGATGGTCTTGGATAAGACGCCGACTCATTCCAATGCAGAGTGTGGTACTGGGAAGATGGGAACATTCCTTCTTGGGAACACCTCCCACTCAGTATCATTAGACCTTTTATAAAAATCAAAATCCTTGTAATGGTGACTTTAAACAAGAGACTTTTTTTAAAAAAACCAGAAAACTTTCACATTTGGCTTTCTTCTCAGAGTACAAGGGGCTAATTGGAAGTGGAAAGGTTCATGTTCCGTCATAAGTGTTGTGGTGGCAGTGAGGACTCTGAGACTCAGCAAGGGCTTAACTGCCTTAAAAAGGCACCAAATCCCCCTCTCTGTCAGGACAGCACAGGTGTGCCTTTCTCCCTGGAGCCACAGAGGTTTAGGGTCTGCAGGAATGAAGGAAATGGGCTCCTGATGGCTGTCACTTGGGTCTTACCACTAGAGGGGCACCTGCCCTTTTCCATGAACACCTTCAGCGTGAGCCCCTGAGAACCTCTCACTAGCCACGGTGGTTTTTTTTCTTCTGACTTGTCTCCAAAAATGACTCCATTACTTGAGCAGTAAGCTTGTCTATGGAAGAAGATGTGTGTGGTGGTTCCCTAATGGGGTATGTCAGCATATGAAAGGCCCATTACACAGAGGCAGGCCTGGGTCTGTCCATTTTCCATGGCACTCCCTCCTGGATTTACTAGGATGAGTGCCAGAAACCCAAGTACTCTATCCAAGGTGACTTTGGAAACTAGTGTGTTTTTATCACAGGAGATGGCTGGAGAAAGAGTTCCTAGGGTTGTAGACAATTCTTCCGAGAGGAGCCATGGAGTTGATGAAACGATAAAGGATGCTAGGAGTCAATAAAAAAAATAGGGAGATGAAATATCTATAGAAGTTTGGAAATGTTTTTCCCCCCTGGCATGGACCTTGACAATCAGTGTGTCTGCAAACAGCTGGCTGCTTTCATTTGCAGGGGGGAGGGGGCGATAAAGATAATTGAATCAGGAATGAGGTACACCCAGTTCAGTTTCATACTGGAAATGCTTCTTGTCCTGCGCAGCACCTGTATGCCGAGCCTTCGCCAACTCTTGTTTAATAATTAAAGTGGGGACCCATTTATCCACTAGCTGGGACAGGCTGGCATGAGGGTGTTTATTGATCTGACATGTCACTGCGAAGTGCACACTCCTGCTGTTTGCCCTGCACACCTGTCAAAAAACCACTGCTATTGTCACCCGAGTGTGAGGCTGTTGGGAAGTGGCAGTGAGGGTGACTTTGGGAGACAGCTTCCCCCAGGAAGGAAGGAAGAGGCTACAGAGAGCCTGGACTACAGTGGATGGGGGAGGCAGGGAAGAGCAGCACTGATGGCTTAGTGGGTACTTGCGCTGGTCCTGGTGACATCTTTGGAAGCTCTGTTTGCTTAGTTGCTGGATCTGGGAATGACCTGTGAATAATAGATGAGCCATTTGCCCTGTCTTAGGTGTGGGGTGCCTTGTTGTCTTGTAAAACAAGAACTATGGTGGATGCCTCTTACTTCCCATCACTACCCTGTTTTCTCCTCACTCTTGCTGAAAACATAACAGTGTATTTTCCTCTGTTCTTGTCCAATGAGAAGATTACAAAATGTCACCTTAATAACTAAGATTTCTGGGCTAAGCGTGAGAGTTGCCTGGCTATAAGCGCTAGTGGACAGTTACCTAAATAATTCAGCAAGATCTTACAGCTTCATAAAACGGACGGCTGCGTCTCTGGAGTCTCCGACTCCTTCTGTGGGTCATCAGGAATGTATAAATAAGGACCATATTGGATTTCAAGTGATAAAAA
The DNA here is from genome assembly GCA_907169655.1 of Acomys percivali. Lineage (NCBI taxonomy): Eukaryota > Metazoa > Chordata > Mammalia > Rodentia > Muridae > Acomys > Acomys percivali. Next base: position 65,354,822 of record OU015742.1, on the reverse strand, counting down.
TCTGCTGTATGCTGCTGAAGCCAAACAGAGGGGATTTATCTTTGAAATATTTGGGAGCCTTAGTAGCTGCACATCAGAAAGCAACTGTGTCTTAGCAAACGGCTGGGGCTCAGGACTGGAATGGAACGCCTGTGAGAATGCTTTTTGAGTTCTGTCTCTGCAGTCAAGTACTGTAGAAGCAATGGGTCTTATCCGAACCCTAGTTTCTGTACTCTGAAGCATTCATTCCCACCAGTCGACGAAAGAGACTGGCTCTTCGCTGCGAAATTCACAACCAGATTCCAAACACTGGAGTGTTAGCAACCCCTGCCAGAGATAGATATTGCTTCTGCTTTCAAGTTAATGCAGACCTAAAAGTCACCATTTAGAGCCCCCCCCCCACACACACCTAAAGCACTTCCTTGAGAAGCATTCTGGAAGGAAAGGTAGTCACCAGCTGTCATTGGAGGAGGGGGGGAGTTTCCAGGGCGTGTGCTGTCCCTAAAGAGACAGACAGGAAACATGAATTTGCTCAGGCTTTGGCAGTCACGTGGTCTCTATCACATACAATCAACTCCGGCTTTGCACAAATGTACACACAGACAATACACAAATGGATTAGTTTTGGTCTATTCCAATAAATGTTCCGGGCTGAATTTGGAATTTCATATGGCACTTACATGCCAAGAAAGATTCTTTTGAAATTTTATCCAACTACTTAAAAATATTAAACAAGAATGTTCACGGTCTGTAAAAGCCAGGTGATGGGCTGCAGTCAGTCCAAAGGGTCGCAGTTTGGTGACCCCTCCTCTAGCAGCATGTTTCTCGTGATGGTGGTGTGACCAACAATCAATCAAAGCAGCTTGCCATCTAGGAAAGTCATCAAGCATGGGGCACTTTTGTGACATCTGAGTTCAAAAAGAATGCACTCAGCCTTCTATACCAGAACATTCTTCTTTCTTTTAAAGACTGAGGGTTTTTTTTTTTTGTTTTTGTTTTTGTTTTTTGTTTTAAGTTCTGTGGATATCTGTGTGCTTATAAACACACATGTGTATGGATATCCCCTAGAAGCTGGAAGAGGAATTAGAGACAATTGTGAGCCACCTGGTGTAGGTGCTGAGAACTGAACTGTAGTCCCCTTCAAGACCAGTACGTGCTCTTAATAACCGAGCCATTTCTCTGGCTCTGAGGTACCCATCAGCCTTGATGCTAGCTCCTTAACGTGCTTGAGAACTTCATACATCATCCAGGGCCTTTCTAGATGCTAACAAGTACTCATTCAGTGTTTCAGGTTATTAAAAGAGAGTCTAACCATCCTCCCAAATGGGTCTTAGCTTTTCCAGCTTTAAGAATTGCCACTCTAGGCATCCACATTTACTCTCCATCATTGACACTGCTCCTGGGCTTCTTTTCTACGTACTGCCCAGTTTTTGAGAGGTTGCCCTTAGAGAGGGCTTGGGACCAACAGCAAGGTCCTGCAGTGCTATCTGGGGGTGGACCAACAGCAAGGTCCTGCAGTGCTATCTGGGGGTAGACCAACAGCAAGGTCCTGCAGTGCTATCTGGGGGTAGACCAACAGCAAGGTCCTGCAGTGCCATCTGGGGTTGGCCATGGTTTCCAAATGAACATCATTTAGAAGGTGTTTGAGGCTCCTTCTAGGTTCATTTTGCAGATTCCGACATTCAGTTCTGGGTTGACAACAATTACATATTTAAGGAAAAGAAATCTGCATTGCATATGTTCATATTATACTGTTTGCTTTTATGGGGAAAATGCAAAATAAAAACCATGTATTAGAGAAAATTGTGAAGAACCAGAATGTTATAAATTATAAGTAGCATGGAGTGCTGATCCCAGTGGCATATGAATGCAATCCCAGCATTCATGATACTTAGGCAGGAAGATGACAAGTTCAAGGCCAGCCTGAGATACTTAGCAAGACCTGTCTCAAAAAAAGCTTTGACAAAAGCAATAGTAACAGAGACGGCACAGGTAGAAATAAGCTTCATGTCAACTCTATTAATTGACAATTTTCAACTGTTGCAATCCTGGTGTTTTCAACTGAATCGATATAATTTGGAATAAATTACATGTAATTTAACAGCATCGTATCAATTCTTTTCATTTACTACAAATTGCCTTGTTCAGTTTCCCAATTTACAGACCAGGCAAGATGGCTGCTGATAGCACTCAAGCTCGGGCATCAGAGAGAGACTGTTTCTCTGTGTTGCAGGGTCTAGAGAAGAGCCACTGTCCAGCTCCTGCTCCACCCAGTGTGTTTGAGGTGGGGGTGGGGCTTAGGCCACTGCATATGGGAGGATTTCAAAGTCTATGCTTCTGGGTCTGCATTGGCTAGAGACAGAAGACTGACCAGCGGAAGGGTGGCAGAGATGCTCTAGTAGCTGTCACTCACAGATGCCGATCTCAGCGCTGCAATTCTATTGCTGCATGTGTCTCCATACAAACTTCAAAAGATGCTACAATAGTCAAAATATTTAAGGCTGCATACCAGTCAATCAGACCATGTTATCGGAAGACAGTGAAGGGCCCTTTAATAAACATGAATGTCAGGTGCTTTTCTTTCTGGAATGAGCTATTTTATGAAAATGGGCAAGGAGCAACGGTTTTTAGTAAGAGGAAACAAGACGACAGATAGGTAGGTTTAATTTTGCTGCTTATTCCTCTGGTGTTTTGGTGTCTGTTGGCTGTGGTGGGTCACGGGGCATCTCTGCACACCAGAGGAATCCTGCCAGTTACCAGAAAGAAGAAAGCATGACCAAAGCCAAGGTTGGAGCATTGTCCGAAGAACTGGCTTCCAGAGTGACTTTCTAGTCCTTCCTTGCTGCCCCACGCGAGGATCCTGCAGACCTGCACTTAGTGTCATTAGTTTAAAACTTTCAGTCCAGGGAAGGCATCTCTTGAGTCGATTGCTTTTCAGACCAAAGAAACTCAAGAACTGCCTGCAATGACTCCTCCCATTGGGGTCCCAGTGACACATGACTCACGGACTCATGTGTTTGCACACTTGATATCCAGCTAGGGCACTGTCCTGTCAGTTTGTGACACCCTTAGGAGGCTGGCCTTGCTGATGGAGGCGAGTAGCTAGCAATGGACTTTTGAAAGCATAGCCACTTCTTGATCAATTGCTCTATGGCTCCTGACCCACCTAGGTGTGAAAAGCCGTGTTTCAAGAGCCCACTGCCCGAGACAGAGGCCCAGCAACTGGCTCACCATCTCTACCATGTTGCACCAATATTCCCCAACTGTGATCCCTGAGTTGCTTCTGTTAGGAGTTCTGTCACAGCAGAGGAAAACTGATGAATTCACCACCCATCTGCTTTGGCAATCTTCCCTCCCAGCCATGAGTGACACAGCCTGAGCCTTCTTCCTCCTGCCAACAAAACAGGCAGACATGGCTACCACTGTCTGGTACATGAGATGAGATCAATGAAATCTGGAATCTTTCCTTCTCCTCCTCCTCCTCCTCCTCCTCCTCCTCCTCCTCCTCCTCCTCCTCCTCCTCTCAGAGTTTCTTCAGCATTGAGCACCTTCAAGCAGCCAGTCAGTGGCTCTTGACTGATGACACAGAACAGTCTCTGCTGTGGGAAGGAATCATGTTCAGCTCCGCCCACCATGGCTGGTGGACAATACAGAGAAAGAGCAAGGCGAGACTTAAGCTTCGTGGGACAAAAGAAAAGGTTGGGAATTACTGAACCAACTAACACACACACACACACAGACACACACACACACACACACACACACACACACACACACGCACATACCTGGTATCACATTAACACTTAACGTGTGCCGAGGTTGTTCACTTCATGGCTTGCTGTATCAGTACTGAACATTTATTAGGCCAGTTCACATGAAGAACTGGCAAAGCTGCGATAGAGAAGAAGCAGGGGGCCGAGGGAGATGCTGGCCATGGGGCTCCTGTGCAGCAGCTGCTTCTGATGCCTGAAGGTGGGAGATCTTCCGGGTGAGCTCATTTTTTTTTCCCCTGCAGCTTTCCATTGCCTACGCACATTCTCAGTGTTTGGGGAAGATGATAAACCTTTCTGTGTACAGCCTTCCAAACCTGTGACTATCGCAGTCACCTGGGGACCTTTAAAAATAGGCCCATACCTAGGTGCACTGTGTGCCAGGCCCTGGGATGAGGGTCTGAATGTCAGCATCTTGTCCCCCGACAAGGGCTGGGGGGGGGGGTCTCTGATGTCATCACCTAGCTCCTCCCACTTCTCTAGGAGAACTATGTCCCTCTTTATTTGGGCTCTTTACCCCACTGGTTGTTTTTCTGCTAGGAACATTACAAGTGCATCTCAACTTCACATTTTCCAGACTTCCTGGTTCCTATCCTTTCTAACTGAAGCTTTCTTATTTATCATTTTTCTCAGATCTTCCCTCACCCTCTGGATTAATCTCCTTGGGCTGCTATAGCAATGTACTATATATTCTAGGTGGCTGTGGGGGATTGATAGAAATGGCCCCATAGACCCATGTGTTTGAATGCTTGGCCTCAGGGAGTGGCACTATTAGAAGCATGGCCTTGTTGGAGTAGGTGTGGCCTTGTTGGAGTAGGTGTGGCCTTGTTGGAATAGGTGTGGCCTTGTTGGAGTAGGTGTGGCCTTGTTGGAGTAGGTGTGGCCTTGTTGGAGTAATGTGTTACTGGAGGTAGGCTTTGAGATTTCAATTGTATGCATACTCTCTGCCCAGTGTAGCACACAGTCTCTTTCTGCTGTCTGTGGATCAAGATGTAGAACTTTCAGCTCCTTCTCCAACACTGTGTCTGCCTGCACTCTCCATCATGACAACATCATGGCTCAGGAGGAGTGCCTGTCCCATGCTGTCCTCCCAGCTGATTTTGGGGCTTGTAACTGCTGCTGTACTCACTTCCGGCAGTGTTGCCCAAGGCTCTCCCTGGGTGTCTTTACTCGCCTTCTGTGAGTCTTGCCTCTCATCTTCTAGAACGGACACAGGACATGCTTGATTTGAGCCTACTTTAATGGCATCATTTTATTTCAATTACATCCGCAAAGACTCTATTTCCACACACCATCGCATTCATAAATACTGGGTGGTTAGGGCTTTGATGTAGTCAACTATAACACACACTCTACCTATGGTAGCCCAAGTCATTCTCTGTGGCCATTGTCACTTGCTCTATTTTTGACACATTTGAAATGACCATGTTTAAACAGGTTTTGTGTGCTGGCCAGCTCTCTAACTGGAATCAAACAGAAACCTCTGCTCTGTAATGCCAGTGTGTTGGCAGTGCCCTGACTGGTGCATTACTGGGTGCACTCTAAAAGCGAGGCATGATGGCACAAGCTAGTAATCCCAGCACTGTGGAAGTGGAGACAAGAGAAGGAAGAATTCAACGTCACACAGTGAGTTTGAGGCCTGCTTAGGATACATGGGACCCTGTCCCGAGTAAATAAATGATGAAGTACGATAAATGTAAAATCCTAAGCCTTGAAGGAGCAAAATGTAGTAGTGATCAAATAGTTAGAAGAATGAGGAGGCAAACTCACTGTGAGGAAGCCTGTCGTCAGCACCAAGTCTCTCGGGTAACGCGTTTCCTGCTGTGGAGGTGTTCAAGCCAAGGTTAGGAAACAGGAAAACTGGACCAAAACATCAGTTCAAGATTACATCAGCACAACCTCTGAGAGCCCCCTTTGACCCAGAAGCTTTATAACTCTGCGTTTGAGCAGAGCCTCTTATGAAGCCTGTCCCAACGAACCAGATGCATGGTGGAAACTTCGAGTGGGAAGAGTTCTGACAGGGGACATCCCGTGGTGCTCCTCTGGTGGCCTCCTTTATTTCTCTAGGATCTATTCTTTGAAATAAAAAGTAATTTCAGCCTTGTTTATATGTACGTATATGCGCACGTGTGCACATTATGCTGTATGTGTGCAGGCAGCAAGTTGGCCAAAAGAGGGCGTTGGATTCCCCAGAGCTGGAACTCCAAAAGATTCTGAACCAACTGACATGAGTGCTGGGAACTGAACCCAGGTCCTCTGCAATAGCAGCGAGGGCTCCTAACCACTGAGCCATCCACCCAGCCTCCTGAACCTATTCTTTACAGATACCTCAGATTTCTTCATCTTTCATGTATTGATTATTTTATTCTGTTGATCCGTGTTTCTAAGGGAGAAAGAAGACTTCGAAGGTGACTTCTAGCCTGCTTGGGATCCCTGTAATGTCTTCATGAAGCCTGTTACAGTGCGGCTTCGTGTTCAGAGGGAGCAGCTTCCCCGTTGAAAGCTCCTGCTGCTGCCAAGGGACTCACAGTTACCAGAGCAGTCAGCTTTGATTTGTGTATCAATACTGTCGTGTCAGTAGCCAGAGGGGATGGCAACAGGGCGTTCCACATGCTTTCATTGGTGCTTTTTCAGAAGGATTATTTCAAATTAACTTCAGTCTCTTGGAAGGCACTGCACACTAGAATGCTATTTCCCATTTGTAAACAAAATGGAGAATAATTACTGGAGAAATGAAGACAGGTTGGTTCTGAGGAAATGTCACATCTGTAGATCTTAATTTTCTCCCGGCTGTTGCCTGGCTCTCGCTTTCCTGCTCACATGGCCCCTGAAGTAGCATCTGGAATAGAACCTGGCTACAGAGCACATTGGTGGCTTCAAGGCCACAGGTAGAATAACGAAGGACTCGCTGGCCACATCTGCCATCATAGGAAGGCATTGACCAGCTGGAGAAGCTATGGGGACACTAGGCAGCGTGGGAGTTTTTTTTTGTTTGTTTGTTTTTGTTTTTTTCCAAAATAATTTTTTTATTAATTTATTCTTGTTACATCTCAATGGTTATCCCATCCCTTGTATCCTCCCATTCTTCCCTCCCTCCCATTTTCCCCTTACTCCCCTCCCCTATGACTGTGCCTAAGGGGGACTTCCTCCCCCTGTATATGCTCATAGGGTATCAAGTCTCTTCTTGGTAACCTGCTGTCCTTCCTCTGAGTGCCACCAGGTCTCCCCCTCCAGGGGACATGGTCAAATATGAGGCACCAGAGTACGTGTGAAAGTCATATCCCACTCTCCACTCAACTGTGGAGAATGTTCTGCCCATTGGCTAGATCTGGGTAGGGGTTTGAAGTTTATGGCCTGTATTGTCCTTGGCTGGTGTCATAGTTTGAGCGGGACCCCTGGGCCCAAATCTGCCTATCATAATGTTCTTCTAGTAGGTTTCTAGGACCCTCTGGATCCTTCTACTTTGCTATTCTCCGCATGGGAGTTTTATAAGAGTGCTACGACATAAAAACATTTCGTGTGTGATGGCAAGGATAGTAGTTACGGTATAAAGTCTAGGACATATCAAAAATCAAAGATGAGCGAAATGAATAAGTGAATAAAGTGAATAAAAATGAAAATTAAGGGCTGGCGAGATGGCCGTGAGAGCGTGAGGAGCTGAGGTTTGGTCCCCAGCACTCGTAAAGAGTTGGGCATGATGAAATGGGCCTCTCATCCCCACTGTTACTGGGGAGAAGAGGAAAGGGAGGAAGATGAAAAAGAGGAGGAGGAGGGAAAGGAAGGAGAAGAGGGGGAGGAGGAGACACCCTAGCTCCCAACCAGCTCAGCCAAACCAGCAAGTTCCAGGTTCAGTGACAAGGTCTGTCTCAAGAATAAGATGAAGCAGGGCCTGGTTCGGTAGTTAGGAGCACCGGCTACTTTTTTAGAGGACCAAGATTTGCTTGCTAGCACCCACGTGGCGGTTCATCACCATCTGTAACTCCAGTTCCAGACCCAAAGCCCTATTCTCTTCTCTGTGAGCACCAGGCATACATGCGGTGCACATTCATCCACAATGGCAAACGATCATACTCATAAAATAAAAAAAATTAATCTTCAGAAATTAAAATGATCCACACGTATGCTCCACCCCTGTAAACACAGGTAAAGTAAATTAAACTTTTAAAAAGTACAATCACCTTTTATTTTATAATCTAAGTCACTGTCTCGCACAGAGTGTGTACTTTACAGAAATGAAATCAGATCATTTAATGGCATAGAACAAGAAGGGCAGTATGTTCCCTTGAAGGACAAAGACATAAGGGTTTGGGGGTTTGCTGATGGATAAAGACAGCCACAGACAATGGGAAAGAAATAGCTGTGGTCATGTACCAAGATCACTATTTCCACAAATTGGTGATAGGTAGGAGCTGTGAGCCAGCCATACTGTCTGTCTCCTGACATAAGCCGTTCATTTGCTTGTGGCTGATGTTTTTCAATACCATTGTGAAAGACATTGCGCTACTGCATTGCATTGATAGATCTTCATTTTAAAGCTTGTTTGTTATTGTTGCACACCCAAGTGGTAATTGCGTTACATTACTTCAAAGAAAACTGTGTTGAGCATCCTTGGAGCTACTTTTGTTATGATTATTTTATTTCTATAAATTAATTAAAATATCATTGATTCCCAACTAGGACTCATACAATTTGTTCATTGATTTCCATGTCTACTGGCAAGTAGTTTCCCGGTCTAAATTCTTTCAGTCTAATTTTTTACTGAGTTAATTATTTTTCCTGAAAACTTTAGTACCGTTTCTGTAATGAAGGGAAGAGGGGAAAAAATGAGAGGAAGATGGTACAGGGAGTGATACAGAAAGAAATCAGGAAGACCCTGAAGAAAATGAGAAGGCTTGGAAGGGACGACGAAGGCCAAAGTCACCGGTTATGGCCCCAGTTTAGAAGGGACCTTGTGGGATGAATGGGCAAGGCCTCGGCTCCTGAGCAGACACTTCTCTGTGGCTGCACAAATTTCCTGCTTTGAAAAATGCATTTTCTAGGTACAACCACTGAGGCCTTGAACGGGAGCAGCCATTACTCTTCCTCCCCTGATCATGTGTGTGTGCTCTTGGAGAAGAGGGAAGAGGGAGGGGTCCATGGACCCTCACATGAGACTCCAGTCACTCCCTCCCAGACCTCATCCTGCCCCAGGGCAGAGGTCCTATGGGAAGGTGGGAATACTGATGTAGAAGGTACACTGGGATTGGGACTGTCTGTTTCCTGTTTTCCCGAGGCATCATCCACATGAGGGTGAGAGTTATTGGTGACACGGCTGTCTTTTGAGTCACTCTCATACCTGTAAGCACTCCTTGCCCATGCTCCTGTAGGTAACCCCAATAAACCTACCAGCACACCATGCTGGACTTGAGTGGCATATTCCCCTTGGTTCATAGACCATGCTTTATCTGTGGTAGGCAGACATTTCTTTTTATCTCCCTGGAAAGTCACACCCATTTCCAGTCACATCAACAAAGTACAAAGGCCCCCACTGCACATCCTACCAAACGCTTACCCTGGTGTCTGGGACACCCATTCTCACAGGCGTTGGGACATGCCACTGGTTTTAGCTCTCCTTTCCCCCATGTCTTAGAACACAAAACCATGGTTTTCCCTCAGTCGGTTGACTGAAATGTCTGTTCTGGTCACTTACCTACCTATCTTTCAAGCAGTCCATTTGTTCTCGTGTGACCTGATTGTCTGAGTCCTTTAGATATTTAAACTATTAGCTCATCATCACCTATGTATTCATGCAATCAAGGCCTCTAGTCCTTGATTATGCACACCTGTCCTCCATTTGTTTACATCTTTTTAATCTCCCTCTCTAGTATTTTACAGTGTGCAGTATATAGTTCCTGTACCTGGTATACTAAATTTATTCTTACAGATTCTGTGGGCTTTTTATGCTACTGTAAATCACACTTTTAAATAGCATTCCCAAAGTGTTTGTTGATAGCACGCAGAAATGCAATTGATTTTTGTATATTAACCTTATTGTCTGCAACCTTAATAAATTCCTTTGCAGGTTCTGGTGACTGTTTTCATACCTATCTTCAGACTTGTTTATGTTCATAATCACATTGTCTACAAATAAAGGCAGTTCAAGGTTTTCCCTTTCCAGGCTGTATAGATTTGTATTACGTTTCTCTGACTTACTGCAGTGTCTCAAACCTTGGGAGAATTTGCCCAGCGTTGCTCAGATCAGGTGTTACTGATTTACACTTAATCTTCCAGGGCCATATCTGGTCCTTCACCACTGAGTGTGAGTAGTGGGGATCTGGGGTTGTCTGTTGCCCCTTTGTAGGGTGAGAAAAAGCTTCTAGCTCTGGATCTGAGCTGCTCTTAAATGACCGTTGACTTTGGTCAGGTGCTTTGACTGCTTGGCTGATGGCATCCTGAATTTTTCTATTTTCCTTAGAGATGGTGACTTGCAATAACTATTTTTAAATGGCAAGCTAGTCTTTTATTTTGGAGACTAAATTTTACTTGTGGGTCATGACATATTTACTATAGAAAGATAGCTAGCTAGCTAACAAGATGCCTTGCTAAGTAGGTATATAGATAAATAAACACACAAATAGATGGTAGCTAAAAATATAGGAGAGAGATAATGCTTAGGTGAACAGGTGATGAATGATGAATACATACATAGGTGAAAGGTAAGTAGTTAATAGATGAATGGTGATGAAGATCAGAGATAAATAGATGATAGATAGATATAGACAGACAGACAGATCGATAGATGATAGATAGATGATAGATGATAGATAGATAGATAGACAGATTCCATTTGAATGTATTTTAAAACTGGCTGGAGATGTGGAGTATGGTGTGATTTTTTTATTTCTTTTTATGCCACTGGAGATACCTGTCCTGCTGCTGTAATAAAATGATGTGAGCAGAAGCATGGTGCGAAGAAAAGAGCATATCTTAGTTTATGGTTCCATAGGGACAGAGCCCATCATTGTGAGGAAGGCATGGGATGGTGACAGGAGCTGGAAGCTTGCTGATCACATTCTTATCTACATACAGAAAGAGGAGGGAGAGCAAGAAGCGTGTGTGTTGGGGGGTGGGGCGAGGCTATAGACTCTCAAGGCCTGCCCCCAATGACATAGTTTCTCCAGCAAGGCTGTACCTCCTAAATGTTTCATACCCACCCCAGAACAGCACCACCAACTGGGGACCAAGTGTTCAAATTGAGCCCATGAAGGACATTTCATATTCAAACCTCAACAATGTGCATCTCACTTGGTAGAGTGCTTGTGGTCTAGTTTGCAGAGCCCCAGGTCTGATCCCCAGCAGTGCATAAACTAGGTGTGGTGACGACAGCCCACAACCCCAACACTAGTGAGGCAGAGGCAGGAAGAGAAGGAGTTCAAGGTCATTATTAGCTACACAGGAAGATCAAATCCAGCCTGGTCTATAGACCCTGTCCCCAGCTCCAGAAAAAACATTTAAGGATGTTTATATTCAGGTTAATGAGATGCTAATCTGTAGGATTAGATTTTTTTTAAGTATATCTCTGCTCCAGGCATCATGGTGTTGACGTTCTTGAAAGCTGAGTTGGCAAATGTTGTCTATTTTCTGAGTGTGTGTAAGATTAACATTATTTATTACCTAAATATTTTACAGAATCTGTGAGTGAAATCATCTTAGCCTGAAGTTGTCTTTATGAAGGTTTTTTTTTTTTAATTATGAATTCAAGTTCTTTCAGACATTTGGGGTAGTTCTGATTCTTCTCTTTCTTCTGCCACTTTAGGTAATTTGTGTCTTTCAAGAAATGTGTCCACTTACCCTAAGCTGTCCAATTGATTGACGTGGAGTTGTTCTGAATATTCACATATTGTCTGTGTGATGTCTGAAGGGCGTTTAGAGATTTCCCCTCTTAACCCCTGATGCTCGTGACTCATTACTGTTCTCTGTGCTAAAGCCTTAGGATGATTTCAATGAAGCAGGGCCCTCCCAGTCCCGTGACTTGAAGCCATGTTGGTTGTACACTTACACGTGTTCTTCTGTTTCCACCACCGGTGCCTTCTGTCGTTGCACAAGGCTCACTTCGCTCCTCAATGCTACTTCCCGGGAGACCCAACATGGCCCAGGTTGGTTTCATTGGCTTTTGGTTGTTTTGTTTTACTCCACTTACATTGCCTATCTTTTAAAAAATGATTATTCATTTTTATTTAATGTGTATGAGTGTTTGGCTGTATGTATGTCTGTGTTCTGTATGTGCACAGTGCTCATCATGGAGATCAGAAGAGGGCGTTGGATCCCTTGGAACTGGAGTTACTTCGTATTTCTATGTCAGAAGGGCAGGGCAGGGCACCGCACACAATGGTCCACCTTCTTTGGGTCCTCTCCCATTCTCAAGAGTCCTTGCTTTTCCTTAATAAATCTGTGATCCCTCTGCCAATTCCTTATTCCTCTTTCCTTATATCCATTCATAAAAGAAAAATGGTGGCAGTTTCACAGTTGCTCAGAAGTTTGATAAAACTCAGTGTCCAGTGTAGGTAGGCAACTCCCCACCCCAATAACCTTCAGAAGTGAGAGGTTTTGGAAGGTTCTGTATCTCTCCTCGGGCACATGGAAGGCTGGAAAAAATGAATAATTATGACTTTAATTTTCTACAAGGAAATGTACATATTTAATACGATTTCAGGGGAAATGTGTCACTTTTTTTTTTTTTTACATTGGAAGATGCAGTTTTAAAGTTCAATTAAAAATATATCGATGAAAACAGTCAGGAAAATTCTGGAACACATTCCAAAATAAAAATGATTAAAATGTGGTGCTGATGGAGAATCAAACAGATCGATGGGATAGGATGGAGTACAGAAATAAATATGGAAATTTATTATGAGGTGGAAGTGATATTTCAAATCAGTTTGGAAAAGAATCAATATAGGAAGGCACCTGACTAGCTATCAGGAAAGAAAGAGAGAGAGAAAAAAAATAATCCTACCTCCTATAAAGAAATTTAAGCCAGATGTTCAAGCATTTAAATCTTGACTATGAAAGTGTTTCTATTATGTACTAGAAAGCATCAAAGAACTTGACTCACAGTCATAGGATGTGGGACAAAATGCCCTTTTGCAGGAAAAAAAACAAAAAATCAAAACAAAACAAAATAAAAAAGCCAGAAGCTGTAAAAGGAAACTGTAACTAACTTGCCTGTGCAAATGTTATGTGTGTCATATGTTACTTTCAGAAAGATATGTCCCAAGGCCCTGCCCTCAAGAATGAATTAACATGACCTTACTTGGAAAAGTCTCAGTAGAGGCCAACAGATCAAGGTGATTTCCTAGGAGAACTTGGGAGATTGCTGCCCATGTGAGAGGAGAGAAAGGCCTGGGGTTAGCTGAGGGCTTAAGAACCTGTGCAGCCTGTACCACACCCTGGGGTTGATCTCCAGGAATTAACAAATGAACAATACGAATATGTGTGGAACCCACAGAAGCTAGAAGAGGCAAGAAATGATCTTTCCCCATAGTCTCTGTTGGGAGAACGTTTCTGATGACACCTTAGCTGAGGACTTCTGACCTGCGTGACTATAAGAGCTGCCTGTTTTCAACTGCCCTGTCTGTGGTAACTTATTATATCTGGTACGAAATAGACACTAATGTGAAGTAATAACCCACCTGGGAATTAGACAAGGTTGATGATGCACGCCTGCTCTCGAGACACTCAGGAGGTGGAGGCAGGGGGGATCAGAAGTCCAGGGACACCCTTGGCTGCATACTGAGCTTGAGATCAGTGTGATCTAGATGAGTCCCTCTCTCAAGAAAAGGATTAGTGTGGGAAACATAAAATACACCAAAAACAAACTTAAAAGTCAATTGGGAAAAGTAGTTTCAACTGATGTAACTGAAAAACTATTTCCTTAACATAGAGAAAACTTCTTGTATATCATTATTTTGGGGGTTTTATTTTTCTTTCTTTCTTTCTTTCCTTCTACTCGTTCTTTATTTTTCTTTCTATCTTCCTTCCTTCCTTTCTTTCTTCATGCATTTATTTATTTTGAGATAGGGTTTCTCTGTATAGGCCTGGTTGTCCTGGAACTCACCCTTGCTCTGTGCTCTGTAGACCAGGCTGGCCTTAAACTCAGAGATCCACCTGTCTCGGAGTGCTTGGATTAAAGGTGAGTGTGTCACCACCACCACCTGGCTTAAATCAGTATTTTTAAAATGTCAGCCACTTCCTAGGAAGTGAACACATAGAGTTTTCTGACAATATTCTCTTCATCTTGATCTTGGTCTGGGTTATGCATAACCACATAAGGTGATCACCTGGTCGGTGACCTCCGACCTCTCTTTTATTATTCTTTGCTCTAGTTACTTTTCCATTGCTGTGATAAAACACTCTGAACAAAAGCATCTTGGGAGAGGAAAGAGTTCATTTCGACTTCCAGGTGGCAGTCCTGCACTGAGCAAAGTCAAGGCAGGAACGCCAGGCAGGCATATGGATGCAGGAAGGCTTGCTATTTCATACAGCACCACCTCCAGCCAGGGAACTCACTCATAGCCCAAAGTACTACAGAAACCGCAAGGGATGCTGCTTGCTGGCTCATGTTCATTCAGCTTTCTTACACAGCCCAGGACCACCTGCCCAGGGAATGGTGCTGCCCATGGTGGATGGGCCCTCTTACATCAATTAACAGTTGAGACAATCCTCCAAAGCCATGCTCACCCGCCCATCTGATCTAAGCAATTCCTCAGGCAAGGCTCTCCTGTCAGATCACTAGAAGCTGTGTCAAACTGACAGATAAAGATAACTAGAACATTCGCTCTCACCACTTTAGTAACTAAAACAGGTAGTTTTGTTTGGTTTTGTTTTAGTTCTAGTTTAGTTTTGTTTTGTTTTGGTGAAGATTCTAAGAGGAGGAAGAAGAGTTATATCTCATACCCTGTGGTACCAGGTCACTCCAAGAATGACCTTCCAAGCACCTGTGTGCTCCCTTCAGCCACACTCTGCACCCCCTACACCTCATCTGCTAAGATTTTATTTCCCTTTTTCTTTTGCAATTCCCAATCTCAGCTTCCAGAAGTATCTCTCCTTTTCCCAGTAATTTGTTTCTGGTTTGCATTCCCTTCTGCCAGGAAAACAAGAGCCCAGAAGTTCTCTGCTCCCAGCCCATGGATGAGCCACCCAGGTGACCATGGAGATGAGCCAGGAGCTGTTTTGTACTCCATCATGACCACGCTGAAATTCCAGACAGTTGCTGACCAGAAGGCTTCTTGGACAGCACCGCACGCTTTGTGTTACCACTTGCAATATTCAATGAATGAGTGAACGAATGATGGTGGTGACAGTGGTGATGATGACGATAATGTCGATAATGATGATGACACCGATGGTGGTGGTGATGGTGATGACAGTGGCGATGATGATGATGAGGAAGATGGTGGTGATGGTGATGACAGTAGCGATGATGAAGATGGTGGTGATGGTGATGACAGTGGTGATGATGATGA
>OU015742.1:65328887-65339559 GCA_907169655.1 Acomys percivali | reverse complement strand
GGTGGTGATGGTGATGACAGTGGTGATGATGATGATGATGATGATAACGATTATGATGGTGGTGGTGGTGATGGTGATAATGGAGATGGTGATGGCAGTGGCTCCAAGAACAAATGTGTTTTCTTATTCAGAGTGGTCCATGAAACTGTACCTCAAAACTTGATATTCAAAGAAAAAAAAAGAAAGGAAACATGGAAGAAGGAAAAAAATTAGCTGCATGAACTCAGAAGCCAGGAAAGCTGGCACCATTGCCTTTAGCAAGATGTTATCTGACATCTTTTGGCTGAATGCGTCCTTTCATGGGGTGATTAAACAGCAAATATCTCCGAGTAGCATAATGTTTATTAGACATGACTCAGTTAGGGCAGCTTGTGTTTTCCCTGTGTTCTGTTTCCGTATTCTGTGTACAATTTGTTGATTTAAATAAAATTTAAAATAAGCCATGCTGTTTGAGGAGCTGCTGACAGGGCCCTAGAGGAAAACTTTGAGGGATTTTTTTTTTATTAGGAAACAATTCTGTCCCTGTGTCATGTTTTTCTGCCTCCTGCCTCTCCTCAACCCTCCTCCACCCCTCTTTTAGCACCCAATGATGGCAGATTGAAATTCAAGATTTTCACTGTTTTAAATGCTCGCTCATCAGGCTCTGGAACACTTTCCTTGGGAGGCAAGCAACCAGCTAGTCTGTCCCATCCCCCAGGTTAGCAAAGGAGAGGAAAAGCTGCTTTGGGAAGAGGGTCACCTACACCCATAAAGGGCTCATTTTCTTTTGCTAGTGTCTCAGGTAAACCAGGCTGGCCTCAACTTTGCTATCTAGCCAAGGGTGACCTTGAACTCTTGTTAGGCCGACTCCACCCTCCAAGTGCTCTAATTACAGGCGTTGGATGTCAGATAACCCTTATGTGATTTTGATTAACCAAATCCTTAATTGATGGACTATGAAATTCAAATTCCTTAGGAGGGAGGATTGACAGAGAATTGAGCTCAAATCCTTGTACAAGCCGGTCGAGCACTGTGATGCAGAGGTACATCTCCAGCCCATGCAAATATCCTTATGTGCCATTGGAGAGACAAGTCATGGTTCTTTTTTTTTTTTTTTTTTAAGTGACTTTTAAGTTATCGTTACAAAACAGAATACAAAATCCTGGCATTGATAGTTGGTGGGAAAGGACTCTGGAGCAATCAGTTCACCTAATGCAATGGAGTTGAAAGTGCTTGAAGTAAAAAACAGATGTGACCTGGACCAAGGCATCTGTCCTTCCACTGGTGTCTTAAAGAAGCTTTAGTATGGATAAGAGAGACCTGCTCCACAAGGAGAAAGTCTGTTCACTTTGGGGCAAGTGTAGCAATCAGAAGCATGTTCCCGCCTACCAGCCAGGAGACAGCAAAGCAGCCCTCAGTGAGGATGCCACAGTGAGGGGGAACCTGAGGGAGCACTTTGCATTCCTGTGATGACAATCCCTCCATGCAAGGGAAAGGGATGTACTGCAGGATCATCCCACAGTGTATGAGGCCACTTTTAAGAATCAAATAAAAAATTATGAACGTGCACGCACACACGTGCGCGCGTGCGCACACACGTCCACACACCTGCACATGCATACATGCATGTGCATGCACATACACACAGCATTGTACAGGAGTCAGAGGACCACTTCCTTCTCTACCCCCCAGCAGAACCAGGCATCAATCTCAGGTCAACAAACATGGTGGAAAGCACTTTTACCCACTGAGCCATCTCTATGCCCCAGAATCTGATGCTTTTTATTCCAAACTGTTTCCTATGGGTTATTAAGCCCAGGTATGTATCTATAGAAACACACACACACACACACACACACACACACACACACACACACAAGCAAAATAAAGCCCCCTTTTAAAAAAAGTAACAACTTCATGGAACACTGGGGTGGGGGAGGGTGGAGAGTGTCAAGAAGGAAGTCACCTCAGCTAAATTCTTGACATCAGGCATTTACTATTGCTTAAGGACCAATGAATGTTTTGAACTGTGCAAAAGGTGTTCCATTAAAAACCCAAGGGGTGGCTGCTGTTTCTATGATTGATTCTCATTTGATTTTCTGGATCTTTCTTCCTTCTTAGACTAATTCTTGTGTTTCTTGTTTCCTTGGTCTTTTCTCTGTCTTTGGGATCCAAGCCATTTTGAGAATAGGAGAGCCCCAGACACACACCCCTCCCCCAACACACACACACATCTGTTCCTGATAAATATAAAAAAAAATCCGGTTACTATTAAATATTATTCCCTTGTTTGGCTGGATGAATGACAGCAAGCAGAGTGCACACACTCCCTCTGCTCCCTAGAGCCGGGGCCAGGGACTAGTACTCCACCACCTCTGTCTCATCTCAGGAATGCTGTTCCCAAGATGCCTGGTAATGCCAGTCACCACAACTGCCAACTGGATGTCTTACTGTGTGACACAAGGCATAAAGAACTTTCCCTTTCCAAATCTCTCACCATTTCCCCAGTGCTCTTAGACTCTAGTGTAAGGAAGCTCAGATGGGACACAAAGGGAAGGTGTTTGCCTTGCCTCACAATGTCTGAGGAGTCCACTGGGAAGGTTGGAGTGCAGGGGGTGATTTGATGGTAGACAGTACGGCTGATGGTCAAGGCTGGCTGGTGGGGGTGGGGTCCCCCTCAGCATGGTGGCTGCAGCATTCTTAGGCTTTTGACACAATGGCTCCAGGCAAAAGTTCTACCATTTTGTTCATGTCCTCCATTCCGAAGACACATAGAACAAACTCTTCCAAATTATACCTGGACAGAGCCAAGGGATGTAGAATTCTACTTCACTTTGGGATGGAGGCAATTGGGAATATTCTTGAAATACACAAGGAAGGCTGGCCATGGTAGTTCATGCTTGCAATCCCAGAACTTGAGAGACTGAAGTGGAGGGGTTGCTACTGATTTTACACCACCCTGAGCTACCCAATATACTTTACCCTAATCTAGGTTATAGAGTAAGAAGATTGGTCTTGGGAAAAGGAGAGGAGAGGCACAGAGCATGGGAAATAGGCTGCCGTGTCTTTGGGGGAACACAGTTGCTGTTCTTCCTAACAATTCTACAGACCGGTGTGAGTAATCCACTTCATAAAGAGTAGGTCCAGATAATGTGCAAGCAGCCACAAGTCTAATAGCTCAGTGGTGAATGGCTGAGCAAGGCTTCACACCCAGGTCGATTTGTCCCCAAAGCTGCTTTTAGCATCAAATGGAGATGCTGTTTATTTGTTTCATCTTGCTTCCATTGTTTATCAGGGAGACATATCCAGATCCCCTGCTACTCACTGTGGAGGGCGTGTGTTCTTGCAATTACAGACATCATTACACCTGGCTCTCTACTTAATAGGCAGCCATTGAAATGAGGCCCTTCCAAAGGTCCAGGGAAACCACTATTAAGAGTCCGTAGCTTGAGCAGAGCTTGCAACTCCAGAATGACAGCTGATCCACAGCTGTCCTTGACTCTGATGAAAAATGATCCCCCATCTCTGTGATACAGTTATTTGAGTATTTACCACAAAGACCTTAAAAATGGTCTCTTTTCCATCAGGACATAAGGGATAAGCTGAGAGAGAGAGAGAGAGAGGGGTGAAACGGCTAAATTTAAATGTAACTGCTCGCTCTGGTTCGCCCTTAGATGGATGGTAGGCCTCGCTCATTATTCACCAAGCACAGACATTCCACCAAGAGCGATTTGGCAACTGGTGAAGATAAATCACAACTTGGATGGCTGCTGTCACTGTCTCGTTGAGAACGTGACTCTGGGGGCTGACGAAGTGTGGGAGCAAGCACATACATGGGCCCCGCTGGTCCAAAGTGAGAGAGAGAGAAAAGGGAGGACCCAGGGAAAGGAAAACAGAGAGAAAGCAATAAAAAGTCCATCTCTCCCTACATTGTCCCCCAAGTGCCCAAGTTTAAAAGAAGGAATGTTTCTGAGAGTCCCTAACAGGTCAGAGGGAAGATGGATGACAGGTACCTAAGCGGAAACAAAAAGGATGTGAACTAGCCATCGGCCAGAAAAAAAAACCCAGAGCTGATGTGTAGGTAAGATGACAGAAAACAGCCTCAGTCTTGGCAAGCTTCTAGAAAGGGTCACACTTACAGAGAAGTTCAGAGAAACTCAACCACCCAGGACACAGAGCTGAGATACCTCCAGATTACCTTTGTGGATTCTGGTTTGCTTTTTAATTAAGATTCATTAATTCTTATTTAATACGTGTGAATGTTTTGTCTACGTGTATGTATACATGCTGTGCTTGTGCCTGGTGCCTGCAGAGTTAGGAGAGGCCGTTGGAACCTCCTGGATCTGGAGTGACAGATGGTTGGGAGCCACCATAAAGGGGCTGGGGCTGCAACCTAGGTCCTCTAGAACAGCTACAAGTGTTTTTACCACTCTTAACCAGGCCATTGTTAATTTTTTAAACAATAATAATTATCAGAAACATTGTAAAAATGAATAGAAAATCATAATTCTGTCCGGGGGTAAATTATATATGTATGTATTTTGTCATAAAGTCCTGAAATTTTTCTTTGAGGGTTTATGCATATATTTGAAACCTAACATGCCAGGATGTATACTTTCTCTTTTCACATATGTGAGCTTCTCTCTGTGTCAATAAATAAATATCCATAGACCCACTTTAGCAGATGCCCAGCACTGCACTGTAATGTTACTTTAGTAACGAAGCCAGCCTTCCATTGTTGGGTGCTTGGGGTCATGGGCCCTCTTTTATCATAAATAAAAGCATGTGAACACCCCTGACCATATTCTTTGTATATGCTTCTTACTTTATTAACAAGTAGTTTTATATTTTTTTTAATTATTTGAGAGCTTCACACATTTTCTTAATAAAGCAAGGCATGTTATTAAAGAATTTGAAACAGTGTGAAATTCTGCTAATTTGCACCAAAAATTAAATAATATTGAGGCTAGACACAGAGGTGACCTAGACACTGTTTTCTTTCTCTCCCTCTTTCTCCCTCCTTCATTCTCCTGCCTCTGCTGTGTTTTCTCTTCTTAGAAGTTGGACAGCGATTGGCCACTCTGGAAGCAATCTAAGCCAAGAACACAGACTAGGGTAGGGCTGGGAAAACATGGTCCCAGGATCAATCCAACCTACCATTTGTTCTTGCTTGACCTATGAGTTAACAAACATACATGTATGTGTACATGTGATGTGCATATGTGTGTACATGTATGGCAATGTGTGTGCACATGTGTATATGGAGACTCAAAGCTGAACTCTAGTGTCCTTCGACATTACCTGTCATTTCATTTATTGAATCAGGACATCTTAACCCCAAGCCAATTCTAGCTACTGGGTGCTCTGGGGTCCATCTTGTCTTTGCCTTTCTCCCAAATTCTGGGATTACAGGGGGCTGCAGTGTCCCCTCGACTTTTACATGGGTTCTTCTGGCTGTCCAGACTTTGGTTTTCACAGTGGCACATCAAACACCTTGTCCACTGAGCCTTTTCCCCAGCCTTCAGTGATTACATGTTTGAAAAGTTGAAAAAAAAAATCAAAAGCCGGGCAAAGTGGCACACGCATGTAATCCAACACTCACAGAACTGTGGCAGAGTGATTGCACATGCTTGAAGCCAGCCTGAGCTGCCAGGTAGTCTGTGTTAGAGTGAGACTCTGTCTCAAAACAAAACACCCATTAACATATATGACACAACAAGTGGTCATAAATAAAGAGTTTATGTTTTATTATTTCTTTATGTGTATAGGTATCATGCCAACATATATATCTATGTACCACACAAGTGCCTGGTACTCAGAGAGCACAGCATAGGGCACCAGATCACCTGGGATTAGGGTTACAGATAGCTATTAGCCACTGTGTGGGTGCTTGTGGAACCCTTCTGTTAAGGTCTAAGTCTGGCATTTTCAGATAACCACTGATCTAGGTATAAAATCACAGACTCCCTTTCTCAGCTGAGTTCTCTCTCTACCTGAAATGCCAGATCCTCTTAAAAAAAAAAAAAAGTCACACAGCCCTCAGGGAAATAACAGGCCCAACTCTTTCCTAATAAGAAACCCATTTAGCAAGCACTCAGACATTCCTGGAAGCATTCATCCTACACTAATGAGATGTCTTGGTGTCTTGGCTTTCAACCAATGACCTTTAACCATACCTGAAGATCTTCCCCCATCCATAGGATAATTAAGTACTGTGTTCCTCTTCTTACAATAGGATTGAAGTAGCACTGGTGCCCCTAGCCCCAGCAAATCAAACACACTCACCTTCAGAACCCCTCCTACTACCCAAGGTTTATAAGTCCCTGTTTTCACACTAACAAAATGGGCCAGCATCATCTATTTTACCACCAGCAGCCGAGACTTGTATTTTTTCTGAGAAACGATAGACTCTCCCTTCTTCCCAATGAATTCATCGCCAGATTCCAGAAGCTTAGCTGCAGGTCAATCAGCCACATGTTGCTGGCCACCAGGAGCTTCTGCCATTCATTGTGTCAGCACGGATTGCTGCTGCCATCTTTCTGGTGACGCTCCGCCCACCACAGTGCGACAGGGCCCAAGCTTCCTGGGAGAGTACCCAACAAAGCCCAGGCTCCTGCCAGATGCAGAATGACAGGTGCTAGAAGTTGAACCTGGGTCCTCTGGAAGATCAGCTAGTGATCTATAGGTGCCAAGCATCGTTGTTGGACGTTTGATCCCATTGTAAAACCCCAAGAGTGTGAACTGTAAAAACTCGCTTCATGTTTGGTGCGGTTCAGGCCTACCACACACCTTTAATCCAACAACTTTCTGCTTATTGTAAACAGGTGGTTATGGTATGGCTCAGCCCTAGCACACACCTTTAATCCAATAGCTTCTGTACATAGGATTTAATAAAATGAATCCTAGGTCAAGAGGCAGAGCAAGTACCTAGCTGACAGGGATTAAGTAGAAAGGAGAGACTTTGAGAGAAGGTTATTTAAGACAGTGTGGAGAAGAACAAGGAGCTTTTGGCCTTTGGCTTTTGGCTTTTGGCTTTAGGCTTCAGGATTTTTGGCTTTTTCTTTCTGATACACCATCAGCTGAGTATGAAGATCAACTGGGTTCTTTCTCTGCCTCTCTGAGCTAGTAGGTTATCTCCCCAATCACTGGCTCCTGAGTTTCTACTTGTAATTTCAAATGATTGGGATTTTCTTTATTTAAAACAACAAGCCATCTCTCTAGCCCCACAAATAAAGTTTTATTTAAACACAGCCATCCCAGTTGTTTTCACATTGTATATAGGGCTCAAGCCTACAAGAGCAGAGTTGAGAAGATGTGAAAAAGACAATATGGCTCCTGAACTGGAAAATAGTTATCATCCAGTTCTGGTAAAGAAAAAGGTTGTGGACTTCCAGACAAGTGAAAACACTGTTTCACTCTGTCAGGGCCTCTGTTAGAAAGGCATCCTGGAAGGACTGGTGAATGGATGGCTTAGTTTTAAACCCCAGCTCAGTAACTCAACACCATGGGGCTTCAGTCTGGTTCTGTAAAGTCTCCAGTCTAAAGCATCTGAATTAAAAGAACCATCACAACACTGACAACATCACCACTAGGATCAAGGCCGTGGGAAGGGGCCTGGTACATATTTATACATCTATATATCTATTCATATACATGTCTATATATCTACACAGATATACACATACATATTCATACACCTTTACATGTATACATATACACATCTACACATATGTACATCTATACATATACACATTTATACATTATATATACACACATCCATATATCTATACATACATATCCATATATAAGTATACATACACACATCTGCACAAATATTCATGTATACTTCTACACATATATACATGTATACTTACATACATCTATACATGCATACACACATGTATGTGTGTATATATATATATCCATACACATACACACTATACATATACACATCTATACATGTATGCATCTACACATCTATATATTTACAGATCTATACACCTACCAACTCTATAGCTATTTGTACATCTGTGTATTTACACAACTGCAGATATACATATCTATAATCTGCATATCTACATGCCAACACATCTATACACATCTACACATCTATACATTTATACATGTATCATCATCTACCTACTTGTGTGTATCTGTATGATTGCACCTTTTTGCCTCTTCATTTTTAGAAATGTCACTCACAATTTGATCTAGTTCTTAAACCATGCAGCTCTCCTGCCCTTTCTTATTCCTCTCTTTTATAACCATTCTCGGCTGCAGACCCAAGTGGGGCCAATATCACCATAGTGAAATTTATGGCCGGTGAAGCCATCCCCACTGTTGTTGTTCTTCATCAATGTTTGAGGTGTTTCTTCCTTTATTTATTGGCGTGTGAGGCATGTTAGCATAACTTCCTTCTTGGTCTGGAGTGAGAAGAAGCACTGACAGGTGGTCTCAGTGTGATGCACAAGGGGGAGGTACCTGACCTCACTTCAACTTATCCACCCTTTCTTAAGAGTCACAGTGAACAACACTGCTGCCTGGGGGACTCAGAACTGATTCTCTACCTAGCACCAGGATTAGCTTATGATGACTGAAGGTGATCTTCCTTACTTACATTCTGCAGGGGGCCCTGGGTGAGGATGGGGACAGTTGCAGATATGGAGAAGCCCAAAGGTCCCTTGAGAAATGCATTCAACATCTCCTCAAATTATTTAGAAGCTTGAGATAGCTCTTGCTTTAGTGTAAAATCAGTCTCTCTCTCTCTCCTTCCACCTATCCATCTATCTGCCTGCCTGCCTGTCTGTCTGTCTGTCTATCTATCTATCTATCTATCTATCTATCTATCTATCTATCTATCTTCTTCATCATAAATTAAGCTAATTTTCCTGCGAGTAAAAGCATCAATGCCAACGTTTCTTCCTTAGGTCCTGAGGTCCACATAGGAAGGACTCAATAGGGAACACAAAGGGTTCTGACACACACTTTGCCTCCTCCATCTACCTCTTCCTGCCTGCTTGCTTAGCCATCACACTACAGACACACCTTCCTGAACATTCTCTCTCAGAATACCCTGATGTTGCTTTCTAAAACAACCCCAAAGACTTCTCTTCATAGCACCAGGAAGAAAGAAAGAAAGTCCATTAACTCTGTGTCTGTTCGGTGTTCGCAATCGTCCTCCCCACTGAAATGTGAGTTCCATACAGAAAAGGATTGGTACACTTTATTCATGAGCATCTTCCAGTTTTGTACAGTGCCAATATGGTTGCATTTTGCC
Organism: Acomys percivali; assembly: GCA_907169655.1. Classification (NCBI taxonomy): domain Eukaryota; kingdom Metazoa; phylum Chordata; class Mammalia; order Rodentia; family Muridae; genus Acomys; species Acomys percivali. Next base: position 65,330,303 of record OU015742.1, on the reverse strand, counting down.
TTCAAATTCTCACAATATTGTTCCTCCCAAGAACGGAGCCCACTCCTCCTCGATCCTGAGCTCTTTGCTCATCACACAGAATTCCTGATACCCAGGTGTCTTTCTCCCCTCCACATAAGCCATCTGCTTTCTTATCATGCCCCTCCCCTCCCTCTTGTCTTGTTAATTTCTACTTGTAAACTCCATCCTCCCAGACACTCCCATGGTGCATTTTCTCCAGGAAGCAGGAAGTCACTTGCTTGCTTCCTATGCATTTCCCCATTCCCCATTAACCCTGCACAGTTGTTCTTGTATGACTGATATCCCAGCCAAGCATGGTGTCTGACTCATAGTAGGCATGCAGGTGAGTGCGTTTTCAACACGCAGGCAAACAATTAAGATGGCAATATTCATGCTTTAGTATTATGTTACCTCGCAGCCATCAAAACAACTCTCATCATCATTTTAACCTTGCCAACAAACAATGGGTTACTCATTCCCCCAATAGATAAAGCCTTATTGGAAAAAAAAAGATTTAAGAAAGGATCACACATGATGCTTAGCCATTGGCGAGAGAATAAACACATTCTATAAATAAATATAATACAGGAAACATAAAAGCTGACTCCAGAAAAAAGTGTGAGCTAAAATTCTACTGGGACTATTTTCCTTCCTCTGATTTCCCAAAATCAAAAATGTTGTCAATGTCTCCTGTGGGTAAAGCATATGGGGAAACAAGTTTTAAGGCTGATGAAAGAGATGGAGATAGGTGTGGGTGCTGGGATTTTCAAAGAGGACCATCTGATAATATTTACCATCCTTACACACACACACACACACACACACACACACACACACACACACACACACTGGGTATTAGCTAGTCTATTTCTGGGTATTTGTTCTGCAGACAGAACAGCAAGTGTGAGGTGTGACATTTTCTGGGTTAGTGCCAGCAGGACAGCCATGAAGAAGGAGGCTTTGGAAACTTCAGAAACTGCCTCTGGATTCAGGACAGTCAGTGAATAAATTGTGCAGGGCGTGTGTTTTTGGAATGCAAAGATGGCTCTCTGTTAACCAATGTGAAATGACCTCCAAGGGAAAAAAAAAGAGTGGGCTAAAAAGTAAGGTGGTAGCTTGTGCAATATATTCCCATTTCTAAGAAAAAAGGTGTGTGTTGGGGTGGCACACATGTACACTGAAGTGTGTGCAATTGCTTCTATAGGCATAAAACATTGTGTTAAGGAATGAACAACTATGGGGGGTGAGACAGGAAAGGGGCAGGGAGGAGGAAGACTTATTTCTCTCAATCACTTTAATGCTTTTGAATTTCAACTGTACAACTGTATTATCCATTTTAAATGTTGGCTGAGAGACACAGGGTAGGTGGGAGAGAGAGAGAGAGAGAGAGAGAGAGAGAGAGAGAGAGAGAGAGAG
>OU015742.1:65300651-65320073 GCA_907169655.1 Acomys percivali | reverse complement strand
TGTGTGTGTGTGTGTGTGTGTGTGTGTGTGTGTGTGTGTGTGTGTGTCTATGTTTGAAATACATGCCTGTGTATGCTAAGGCTTTGGAACCAGCCAGCCGCAGTGGTCTTGTCTCCACCCACACAGTGCTGTAGTTGGGTGTCAGATGTGTTCTGTGGGTGCTGGCCGTTCAAGCTCAGGTCCTTGTGTTTGCACCATAAACACTCTCGCCCACTGAACCATCTCCCAGGCCCCAAGAGTGCATGTCCCTCTGAAAGCATTTCCACCTCTTCTGCCTCACTTCTCGGCTTCATTTCCTGGTCCTCTAATGCACAGCACTCCTTCCTTGGGCTGTTTAGTAATCCCTGCAAAGCTGCTTAGTGCCAGGCCTCAGGCGTTGGCACAGTCTGCTTTTGCTTTCTGGGGTCTCTTGCCTCATCTGCTCAGAAAACCCCTCTGTCTTCTATAGTAGCAGTGTCAGCATTTCATTGGTCTCTGCAGGGGAGAGCAGGAAGGGTAGGGATTGGAACCAACATTGCAGTGAGCATAGGCCTGCTACTTACCTCCTTCATTAAAGTGTGTGTGTGTGTGTGTGTATGTATGCATGTATGTGCATGTATTATGGTCATGTGTGTACATGTATTATATTCATGTATGTGTGCTCTCTTGCATATGTGTGTGAATGTGTGTGACTATATGTATGTGCACATGCATGTTGAAGTCAGAATAATCTTACATATGGTTCTTCAGGGGTTGTCCGCCTTCATATTGAGACAGGATCTCATACTAACCTGGGGATGACCAAGCAGGCTGTAAGAGCTGGCCGGCAAGCTCCAGAGAGCCGCTTGTCTCTGCCTTCTGTCTGAGCTTTGATTACAAGAATATGAACCGTGCCTTGTTTTTTCACATGAGTTCTCGGGCTAGGACTCGGGTTTTCAGGCTTGAGTGGCAAGCACACACTGATGCAGCTATCCTCTCAGCCCTCACCCCTTTAAACCATTACTTCTTAATTGTTGAGGCTAACCTGGCCCAGCAGTGTGGGGCTGAGATGACACTCCAGATCTCAGGGTCCCACTTCCAGGCACGAAGCCACTTAATGCACATCAAAGCAGAGGTGATCTGTTACTACCCCGCTGCTCAGATGTAAAGTCCGAGGTCCCAGGAGATGAAGCAACTCCCTTGGCATACAAACCTCATTTAAGGACCTCATCTCCTGATGCTAAAACCAAAGACAACATTATTATCCATCGCCTTTTTGTTTTTGATATATAGTTGATATATGATGAATGGGTAAATGCTTGCCTTAAGAAGCTATTCGCTTATTCTATACAGCCTCTTCTACCCTGGTAGATGGAATGTAAAATGATCTACAATAGAATCTTCTATAATGGAGACTATTAATATAGAAGCAGTGAGAATATTGACAAAATAATAATGACCGTAACAGTGAGGATAGTTAAGGTTTTGTATATTTGGTCCCAGGCACTGGTCCAAACACTGCCCACAGATTCCCTATAACTTTCATTAAGGCATTATGTACCAGGCTCTGGAAAATCCAAGAAAAAAGCTGTAACTTCCTGGGTCGCACACATTGTAATCCTAGCACTTGGGGGCCGAGGCAGAAGGATTGCTAGTTAAAAACGGCCTGTGCTAGATAAAGAGACTGTCAAAAGAAAAGGAGACAGCAGGGAAACAAAGATAGAAAAGAAGGGAAGAGAAGGGAAGGGAAGAAAAAAGGAAGGGAAGGGAGGCGAAGGGAAAGAGAGGGAGGGGAAGGGAAGGGAGGGGAAGGGAAGGGAAGGGAAGGGAAGGGAAGGGAAGGGAAGGGAGGGGAAGGGAAAGGAGGGGAGGGAGGGGAGGAAGGGGAGGAAGGGGAGGGAGGGGAGGGGAGGGGAGGATAGCTGAGTGGTTAAAAATACCTACTTCTTCTTCAGAGGAACAGAGTTGGGATTCCAGCATCCTTATGAGGCAGCTCACACCCACCTGTAACTCCAACTCCAAGGAATTTGACTCCTTCTTCTGGGCCCTGTGGGCACCTGCCAAAATACATCCACAGATACAAATAAGTAGGAGAAAAAATTGGAAAAGAAAAGGAAAGAGGAAGAAGGGGAAGATAATGAGCTCGATGGAGGGAATTAGAGAGAAGCTTTCACACCCACCCAACCGTTTCTCAATGATTCCAAAGAAAACTACCCCAAACCTTAGTGCACCAAACGTCTTTTACAACTTTCTGCTTCTCACTTGTAAGTTCTTTCCCCAAAAAACCTCTAATTACCTTTCTACCCCACCCAGTTCCCAGCCCTGGAAATAGTCGCATTATCTCATCCAATCATGGAAAAGAAGAATGCTTTTCCTTGAATAATAAACAATTAGCCAAGGCCATCACAACACTCTCTCTCTCTAACTATGAGTTACCCTGGGAAACTCAGAATGTGCAGAGTGGAAAACACCCTGGCGACTGTGTGGAGTATGCCCTTGATTGATGTGGTTAGGGCGAGCCTTAGAGTGTCTTGGACTTCTCTAATCATACAATGCCAGGCGTTCCATCAGGGCTCCCTCCCATCTATGGTGAGACCTGAGTGTGTGGTAAAGATCCTTATTTTTCTGCTCCTTCTTTGTTCTGAGCTCTGGGTTTTAGTGACAAGTCTCTTCAATGAACGAGGCCCAGGTGCTGGATGCCATGTTCCAGATGGCGTGGTGGATAACCCAGCAAGACTTGGGAAAAAATAACTCTGGTGTTGACATTCATTTTACCGGAGCTCAAACCTGTGAATGTTGTTTTCCTGTCTTAAAGAGGTTGGGGATCATTGGGAAAGCCAGGTTTGTTTTTTAAAGCCAGAGAGAGAAATATTGATGGTGATGATGATGATGATGATGATGATGATGATGATGATGATGACGGTGATAAGATGTAGAGCTGACCTTGGAAGCCTTTGCTACCCTAGGGTGAAAGGTCTGTGAAGGGCACAATCTCTATAAAGTCAGTATCCTATACAGCATGCTGTTCTTTGACCTTCTGTGACTCAGCCACCTGGGAGGTCCCTGCCTCGCTGGGAAGATTAGATGTTGGCTTTGGGCTATTTTGATATTGTCTTTGCCATGGTCTGTTAGTGTTGCTCATTTGGCTGGCTATGGTCTGTGTAGGCTGGCTGCACAATGGCTTTTCTCTGCCTGGTGATGTTTCTTTCTGAGACCTGAAACTGCATGGCTAAGACTTGTAGAGACACTTGGGTTTTGTGCTCTTGGGTGGAGACTCTCTGTCCTGTGTGCCAGCAGCTCCTGATCTCTGCCTTCAAGCCCAACCCAAACTTCAGAGCAGTGAGTTCCATAGTCAGGCAGATCTGAGCACAGACTGCTTCTAAATGCTCTGGACTTCCACAGAAGCCCAAATAAAAACAGCTTCTTTCCACGCAGTAAGAAGTCCTACCCAACATGTACCCTGCTCTCTCCCAGGGACCACCTCACACCATCTTCCCTGACCTCCTGCTACACATGCGCCATGGACCCATATCTTCCTTCTGGGAGCCACGTCGGTTCCTTCCTACCCACCTAAGTCAGTCACCATATTATGTCTTCCTTATCCTCCCTCTGCTGTGCATGGCGTACCCTTTCCATCTCTGCAATGATCTCTTTTCTTTTTGGTTGCTACTTTTTATTTCCCCCAATGGTGATTTATCCATAAAAACAGAGACCACTTCAGACACCTACATGTAGACTATTTGGCACGCCTTAATGGTACGCTAACTGCCTGGTGCTGAAGTGAATACAGGAATGAAGGAGCCTCTGGTTTCCTTCTTGAAGAGCTGGCAGCAGTTACTATGTAAAAGCTTTCCTCTGTGGATGCACTTCCTCAGAAAGGCAAGAAGAAGAAGAAGTGAGCTGGAATATTGGGGGGGACGCAAAGCATGCAAAAAGGTCCAGAATCTAACCCTATTAAACTAAACTATGTTCAAGCAACATTAATGTCATTCCTAGGGGACACATCTGATATTGTGTGGAGTAACGTGGAATAGAATGTGCATGTATTTACTAGAATAAGACCACCTGTAAGAGCAAACATTACATGGTGAACACCACTGTAAAGGTGGGAGGAGTTGCTTCCAAATGATGTTTGTCATTATGCTGCTGAGGAGATACTTTTTATTTGTAGTACTGGAAATTGAACCCAGGCCCTAAACATACCAGGAAGAAACTGTCACTGAGCTGTATCCCCAGCTCCCTACTTTCCTCTCCCTTTTTAAAAATTTTGAGATCAATTCTCACTAAGTTGCCCAGGGTAGCCTTGAACTTAAGTTCTTCCTATCTCATACTTTCAGTGAGAGAGCAAGACAGAGACAGAGACAGAGAGAGACAGAAAGACAGAGACAGACAGAGACAGGAAGACAGAGATGGAGAGAGACAGAGACGGAGAGATATGGAGAGACAAGGACAGAGAGACAGAGAGACAGAGAGCTAAGAGAATTTTGTGTACATTGACACTGAAAGATAAATGTTTTGATTTTCCCTTTTTTATGTACAGTTGCTTGAAGTGGGCGTACATTGTCTTTATTAAATAGAAAAAGCACCAAAGAGCTCTAGAAAAAGTCAGGAGTTCAACCTGGAAAAAGGAAGCTGTCAGATGACTATCTCAAAGCAAGTGGATTCAATGACTCATAAACTGTGCAGTGATTTAGAAAACAAACACCTTGGGCTTATGGCTGACAGGCTGAGCAGACCGTCCAAATCCCTTTACACCATGGCCTGAAGATCAAATCAACAGCTCAGTAGCTTAAACGGTACTAAAGGAACACTTTGCCATGCCAGCACCCAGGCTCCTCTCAGAAAAAGCAAGAAGCTTGTATTTCATCAACACAACAGTGTCTCTCATCCTTAGATCCTCACCCGATGACTTAGTCACCCCGTCGGCCAGCCTTCCCTGCTCTGCCAGGCCCAGATCCAAGCCTTCCTTGTTACCTCTGTTGAAACAGCTTGCATTGTCACTCGGGCTGGCTTCTCACTCCTTGCTGGAAGCTGCCTGCTGTCCTCTTTTAGATCCAGGTCTGAAAGTTAAGATCAGGAGAGCTCATTCATCAGATAAACCTAAAACAGGTGCAGGCACTTCTGTGATAAAAAGGAGTCCGAGAGCTGAAATTGGACTGAAACACAGGTTCTCGCCCTCTGGCAGCCCTCTATCTCCAAAAGTATTTACATTAACGATTCATAGCAGTGGCAAGATTACAGTTATGAAGCAGCACTGGAAATGATTTTATGGTTGTGGGGGACACCACAGCATGGGGAACTATATTAAAGGTTCACAGAATTAGGAAGGTTGAGAACACTGAACTAAAGGGACAGAGAGTCACATGTCGGATCGCCTGGATGATGTCATGATGACATAGGTTGGATGGACAGGAGTTGCCTAACAAGGCAGCTTGTAGGGGAAGGGAGCACATTGCAGGCAGTTCTGGGAAGTCCACAGTCAAAGTGCTGCTGACCTGGGCCCAGGCTCCCTTCAGTGGTTGTCCTAGGACTCCCGTCTCACTGTATCCTCACATGGGGAAGAGGCTAACTAGCTCCTGGGTCTTGGTTACTTGTTTACTGTTTGAAGACTTGACCCCAAGACCTTAAGTGTGCCAGGTAAGTGCCCTATCGCTAAACTGAGCACCAAGCCTTTTCTTTAACATTTTGCTTTGAGATGGGAGTCTTGATAAGTTGCATGGGTTGGCCTTGAACTCACTCTATAGTCCAGTCAAGCCTTGACTTGTGTGCCTTATGCCTAAACCTTTTGTGTAGCTGAGTGCAGGCCTTCTACCACTAGCCCTGGCTTCCGGGTCTTCTTTGATGGTTAGCGCGAACTGACAGCTTGACAGAACCTGACATATGGCGGGGGGGGGGGGGGGGGGGCATTGGGCACACCTGTGGGAGGTTTTCTTGATTGTGTTAATTGGTTCAGGAAGATGGTTTAATTGTGGGCATCCTGAGGTGAGGGTGGAGGCAGGAGCTGTGAAGCAGCATGTGTTCACTGTGCTGTGTTTCTGACTCCAGAGCCAGAATGATGTGGCCACTGCTCCAAGCTCCTCCAACCTTGGTTTTTCCACCAGGATGTATGGTAGCTTGAGCTGTGAGCCAAAATAAGTCCTTTTTTCCATAAGTGGGTTTTCCAGGGTATTTTATTATAGCAACAGGAAAAGAAGCTATGATAAACCCTATTCTCGGGGGCTCTACTCGTGTATCTCAGTCAACTACAAGAGCAGCTGTATCCAGTGCCTTTAGATTCACAGACTAACACACTAAGGAAATCCAGCGAGCATATTTGGGGACAATGCAAGCATCTAGACCATATAGGGGTATAGCACAAACATCCTGCTTATTCATATAACAAGCCTTGAGTGGAGGTTGTGAGTCAGTCCCCTCCCAGGTTAGGACCTGGGAACAGAAAGGAAGAAAAACAAGTGAGGTCCTAGCTTTTGTGACTTTCCGTCAACTCTCACTTCTCAGAATACTCACTGTTTCTCCACTGTCCTTGCTCTGTGAAGAAGGGAGAGAGCCCGTTTTATCGTGAGAACATTAAAAGAGTCCGTCCCTCTGGGCACAGTGTTTGCTTTCCCATTCGTGGAGCCTGTGGATATAGTTTGCCTGCAGCCATAGTCACTGGATATTTACCAAGTGCTGGAAACCAGGGAGACACCCCCAAATCTAGTGAGGTGCATATTGTTTCTGCCCACATGGAGCTCACAAGAGGTTTGTTGATTTTCAGAGTACAGCTCTTGAGCTAACAGTGTCAATATGACACTGAGAATTTGTCAGGAGTACCAATTTCTGGGGTGACTTATGGCTTACTGAATGAGAGATTCTGGGATGCCTTCAGGCCAGTGTTCTCTTGCAAAGGTTCCAGAGAATTCCCTGGTCATCCATCTTGAAGAGATACTCTTCCAGTGGATTTAACTGAACAAATCACTTCCATAGACATCTTTTCTTTCTGTGATTTAATCATTTGAATCTTTACATATGAAGATTTCAAACATGGTGACACCCTTTCTGAGTGTGACAGATGTCACCAGTTTCTTATGTTGTCTTCAGGATATCATTTTGGTTTTTTGAATGAGATGAAAATTTCTAGATTCAAGTGAAATTCTGCCATCCCCTTCCGCCTTTCTAAAGAGACCACAAATATCCCCAAATCCAATGATGACACCACAGGCACTCTACTTCTGCTATTTGGACATGGAAAAGACAATGCTGACATGTCAGTGCTGGGTTTTCCACTCTCCTGAGCCACCACTCAATCCTAGTCCATCCCCACAGTGAGCTTCAAAATAATTTCAGAATAAGAATTGAGGAAAGAACCAGATCTGATGACACAGACCTGTGATCCTAACACCCCAGAAGCTGAGGCAGGACAGTCACTACAAATTTGAGGCCATTGTGAGGCATGATATGTGGAAAAGTATCTTTTATTTGCCTGATTTGCTTACTGCCTCTGTCTGCTAGCCTAGGCCTAGTCCTGGAAGCTTCTACCCTCCATACAATTTATCTAGGCCTAGAATATTTTCAGCCTCTGAAACTTACTGCTTACTAAGCTCATCTTTTCTTGTTCTTTCTGAACTCTGGCTGGCTGATACAACTCAGATGTTCTGGCTCAAACTCCTCTCCAAGCTTGATTGGTATGATTTCTCTTGGTTTCTCACTGAATTGTTCTGCTTGGCCTCAAACTAACTCTGGTGATGTGTTTTAATCTTCTCCATCTTGTTCTGTCGTCACCTACGTCCAGCTTGTTGTCTCTTCAACCTGTCTTTAAAACTGTCCCTGAAAAACTGCCTCCCCTCCCTCCCCCCCCTCTCCCCTTCCCTCCCCTCCCCTCCCCCCTCCCCACACCCTTTTAAGTCAACTCCATTTCTGTTCTTGTTAGAGTTGGGCATATCCTATTCTGTCAAATCTTTCATTGATTCACCACTTTGTCTGCCTCTCGATTTGACAGACATAACTTTCAAACATGGCTGCCTCCTTCTACCAACTAACTTTAACTTCATTTTTAGGGACTAAAGATGTGTGCTAAGGGTGCATCTGTATTCCATCCAGAGTAGCCATTGCTGAATTAAAATCCACACACAGATATGTGTGACCACAGCTGGCCAGATGTGGCCTGGGGTGAATTAGGGACACATTCATGCTTCTTTGAGTAACCTTTAGTGGCTTCCAGGGAACCACAGCTATGCTGGGCAGTTACGATACAGACCTTGGGTTCACAAAGTTTAAAACACTGTCATCTTTCCCTTTACTGGGTACATTTGTTGATCTTTGACATAAAGTTCGAGCCAACTGTACATTCTGTCTTCCTCTTTGGGATGACCACTTTGGGTACCCATGACTGGAGTAACAGAAAAGCTCTTTAAAGTCCACACAAAGTCCCTGGACCTCACTACACAAAACCTCCTTCCCTGTGCTGGTTGCTGTTTCATCCTCTAAGATGGCAGAGAAGAGAGTGCTTGCCATTCAAGCAAGCAGCCCAGAGTTGGATTGCCAGTTCCCATGTTAAGGAATAAAAGCCGACACATTGTAATCCCAGTGCATCCAGACTCCTGGTACTTGACAGTCTTGCTGGTTCAGGGAGCTCTGTCCAATGAGCAACCGGGTCTGGAAGCAAAAGGTGAACTGATGGTGAGGGATGGCAGTCAAGGATGCTCCCGGCCCTTCACACAAGCACATGCATGGAAGAGGTGGGGCTTCTCTTTGGGCATCCTGAGGTTTTCCCTGCGGTCTAGGATCCATTCATTTCTTTACTTGGCCTGAGTGCATTCCATAAAGAGCCACTGATCCAACACACAGGCTTGAGCCCTGAATCCTCTTCACAATCATGCAGATTAGTGTGACAAAGTAAGAAAGTGTGCAGAAACCCAACACCCAGCAAAGCCAATGGAAATGGGACTAGGAAAGAAAGGAAATGAGATTACTTACCCAGGGGACATCGGGAGAGAACGCGCTCTGTAGCTGAGAGGTCAGAACACAGAGCCAGCCAGATATGAAACAATAAATACAAATAAACTCACCAGGAGTCTGAAGCTAATGATTGGAAATGCACTTTCCTGAGACGGGTCTACTGTGTGGCCATTGTGATCAGAGTGGAGATGATGAGGCGGAAGAGAAGCAAGGCAGCTTCTCCTAATAAGCCAGTAACTGCCCTTGTAACTTCGGTTTGCAACTGCAGAGGGGCTTATCTGTCAGGATTCCTGTTGCCTGAGGGGACCCACTCTTGCCTTTACAAGGGACCTTACCCTCCCTTAGGCTAAGGTTCAAATCCTGGCTTTGTTAACTTGCTGTGGGACTTTAAGAAAGCCATTTACTCTCCCTGCATCTTGATCTCATTCCTATAAAATGAAAACAGTGATAATGGCTGCCCTAAAAGTTTGCTGCAATGCCCACATGAAGAAATGTGTGTCCCCACACTACTGTGATGCCTAATACATCATAGGTACCACGGAAGCATCCGGAGCATTTGTGATCAGTGTCACCAGTGTCATTACTGATGACTGCAGAAACCAAAGAGCTTCGTTTGATCCAGAGGATGGAGTGGTGGCTCACTGGGCAAAGCAGTTTCTGGGAAACCCAGGGAAATGGCCAGAACTCACATGGAAGAAACCAGATGTGGTGACACATGCTTGTAATCCCAGCACTGAGGAGGCAGAGAGTCGGGTGGGTCCCTGGTAATGACTAGCCAGGCAGCCTAGCTTAATTGGCTATTTCCAGGCCAATGAGAGATTGTGTCTCCAAATACAAGGTAAATGGAGTATGAAGAATGACATGTTTAACTTCTGGCCTCCACTGCACATACACATTCATGTATGTGTACCCACATGAACATGTGTTCATATACTCATGCACATACAATAACAACAAATCTACTCACTGTATTACACATTTAGCTGAAGGCTGCCCCCACTCTAAAAGCCTCTATAACTCCATTGGAGTTGCAACCAATAGAATACCATGAGGGGTTGGTGACACTGTGTTGGTGATGTTTTAATGCTGTGCTACCTGTTCATTATGGCTATGACACCTGTCATTTCAGTCACAATGATGATCGTATCGGCTACCATTTATCTTCAGGGTCACCCTGGACCCTGCATTGAGCCAGCACTCTATGAAACATGATGCTCTGCACCGAAACCCTTGAAGGAAGAATAGGTCATTAGATTTGTGATCCTGAAAAGGAAACTGAGGCTCAAGGAGGACTGGCCCAGGAGAATTGCGAGCATGGGGCTGAGTCCAAGAGAGCCTGAAGGCTCTCAGGGCTCCCTAAACCCCAACTCAAACTACATGATAAGCACGCCCTTGTGTGGTATCAAGAGTTAAACCTGGGGCCCTACACACACTAGCCAAGGGCTCTTTACTGAGATGCATTCCTAGACCTTTTCCTCTATTTATTTCTTTATTTACTTATTGTTGTGATTTTTTTGAGGAAGTCCTACTAAGTTTCCCAGGCATTGAACTCTTGATCTGTGTGTCGGAGCCTCTCAGGTACCTGCAGTTATGCATGCCCTTTGTCACAAGGCCCTGTAATCAATGTCCCAAACATTTTTTCTGATAATTTCTCTCTACAAAATACATTCCCTATTAAAGCTATATTTATATGTGCATACACACACACACACATAGACATACATATTGCCCATGGTTTTTATAAATATTCAATAACTTCTCATTTAGACAGCCCTGTCCTTCACATGTAAAACAACAGACCGTATAGATTGTTAACTGTTTAACAGAGAGGTTGCATTCAGACGCCTCTGCTAACTGATGATCAATCAGGAAGAGACAAAGTCACTTCAATAATACAAGTGAAGTCGATGGATAGATGGCTTGATCTGCCTACTTGTGATACACACACACACACACACACACACACACACACACACACACACATACACACACCTGTTCATTGCTCACTCTGCCTAGGGTGAGGCGCACCTAGGACAGACTGCACGGGACCCAGGACAGCTTCTATTCCACCCGACTGCCCCTTCTTCCTGCTCACTCAGTAACCTTGCCTTCTATGTTGGAGGAGGGATTTTTTTTTCTCCTACAGGAGTGTCTATGTTAGTCAAAGGCTGCACCTTCTCACAGGCCTGTCTACCTTCATTAAATGGCTTTCAGAGTGCACAATGCAACTGAATGGCGTGCATTATTCAAATGGTTTTCAGAGCGCAGGAGGAGAAGGAGGTGCGCTCAGACGGGGAGTGATTTTAAGTAGCTCATCTGCACCGCAGGAAATTCATTTCTCCTTTGAGTCTTATGCCGTTTCACAGGGGGCACATGCATTGCTGGTGCCTGTATGGTTCTGGGGGAGCAGAATTTCCAGCCACCTAAGCCAGAGTCTGGCTGAATAGTCATCACACTTTTGAAAACACACCCAAGTGCTTTGCAATTTTCTTTGGAGCAATTCTTTTCTGTACTTCTCTGTTCTTTGTTCAAAGGTACAGTAAGATGTTTTTGCTAAGTGGGATTATTTTCTCCCACGTGGCATCTTAGACCCTGTGACAAATGTAATGAAATCTGTCAGTCTTTCCTGCTCAAAGCAGAAAGCAAGGTGCAGCATTTCTCTGTCTTATTTGCCAATATGAGGTGGAAAGGGCCAGGGGCTGGGTGGGGCTCTCAGAGCGTCACTTGTAGGTGTGCAGCTTGCATGGAAGACCACAATCTCCAAAGAGATGGATGGAGAGAGCGACTGCAGGAGCAGGTGAGCCTGTGTGGAAAGAGCCCATGGAATCCATCTTGACAAGCGTTTTGCATGCGGTTAAACAGACAAATGAATTCTGCTGCCAGGATTTCTCAGGAATCACACTTGATGTCTGTCACCCAAAAGATGTCTGGGCACTGGTGGAGTGACAAACTGTTAAGCTTTAGAGAGGTGGCTCTCAAGCATCAGAGTCACCTAGAAGGCTTGTTAATACCTAAGCGGCAGCTGGGCCCCTCCTGGTGAAAGTTGGGTGGAGCCTGGGTAGCACTGTTGCTGCAGCCTGACCAAGGACCAGCTCTGAGAACTACTAGCTTAGGGCTATCAAAGGGGATAAACCTGGAAATGAAGAGTGAAGAGTGATCGATATGGCTCTTCATCTGGCCTCTCTGGTCCTATGATCTTGTGTGTTCATAATTTATACTACTGGTACCACAACCATGAAGCCACAGGAAACCTCTTGAAGTGATGTACTCAGTAGAAAATTAGGTTTAATATAAAAAAAAATTATCAGGACTTAGGAGATGGATGACTGGTTAGACCATTTGCCATGGAGTCACGAGGGCAGAGGCTCAGGTGCCCAGGACTACTGACCTAAATGTTAGGTGGGCATGGAAGCAACCTGTGATGCTAGTCTCAAGAGGCAGAGGCAAAAGCAGAGGCAGGGCATGCCCCGAACAAGATGGCTAAGCAAGACTGGACAAATCAATGAGCTCTGAGTTTGATTGAGAGGCCTCAGTGAATACGATAGAGGAGCCTTGGGAGGTGTTTCCTTAAATCAACCTCAGGTTTTGACATGCATACACTCTGCAACATTCAAGTGTGCCCTGTGCCCCCATGCACAACACACACACACACACACACACACACACACACACACACACACACACACACACACACACACTGGAAAAAGAAAAAAGAAGCAAACAGTACTGTAGAGATGGCTCAGTTGCTAGAGTACTACCTGAGAAACATGGCAACCTACATTTGCGCCCCAGAACCCACAAAAAAAGAGATGGATACAGCTGCTTGCACTTATGATCCCAGCACTGGGGAGGTGGGAAACACGCATACCCTTGGGGCTCAGCGGGAAGACAGCCTCACCTACCCTACAGTGTAAGTTCCAGACTAATAAGAGACTTTGTCTCAAAAGTCAAGGTTGCTGAGACCCCAGGAACAGCAAACATGTACCCCCAAACACGCACAAAGCATCCAAACTCGCTGAGTTTCATTTCTCCTTGACTCCTAACTAGATTTCCCCCCATGCCTCATCGGCGCTGCCCTTGTGCTTTGCGGTTGTGAAACTAACTCTCTGCTCCCCCAGCCTTGCTTTCTCCATCAAATGGAAAAGCCAAGGGCTTGCAGAAATGCATTGAGTAAACTAATGCTGTAGACCAGAGGTACCAGAAGTGATTGGAGTGTAGGAACAGCCCCCGCTTATGACACCTATGTACATTATCAGCCCATACATCCCTGGTGTTGGCAGGCATTAACATTTTCTCAGCATTGTTGGGATTTACATCTGACCCCCAAAGTGAGCCATCTCTGAGCTCCATGGGTCCATAATGCACACTGTGTACCATTTCTTAATAAACATTTACAATGTGGCATGCCCAGGCCTTGCTCCATAAGACCCATTGGGGACAGTAGAGCAACAGAGCCTGTATTTAGGCCAGCATCTTACACCGCATTAACTAGATTGGTTTGTTCTTATTACATTGCTCTGTCACTTACATTCAAACCCCCATATGGTTCCCACATTCCAGCAGAGCAAAGTTGCTGAGGTGGACCGCATTTCTCCTCACTCCTTGGAATCAGGATTTGGAAAGGGTAATCCCAAGGCCTGCTCTTCCAAACGGAGCATCCAGGGCCATCGTTTCTGCCCACACAGCCACACAACTGGGTTCCCGCTAAGAGAGAAGATTCCAGTTCAGTCTGAGTGGGTGGGTGGAGAGCTAGCCTTTGAAATCTTGGCTCTTTCCTCTCTACCCCACCAAGGCTTGGCATTGCTTGGGTTCAATTTTGGCTGTTTTGCCTCATGGCACCAAGTCTTTCTCTGTATGTAGAGAGGGTATGTTTGGGGGTTTACACCCTCTGTGCATTTGTCTATTTTTATATATGCATATTGCATAGTAATAGGGATTTTATGCATCGAATAAAACGATTTTCCCCAATTTCACTCGGTCTATCGTTCTGCTGAATAATTCAGCTTAGTGTGTAGACTTTTTTTTTTTTTTTGCTTGATAAATTCACTACCCTGAGCTTTCCCTTTTCGTTGGAATTTTTAATCAGATTGAAACCCATCACATTGAGATCAAAGCTGGGAATCGAGATGTTGCCCATTTGTGTTGTAGCCAAAGGATGTTGCTTAGAGCACAGGGCCTCAAATCGCTCAGTCGCTCGCTAAAGTGTAAGAGAATTTATGATGCTAAATAAAACCAAGGGAGAAAAAAAAAAGATGTTTTAATAAGATGAAAATCCAAATGTTAAAATAATGAGCCATCTGCATGGGTGGCCCTCTCTTGAGAGAGATGCCAAGAGCTCCGCCATCTGTGAAACATTTACCAGCTGTTTCCTTCCTTTTTG
This sequence comes from Acomys percivali, assembly GCA_907169655.1. NCBI lineage: Eukaryota > Metazoa > Chordata > Mammalia > Rodentia > Muridae > Acomys > Acomys percivali. The sequence goes on along the minus strand of OU015742.1, from coordinate 65,305,798 downwards.
TGAGAACATAAGAAATCCTTGCAGTTGGTGCTTCAAAGTGATACATCACTGGGAAGAAAACAGGTTTGGAGGACTGTGGGAAGGTTGGACCAGGCCGAATGAAGCAAACGATGCTCTTGGCTCTCAGAGGGACATGCCAGTTCTCCACCTGACTTCCTGCTACCCCTTCCTGTGAACCCCAAGATCCGGGAACCGCTGGCAGATGTCAAGGCACAGAAACAGCTCAGCATCCCAAGAGGTCATTTCCAACCAAACGCTGTTAGGGATGGTTCTGTGCCCTCTCACAAAACTGCTTTCAAGTCAGTTTCGCCTCCTGAGGGTTCAAGTGAGCTTTGGACAAAATTATAATCTGACTGCAACGGAGAAGGTGTCTAAATATTTTCGAACATGCCTTTTCTCTTTTCTTCTCTGATCTCTGTTTCACACAACTGCCAGTCAGCCCTATATTCCTGCTGCTTTTGCCCTGACAGGCACCTCATCTAGGTGGTCATAGAATCTGAGCAGAGCGTAGGTCATGAATTTCGCTTTGCAGCTGGCCCTGATCTGAGGCAGAGTGCCCAGCCATAAAATGTTCACACTGTGGGATGCTGATCTATCTGTGGCTCCCCAGGTTCCCGCCTTTTTAAAAAAAATCCTCCCAGTTCTACCATACCACCAGAGTCTGACAGGATTTTATTTTATTTTATTTTTCCCTATAGCTGCTATCTTTTCTACTTCATTTACTGTCAAATGCATTTCAGGAATGATAACCTCACAAGATGTTTTTTGTTAATGAGCATGAAGTCTTTTGGAGGAGCCCTCAGGTGTCACTCCTTGGGACTTTATGGAGCTGTGGGTCATTGCCTAGCTATCCTTTCTGTGGCTGTGTGCAGAAATGAGAACACTGTTGTGTGGCCAAGGGAGTGGAAACAAGGGGGCCAAATCCAGGCACGGAGAATGGCTGCTCTGGCTTCCTGATGCTCTGTGCTAAGCCAGACCTTAAAGGCAAAAGAAATCCCAACTCGAGGTTTCTCCCTGAAGTTCCTGCATCTCCGAAGCAGTACTGACTGCACCCTCTAACATGGCCTCAAGCAGCAGGCTGCGGAGGTGCATGTGTGAAGAATCGCTGTTCACATGAAGTAAAGGGCAGAAAGACACGTTTCTAGGTCACTCAGCAAAGGGAACTTATCTGTGTTTTCAAGCCAAGGGAGATTCTGAGTGCTTCATTTTCTTCCTGTTTGCTGACAGTCCTCTGGACCCTCGGCGCAGTGTCTACTCTTAAAATGGAATCCTGGGCAAGACTGGAGGCTCCCTACAAATGGGGATCTCACTGAACGACGGTGAGGCCACAAGACTTTCAAGAAAGAGTGATGGAGCTAAGCCTGCCTGTGCATTTAAACCAGGGGCCAGTTTTCCATCCAAGCATCCTTGACTGAAGGAGTCTTCAGCTGTCACAGCTCAGATGGAAGGTAGTCCAAGCACCATGCCACCAAGGCCAATGGCACTGGGGAGAGCTTTGCAGAGCGGTGGCTTTTCACTGTCCGCTGGGAAAGCCGGCTGAGTTTTCCACTGCAGATATGGAACCTGGAGCACAGGTGACTGAATCCGGGGGAAGGAGGCTTCTGTCTGGAGGACAGTCCTGGCTCAACACACACTGTAGCATCACAGCAGAGATGTTCCACATGAAGCTACGCCCTAAAGGAGGAAAGGGATGAGCAGGAGAAAGGAAAGAGACAGGCCAGGGACACATGGAGACTAGCATGTCTACTGGCTACTTTTATGTCAACTTGACGCAAGTGAGAGTCATTTGGGATGAGAGACTCTCGTTTGAGAAAAGGCCTCCATCAGATTGGCCTGCAGTAAAGTCTGTGGTGCTTCTGTTTCATTTTACTTTTGATTGCTGATTGATACGACAGCGACCAACTCACTGTGGCAGGTACTACACTGGGCTGGCAGTCCTGGATGCTGTAAGAAAGGCTCAGCAAGCCATGAGGAGCAAGCTAGTAAGCAGCACTCCTCCACAGCCTCTGCATCAGTTCCTCCCTCCAGGCCTCACACTTGACTTCTCTTAGTGAGGGGTGTGGCTGGGAAGTATAAGGTTAAATAATCCCTTTACTCCCCAGGTTACATTTGGTCATGGTGCTTTATCAACGCAATAAAAGCCCTAACTAAGACACCAGGTTTGAGGGACAACCAGAGTTTGATGTAGCCAATGAGTTCTAAAGATGTCCACGAGAACCCTCAGACTTCTGGCTTAGAAGGCTGATAAGGTCGAGAATTGGGCTCATGAAGGCCTCTACCTTGAGCTACCAACACCCTACCCAAGCCACACACTTTCCAAAAGATAGAGATATGGCCAACGCTTGTTCTTATCCACCATCCTTGGAACGTCTAACTCATTCTTCCCAAGGAACTGTGTTGTACAATCAACAATGCTCATTTTTTACATTAATGAGAATGTCAGGTGACATGACCTTATCACTCCACTTCTGAGCCATTAACACAGAAGGCAAGGGATAGGGGCTGCACGCCAACCTCCATTCCCAAGCATGCAAGCCTGGATTCACATGACCTGTACTTTCTCAGGTTAAGTTCTCAAAGGTTCCACATTTAGCCAGAACTATGTTCTTTAGACAGTACACATGGCTGTGTGTGTAGGGTTCTACTTCACTGCCAAGCAAGGAGCACAAAGAATCTAGAGTTATTTTTAAATCAAATCTTGCTTATCACAGGCTAGGAGGACTTTCCATGGCATTGCTACTCACCTTCCCAGGGAAACATCGTTGTATTACTGTGTTTGGGGTGCCTAGCATCTTTTAGCTTTAGGTTCATAGTGCTTCAGAAGGATCCATTGGTACTTATAACCACAGCAAAGCGCACGAAAAGCAGTAACACTGGAGGCCTTTAAAGCTTGCTCTCCACTGTCCCATCCTCTGCCTTGCACTCACAGCCAGCAGCGGTTTCCTCCAGAGGACAAGAAAAGAAGCAGACAGTACTGCTATGTGTGCAGTTCCATGTGCCCCGTCACCCTCTGAAATGGCAGCACCATCTGTAAAGTAGGGGCAGTGCATTTCTTATAGGTTAATTTCATTTGAGTAAAGTTGATGCGACATTTATTTATTTATTTATTTTGGTTATTTTGATACAGGGTTTCTTTGTGAAGACTTGGCTGTCCTGGACTCAAATTGTAGACCAGGCTGGCCTTGAACTCACAAGGATCCACCTGCCTCTGTCTACCAAGTGCTGTGATTAAAGGCGTGCACCACCACCGCCCTGAAATGACCTATATTTATAAAACATGGAGCTGAGATCCTGGAGTAGGTAGACCAACTGTTCAAAAACATCAGCTTGGTGGTGTATGCCTCAAGCCCCAGTAGGAGGTGGAGGTAGGAGGGTCAGGAGCCCCCTGCTGTCCTTGGCTACATATCAAGGCCAGCCTGGGCTACATGGGACCATGCCTCAAACAAAACAAAACAAAACAAAACAAAACAAAATAAAACAAAAATGTCAGTTCTTGGCTGGAGAGATGACCAGGTATAGTGCCTGCTGGATAAAGACCTGAGACCATGGTGACCTGAGGCATGGTGTAAAAGCCAGATGCTGTGACACTGGTCTGTAGCCTTGGTGTTGGGAAAATGGGTGGAGGCACATGAAACCTCTAGAGCTTGCTTCTCACTTAGTCAAATATCTGAGGCCGAGGTTAAATGAGAGACCCTGCCTCGGAACATAAGAAGTGATTGAGGAAGCCACCTGATATTGACCTCTGCAGGTACACACACACACACACACACACACACACACACACACACACACACATGCACGCAGGTGCACACATGCTCATGCTCATGCTCATACAGAGAGAGAGAGAGAGAGAGAGAGAGAGAGAGATTAAAAAAAAAACAGCTCCTTTTATATCTCAGCAAACCCCAGAACACTTTAGGGAAAAGCCTGTCCTACTTTAATGTACTTATTGTAGGTGACCTTTATTCATGGAAGCATTTTAGCTCTGCACCCTTTTTCTTAGTTACCAGGGATGACAAGAGTGGTACAGTTATATCATCATCATCATCATCGTCGCCACCACCACATCATCATCATCATCATCATCATCATCATCATCATCATCATCACAAGAACAACACAGAGAGAATGGAAATCAAACATGATTTTAAAACTTAGGTCACCAATTTGGTATTTGTGTCAGGCAAGGCAACTTCTATTTCTGTATCTGTTTCCTTCACTAGGTGACAAAGTGCATGATGGTTAAACAGTGGGTGTGTGGTGAGGCGTGTGACTTACTTAGGCCAATAAAACATGAGCAGCAGTAAGAACTTTGGAGCAATACCACTTTTCTACCTTTTGCCACAGTTTTGTGCACATACATCATGTGTTTTGGTCATATTTACCAACATTAGCCTCTCATGTCCCTCCCACTCTTTCCGACAGTGTTTTTGATATGTGTATGTTTAGAGCTTGTTCATTTAGCCAGGACTGCTCTCTGTCCGTAAGTGCAATAGCCATGCCATGCCCAGAACGAGCCATTTCACAGTGCTCCCCGCATGCCCATCCTTCAGCTCTTACTGTTCTTCTGCCCACTCTTTGAGCAACCCATTTCTGTGGACCAGGCCAGTTAGTCCCTGGCTTCTCCATCAGTCTGGATCCCTGAGTGAACAGAGCGTGGAACAAGGCTGCCACTGGTCTATGGTGGATAAGCAGCACAAGCAAGAACTCGACCTTTGCTGCAGCCACTGTGACCACTGCCTCATTTGTTACTGCCTCATAAGCTGGCCACTCACACTGTAGCATGCAGTGCCCTGGGCATGCTTGGCACACAGTGGTGCTCCCTTGTCTACTGCCCTGCAGGAGGACAGAGAGGCCACTTCCAGCACTGTTCTGCCATCTCTGACCTTGCACTTGCCTTCTTTATTTGAATAATATTTACAGTCTTCTGACTTTTGCTTCCTCTGCATCTCCCTCACATCCCATCTCCCTGCCTGTCATCCCTGGGGTCTCCTTCCCCAAGGAGTACCACCTACACTGTGATTCTTTGGACATGACAGTCTGTGCCCAGGTGGGAAAACAGTTTGGGCTAACAGACTCCTCTGTGCTTGCAAACTACTCTCTTTCTTTCTTTCTTTCTTTCTTTCTTTCTTTCTTTCTTTCTTTCT
>OU015742.1:65277097-65300641 GCA_907169655.1 Acomys percivali | reverse complement strand
TCTTTCTTTCTTTCTTTCTTTCTTTCTTTCTTTCTTTCTTTCTTTCTTTCTTTTTAAAGATTTATTTATTTATTATGTATACAATGTTCTGTCTGCATGTGTGACTGCCCGCGAGAAGAGGGCACCAGATCTCATTATAGATGGTTGTGAGCCACCATGTGGTTGCTGGGAATTGAACTCAGGACCTCTGGAAGAGCACTAGCTCTTAACCTCTGGCCATCTTTCCAGCCCTGCTTGCAAACTTCTGAAGACTCTTATTTCATGTTGGTTTCCCCTACAAACAGGAATAAGAATCTTTTTGTGTCACGGATGTAAGAAGCCAGCTCAGAGAAAGTCTACACAGGCTCCAGACTTCTCCATCTGACACCTCCAGGAAGGAGAGATGTGGCCCCCACGTGGTGGTACACCTTGCCTCACATCAACTTCCTTCATCATCAGCACTGGGAGAGGCAGTCAACACCCACAAGGCCTTTTACCTCCAGGAAAATGGTGACACGTGGTTTTACAGGAACCCTGTCCCTGAGAATATGAAAACGTCTAAGTTTCTTTATAGGGCGCCACCACCACCAAACCAAAGTGCAACTCCACCAAAGGCCAGCTTGGGGAATCAATGATCTGACTTGCAGGGTATGAGTGACTGGTACTTAGAGGAGTTTGGGTGACTTCTGAGCAGCCACATCACCAAGGAGACTTCTCCAAGCACAGATGGTGACTTCCCCACAGTTACACAGATGGAGTCCTTCACTCAGTTAGACTTACGTAGTCTCTCTCCTCTGGCACTTCCAGACAGTGACCACATAGCGCAGTGCCATTTAGGACAGAGCACACAACTATACCTGGGGGTGCAGGAGGCCGAATCTCGTAGCCCTCCTATGAGGAACTGCAGCACGCACCAAGCAGGAGAGGGAGGACTGACCTGATGGCAGTGAAGACTGCTAGCCTTGGAATACAGAGCTCCACAGCAAGCGGATCCCACTTGTGAAAGCCCTGATGGGTTTTTGCACTTAAGCGACTGACACACTATAGTTGGCGAGTGTATAACCTCCAGGTAGGAAGTCCCTTTTCCCACAGGTGCCACTGCTTCCATGAATTCTACTGAAGGCATCAGACTGGAGGGGTTTTTTTGCGTGGGTCCGATAATGAACAGCTTATCTGATGGGCCACTTAGTCTCCAGCTCAACTACTACTCAGTTGTGTTCCATGAAAACAGAAATGTAAACATATGGGTGTAGTTGAGTTTCAATAAAACTTTATTTATACAAAGAAATTATGGCCTATATTTGTTTGTACTCTATCTACAGGTAGAGTTTTGATAATTCAGGTCTCTTAAACCTACCAAAGACATATTAAAAATAAACATTCCTGAATTATTTTTCATTTTAATTTTCATAAATCAGCATAGTTATAGTTAATTGAGAATAAAATAAAATAAATACAAATGGCTAAACTTTTCTCATCAGTGTTATTATATTTAATACATGCACATATATCTACATCAAACTATGAAAATACTAAGCTGTAAGAGGAATTTGCATAAAATAGTAAAAAAAAAAAAAACCTTAGAGAAACACTATACCTTGTGTAAGTCAGGACATTGCCAAAGAACCCTAGAAAGCATGGTCGTTTTATAAGAGAAAATGCAACTTCCCCCCCTATTTTTTTTTTTATTATTTTTGGCACTTGGAGTTGAACTTAGGATCTCTGGTATGCTAGGTAAGAGCCTTATCACTGAGGTATATTTCCACCCCTCGTTTTATTTTAAAACAAAATCTAACTACACTGTTCAAGTGTCCTTAAACCCATTCTGTATCCCAGGTGGACCCTGAGCTCTGGTTTTCCTGCTACAGCCTCTCAAGAAGCTGGAATCACAGGCCTGTGCCACCAGTCCCTGATGGAGGGCCATGCCTGTCCCTCGCCATTGCCAACACTGCATTCTTGTCTAAGAGACTAGAGTGGATTGTTTGAGGCTGAAACCGTTGGGAAAAGGGGATGGAGGCCAGAGAACTCACACCTAATCCTTCAGGGACAAATTGGCTGAGAACAGCACGCATCACTGTGGCACTGGTGGCATCCACCATAATTTACCCTCATAGACGCAATTCGGCTACTAGGGAAATTGGGAACTGTAGGCTCAAGCTGGGCAGCCATCTGTTCCACTACAATCTAGGCACATGAATTACTGTAGCCCAAGGAAGGTGGGGAGAAGAAAGTGGGCCTTTATGCACATCGTAACCCGAAAAGAACTTGGGCTGTGGGTCCCGACTGACCTACTTCCAAGTCCCAGCTCCTCAGCTTGCTGGCTAGGTGCTAACTATTAGGCATGACCGAACTTTGCTCAGCTTTGCCTTTTTTGTTTTTGTTTTTTTTGTTTTTTTGGGTTTTTTTTGTCTGCAGAAGGAGGAAAATAGCAGCTCCTTCCCCAAACTCCTCATTATGTAAGCTCTATCTGCCTCTCTATCAGTCTCTCTATCTATCTGCAGCCATCAGCAGCACAGACGGTCCCAGATGCTGTACAGCTTATCCAAGGCACTCTGGGTTACTTGTGTTTGACACTGCCCACCAACAACAGATTCCCACCACCGAGGCCCAGTGAGAAAACGAACTGAGAGTCTGGAAGGGGAGCTCTCTGGAATATACCAGGCGCCGCATTTCAAAATTAAAATTGTTTTCCTTGTGAGGTCATCCTGTTTTGTCTTGCACCTGTGGGCCTTTGTTCACTGAGGAAATAGCTGGATGGCATGTGAGTTCTCTCTTATCACTGTTTTTGTCATTTTTCTGAATGTTTGTCTTTGTGCAAGGTCAGGTTCAGGGGGAAGAGCCCCAGCGGAATGAGTCTGTAAATGGAGCAAAGATGTCCAGCCGTAACTGGCTTCAATATCCACTTCTACGGGAAACAGTTTTTGTTCCCAACCCACTTTGCAACACCTGGAGTGGAAACACCACAGCCATCTTCCTTCCTGACTTTGTCTTTCTCGCTAGCCACAAAGTCTTAAGTGTCTCCCAACACTCTGCTTTTCTTAGTAAGACCTAACACATTTCCTGGCTCTTAAACCATTTGTCTCCTCCTCCGGTCACCATGTCCCATTCTGCAACCATCTGAACATGGCTCGTGTCAAGACCCAGGACAGACCCCGAGGCACTGTGAATGTGGTGGTAAAAGTTGACATCACCACCAGGGGAATTCTGAGGGCAGCTGCCCGTTCCACTTTCACTCTCCAAATACAGCTCATAGGCTCATGTACCCTCAAAGTTCAAGTCTCCATTATCCACACATTCTTCCCCTGAGCCGGAGAGATGCCTACACCAGAACACCAGGAGACTGAGTGCTGGTCTCAGAGAACTCTTTGGCTGTTCAAAAGACACACCTTAAGTTAAAGTCCTGACCAGGAGTGTGGCTGAAGGAGGCATCCTAAGATGGGCTCTTGAACCATGCATGGCTGCACCTCTTTCCTCCATGCATGAAGTGCTCCTCCCACTTCCACTAGCGGTAGTACCATCTCTCCATCTCTCCGAGCTTTACTCTCTTGGCTCCATAGCCTCTTCTAAAGCAGTCATAGGAGAGTGGGGGTGCATAGAGCCAGCTTCTTGCAGCATAGAGAGGTTTGCAAGATGAGGCTGTCCTCCTCACTGGAAAACACCCAACACTTTTCTGGTCTACAGAACACTGCAGTGTTATCATACACCGTCCCATGTACCTCAGTGTGGTTGCCACGTAGGGACACGGAGACAATTCATAGCAAGTAAGAGTTGCTGCTGTTCATGGTAGAAATTTCCAAGGTTGTCCCCCAAGCTGATGCTCAGCCTCCTTCCTTCTCTCCCCAGGATGAGCCTCCACTTTAGCCAAAATCAACACTTCCACTCACTAGCTTTGCTCCTACATCAGCCTCCTAAGTGCTCCCACATGCTAGGTTTATAGCTATGAGTCAAGAGCTGATTCTATTGTTTGTTAGTCACTGGGAAGATGAAGTCTTTTTAAAATTTGCTTCCAGTGTTCTAGGCTCCTGCTCTCTATGCCAGAGGTTCTGTCCATAACAGTGGCCACTTGCTCTCTGCCCATGAAGAGAGGGGCTTAAGGTCCTTGTCTTCCACGAAGGCTCTCAATTAATACAGTCACGGCTTCAGCTTTAGCACAAGCTAAGAACCTTCTCGCCTCATGCTTAGACTTCCCTAACCTGACTGAAACGTTCAAGGTATAGATTACTTACCAGCAACCCTTCCCAAATGTCTCACACTTAATATGTGCATGTGCATGCACACATGTGCATGTGGGCGCACCTGTGTATAGGCTTCTATGTGCCTGTGTGTGCACACCTGTGTATGCAAATGTGCATGTGTGTGTGTGTGTGTGTGTTATAATCCTTGCCTTTATTTTTGCTCAGCGCCCCCATCTGTAGACTTCCCTCATCTGCCCGCTAAGTGGGTTTAGAGTGTGCAGCCATGAAGTTCCTGGAGGATGAGAGCAGGTACAGTCTGTGTAGAATGCCACAGTGACGACGGGTGACAGAAAATGGGTGAAATAGTTTACAACCTAATAAGTGCTTAATATTTTCCTTCTCGGTTTCTTATCCAGCGTTCCGCGCTATTAATAATGGAGAATTTGAGACTTCAGAACAAAATTCTAAGGCACTTCATAATTATTTAAAACTATGTCTATTTGACAACAAATCTGTGTTTACTTTAAAACAGTAGGAGAGAGCTTATAAATAGGGATGGTAGAACAATTCGGCGTTAAACAAGTCTTGCATCTGCTGTTTTGCTACTTGAGGGGAAACAATTCCTAACAAGTGGCAATGGTCAAGAAAGCTATGAAATTTAGGCCAGTTGTCACGGAAAATAACTTATTAGTTGCTAAGCTACCAGTCCTAAAAGGAACTCAATTTGGGGGGGGGGGCCAAAGAAACTTAACTAGGACCCATTGCCTTGGAGAGCAGGAAGTTGTAGCTGTCAGGCGATTTGGGTGAATGTGTGGCAAAAAAAGTGATTGACAAACCGGGGCTTTGCTTGGCATCAAATTTGGCTTTGACTGTGTGAGTGACTGACAGGCGGGTGTCATCTGCAAATGCGAATCGTGTATTGCATGGGGCTATTTTGCAGCAAAATGATTGATGCGTTGCAGAAATTGTCCCATAGATAGAGAAAACCAAATAGATGACTTGTTGTGACAAGTATTTGCTTTTTACCTGTTCCTTTTGTGTACAGAGGGGAGACCGGGGCGGGGGGGCATGCTGGGGGCTGATTAACTTTTTCAATGGTTAGCAGGGTCCCAGTGGCTGGGGGAGTTTCTGGAAGGAATTCTGGACATCAAGGACTCAGAAGCAGGGTGTTCAGAGCTTAGTTCTCACACATACCGATTTTCTTTTTTTTTTTTTTTCTTGTTTAGGAAAGAAGATTCCTTGTGCTAACTCTACCACGCTAATAAATCTAGAAGCGTTGGCAGCCATCTTTGGCAACTCCTGTGAACAGGGTTGGCAGATAAAATACAAGAAGGTATCTCTCATTAAAATGAATTTCCATTAAACAATGAATAATTATTTCAGTGTCTGTCCTGAGTGTGGCAGGATGTGTGCCTACGCTTCGCATGTCACTCTCCAGCCCATGAATTTGTTTCCTCCTCAGTGAACCCTGCTAACTAGTGTACCTGTTACATTCACTATGAAGGTCGCATGAGGCGATTAATTCAGGTTGGCGAATTGTCTTGGTCTGGTCAAGGCTTTTGGTGTGTGATGTGTAAGATAAGTACTGCCTGAATGTTCATATTAGCCTACTTAGTTTTGCTTGCAGTCTCTTGAATTTTATCCCAGAGGTGATGGGAAATCATTATAAGGAATTAAGTCATCCATTCTAAATCACATCTGTGCATAGAATAACGGTGACCCAGGGAAAAGTGAGAAAATGACGTGGGCCCCTTGAGCCCAGAGCTCCACAAACTATAGTGTCTTTGGCCATAAGTTCTGCTTTATGGCTGTCTATAAAGCTGCCCATCAAAAAGCTCCCGACAGATGACCCGCAGTAATGAGAATGTGAGGGAGCCGCACTGAAGAGCGTTCCACCTGGCAGGGACACACATCAGGGGAAGGGCATTCCCATAAAACACAGAGCGCTTCCGTCCTCTGGCCCTAGCCCTCAGCCTCTCGGCTTCTATATACCGCTCATTCATTCATTGTTTTCAGTGAGTCGTATTTTGATGCATGTATTCACTCAGTCATCAATTCGCCTCTTAAGTGAGTCATATGTTCTTTCATTGAATGAATAACATTCATGATTGAGCTCTTTCTACACGATGGGATCCTTGGTAGCATGATAACAGTGAGGACAACTTTATCAGCATTATCAAACAGTTAAGACTCTGTGACAAATACTGTGTTTGCATTATCTCATTTTATCTTCACCAAGGTGATCTGGGATGAGGCAATGGCTTTTCCATTTTAGTTTTCCTTTATTTGGAGAATCGTAAACACGAGTACTGTATTTCCATCGTTCCTGCCTGTCCTACCCTCCATCTAACTATTCCTGATCCCCCCCCCACCTCACTTCCTCTTAAACTCATGATCTCTTGTTCTTTACTTGTCCCTGGGGAGGGCCGACTCTTCCTCTTTCATAGCCAGTGCCTGCTGCTCTCCATCTATGTCTGGAGCTTTCTGAAATGTCCCCCACCCACACTGGACTATCCACTGGCATTGACATTGTAGGTGACAGCACTATTGAGGTTTCCCAAGTACAGCTTCCTGGTCACACCTAGGAGATACTGTCTCACAGCCGGTGTCCTGGTCCTCTGGCTCTTACGATCTTCCCATCTCTTCTTGCATGAAGTAAAGTGATATTATAGTATTGGTTCGTGATAGTTACATATACAGATTTTAAGTAAATTGCCCCGAGTTATATAAGCCTGCCTTCAAACCATGCCTATGTAGCATAGACACACGCTCTTAACTGCTGCATGTGTCAGATTCAATAGATCTCCGACTCCAACCAGTAACTCCTTTCTAGTAACAAAGTCATAAAGGGTATAGTATTTGAACTAGGTCACAGAGCATGGGCAAAGGAACTGACTCAAGAGGGTAGTTATCCCCAGTGAAACAATATGGAAAATAATAAAACAGCAGAAGCCTAAGATGTGATCTCATAGTCCCACCATCAGTCACGAGCTGCATCTGCATATTATCAACAATTTGACAAAACCAAAATACACCTTTTAGATTATCCCACTGAAGGAAGGGGAGATGGCTCATTAAGTCAAGTGCTTACAACATAAATGTAAATATGAGTTAGGATCCCCAGCACCCATGTAAGTAAAAAACAGGGATTCTAATGAGCACATTTAAACCTAAGCCTGTGAGTGGAGTCTGGAGGATGCTGGAGGCTTGCTGGCCTGCCAGTGAGCTTTGAAGTTTGGTGAGAGACCTGTACTAAAAAAATAAGGTAGATAGAGATTAAGAATGCCTCATATTTGACCATGTCCCCTGGAGGGGGAGACCTGGTGGCACTCAGAGGAGGGATATCAGGCTACCAAGAAGAGACTTGATACCCTATGAGCATATACAGGGGGAGGAAATCCCCCTCAGGAACAGTCATAGGGGAGGGGAATAAGGGGGAAATGGGAGGGAGGGAAGAATGGGAGGATACAAGGGATGGGATAACCATTGAGATGTAACAAGAATAAATTAATAAAAATTAAAAAAAAAAGAAAGAAAGAAAGACAGCCAGGTATGGTGGTGCACGCCTTTAATCCCAGCACTCAGGAAGCAGAGGCAGGCAGATCGCTGTGTGAGTTCGAGGCCAGCCTGGTCTACAAAGTGAGTCCAGGACACCCAGGGCTACACAGAGAAACCCTGTCTCGAAAAACAAAAAGTAGAAAAAACAATAACGGGGGGTAGGGGGTGGACAGTAGATAATGACCCATGGATAGCTTTCAAATATGGGTACTTACTTGATCTAGAGTCATCTAGAACATGCTCCTCTCTCATCACACTCCCCTCTCTGAATTCCATACTGCCAGCCTTTTCTCTGGGACTTCAATGGTTCCCATGGGCAGTTGAGGGTCTTTTTTTTTTCTTTCAGGAAGTCCCCAGTTTTTGTATGCCCACACCATGTAGACTACACAATGATTTGCTGCTCTCCCATACTTCTCTAAAAATAATCAGAAGCCCCTTCTCCCACAATGCCTAGGGAACTTCTCTCCAGACCCCATCAGCTCTCACTGGATTTCTGCCCCTAATGGCTTGAAGGTGCATGCAGGAATGGTAGTGTGGAACTCTGGCTTCAGCCAGTGCCTACGGCTGAGGTACTAGTCATGATACAAGAGCAGCAGGGCAGAACAAGGGAGACCAGGGACAGCCCAAGGAAGGCCCCAAGTGGGGTTTCTTGGAGGAGAACCATGAGCAAGGTTTAGGAGGCGAAAACAGCTGGAGTCCATTACACTGCATGATTTGGGGTTTTGTTTAATTATCAAGTGCCCAAGCGTATCTTCCTGAGTACACACAGCTCTATTCAGCCCTGGACAAAACTGGGAATATCATCTTATTCATTGCCATGTTGGAAGAGTTTTCTAGAACCAAACGTGCCTTTAGCATTGAGTTAATGTGATCTTTTTCCTCCTCCTCTTCCTCTTCTTCTTCTTCTCCTTCGTCTTCTTCTTTCCAAAATGCTTCAAAGAACTCCATTTTGAAAATGCCTGGAATGTAATTTTTGCCACCCTTTTGCATATCAGCTTTGCCCCTTATGTAAACAAAAGGTATCAATATACAACCTAATGCTTAAATTAAAATCGGATTAACTACTGTGTTTCTTTGTGGGGTTGTAACTCCTACTGCCGTTTGTTCTGTGTCATTCGTTTGGCAAATGTGTTCTGCATGTATACACGGCTGGGAATCACTCTTCTCTGGGTGACATTTTAGGCAGGGGGAAAACTGCATGCCTCGGCGAATGACACAGTTCAGTACAAGTGGCTAACTCAGAATCCGAGATTCTTAAATGGCTTAGCATTTCCCCTGTAGCCAGACTATCTATCACGGAGCAGTGACATTCTGAGGGACTCCAGCCAATCAGAGGGCTGGAGAATAATTTTTACAAAACAAATGAATGTATAAATTATCACTCCCTTCTCTCCTGTCTATAAATAGCAGTACTAATAGATCCGTAGTGTGAGATAGAAAAAGGGGTGTTATTTTCTAGAATATTCCTCCTGTCAGGGAAAAGCAAAGTGAAGCAGCCTGTTCATGTCAGGCTTCGGCATTGTCCAGCAGCTCCTGGTTATGTTTACCTAATGGGTGTGTGGTTTTTTGTTTTTAAACAGTAGCCAATATGGGGGTGCTTTCACACACCTGTAGGGGGCTGGGGGCAGGTGTGTCCTGGTTGCCTCAGTCATCATTATCCCATGTTGCTTCGTGTCTAGGACATTTCCTGACACTTGTGCCATCTTCCTGGAACCAGGAGCAGTAGGTTACAAGTAGGAGCCACCTAGACTAATGGTCCTGCAAATCATCAAGCGTCTGCAGGGGTATAGTTACAGAGGACAGAGAGAACCTGGCTTCTCCTTCAGAGCATTTTTAAAGACTATTTTATATGTATGTGTGTTTACTTAACATGCAATATCTGTATACCGTGTGTATCCCTGGTGCCCACAAAGGCCAGAAGAGGGCATCAGGTCCCTTGACACTGTAATTACAAGTGTTTATGAGCTGCCATGTGGGTGCTGGGAACTGAACCTGGGCCTTCTGGAAAAGCAGGCAGCATTCTTAACTATAAGCCATCTCTCCAGCCCCCTCCCTTAAGATCCTTTTCAGAATCTAAACTATTTTATTTCCACTGACTGAAAGAGAGGCCATATTATTTTAAGTACAAGAAGTGAGGGAGACAGGGAGGGAGGAAAGGAGAAAAGTAAAAGAGGGAGGGAAGGAGGGAGGGAGGGAGGAAAAAGAAAGTGGAACTGGCTGACAAAGTATTTCCAACTGTCTGTAATTTCAGTTTCTCTTTGGACTTCTTTTATGACTTATAAACCAAGTGACTTCTTGGGAGGTTTATTAAAGGTTTAAAATCCACAGTGTAAATCACCCCTCTTGTAAATCTCAGCACACCACACATTATGTGGTCCTGGAATTTCTGCTCACTGTGGCTTACATCTCTCTGCTGGTCATAGCTGCAGTGTGCTGTTGGCCACAAATGTCCCAGCACAAAAATATTTAAGATTTAATAAATGTGTTTGCACAATTACCTGTCTCATGTTACCGTGACATATTTCCTGATTGAGAGAAGGGCCAGTCTATCTCCCCAGTGTTTCTCATGTGAGCCTCTAAGTCCACTGAAGAATAGTACCCTGGGAGCTGCCCCACCACCCCACTCCCATTTCACACATTTGGGAGAACAGGAAGGTACCATAGAGGAACCATTGAGTTCAGAGCGTGTGGCAGCCTGACCCTGACTCTAGGAAGTCTATGTGAGATAATTTGAGCATCTTTTTCTATTTATTAATTAATGAGTATTATAAAGCATCTTTGATCATATACAAGTGCAGGTGTGTGTGTCTGTGTGAGTGTACGCATGAGTGTGCCCATGCGCTGCACACTTGTGAGCAAGATCTGCAGCCAAACATGGCCTTTTTATAAGTAAAGTTTTATTGAAACATAAACATTACCATTGTGTTGCATATCACCTGTGTCTTCATTTGTATTACATGGGCAGAGCTGAACGGCTGAAGCACAGACCAATGTGGCCTGCAGATGAAAAGCATTGACCATATATATCCTTATGTGATATGCTGCCTGAGCTATGGGATGGTTCTGTGGATAAAAGGGGCTTGCTGCTAAGCTTGACCAACCAACTCAAGTTCAATCCTTGGGACCCATGTGGCAGAAGGAGAAAACTGATGTCCACGGGTTGTTGTCTGACCTCCACACTTGAGCTGTCATGCACGCACATTCCCAGAGACACACAGAAACACATACATACATGGAAAAATAAGTGTAACTTAAAGTTGAGAAGAAATTAAAGGAAGGTCCTGCCTATCTCTTACCTCATACTATAAAATAGTAGAAAAGGTGTTACTTGTTGAGTGTGGTTTCTGTGAGTGGAAAGAGATCTTCCTGATAGAAGTGCCGATGCTTCCTTGTCAGGACACTTGGGAGGGGATAGATTATCAGTCCTCCAGACATCTTCAAATTACAGCTGTCAGGGCGTATGCTGGTTAGGTTTTGTCAACTTGACACAAGTGGGGGTCAGCTGGGAAGAGGGAGTCTCAATTAAGAAAATGCCTCCATCAGACTGGCCAGTAGGCAAGTGTGTAGATGTTTTCTTAATTGACAATTGATGTGGAGTGGCTCAGCCCACTGTGGGTGGGGCCATCCCCGGGCAGGTGACCCGGACAGTGATCTTCTATGGCCTTGATCTTAGTTCCTGCCTTTGGGTTCCTGTACTGACTTCCCCTGAGGATGGACTGTAAGATGTCAGATGACTTTAACCCTTTCCTCTTCAGATTGCTATTGGTCATAGTGTTTATCACAGGAACAGAAAAGCTAACTAAGGCAGAACCTCTACATGATGTGATCTTCAAGAACACTTTGGGCTCTATAAAAGAAAAGGCTTCCATTTTCCTTGTATTTTTCTACTGTGTGTATTTTGAAATCCTCACAAAATAAATTGCTGTGAAACCTTAAACTTTCTTACACCTGACCACAATCTTGTCTTAATTTTTCAATATATGTCTGCTTCATTGATCCATTTTTATTGGCATATATATATTGCACACTTAAAGGAGTTAAGAACTGGCATATATAAAGAACTCAAAAAATTAAACACCAAAGGGGGGAACTCAATTGATCAATAGGTTAATGAAATAGATAACAGTTCTCCAACTGAAGTACAAATGAAAAGTAAGCCTGAAAAAAAAAATGTCTAGCATCCTTCCCCAGCAGGAAAATGAAAATGAAAATCACACTGAGGTTCCACCTTGCCCCAGGCACATGGCTGGTAAAGAAAAATAACTACAAATGCTGTCTAGGATGGGGTGGGCAAGGTGGGGACAGATACCTTACTGAATGTCATGAGAATGTAAACTGAGGCAGCCAGTGTGGACAATAATGTGAAGGTTCCTCAAAAAATTAAACTGCCATATGACCCAATTACACCACACCTGGTTATGCACACAAAGCACTCTAAGTTAGGGAGCCACCAAGACACTTGCTTGTCCACATTTATTGTAACATGACTCACACTAGCCAATCCAAAGACAATGGAGAAAGGAAACATGTTGCACACACACACCAGAGTGCTTAGAGCTGTCCCTTAAACAATGAAGATCTAAGTTCTGGACCCCAGAAGAAGCCTGAATGGATATGAAACAGACTCTTGGGGAAGGTAGAAACCATCATGGCCCCAGGCCTTAACTGTCTTACCTGCGCTGCCAGGCTCTATACTGATTCTTTGTCTTGTGCCTGTTTCTAAATACAAATCTTGGACTCTAGTTCTAGACACGGCATCCTAAGAATAGAAGGGACATGGTCAGGAAGGTGATTCTTCTTAAGATCTGTCTATGTGACCCAAAACGTAAACCACCAACACGTTGTCCAATGGAGTGACGGGCTCTCTGACTAGAGTCGCCACTACTGTTGCACCCTTGAAGACAAGCACCAGAAGATGGTGGCGGGCTCACCAGGGTGTATTGAGTGGTGGGCGGAAGTTGTTGATGAACATGGGTGAGCCACAAACCAATGTTTTCCAAACACAGTTTAGTCTTGTGTCGACAGTAGGTAACAGAGGAAGGCAAGAGGAAGAGTCTTGCTCGTGACTGGATTCCAGTGCTTCCTGCATGGCAGATGAGCACTCTACCCACACAGACACACTGCCTTTCCTTCTGCATTTTTTATTTTTCTGTCTGGCTTGGGAGAATGCTTATGTGGTTCCAGGTCCTCGCACTATGGAGATCAGAAGACATAGGTATTGGTCATCAGGTGCCTTCTCTCATTTAAGAAAGGGTCTCTAATTGACCTGGCCCTTTGCCAATTACATCAGCCTAGCTGGCCACGGCATCCCAGGGGTCCGTCGGTCTCTACTTCCTATCTTGTCTTTCTGCCTCCCAGTTTGCCATCCCTGGTGTTAAAGGTGTGAGCCACCATGCTTGGGTTTTGGTTGGTTTGTTTTGTGAACATTGATCCTGGGGAATCTGTGATAGTTTGGATGAGAACGGCCCCCACAGGCTCAGATGTTTGAATGCCTGGGCCTCAGCTAGTAGAACTGTTTGGGAAAGGTTAGGAGGTGTGGCCTTGCTGGAGAAGGCAGTGTGCCACTGGTGGTGGTATTTGAAGTTTCAAAATCCAAGCAAGGCCCAGCCCCACCTTCACCCCACCTCAACCCCCGCCCACTGCCTGTGGGATTAGGTTGTAAAGCTCTCAGCTACTGCTTCATGGGCATGCCTGTCTTCTCTCTGTCATGATAATCATGCATTAACCCTTTGAGGAAGGTTTAGTCTTGAGCCTTTTCATTTTATGTGTGTATTCACATGTGCTTGTGTACATTTGTGTGTGTGTGTGTGTGTGTGTGTGTGTGTGTGTGTGTGTGTGTGTGTGCGCACTTGTGCAGGGGACTGTCCTTGCATATGTATTTGCATGTATCTGGAGACTATAGAATAATCTTGGGTGTCATTCCTCTGGTGTCATCCACCTTTCTTTGAGACAAGTGTCTTTGAGACAAGACACCATCCTGGAACTCATCATTTAGGTCAGTTGGCCAAAAAGCCCCTGTCTCTCAGTCTCTAACACTGGGATTAAAAATGCACATGCCACCATGCTTGGCTTTTATCACAGGGGTTCTGGACAATTAACCTGTGTCCTCATGCTTGCAAGACAAGTGCTTTGCTACCCAAGCCCCAGCCCCACTCCGAAGCTTAGCTTATCAGCAGAGTGATGTGCCAAATGACGAAATCAGACACAGAGTTGAATCTTCTACCAGCAGCTTTCTCTTATGAAGAGTGAGCTTTCTTTGTAACAATGTGACTCCTAAAAAGGTAGACAGTGGCCCTGCAGGAGGGAGGTCATCAATTCCAGAGCCTAAGCTATTCCTCCCCTTGACTTCTGCCCATTCAGAGATGGACACAGACTCAAGGCCCAACAACCAGGAGGAAGGCATGGCTCTCGTACATGCTTGCAAGAACCAGATGGCTGGTGGTCATAGGAGCAACTATTCCAGAGATATGCAGTCTGCCTTTTTATTTAAAATAATACAGCCCAATTCAAAGGTTCAAAGTCACAAGGGACATTCGTCTTCATTCTTTACCTGAAAGGCTAGACAGGGGGGGGGGGGGCAGATTGACACTGAGGTGTGTCTGTCCCGTGAGGCCACCGAGACTGTGAGTCTTTGGGTTCTTCTTCTCTTCCTCTTTCTTTTCTACTTCCATCTGTAGCTGTTCTTCTCTCAATTATGAGAAAGCTTGTGACAACAAATCTCCCTTTCCTGTTTTGTAAGTGAGAGATTGCAAATGAATATTTGAGATTCAGCCTCTTTGGAGCCTTGCCCGCCTACAAGCCAATTGCTGTGGTCCCTGTGCTAAGGGGCCTGCTCTCAGGCTGTGGGAGGCTCTGCTCCTCCAGGACAAAAGTCACACAGTGACAGGTCAGACATACACCTCTGCTGCTTCTCTGTTGCTGTGAGGAGATACCCAGACAAAAGCAACTTAACGGAGAAAGAGATATGTTGGCTCAGTTCCAGGCTGAACCAGTCCGCCATGGTGGGAAGCAATGGGGACAGGAATTTGAAGGAGCTGGTCGCATTGTAGCTGCAACCAGAAAGCAGGAGAGATTAATTCTGGGTTCAGCTTACTCTCTTTTTTTGCACAGTCCAGACCCCAAGCACAGGGAATGGTGCCCCCAGTGGTGGGTGACTCTTCCTACCTCAATGAATCCAATGTAGATAATCCCTCCCAGGCTTGTCCAGGGGCTCTTCTCTCAAGTAATTACAGATTTCATTAAGCTTACACCTGGAAGAGAACACCCCGCAGTGCCCCAGGGATGTGCCTCTGAGCTGTGTCCAAAAAGGCCCAATGGAGCAAACTCTGGGAGAAAAAGCTGCCCGTCAATGCTGCCAACACCCGCACTAAGAAGTGCTTAGTACTTCCTTTGTTCTTTAAGCTAATGTAATTTCATTTTCTTCCCCCTCAAGCCAGAGAATATCTGTTACCTAGACTCCCTGTCTGGGTTCCAGGGGAGCCAGTTCTCCACCATCCCACCAGTAAGCCCGAATCTACTTACTGTCTTCATTTTTCTCTCTGACACATTTCAGTCTCCAAAATCTTACTGAATTTATTTTGCGTAATTCTGCACTCACTAACGAGAATGATCTCTGAGGACAAAGGTTGGAGCCTTGCTATGACTCCCAGCATCTATGGCGGCACCTGGCTCATAATATGTGCTTATTTACGAATGATTTTGAGTGAATGGGAAGATAGGTTCTATGCCACACTGGGATTGCTAACCTCTTCAACAATGCTCAGAGCAGAGATGACTGAAGGACTGTGTGCTTCTTCCAAAAAATGTCCCTGAAATCATCCCCGAAAAGAAACTCCCTAACAGGTTGGTGCCACAAAGAACCTCACTCTGGCATCTAACACAAACAAGAAGCTACCAAAATGATGTGCCTTGTGAGTGCAATGACCAACTTCTCATGCTTAGTGCTAGGACATTTGAAGAAACACAAGCATTTGCTTAGAGTATGTAGTTTTTAAATATATTCAAAGTTTTGGCATGTGTGAGTGCACATTTTGTGCATGGGCACACAGGCGTAACCATGTCTGCCTATGTGTACAGGCCAGAGGTAGACCTCTTCATTTCGCTTATTTGTTGAGACAGGACAGCTTACTGAGCCTGAAGCTCACAAATTTGGCTAGACAAGCTGACCAGGGAGTCTGTGGAGCCCTTCTATCTCTGCTTTCCTTTCAGACGTCACAGACACATGCTACCCCATGTACGACTACTCCCACACATCTACCACTATCCCATGTGCTGCCTCCACCACATGTGCTACTACAGTCACACATGCTACCATACATGCTACCACACATGCTACCACAACCACATATGCTCCTTCTACCACACATGTTACCACTACTACACATGCTACCACAACCACACACGCTACCATATGTGCTCCCACTACCACACATGATACCTCCACCACACGTGCTACCACATGCGCTACCACTGCGACAGGTGCTACCACTGCCCTTCACATCAGTGCTCTGAGCTCAAGTTGTCATGTTTGAAAGGTTGGCCATTGCCTCAGCCCCTAAATATATTCAAATTTTTACCTTTGAAAAGTCACCTTGCTGCCTTCTCACCTTAAACAAGTGAAACCGGTAGCTCTCAGCTGTGGTCTCAGAGCAGCAGCAGCAGCAGCAGCAGCAGCAGTAGGAGGAGGAGGAGGAGTGGGAACTTATTGATGTGGAAATGTCTGAGTCTCAGCCCAGAACTCTAGAGTCAGAGCTAGGAAGGGGAGCCGATGTGTTTCAACAGGATGCTTGGGAGACCCTGCTGTACAACCACACTGGGAACCTCTGCCAAGCTATCCATAGTTGTGGTATATTTTACGAATTAGACCCAACATGATGCAGGCCAATCTCAGCAGCTCCAGAGCCCTGAGGCAAGAGAGGCCCAAATTCTAGGTCTTCCTAGGCTAAGCTCAAAGAGCGGCCTGGGAAACTTAACTTTTATCAAAATAAAATTGACAGTAGGGATGTAGGACAGGGCGGGCTCTCCACTGGTAGGGAGCAGTTTGGGGGCCCTGGGCTCAATCCCTAGTACAAAAAAAAACACATTTAATACATTTTTTGCATGTCAATCATTTTGTAGTGTCTAGTATTTCATATGTGTTCAACATATGACAGACACAGTTATGATTAACTTTGTTATTGTTGTTGGATTTTTTTTCTAAATGAACTGTGACTCTGCATACTCATTTGTGAGCTGGTAGTGAAGAAACATAAAGGTAGCCATTCCAACTGTAGCCAGTGTAAGGCTCTTTCCTGTGCGGAGCCCTACACTACTCTGTGTTTGATATATGATGAAACATTCAAAGAAAGTGATGTACACCATCCGTCCACCCGAGAGTTTAAGAAACTTCCCAGGAATAACCCAGGCAGGGCACGAAGGACCGGGCACACAAGTTAGCCAGATCAGTAGGCACACCACTACACTAACTCATGTGGTTTGAGAAAGATGTCATGAGGAGGCCATTGGCACACCTCAGTTCTCCTTCAAATATCTCACTGAAGACCCGGGCATGGAGGGCAGCTGTGGGATGTTTGTCCAGCACATATGAGGCCCTGGATTTGATCCCAGTAGCAACATAAAAATATTTAAAACAAGACTCAGTGAAATCAGCTAGTCTCTATAACACCACATATCGACCTGGTAGCTACTGCTCAATTCTGGAAGAAGTTTCTAGATCCAGTCTTAGCTTAAAATGATTTTTGGTTTTAGGGAAACCAGTAGCAAAAGTGACCCTCTTGCTGGCTTCCTAAAAGTTTGCAGTGGGCTTTAATTTCAACCAAGTCCCCAGTAGCTGTGTAAGTGCGATAGGGGTGGGGAGGATACTGAGGGCAGCGCTGGACAGCCCACTGCCTGAATGTCACAGACATTTCTTCTGGGCTCTGTCTTGGGTCACAGATCACCTGAGCCTAAAGGATGTCAAACATTCAAGTTTCTATTGGCCAAGAGAGCTAATAGCAAACAGAGTCTTGACCTACGGAAAGTGACTTTTGGCCATAGATGAAAAATAACTGTGGAAACAGGATGTGCAACCACCCACAAGCATGCACTGATATTTCCTAACAGGCTCTGTGGCCTACAGTGAATGCCGAATGTGTGCCACCTTTTCAGTTCCACACACACACAAATGACACATAAAGTACTAGTGTCATCCTATAAAACCATTGTTTAGAACAGGTAAAGTTAGAGACCCAAATGTTGCCTTAAGACCCAGTGGGCAGATGGTGGGCAGGTAGGCAGGTGGTGGGCAGGTGGGCAGGTGGGCAGGTACCACTATGATGAGCAAAGTATATGGTGGAGAGATGGCAGAGAAAGAGAAGCAGAAAGATTTATGTGTAATGAAAAGAGGAAGAATGGGAGAAGCAAAGGTGATGAGAAATAGCCAGATGTGAGAGGATTGTATCGACACCTGAGGCCACTGTGATGTCCTGGCCTGTGCTGCCACCGAGGACCACGTCTCAGTCCGTGGTCCTGCTACAACAGGGGTCTGTGTCAATGTCTGTGGCCCATGTTACCACCAAAGGCCATTCAGATGTCCATGGTCTGGGCTGCTGCCTGGGGCCATGCTGATATCTCAGGGCTGCAATGATCTAATCCGACCTCCTCCCCAGCCACTGAGTGGTGGCAGCCATTGTGACATGGGTGCAAAAGAGCTGGCCCCACCCATTGCTGGTTGCTGAGGGTGGGAGAGCTAGCCCTGTCCATCACCTGGGCAGAGAGAGTAGGGGGAACTGGCCCCTGTGATGTGGGCACTAGAGAGCTGACAGGCTGACCAGTTCAACTATCGCCCCGGCCCAGGTCCAGGGCTTTGAAGTGGTCCACCGCAGCATCTATCCCATCTATGAACATGTGAAGGGCTAGTCCCAGAGTCAAAGCTGCAGCATCTCCAATGACACAAAGGCAACAGCAAGATATTGAAGAGAAGTCCTGGTAAGGATCCAGTATTGATAGTGTACTAGAAGCCAGAGGCCTTGAACCAGACCAGTGATTGATTGTAACAAACATTTGCAAGTAAATCTGTTTGGGCAAAAGGGTATACTGTGTGATACACTGTGACACACCAAACCTTTTATGGTAAGTTTTTATTTTTATTTTTATTTTTGGGGGGAGGAATGGTTACAAGGATGGAGGGAGGACATGAAAGGGCCGGGAAATTAGTAGGATTGGTGTGCATGAAGTAAAATTCACAAAGAACCAATTAAAATTATGTTTAATAAAATAAAATAAAATGTGTAAAATTGTAACCATATTAAAATTTGTTCAGAAAGGGCTGCTGAGTTCGTAAAGTGAATATACTTAAAGGCTCATCCAAGTGACGTTCCATGGTGAAAAATCTGTTTGTTCAGCACTGAGTGCTCATTTTTATCTCAGAGAATGCTTGCCCATACGAGTGGACTGGCAACAGAACTCTAAAGGGTTTCTTAGTTGAGAAAAGACAGGCACGTTGTCTTTTATTTGAGGGTTTGTGCCTAACCCTCAGCAACACGGGTTCAGAGATATTGCAAGCTTTCTGGTTTCCTGTTCAAATTCTGGGAGCCCCCGCCCTTCCCCCAAATGACAACAGCACCCCTGAGTGAACAGTAGTTTAGGCTTCTGCCTTTCTGAAATTTTTTTTTCTCTCCTTAGCCCCGCCCCAGCTAGCTCTTGAAAGGGCTCCTGTTCTGTCAGCCATAATGACATCTGCTGGCCGACACAGGAAGTCATAAATCTGTAGGTCTCCTCTCAACCAAACCTTGTTAATGCTGTCATTTATCACAGGGGCTGGGTGCCATCTCTGGAGGGCTGAGCTCACGGAGTCCATTTTCTCCCATCACCCTTTCCCAAGAGAGCGACCGTTTTCAAAGCAGCCACTCTTTCATTTGGGGTTTGCAGACCTACACGTCAGGCAGATGTAAACTGGGCGTCAAAGAAAAGCTCTTGGGAGGAAGCCAGGATGACAAGCAACAATAGGCTGGCCTGATTAAGGACTGGGGCTGTCCTACCTAAGCTCTGCCCTTCCTCATTTTCCACAGGCCCCTGACTGCTGCCGAGACCCTCCACCAGCTTCTCTGCAGCTGTTAGGGGGCTGCAAGAACCGTGGCGGGGGGGGGGGGGGGGGGGATGAAAAAAGATTTTCTGGACTCAGACGCTTAGCTCTGAACCAACGCTGCTGATGCTGGCGTTGTTTCTTAGTTTCCCGGCTCACTGTGTCCTCAGCCTTAATTCAGAACCTCCACCTAAGGAGGGTGAACTCTGGCTTTTGTTAGCCAGTGAGTGTGGGGGGGTCCCCAGATCTGCCAGCATCCACTATCAGAGCTTGTTGGACAGCCTCCAGTCCAGCTTCATTCCAAGCCACTTTATATCTTATTATATTAACGCTGTATTCAGGACTGAACCCAGAGCTTCCAGCATTCTGTACATGGCTACCACCGAACTGCATCCCCAGCTGTTTTTCACTTTTCATTTTGAGACAGTCTCACTAGGTTGCCCAGGCTGGCCTAGAGCTTTAGCTGAAGGCCAAACACGCCTTGAACCAATCCCCCTGCACCAGCTTCCTGAGTAGCTTCTACTAAATACTTGTATACTTGAACTGCCAGGTCTGGTTCAAAGTTGATTTTAAAGCAGAGTCCCGTGGCTTTCATGTACCCCTTGCTCTGTAGGCTGGAACTCTGCACTGACATTCTCACCTGACCCTCTTGGCATGTGAGCAGGCCAACCCATGGTGGGACCTTGTCTGTATCTTGCAGTATACTACACAGCACTCGTGGTCTCAGCCCACAGAAATCATCAGTACTGCCTGTGAGGTAACGGTAGTCCAAGGTCCCCAGATAGCCTACAAAATCATCCCATCTGTGCCCTCACCCTAAGACTGCCAAGTGCAGTCTCCTGACCTGGGGGTTCAGTGTCACCGAGGAGCTGGTTGGAAATCAGCATTTCCTGACCCCAGACCAGGTCCACAAAACCAAACAATAGCTCTGGAGTTGAATCCGGAAGTGCATTCATAGCTCTAGCATAACTCTCAGGATAGAGACCACAAACAGAAAAGGAGAGCATTTGGTGACAAAAAGTGCATGGAGGCCACAGCACTACCATGAGTTCCTCTTATATGAGGTCAAGAGCTCACATACCCACTGGGAGGGTTTGAGTCTAGGCTGCTTCTATTTCTTTTATTAAATGTAAGGTCTCAGGTAGACTAGGCTGGCCTTGAACTCAATACGTAGCCCAGAATAACTATGATCTGCCTGCCTCCACCTCCTCAGTGCTGGGATTCCAAGCCTGGACCACCACCTGGTTTATATGGTGCTAGGGATCCAAGCCAGGGCTTTTCACATGGTAGGCAAGCGTTCCCAGCTTTGGGAACTCAGGCTTCAACATCTGTTATCTCTGTGAGCTTGGTGATGTCATCCAATCTTTCTGTGACTCAGTTTCCTCAGATCTAAAATGGAGACCACGGTAGCACTGAGCCTGATCAATTATTGTCTCTAAGGTCTTTATGTTAAAGCTACCGAAGTGGCACTTGTCACCACATGCCTCAGAAATGTCGCTGTGACTGTCACCATGGTTATGAGATCACACCTGTCACCAGTCTTGCCTGCCTCCTTTAGTTGTCAGGCTCCTCAAAGGCCAGGCAGGTCCCTGATTCATGCTGTGTCCTCAGCGGGCATCCTGGCCTGTTGAACGCTACTGGATAATGAGGATGCTTTCTGGATGGGCAAATGGGATGGGGCGCACAGGCCAGTCCTCTTCCAGTGGCTTGAACTGGCACTCTGCCACCTGGGGCCATTCTTCATGGGCCCCTCACCTTCAGGGATTTAACTTTGCAGACTGAAGATGTAGTTAGAGTGAGTTTATCTCTCCATATGAGGCAGAGTGGACCTCACAAGCTTATAGGCAGAGATAGAGTTCTGTGGTAAAGGGCTTGCCTAGCATGCATGAAGGCCTTGGTTTCAGTCTAAACTCAACAGAGGCCAGTAAGTCAATCCAAAGGCTTAGTATACCGATTGCTGCCAATGCACCAGGCAGCATGATCAGTAGTGTACACTTGCTCCCAGGATCCTCCCTATGCCCCTAACAATCCAGTGATCTAATTTTCACATTTCACACACAAGAATTCTAATCATTCTCCACCCCTGCCCCAAAATTAAACAATAATGCCCAAGTATAAGTAGCCAAGTGTGTTTAAACCTGACCTCCCAGTGGCCTTGTGTACTGGGATGTGTGGGGGCAATACCAATTTTGAACATTCTACACTGCCTCATGCATAAGGACTTCCATGTAAGTGTCAGATGTACGCTGTAACTTTTTTAAAGGCTGGACTCGCAATACTAAGGCGTTCTGCTCCACAGCCACATGGGTGCAACTACAGAAAGGAGGGCAAAATGTTGGGGCAGAAAGGAGGCCAACCAAACCCAGGAATCAAAACTTAGAAGCAAGGGACAAATGCTTTATTATAAAAGCCAACCCTGAGCAAGACTAGCCAGCAAAGGTGTGGCTAAAGTTTGAGCCATGTAGGTACATGTCACAGATGCCATGTGCCTGGTATAAGGCTTGCAGTTGCTGTACTAACTGGTCTCTGTCCTGTCATTGCCCTCTTAAGGGTCCCAGGCAGAGAGACCGCTCTCCTGGTGATGCCATTTCTTCAATAGCAGTAGAACTGCCACAGGCCGGTACCCATGGCCCTCGAGCCTACAAGGTGAGCCCAGCTCTCTTGTCCTTGCAGAGGGAGTACTGAAAAGCTGTGGTCTGCACAGTCTCCCAATTCCTCCAGCTCTATCTTCGGGACCCTGATCTCTGTCTCCTCTACATTGGTCCCTATCCCCCACTTCCTTATTTACTTTCTGCCTCCCTGGAGACAATTTTCTATCAGCATCCCTCAAACATGTTATTTACAAGGAAACCTTTAGTTCTCGGTCCCCCAAACCTTTCTCTTTGTAGAAACAAGACCAAGACACAATCCTTATAGAAAGAAGGTTTAGGATAGCCCTCCAACTGTTCACTCACTTTAAGCCAGGTTGCCTGGCCTCATTGGTGGCCCAACAGTGCCTAAGAAGAAAAGACAAGCGGTGTTGTTGAGTGGAAAACGCATTCAGGACAAGACACTAAGACGTAATCCCAGCAAACAGTGGGGTAGAATCTCATGAAATGTTAAAGACAGAGGGACGCTTTATGCTGTACCATCATAGATAAGACATACTGTGGATAAGACAGAAAGGTATTCTCAGAGAGAGTCATATCATTCACCATTTGCTTCGAGACGTTGAGGGGGGCCTCCATCGGCACATGGTTCTAATGAGTTCTGGGAGTGTGAAGCTTAAAGCATGCTTGACGTGGCATAAACTACACTGGTACCCAGGACTTAGAAAGGCTGCCCGTCACATGGCTGCCAAGCTGATCCTTACAGTCACTTAGTGTCTCTCTGTGCCTAATGAACTCCAGCAACGGGTGAGTGAGGTAGAGCCTTGGTCTGGATTCCTCCGCATCAGCAGCAAAACACTGTTAACCGCTCTAAGCAACCAACGCCAAGGTAGAAACGTCACATTTCACGTTACAGCTCCTTGCTCCCGGCTTGTCCACTCTGCGACCATTCTGTTTAAGGCACACACGACATGTGATTGTGGTTGCAAAGTTGCACATTTGCCAAATCACAAGAGTTTAAGTAAATAAATTAAAAATCTGAGAGCTTGGGGAGTTTTCTTGTTAGAAGCAAGCCAGCATAACCCCAAACTTTATTGTCGACTTTCCCTCAATCTTATTTACTCTGTGTGTGTGTGTGTGTGTGTGTGTGTGTGTGTGTGTGTGTGTGTGTGTGTGTGTGTGT
>OU015742.1:65249912-65265900 GCA_907169655.1 Acomys percivali | reverse complement strand
GTGTGTGTGTGTGTGTGTGTGTGTGTGTGTGTGTGTGTGTGTGTGTGCTATATGAGGAAGTCAATTCTCTTTAAGTAAATAGCTAAGAGAGAAAATTTCTCTCAGAAACAGTAGTGGTCTTCACTTTCTAAAGCTTTACTCTTCACGGTGCTAGGACTTGGGGCCAGGAAAAAAGTTTAGAAAGCAGCTTTCATACCTGTATATGGTGGAAGTGTGGGTGTGCCTGGCTCACTCTCTTGATTGTATGTCTGGCTTACCATTAAAATGCATCCACTTTTACCTGAAACATCTTTAGGAGTCTGCCTTGCCACCCTTCCCCCTTGTTCATTTTAGGGAAGATAAAAAAGATGGCAAGAAGGCTGAACAAAAAGAAACTGTCTTGATGTGTTTGCACTTTATAGGATGCGGAGTGCTTGAATTTTTAAAAATTGCAGGCGTGTTCGCTAACAGTTCTTCTCCTAACAACCCCAGTTGTGTGGCCCACATAGGCATGTAGTGAGGTTTTATTTCAGCAGTATGCTATTATTTTTATAGTAATGCCAGGCAATTGCGATGGGGCATGGAATCTTCTGCAGTCACGTCCCTGTGACTATCTTACATGCTTGTGTGTTATATCCCCCTGCCTCTGCTTACCCCAAACCATTTTGTGCGTCTTCCTTTGTGGACTTGTGATGGCTTTTAATAATCCAGTTTTTTTTTTTCTTCCCTGTGGGGAGTCTGGCAGGAGAGAACATCTCCCTCAATTTATTTTGTTTATTGAATTCGGAGATGAATAATGCAGATTTTGTTTTCATGGATGCCCTTGTGTGGCAGTAAACATTAGACTATTAGCAATCATTACTTAAAAGTTGCAATTTGCACCTTAATAGCACAGGTTATTTACATGGGAAGCGTTCAGCAGGGGCAGTTCTGAACTCCCGTGCTGCAGCGGAAAGAACGGCCTGAGAAGTCTCCTTTTCTATTTCAGGACAGTGCTGATTCTGGCTTGATGGGTGAAGTCCCAAAGATCTCAGCTTAACTGAAGGGGGGCAGGAGCCAGTGGCTCCAAGTAAAGTGTGCCTTTAATTTACTCACAAGCAGGACCTGGGCTGTTTCTGGATCCTGATTTTTCTCTCTTTGCTTAAACATCCTTCAGAAAAGCTAGTTTATGTCTTAAACACTACATTTCCCATGCTGTAGGTCTCCATGCTTCCCAGAATGGTATGGTTTTAAGACAAGTGGATATACGCGGATACACACACACACACACACACACACACACACACACACACACATTCATGCATGCGTGTGCTCTAGTGGGCTCACACCAGCCCACAGGGCTTCAGCAACAGGAGCTTTTAGCTATTCTTGCTGTTTAAAGTAGATCTCAGGCTACAGAGGCCGGGTACCTAAAAATGCCTTTGCCCTTAGTGTGTTTTGGATCAGAATCGATTCCTCCTGTGGTCCTTTCTCAGGTCCTACCCCCTCTCCTTCCCTGCCACTTGCAATCTTCTGATTACGGTTAATATATTATGTCCTGATATGGCAGATTAAAAATGAAATCAATAAATGCCTAAAACAAATGCACTTTTGAAATGTCCTATTCAATCTGAGTCTTTAAGGGTGAGCCCAGAGGCTGGGGAAGGAGAGGGTGCTGGGAGAACTTTTCAACAGTGAAATCTCTGAGGTTTGTTTGGGAGTTGGGGGGGGCGCGGATTTAGATGCTTGAGGCACCTTTGGGGAGAGTAAAAATGTTGCTCAGAAGTACTTGACTGTTCTTTTGCTTCTACTTTGTGTTTCCTATATTTTCCAGCCAACTTGGTTCTTGCTGCATTTGGAGAAACTTCATGCTGCATAGATACCTCCTAAGCGTCTCTAGATTTTCTGTCCCCTCCCCCCCCAAGTTTCTTAACCGTTGTCACATTCTCCAGCAGAGGAGCAGGCTTTCTCTCATCCCTTCTGGCGTCTCACTCTTTGGGGGATCTTCAGGGGAGTCTCTCCAACTAGATAACAGCTAGGTTTGTCTGTGTTGGTGTGTTTCTCTTCCTAAGGCTGTTCTTTGTTGGGCATGTCTTAGAGGGAGAATTGAACAGGAATTATTTAAGGCCTCAGTGATGTAGCATCTGCCCATCCCTGCAACCACGCTTAGGAAAATCAGCCTAGGGAAAAATAAGTAAACAAACAAACAAACAAACCCGGGCTCTGTTCCTGATTGCATTAGGTCTGAGAGTTGAACATCCAAAGTGCAGCTTCTCCTCCAAGTGTGTGGAGCACCCCGGGCCCTTAGCTATGCTTTAGGAAGACACTTACTGTAGAAGAAGCATCTGTACCTGCCCAGATTCCCTTTAAAAAACAAGACCGACCTACCACGGTCTGTATTAAGGCCAGGCATATGCAGAGTGTCATTTTCATTGGCTGCAAAGTCAGTCGGAAATACATTAAACTAACAGAGGATGTCTTGCATCGCTTCCCCGGAGCGATGCTTTTTCATTACATATTTAATTACAATCAAATTGAACAACTTTTAGGGAAAAAAATATCACAGTGGTATTAAAAGATGCTTGGCACACAAATAAATGTATTGCTTCTCAGGTTGAGAGCACTGTGTATTTTTATTTCTTTGAGTGGAATTTATTTTAATTTTTGAATATTGTGATGAAAATGGGATTACTTTTATTATGGTCTTTAATCAGAGCTCAGATTCCACCTTAGCTTCCACTAACACTGGGAGAGAATCCTGTAGCTATTTTTTTTTTCAATAATTTGTAACAATTGTTGTTATTTTTAAAAAAGCCCACTGCCTTACATTTCAGAAGTTCTGTTTAAAGTTAGAGGTTTGGCGATAACCTTTGACAAGTAGCTGGTCAGTCCTGAAAGACTTTAGTCATTCCACTCACGGTGAGAAACTCACCTTCTTAGGAGTGTAAACATACAAAACACTGTATGTTGACAAGATTATCTCCCAAAGCATTATTTTTCTACACTTAGAACTTCACACACAGAGACCTTTTGAGTTACTTTTGAACTGCTCATCTTGGAACATCCCCACCCCCAAGCGCAGGCATGGCTGGGCTCCGAGTAAACAGCACCCGTGTGCACGCACAGGTCTTGTCTCTAAGTGAGACATTTATCAAGGTCGTCTTTAGCTGTGGTTGTGTTCCCACCACTCACTTTTGTCTGAGGGGTCCTTACCAGGCGCTACGCACTCAGACCCAGTCGGGAGAATGGCTGGGCTGCAAGTACGAGCTGCTGATCCGTTTGTTTCCAAAGTAAACTCCACGAATGGAATGACTAAATGATGCAGACATATCTGAAAATCATTAAAATGATGGCTGTTTGGAATCTCCAGTCCCTGCCTCTCTCAGTCTTCCACACTCTCTATATGGGGGGGTGGGGTGGGAGAAATGCCCCCCTAAGCATTCTAAAATATCCCAAGATGCCCAAGTCATTCTTAAAATTATTTGAAATTTTAGAAATTAAAATGCAAGATACCCGGCTTACTAAGCCTATTAATAATATATACCAGTTCTGTTTAGCTTTGCTGAGCAACAAGGCAATGAACAACACAGAAGTTTTAGTGCTAATGAGCTCAGGGAAATTACACAGAAAAAAAAAATTTACCTGGATCAGATTTGAAAGCATTTGCTTTGAATTCTGCTTGTAAATGAGAGTTCTCTTTTAACCCGCCTTGCTTTAAAAACAAAACAAAACAAAATTCAGTGTCCCCATACTGACTCTCTGAATCAGCAGCAGTGTCTAATATTTTATATTCCTCTACGGATGTACAAAGAGATTAGGACAGCCAAGTGCCCATCCCCTCTCAGATAACCAAACGTGGGCATGGACACCCAAGCGAAGTCACAGAGAAACTGGGAAAGCCATTCAGCTCCCGGTCTGAGGTGAAAACTTCAGTGGTCTGTGAGGGAACATCATGGCTGGGTACCGGCCTTGCTAATGACAAGCACTGACGCCAGAAGGCTTTTAAAGCAGGTTTCTACCTCTCCTGAAAAGACTGCTTTAATTAGGAAGCTACAGTGTCCATTTCAGCTACAGGAAAGGCCCTGTGCTTCCACGAAGATACCAGACACTAGGGTGGGCTTTAAAAAAAAAAAAACAGAAACAAACACACAAACGCAAGGAAAGCACATAGCAATTTCTGTTAGTACAAAAATTAAGATCAGCAAGCTAAATAGTAAAGTGCTTTCAGAGTGGAGTGAGTAACAACCGCCGCCTGAGCCTCCTTAAAGCCACATCGGAGCCATTTCTGTGGCGATTATAGTTTCGCTATTAAGGTGAGAGAAAGCAGTTATTGTTTCTAGGGAAAATAGTTAGGAAAGGCAGGATGAGATTTAAGAAAGAAAGAAGACGTGGCAGCTGCCGCTCTGCTTCTAGTGGATTTCCAAGAAACGTCCCTGGTGCTGCGCCGTGTCGTGAAAGACTCCACGGAATCTGGAGATACAGAAATGAGACAGAGGGTCAAGGTTGTCCACGGGGTATAAACGGCTTCTGTAAGCAAGAGCCACAGCAGATAAATATTTCTGTACAAACTGCGTGGGGCTTACTTTAAATCACTTCAATTTATCAGATCTTTGGAATTTTCTGTGTATTTAGGAGTCTTCCTTCTTACCCTCCAGGGAGACGTGAATAGTCGTTGGGCTAAGGCGATGCCATAGAGAAGAATTAAATCTACTCTGTTCGCCGTGCTGCTCGGTGGAGGAGAGATGGCAGAATAAAAGCCCTCGATGTGTTTTACATCGGCGTTGCCTCTGGCTATTTTCCTTTTATTAGAAAGTTGGGTGCATCGCCTTGTGCATCTCCTCAGTGTTCCTCTTGGCGTTTGATTTTTCAAACGTGGATGGGATGGTGGAGAAGGAGGGAACGACTGGCTTCCGCGGGCTGCTTTTTGCCTCGTTAAGCCCACGCTCAGATCTCCAGGTCTGTTTCTTATGTGCCAGGTAACTTGGTAGCCAGCTCACATTTCTGCCTGCACTTGCTAATACATAAAATGGGCACAGTCCTAGACTTTCTTAAATCCCAAGCTTGCTGAGAATATTATATATAAGCACGGGCTGCTGCTAGGAAGGTGCTCAGAAACTACTGGTACCACGTGGATTTGAGCAAATAAGAGTTTCCTTGATCTACACAGCCAGGCCAGGGAATATTATGCAGGAAGGAAGATGACCCTCCATCATTTATCATATTCAGCGATCGTAGGGATCCGAAGAAATTAGACATGGCTGTTTTTAAAGAGTTTCATTTTCAGTTGTGTGCACGTGTAGGTGTACATGCTGAAGAACACCGGTGCCTGAGAAGGTGTTGTGTGCCCTGGAGCTGGAGTTGGATGGAAGTTGTGAGTCACCAGTGTGAGTGCCGGGAACAATGTTCAGGTCTGCTGCAAGAGCAGAGCGCTCCAGTAACAGCGGAACTGTGTCTAAAGCCCTGGCACGTGGGGCACTTTGTAACCGGGAGTTCAGGGGCTAAAGAGATGGCTCAAGGGTTAAAAGCATGGGCAGAGCTGGGTTCCCAGCGCCTGCATCAGGCTGCTCAAAACTGCCTGAATCCCCACCCCTGGGCCATCCAGTGCCTCTGCCCCCACCCCAGGGCACTTGTACAACCATGCATATCCCCCCCCACACACACACAGCCACATAACAAATAACTTTTTAAAATATAAAAACTGGAACTCCAGTGGCTGGTAGATCTTTGCCTAAGGTGCATGCGTTCGTGCTGGTCTACTTAGAACTCAGCACCAGCTCACAAAAAATACATATTTCCTAAGGAATACAATCTGTTATAGGTTCAACCATGACTAAGGAAGTGACGTCATCTGCCATGTCATGAATGCCTGTGGTATCCTAGGTGATGTACCACGTGCTTCCTACATCACCCTCCATTCCCTTAAACAGACACTGAGGTTTGAAGTCCTGCTGCAAGCTGGATCTTGTCCTGG
Source organism: Acomys percivali (assembly GCA_907169655.1). Lineage (NCBI taxonomy): Eukaryota > Metazoa > Chordata > Mammalia > Rodentia > Muridae > Acomys > Acomys percivali. The sequence goes on along the minus strand of OU015742.1, from coordinate 65,259,971 downwards.
TAGCTGAGACTTAGGGGGTGAGTAGGCTGCGCCCCATCCCTGAAAACATGCGCTCTAGTTCAGGGAGGCTAAAGAACATACAAATAAATTCACACAGAAGAAAATAATTTTTCATGAAAAAACTAATTTACACGCAAAAAAAAAAAAAAGTGCTCTGCGATGGTATCTGGACTGTGAGCGTGAAGTCACACAAGTAGGAGCTGGAATGGCGTGCATGGGATGACCATGAGGTGGCTTGTAGAGGAGGGGAGGGAGAGTGAGGGAGCAAAGTCTCTTTACTTACAAATCCCCGTAGACCGGAAGTCATGATAGTCCCTGTCCCCTGACCAGGATCTACCTGACCTAGGTTAAGACACAGCCTAACCGGAGTGGAAAGCCAGCTCCCTGCGCTTCTGGGACCCTTCCAGTCCATCTACCGTGAAAGCCTAAGTAGAAGAGACATGGGGAGATATCAACGATGGGGCCTTAGCTCCTCCTCATCTTCCCTTCACTTGAGGTGACAGTTATACACAGGAAAGGGGAAGTCAAGAGCATTGACAGAAAATCCTGTCTTTAGCGGTATCGCTGAGTGGCATCTCCAAGTAAGCCACTGTCACACACGTGGAGGGCTCTTTCCTCAGCATTCGTCCTAGTATGTGATCCCGCACGCATGTACTCTTCATGCATGTAGCACGTGCTGACTAGAACCCTATGCCATACATGACTCTCAGTGCTAACAGTGGCAGCAGGTAAAACAGAGGAGACTGAAAACTCCCTGCCCTCACTCAAATGGTATTCCTGAGAGCAAAACCTGGAAGCTAACATGCAGCCTGATGTTGACTAGCTAGGTACAGAGTGGGCATTTGCATTCCTACCAGGCAGAAGAAGCAGTGAGTGACATGGGCCTGAGGCCACGGCCATGCATGTATGTCTGCACAATATAATACCTAGGAGGCCACAGTGGTACACTGGCATCGATAGGGAAGGCCGACAAGGAAGAAGGCAGGCAAGAACTGAGGAGGCAGCAGGCCACAATATCCTTGCACGAGAAATGGGAATATGTTGGAGGTCTTTAAGCAAAGAAAGGAGGTTGATCTGACTCTGGGGCATGTATCTGAGAGTTTGTACTGTTCAACCTCCAGGTTTTGCTGGCCTTCCAGAGATGGTGAATGGCACTTAGGCTGGCCAGAGCATCTGGGGAGAAGCATACGTGCCTGCCTCTGTGTTCTCTATGGGGAGAAGCCTTGGGGTTGGGGTCACGTCATTGCGTTGGTGACAGCTGTACAGAGCCAACCAAACCCGGGGTGCAATGGCAGGTGTCAGCCAGCTGTGCGCTCTGTTAAGGAAGACTAAGGTCTTAGCATTCACTTCACATAGTAGCTGCGAGGGCTAGGTGTGATGATATAGGTAGTCTTCCTGGTGTAGGCCCAGTGCTTATGTATTTTCTTAGGTAAGCCAGCCTTCTCTGCCCTTCACCCTCCTCTCTGTCTATCCTCCTCTGCCTCCTTCTCTTCCTCCCCTTCTTTTACTTATTCTTCCTCATCTTTTTTCCTCTCCCCTTTTCCTCTTCCTCTTTTTACTCCTTCTCTTCGTGCTCCGTTTCTCCGTTTCTTCCTCCTTTTGTAGGGATTGTGGGATAAATACGGGCAGCTGACGTAGGCGCTAAATAAGTACGTCTGAAGATCAAATAACAAGTATCTGTGGAAAGCCGTACGCACTTCAGTGGTGTGCAGCTTTGATCTCTGTCCCAGCTGTAGCTTGTTTCTGTGTCATTTAGAAAGCGTTAAAGGCAAGCAACTGCTTTTCCTAATAAACACGTATTTTGTTCACCATGGTTTCTCCTGCCCGTTGTGGGAAAGCGGCAGTGGCCCTGCGTGTAAAACGCTGAAATTGTCCGATAAGGATGCTTGCTCAGGTGGAGATTTCTAGACCCTGTGATTCAGCTAGATCATGGATGGAGTGTGGAAGACAGGTGATTGGCGGGGAAGGGGTGGGGTAGCCTCACATCTGACCCCTGAGGCTTAGCATCGACACACCTGCTCTCTAGGTGCCTTGCTGGCACAGCCCCAGATGCTCCCAGCTCCCCAGGACTTGTCAGCTTTGCCCATCTTCCACTAGGGATCTGTTACTCATCCCCCAGGGCCCAGCACTGCAATGTTTAGGTGTTGTTAAACTAATGGGAGAAGGCTACAGGCTGTTTCCTGGTTAGAACTTCTTCACTTTTTAATTGTCACCTCCAGGTAACTGCATGAGAGGAGAAAGAAAGCTCTCTGTGTAAGTCTCTCATAAGACACAGATATTGAGGTACCAGAGAACACAGAGATGTGTGTACTCCATGCCTTATGACCTTACTTAACAGCTTTGATTAAAAGTTTCTCTGTGGTAGGTACTGTGTTAGGAAGGTTCTGGAACTAGAGCCTTGACACAAACTGACAAAGGGCCTGGCTTCTTGGAGCCTGGGACTTTTGTGAGGATAGGTATGGCATTAGCCAGGCCATCCATCCTATGGTGTGGAGTCATGAAGTTTGCAGTGAAGAAACTGGAAAGAAGGTGAGGGTTTGAATAATGGGGTGGGGTGAGCCATTTTTGAGTAAGATGTCAGGAAGTGGCTCTCTGCGTGTAAGGGTCTAGACTGAAGTGGCCACTGGAGAGATGGATCCCAATGGGGAAGATGCTGCCAGACACAGAACAAAGCCCAGGACCAGCATCTTTCTGGGAACAAGAGGAAGAGCCTGGGTGGGCCAGCAGGGAGCCAGATTCCCTTCTGTGGTGGAGTCTTTGGAAGGACAGGAGAAGGAAAAAAAAAAAAAAGGCAAGACCCAAAACACCCAAGGTCATTCTCTCTGCCTCACTGTTCACTGAGCAGCAGTATCAGAAGCAGGGTGACCACCCAGGAGCCCCCTGCATCATCAACTGGGTTGCGAGTTTGTGGTGACTTAGACCAGATGATGGTGAAGGAGACAGAGACTGGTCCAACAGAAGACAGCAGGGCCACAGATGTGGAGGGGCGAAGGAAAGATGAGTCTATACCGCAGGTTGCTTGTGCGGAGTAGGTTGGTTTATTTCATTAATCTTGATTCTCTCCTGTTTACTTATGAGGGTAGTGGTGAAAATGGCCATTCTGTAGTTTCCAGAGTCAACATGGGAGCAAGGACAAAATGTTTGGAGCATTTCTTCCAGAATTGACTGTGCAGGGAGGGGCACCACCCTTCTCCAAGCCTGTTTCCTTGGGCCCTGGAAGTGCATCCTCCTCTGCCTGCTCCTCCCGAGCCAGATGGTAAAGTGCAGGAGCACAGGCAGATCACAGAGTTAAGGCTGGCATGGGCTCCATTCCCCACCACGGACCACATCTTGGCTGCGTCACATCAGGCACCTTTGTCTCCCAGAGTTTAGTTTCCTCATTAGCAACACAGACTGAATAAAATGATTCATCTCATTGGGATTTTATGAGCATTAATTGAGATTAATCAGATCATATGCTTAACACAGAGCCCTGTACATGGTGGTCAATAAATTTGAGCCGTAACATTAACAAGGTAATGATCTGACCCAGGCCTCGATTTCTCTATTGGCAGAGTGAGAGTAATAAAGCCTACTCTTGGGACTATTGGGAGAAGTGAAGCAGTAATATTAGCGAGGCACTTGGAACAGCACCTTGTACACAGTAAGCACTCAATAAATGTTAAATCACCAAACCATCATGGTGATTCTGACCTTGAGGTGGGCAGACATTATGTCCTGTTGCTTTTGTGTATGTAAGACACAACACATGGTCAGGACCTAATCTCTTTGTTTGCAAAGTGAGTAACTGTGACTTCATTATTAGGAGTGAACGCTAGGAGATGAAGGTGCAAAGGAAAAGGGTTATAAACACCAGCTCAAGCAGAGGTCACACCATTGGAAAGTTCAGACAGCTGGCTCCTCCATGCAAATTGGTCAGGGCTTCCCACAGCCATGGCTGGGATCTTAATTTTAAGTGTCAACTTGCTACAACTAAGAATCACCCGCTAAGACAGCCTCGGTTGAGGAATTGTCTGGATTGGGTTGGTCTGTGAGGGATTGTCTAGACTATTGCTACAGGGAGACCCAGCCCACTGTGGGTGGCACCATCCCCTAGGTAGGAGCCCTAAACTGTGTAGGACAGGAGAAATCTAGATGAAAGTAAGTAGGCAGTGTAGGAGCATCTGTTTCTGCTTTGTACTGAGGCTATAGTGTGACTAGATGACCCAAATGCTGCTATAACTTCCCTGTAGCAATAGAGACTGTGGCCTAGAATTAGAGGCCAAATAAACGGTTTTCTTCTTAAACTGCTTCTGCTCAGAGTATTTTATCACAGCACCAGAGCTAAAACTGGGAAGCAAGCCCACTGTTGACTATGATTTAACCCACAGTAATCCTGCCTGGGAGTGGCATACCATTGGTGATAGTTTTAAGGTCACTAAGTAACTCAGTGATAACGGTGTCCCCCTCTCAATGACACCTCAATCTCCCTTGACATCTGAAAGAAAGACCCACTTTGTTATCCTCCTGTCCCTAATACCTCTCCCCCTCCCTGTTTATCAGAAAGAGTAGACCTCGGAGTTAGCAAGAAACAGCTCCCAGTGAAAATATGACATTATAATCTGAGGTTTTCAATATCCAGTGGCCACCAATTGATGACAAATGCTACCAATTTGCATTGACTGTGACTGGTAAACGACATAACCATCTTGTGTTAATGTGGAACTGTTTAAAATAAAAAAGAGTAAGGCTTCAAAGGAGCATAATAAGAAATTCCCATTGGTTGGTTGATATGCGAGAGCACCATCAGTGTCAGGGCGTGGGCAGAGGGAGGACTCCGTGGAGCCAGCTGGGAGGAAGGGCTGCCAAGTCTCAGCCAGGCCCAGAAGCTGCCAGAGAGAGGCCTTCTTCAAAACTTCAAAACACTTTGGAAACCGGAAGGAACCTCCCCCCGCCCCCCATCCTCTCCAGGATATCAGAAGGAAATTTGAGAATGTCTTGGCTCTTACCGGAGGCTTTGAAAATATGGAGTGTCTGGCGGCTGGACTAGAGAGAGGTTCTCAGCCTTTCTTGGGAGTGATCCTCACATGGAGGCCTGGTGAAAATGCAGATTTTCAGACTGCCAGGTTAGAGTCAGGAATTCTGACGACGTGGGATGGGAGGATGTCCTGGGCCTGAGAGTCGACATCCACTGTGGTTTTGAATTACAGGATATAGGATATGTGTCTGTATGTATAATACATGATTGCTATAAACATGTAATATATTATAGAAATATATATATTATTGTTTCAGACATACATGAACATATAATATACAAATATATGATTGCCATGCACCATAATAAAAGCATAATATGCAAATCTATAAAGTATACCTATAAAATTTTTCTTATCCTCTTTTGCCTCCTTTGTGTGTGTGTGCTTGTATGTGTGTGTGTGAGAGAGAGAGAGAGAAAGAGAGAGAGACAGACAGACAGACAGACAGACAGACAGAGACAGAGACAGAGACAGAGAGACAGAGAGAGAATAGTCATTGTTGTCACTGTCTCTCCCTTACTCTCTCTATGCTGTAGCAATTATGTTTTTAGAATCATCAGTGGACACTGTTTTAACAGCCAAATGCATCATTTATGCAGTTTGCCTGCCTGGCCACAGGACCAAACATCAGAACCCAGGGAACAACTCAGTTAACAAGTGAAGCTAAGTGCTGAGGCATAACTCGGTGCTGGGCCTAGCATGGTTAAGACCTGAGGATCCATCTGCAGCATCTCTCACACATGCACGCGCGCGCACACACACACACACTCGTGCACACACACACACACACACACACACACAGGTGGGGGGAGGAAAGACAAGCTATGTAGAGAGGGCTCTGGCTGCTTAGGGTCGGCTAGCCACCCAGATACCAAATGAGAAAGGATATCTGTGCATAGCACAATTTCTTTCACTTTCTGAAGTTTTGAGGCAACTTTCTTGTTACCGTTTGTGTATTTCAATTAGTCCTCTTTCAACCATGTTTTCCATCATTCTTCCTAGAAACTGGACGTATAAGTCCCTTTTAGGTTACAATATATAATTATATTAAATATGATATATTTAATGTAAGTATATAAGATAATTATGGGTTGTAATGCCTGACACCCACTAGTGGAAGCAACATAGATTACGATGATGGTTACGAACATGGCACTGGGCATATCTGTCATTGTCACAGGAGCTGTCTGTGACACTGATGACATTTAGACGCCATTCAAGTGTATGACTACATGAGAGACATATAGCGGCGCACGTGGAGTCTCTTCAGAACCACGTTCTAAGAATGGAAGCTGTTGGCATGTCCGCCCGTTGAGTAGATGTGGAAGTCCACTGCTGCAGTCACACACAGCTTGCCTAAGACCACTGAGCTTTCAGGCAGGATATGAACCTGCCCCCTTGCCTATGAAGAGGCCAGGTGCTCAGATTCTGTTTTGAAGAAAGCTAATGAAAAATTTTTTTTTTGTCTAAATATTCAGTATTAAATCTGTAACAGTTACAATTTTAAAGGGATTTTTAAAAACCTGCTCTGGATTCTGAATGGAGAGCTCAGTGGGTGAAGTGCTCGCTGCAGAAGCATGAGGACCAGAGTTCAGTCCCTGGCTCCCACTTAAAGAGCCAGGCACAGTAATGCACACTAGTAACTCCAGTGTTGGGGAGACAGAGATGGCCTGTCACATCAGCAAACTTCAGGTTCCAGGTCTCAAGGCACAAAGAGGACAGTACCCCAGAAACACTCCTAAAGTTAATATTTGGCCTCCATATGTGCATATTCACCTACACTCATATGCTTGCACCCAGCACACATGCACACTCACATGTACATACACCCAGATTAAAGACGGAAATCTCTCCCAGTTTCTACAGTGTACCTTGTCGGTGTACTGACGTTTAATTACAACAAGAGTGGAAAAGCCCATGAACTAGCCTGTCTGGCTGCCTCACAGAGGGTCATTGCCCACTGCCCACCGCCCACCTGCAGAGTGAGGAGCCGCTGCTTAGATACCCCTCAGGAATCTCTGGCAGGCTCGATGGCTCTTTCTGGCCATCAAAAATATGGACCCCCGTGTGATAACGTGGCCCTCTTATTCATTTTACAAATGATAAGCCACTACCCTCACAAACACAGACTTCCAAGTTCCTCAGGCTATTCAGGGCCAAGCCAAGGAAAGAAGTCTCTTTTTACTTGTCATCGCTATTTAAATGAGTACTCGGAGTAACGGGAGCAGGACAGCAAAACTAGGGTCTCTGAGGTATCTCACAGGGAGAGCATTACTTAGAGCAGAAATAGTCGTGGGATCCTCCTTTAAAGATCAGCCAGCGCTTTCAGTTATTGTTCAACAGAAGGGTTTTTGTTGACTTTGTTTACAATTTATGTGAATTTTTTTTTTCATGGCTGTCATTTGAAAGCAAACCATTGTAACAGTTTCAGTTTGGCAAGGCACCCAGGCATCCTGAATTTGGGGTTACTCTGATAAGAAACTGGGTGCAGCTCATCAGCCTGTTTTACTGTCCTTAGCACTAACTCTTCCTACACTGGTCTCGAGCAGCAGTTGTCCACTGGACAGAATAGAAGAAAGGAAGAATTCTCCCCCAGTAAGAGGATTCCACGGAGGGTGGCTCACACTTGAAATCCCAGCTCTTTGGAGACTTAGGCAGGAGGATTACCAAGTCTTGAAAGCCAGCCTGGCCTATACAGTAAGCTAGCCTGAGCAACAGTAATGGATCCTGTCTCAAACAAGTTAGCAATACAAAAAAGAAAAATAATAATGTGAGATAATGTCGCTTGATTGGCTAATATCAGGTATAATAGAATGGAGATTTTAATGAAACTAAACCCTCTTTGGGCACCAACTTGCATACCTATGACTCTGCCTCTGAGCAGCAATTCTTGATGCTTAGCAAGCCTTCAACAAGTACGCCTCTTCCCTCTCCTCAGAGACACACAGCGTTAAGAATTTGGCGTGGGTATTTTCCATTATTTATCATTTTAGCTACATCTGTATGTAGCTAGGAACATTGTTTTGTATGTACGTTTAAAAATTAGTGTAAATAATTTCACATACAATTTTGCAAATGTTTTAACTCTATTTTTAGTGCTCTACTAAAATGTGTATATAGCAAGGGGGAGAGTTTATTCCTATCTGTAGATCTTATAGTGTTCCATCATAATAATGTATATTTTATTAATTTATCAGCTCCTCTGTAAATAGACACTTAGCATGTTTCACATATTTCACTCTTACACATGATCTTTTATTGAATATGCTGGGGTTTTTTTTTCTTATAATTGTCACATAAGTAATTTATGTAGAGAAAAAGAGCTGTGAGAATTTTTACCAAATTTAGCGAGGGAATAAGTTGAGAAAAATAAATGTTATTGAAACATCTCCTATTTTGTGCTGGCTGAATTCTCCTTGAAGCAAGTGAGCTGCATTCAAACACACTGTTTCAGAATTGCAGTCAGCACAGTGACTATAAATAAGGCCAACCTGGGCTACATGAGCAGACCCTGAACAGAAAAACAAAAACAAAACAACAACAACAGCCGCCCCCCAAAAAACCAAAAAAAAAACAAACAAAAAAACCCCAAAACAAAACAAAAGCCCCAGCCCAGTGTAAAGTGAGTCAGCTAACAATAACTCAAGTCTCGTGCTCATCCAGAAAACTGTTGATAGCTGCCTTGAGGTGTGGCGGGGGCATGGAGACAAAGGCAAAGAAGAAACTGGTACCATAAAAGACATGGCTTCTTCTCAGAGTTTGTATGTGCTGGTCTGAGCAACTGAGTCCGTAGCCTCTCCAGCTGCTCCTGAGGTACCAATTCTTCCCGAGTGGGCAGAGAGGTGGATTGTGATGAAGAGCGGGCTTCCAGTTTAGCATTCAAAGTGGCCAAACTTCAGTGGATGTCAGTATAGGGCACGAAACCAGGTCCTGGCTTAGAAGCAGAAATAGAAGGCGAGGGTGGTGGTTCATCCTGTAGTCTCAGCTCACGAGGGAGCAGTGAGACGAGCAAGAGTTTAAGGTCACTCTCAGGCACTCAGTGGCTTGGAGGCTACATGAGGCCTTGTATTAGAATATATGTGGAGATAGGGGAAGAGGCTGGCATCAGAGTTCATTGGTGAAATGTGTTTTGCTACCATACTGACCTGAATTTAATTTAATCTCAAGGATTTAAAAAAAAGGGCACAACCAACTCCTGAAAGTTATCCTCTCACTGTCACATATGTTGCGTGACATGTGAGACACACACACACACACACACACGCACACACACACACATACACACACACGAAGTAACAGGGGGAAATGGAAAGAAAGAACATAGATCCGCAGGTTGAGAAGACTTTTGTGACTCTGGATGGTTTCTGTGGTCTAAGCCAGCATCACCCTTAGAACATGTCAAAGTATGTGCATGTTCACTGGAGCATGTGGGCTGGGTATCATCCATTGCTTCCCATGTTATAAGTTGGGCTGCTGTGTGCTAGTGTGTCCTGTGCGTGTGTGTGCGCGCGCGCGCGCGCGCGTGTGTGTGTGTGTGTGTGTGTGTGTGTGCTTAGTGCGTGTGTGTGCATGTGTGTGTGTTATAAGCATGAGCTATGCATGGGCATGTATTAGTTGTGCTATGATGTAGCTATAGCTGGGTAGGATATATTTTGTTTTGTGTATGTCTTTGTGGGAGAGCTTAATTTTATGTGACCATTTACTTATTTATTGAAGTGCTGTGTTCATGTGGTGTATTTTTATATATACTTCTATATGGGTTTGTGTGGACATGCATGCCAGTCTACACACATGTGAGCACATGTGGAGGCCAGAAATGGATGTCAGGTACCATGCTTTATGACTTTTCACAGTATTTTGTTTTGAGGCAACATCTCTCACTTAGGATCTCACTGAATAACTACACAGGTTGGCCAAGGAGCATCTGGAATCCTCTCAGCTCCCAGAGCTGGGGTCATAAGTACACACTGCCATGCCCATCTTTTTATTATTATTATTATTATTATTATTATTATTATTATTATTATTATTATTATTATTA
>OU015742.1:65219673-65233025 GCA_907169655.1 Acomys percivali | reverse complement strand
ACACACACACACACACACACACACACACACACACACACACACACACACACACACATATACACCACACACACATATGCACACACAGACACACATATGTCCACATTTATACTTCATCAAATCTGGCATTTGAGCTGAAATATAAACAAAACCAATCAAGCGCAAGAGTGGCTATCATATCTGAGCAGTTTTGCTTATTTTTATAATAAAAACCCTTCAGTAAGAAGCTATGATTCCATTCCCTGGGTATCCTCTTTGGCTTTGAACTTCAAAGTGTCACAGCTGTAGCCGTAAGCCTCATTTTTAATACCAACAACAAATCATTGAACACATTCCTTTTCAAAGAAACAGTGGCCAGATAAATAATCCTGAGATTCTGGATAAAACACAACCAGTAGTCCTCATTTTTCTAATTGAACACAGCTGAGTTATTGACACATTCCATCCAGTCTGGTCCAAAATACTATATCAGAAAAGACAGAGAAATTAAATATGTTTAGGAAAATGAATTTTTGAATATCAGTGAACAGTCACAAATAGGTAGGAGTCAGCACAGGAGCTTAGGAATCCAACCAGTGTCTGATTTGTAACTGAAAGTGTGGTGGCTGTGTGGCCACAGGGTGTGTGGGTGGAGGAAAGAGGACTAGAAGTCTCCCTGCAGATGCTCATAGGAGGTAAGTGATTACTGAACAAGCGTGAGGCCTAAGTTTGAATCCCCAAGACCCATATAAAGCCAGGCTCAGCAGCTAATGCCTGAAACTCCAGGATGGAGGAGAGAGAGAAGGGTGGGAGAGGGCAGACCCTGAAGCTTTCTCACAGGCAAGTCAGTCTAGCCCAAAGGACAAACCCCAGGCTTCTGTCTCAAAAGATATGGTAGAAAGCTATCAAAGAAGATGTCTAGGTCCTCAGTCTCAGCTGCACGCCTTTGTGTGTGAGCACGCACACACACACACACACACACACACACACACACACACACACACACACTGCATGTGAAGACCCAGGCTTGTTTCCAGGTACCTGCCTCACACACTGGGTGAAGGCACATTACTCTTCTTGCTCAGGGCTCAGCCTGCCTCGCCCCTCCCTGCTCCCCTCTGTCCCTTCTAGCTACATCATCAGGCCAAACTCTAGGATTTCAAAGAATGGCAAAATCAGCCACATTGGGCACATTTCACTTAGTGAAAGATCTCGGTAGTTTTTTTGGTTGTTGTTATTGTTGTTTTTGTTTTCTTCTGATTTCATCTTGCCCTGGTTGGAAGAAAAGAAATAGTCCAAGAACAATGCTCTCATGTAACCACTGTAGCAAAAATACATGGGTCAAACCTGCGCCGTTTTCTTGTTGAGGTCACTACTGCTGATGGAGCAGCTTTGTGTTCCGAAGTGAAACATGAGATGGGAAACTTCCTCATGGCCTGTCCTCTTTGCTAGAAGTTGAGTATTTGCTGGAAGGAAAGCCATCGTTCTCTGACCTCCGTAGTTTATAATGTGAGTGTTTGTATCATAGAAGTAAACAGGTGACCAGCATTGTGGCAAAGACCAACGCAGAAGAAGAATACTGAAGTATTTCAGGTGACACCACCCTGGAAGTTGAGCAGCTTCCTGTTTAAACAGGAAGTGGTCCTCCTCTTTGCTATGGTCCGGTATCCCAACCCTCAGCCGCTGAAGCACAGGTGTTTGCATGAGGGGTTATGAGTAGTGTCCTTGAGATCATGGTCTAGTGAGAGAGACCCACATCAGTTTCTCTACCAGGAATTGCCTGAATGAGATGAGAATTAAATGTGGTGATCAGTAACAAATGTTAGCACAGAGGAAAACTAAGTCTCCTTCACTATCAGTGGTAGCTTCTCATGGCCTAAGGGATGAAACAAATATTTGGGCTCAATATTTTCATTTATAGTAGGTCATGGACCTACTATGTGGCAGACAGTGGAAAGCCCCTTTGGGAAGAAAAGAGTGAACCCAAATGATGGACTCTCCTGATGAGAGTCCCTACTTACAGAGGTGTCTGTTTCCCCAGGCCTGTCATCATCAGCTAGTGAGGAGGCTGAGATACCTACCGTAAGTCCTTGCAGGACTATGGAGTTAGTTCAAGGTCAGCCTGGGTAACGCAGCAAGACTCTGGCTCAAAACAAGTCAGCCCACTGGTGCCCAGCAATGCACTGAAAACCCAATCCTGCCCTCGGTTCCCACCTGGACACTTCCCCGTAGCTCTTCCGTGTCCTGTGCCACAGACCACGTGCCACATTTCGTGTCTCCTTGCCTCTGAGAGCTGCTGGCCCTGTTCTGGTCCCCTGTCTTCCCTGGCTTCCTTCTGCCCCTTCTTCCCAGGCTCCCTCAGCATCATCTCCTCTAAGCAGCCCACTCTAGCTGCTCCCCTGTGCATTCTTCCTGGTCTCTTTCTCCTCTTCAAACCGATCTTCTCTCCAACTGCCTGTCATTGTCCTATCGTGTATACCTATGTCATGTACTAAAACAAGCACTCTCTACTGGGGTGGTTTTTTGCCTCCCCAGGGGCATTTAACATGTCCTGAGAAAGGGGTTTTTCTGGGGTGCTGTAGGTAGATCCAAGAGGTGCTGTTGGGCCTCTGACAGCACAGCCCTTGGTAATGAAGCAATGTCTATATCGCTATGACTTTGAACCCTGATCTGGAAAATGTAGGATGGGCTGAGGGTGCCTTTATATTATCCCTACCTGTGCTCTCATGGTCTCAGACAATGTCTGACCTGCTGTGGAGATGGGCTGCTCACAGGAGCTCTAATGAGGTATCCAGGCAGCCTCGCAGAAGACAGAAGTTTCAGGTTCAGTGAGAAACCCTGTCTACAAAAATAAGGTAAGGCATGACGAGACACCTGATGATGACTGCTGGCCTCCACATGTGTACATGTGGGTACACACACACACACACACACACACACACACACACACACACACACTCACGCACACACGTACAGGTTTATGCCTAGACAGAGGCTTTGCCAGATATGCAAGTTAAGAAGCAGTCAACTTTTATAACTAGGTAAATGCAATTTTAAAAACAGCACATAGACTTAAAAACAATTACAAAAGTGGCCAGAATTGGATGGCACGCTGGAAACTCCTAACTATTCCCACACGGCAAGTCACTCTAGGGACATGCTACCTCAGATGGTTTGGAGCTGGCTGTGCTCAAGTGTCACCTCCCTGGGGAAGTATTCCTGGGCTTCTTTGCAACCCACCTGCCCTCCAGTGGTTCAGACGTCTCTCTTCTGTGCCCCAACAGCTCCATGTGTGGTGTAGGACACACGCTGCAATGCAGAGATGTAGCTTAAATGTCTATCCAGTGAGGATGAAGGGCTTAATCATCTTAACTATTTTAAAAGTTTGATGCCATTGCTGATATTGCCAGTCCTTGGCCAATATAGATATTTTAAAAATAAAAATCAGAAACCTTACTTCTGTGAGATCTGTAATCCACCGAGAGATGTAAGTATTGTACACCTATCTGGCAATCGTTGGTTCAGGAAGCTGAAAACCTACATAGCTCAGACTCCAAGGAAGGTTGGCCCTGACGTCATCAAGAACAGGGCCCCTTTCCAGGTGCTAAGGCTGTTTGCTATAGCCCCAAAATGGTGGTTGGAAGACCCTGGCCTCCAATGCCTCATTCACATTCCAAAAGAAAGAAAATGTGTCTTTTTCTTCTGTTTCCTGATAATTATGCAAATCATCACACACGGAAAACTCATGCCACCTAATGTCATATGCGAGTTCCCAAGCACATCTCAATTGAAACGTGCTGATTGACAGCCTGGGTCTCTATTCCACTTTAGTCCTGGAGCCGGGCTCTGGGTTCCCAGAATCCTGTGGGGGGTGGGAGGGACAAGCAGGAAGGAGCTAGGGACCCTCCAAACTGGAAGCATTTGGCATCTATTTCCTAAATCTCTACAAAAGAGGCAATGCCACCTATGTCCCACCAACCATCTTTACAACCGTGCACCGAAAGCCGTGGGAGATGTGAGTACCACCTCCCTCCCAGGCTGCACCTCTCTGAGCTTTAGCTAACATGCCAACCTGCTTTGCCTGGCTCCCTCTGCTTGCCAGGAAGAAAAGCTAGCTTAATCCAGGACGCCACTCTCGGGTGCTCAGATCTGCACCAGGATCCAATTGTGTTTTACCTTGTTAAAAATGTCTCCCCCGATTTATTTTCTCAGGTAGTCCTCCAATTTAAAACTGTGTTAGGATTATTTTTAGGTTCTAGTCATTAGTGTTGGGACACAGTTTTCAAACAGATTTATTCTCTCTGTCACTTGTTCGATGTTTGATTCCCTGTTTAAAGTGTTTTCCCTACCCCACCCCCCTCTCTCTCTCTTGGTATTTTTTTTTTCTATGAATGGAAGTGTTGAGGGGAAAGTGGAGGAAAAGGCCAGTTCTGTACCTGTTGAATTGTGGGTAATCTGTGTCCTACTTTCTTTCCTGACCAGTTGATGCTGGGTGAGAAGTCACAAGCCAAAAGGAAGCGCTGATGCTTGCAGGGAGCTGCAGGCCTGGCTCCAGCAGCTCACGCAGGGCTGATAAAAAGGGCCTCCCCACTAAGGGAAAGTGGTCAAAGAGAGGGCACCAGAGTTCACGTCTTAGTCAGTCCCAGCTCTCCACACAACTGTGGAGAATGTGGTGTCCATCAGCTAGATCTGGACAGGGGCTCTAGGTTGACTGCATGTGTTGTCCTTGGTTAGTACAGTAGTTTGAGCTGACCTGCCTGGATTTAGATCTGCCAGCCTTAATGGTCTTCTTATAGGTTTCTAGGACACTCTGGATCCTTCTATTTCCCCATTCTTCCTTACCTCTCTCACTTATCTATCCCAATCTCTGGCTAAGTGAAGACTTTCAGGGGACAGCTCTGTTGGGCTAGTGTCCAATTATAAGTGAGTATACGCCATGTTTATCTTTCTGGGTCTGGGTTAACTCACTCAGGATGATCATTTCTAGTTCCATCCATTTGTCTGCAAATTTTAGGATTTCCTTGTTTTTAATAGCTGAGTAGTATTCCATAGTGTAAGTGTACCACAGTTTCTTTATCCATTCTTGGACTAAGGGACATTTAGGTTGTTTCCAGGTTCTGGTGATTACGAATAAGGCTGCTATGAACATGGTTGAGCATATGTCCTTGTTGTGTGGTAGAGCATCTTTTGGGTATATTCCAAGGAGTGGAATAGCTGGGTCTTGAGGTAGCCCTATTCCCAGTTTTCTGAGAAAGCACCAACTTGATTTCCAATATTCAGAGGAAGAGTAAGCAGGCTACCAGGAAGAGACCTGATAGGCTGTGATCTTGTAGTGGGGGACAAAGTCCCCTTCTGTCACAGACCTAAGGGAAAGGAATAGGATGAAAGAGGGAGGGAGGGGGAACAAATTAGATGTAATCTGAATAAATTACTTAAATAAAAATTTTTAAAAGGGAATGCTGACTGACCTGCTTCCATTTGATTTTTTAATTTGCACGCATTTGTTGTTGTGTGACATGTCACACCTGTAGAGATCAGAGGACTTTAGGGAAATCAGTTCTCTCCTTCTATTATGTGGGTCCTGGGGTTCAAATTCTTACCAGCTGAACCATCTCATGGGCCTTGTCCCTCCATACTTTTAAGAGTGACTTTATCCACATATAGTCTTAGGATAATGTACAATGCTTGATCTGAATATATTGATATCTCTGACCTCTGTGAGAGCTGCCAGCTGGAATTCCTCGTGTGTGTGTGTGTGTGTGTGTGTGTGTGTGTGTGTGTGTGTGTATTTCTCTCTGTGTGTTCACTTGTCTTTTGTGTGTGCATGTACCTCTGTGCAGGTGAGTGCATGTGACTCTGTGTGTGTGCATGTGGCTCTGTGTGTGTGTGCATTTCTCTGTGTGTATCCATTTCTCTCTGTGTGTATATGTGTGTTTGCATACATGCGCCTCTCTAAGTGGAGGCTATGTACTTCCGTATGCATATATGTGTTCATGTGTGTAAATGTGTACATCTGTGTGTGCATATTCCTGCACTTGTTGAGGGCAGAGATCAACATCTAGTGCCTTTCTCTAAGAGATAGCTAAGTTGGTTTTGCTTGGTTTGTTTGGTTTGTTTTGAGACAGGCTTTCTCACTGAGATCCCGGGCTCATTGCTTAGGGCAGGCAGACTGGCCATCCAGCCCCAAGGAACACAACTGTCTCTGCCTTCCCATCTGGGATTGCAAATGGGCACCACCAGGCCCAAATTTTTACTTGGGTGCCAAGGATACAGTCATGGCCTCAGGCTTGCACACACTTCACCAACAGAGCCATATCCCCAGCCCCAATTTGCATTTAGTCCCCAGTGCAGTGCCTGGGTCCTAGTGAACACATGCATGATGCTGTCATCGGGAAAAAGAACAGCAGCTCAAAGTTGTCTGTGAGGAAGGAGACATAAGTGGATCAGAGAAGCCTTGCTATTAAATGTCCAGAAGCCGGACCTGTTGTACAGACCCCTGTGCAGTGAGCTTGTCACATACATAAAGACTGGTCTCCCTCTCCATGTGACTCTTCATCCCACCACGGGGCATTTACTTGAGGGTGGAGGAGCTGCAGCCAAGCATCATCTCATGTGGCTCTCTGAGGATCGGATGAAAGATAAAATATATCCACCAAGCATTCAGGGCAGCTCTTTTCCCTTTGTAAAAGGCAACATAGGCTAGATGCTGGCTCTTCATCACCAAAGTGCCTATTATTACTAGCAATCCTATCATCTATGCCTTTTAAAGCACTTCAGACCCATCGTTTCTCTTCTCTGGTCTTTCTTTCTCCTTAATTCTTATTTCACTCTGTGGTGTTTTTCCTCAGTGGCTGGGAAGCCATGGAGACTCAGTAGGCCTGTCCCTAAACACACTATAAGCTGGAACAGAGGTTCACCACCTTGTCCTCCACTCATAAAGAGCAGACATCAGTAACCTCTTGTAGCTGCTGATGCCATGGTGGGACCTGACTCTTGAACTTAAGACAACATTACAGTTTAGCCGAGCATCACTGGCGAGTGTCACTAAGTCCACCACTTATATGATTTGTTAAGACTTGGTGGGTCCTAGTGGGGGTGTACTCCTGTTCTGAAAACTGTGTAAGGCATGCCAGAAGGTGGGATTAGAATGCATTTCTGAATGAAGAACCCTATAAAAAAAAAAATAACACAGGCTAGCTATGTGCTTCCCACCTTGAGAGAAATCCCCCAGCTTATTAGCTAAGACCATAGGCCGTGGAAATGGAGACTCAATCGCACTGCAACCTGGCACTGGCTGACCAGCTAGTTTTACCATCACTGCAGAAGCTGAAGAACCCACTTGACCTCCATTCCCTAAGCTGTGAAGGGGCCCGGTGCACCGCCTGAGTTCTCCTTGAGTTCCCCTCTCCAAGGCTCAGCTCAATGCTGAAACTAACCCTGGCTGATCAATATTCACCTCAGTCTTACTTCCTGCTTCCTCTTCCATGCTGGAAGGGGAAGGGGTCTTGGGGTCATCACTGAGGTAGGCTGGCCTTTTCTGGGGAAAAGGATGGTGATGTCTAAGCAGCTGATGCCCTTGGGACCCTGTTAGAACACCAAGTTCTCTGACCCCATGCTTCTAAGTCAAAGACCCTGGAGGGGAACCTGGCATTGAGGTCTTAGCCTGGCTGCAGGTGGCTCCTTCAGGCACTAGTTTGGAAACCTTGGTTTGAATACAGCTGTAAGCTCTCACACAGGATCTGTTTGGTGTTGGCCATCTTCCTCCCCCCGCCTCCTTTTTTTTTTCTTTTTTTTAAACAGTGCCAGATCTGCCTAGCTCAAACCTAATTTCTCCCTCTCGTAATGAGGAGAAATAGCCTTCCTTTTGATAATTCCTCCTGTGATAAGCATGCATCTCATACTCTGTTTTTCCAGATAAGGTGTGAAGTGGGGCTGGCTTTAACAACATCAGCAGGAAGTTGTCAGTTGCCTGGGTAACACACTGGTGGGAGGAGAGTTGTCCTACTTTTCCTATGGAAGGTTAAGCTGATTCTATGTGTCCTTACAGCTATGATTGAACAGGGTAGCAGAGAGGACCTTGCACTTGAGAGCTTGGTGACAGCGAAGTATCTAGGTGTTTCTCTCACATCTGAATTTCTTTTGATATCTTTTAGGTGAGTACCAGTTACAAAGTTTCACTCTGAAGCTCTGGAAAGGCTCTTAGGACCTTAGCACAGCTATAAGCCACTTTTATTTTATTTTATTTTTCTTTCTAAAAGAATTCGAGATGGGATTGAATATTAGACGGAAATGAGATAAACACATGAAAGGAAGAGAGTAGAGAAAAGAAAATCAAGATGCCCACAAAAAGAATCGTTACCATGTCCAGAGTGTCAGCTATAAGACGCAGCCACCACTGGGGACGAAATGAAGCTCAGAGGTTCCTGGTGACAAAAGAGGAGAGACACAGTGTGGGTCAAGGGGCCCTCATTCTCTACAAGAGAGAGCAGACATCACCAGGAAAAACAAACTATTTCCTAGAACTACATTTTGAGAGAAATTGATGATGGAGGACCTTAGGTAAGGTACACAAGTATGTATATTTAACACAGCGCCAGTGCTTGCCATGGAATTTATCTGTCTTTTAGGGAAATAAATTTCAGAGCTCAGCAGGTTGACAGCGTCTCTTCAAATTTACAGCGTCAATGCGCTGCGAAGTAGCTGCTCCCACACCTCGCTTTACTGGACCGTCTATCAACGTTTGATCAAATTGGGCCAAAGTTTCAAAGTACCCTTAAATTATACCCAGAGAAAGTGCTGGGACATGCAGAATGCCTGTGCAGCCTTCAAAATTGAGTCCCTGTGAGTTGGAAGCATCTTTGAAAAATATAGCATGACCATTTCCCCTAATCTGGAACCTTCTTTAGAATACTTAAAGTTTAAATATATCTGCCAACCCAAAGCTGCTCATACAAATGCCCCCAAATACCCGAAGCTGGCTTGCTTCATATTTAGGTACCCATGTGTGGGCAAAGCAAGAGTTGCTGCGCGTGCCTCAAGGGTCAACTGAGATGAGAAAATTCTTTCTTGGCATGGTTTGCATCCTCACCATTTGTGTAGGATAAGCACACAAATGGCCCAGTGGGAGATGCTCCCATTCAAACCACTGCACACACAGGAAGCCTTACTGTTGCTATGGGTCTTGGTAATAAAGGTATCGCTGCAGTTTGTATCAGAGTGTAAGGTCCTGTGGATGCCTAGTGGGAGATACTCAAAGTAGGTGCTCTGAAACCTTCAAGTTTAGCCCTGTCCTACGAATGAGAGACATGACCCATAGGCTATACAGGCAATGACAGGAGTTGAAGGCGGAACACTACTGAGATAGAAAAATGTACGTGGCCATCATGGTTAGAATGACCAGTGTCCCCCACGGGATCCTGGTTTTGAGCACTCAGTCCCCACATGATGGCATTTTGGGGGATGTTAGGGAGCCTTGCTGGAGGAAGTCTGTCACTGTCACTGAGGGTGGGCTTTGAGGGTTTAGACCTCACCGCACTTCCTATTGTCCGTTTGCTTCCTGTGTGTGGCTGAAGCATGGTCTCTTCACTGCCTGCTTGTGATCCCCCTAGTTCCCCACCATTATAGGCTCAACCTCTAAAACCACAGGCCCAAATACAGTTAGACATAGCACTGTCTCTGCAAATGTGGTCTATCTGGAAGAAATGTCCCCTCGGGCTCATGTGTTTAAGCCCTTGGCCTCCAGCTGGTGGCGCTATTTTGTGAAAACTTTGCATGGTGTCATGGGTAATAGGGCCACGTCTTTGTGGGTTGCTGCTTCACCCTGCTCTCTGCCCAGTCTCTCTGCTTCCTCGTTCTCTAAGATATAAGGAGCCTACACCTATGCCGTACACCCTAGCCACCATGAGTGCCACCACGCCTCCTGGCTTGATAGGTCGAAACCAAATAATCCTTTGTCATTAAGCTGTTTCTACCAGGCACTTTGGTCACAGGAAAAAGAAAATATTACTAGTATGAAATATCATCAAATCATTAAATCTAAAAACTGTAAACACTTTTTTTAGAAATCTATAGGTGTGGTGTGTTTCCTCCTTCTAATATTTTAACACTGGACAAGCGCATTTTGGGATCTCTACTTTTAGATTTTTGCTCAGTAGTACACTGAGTTTGGAAAAGCCGAGGCGTTGGTATTGGAAGAGGCAAGACCTTTGTATTTGCAAGCATCATAGTTCATGTTGGGGTTTCACCTTTGTAGTTGAGTCTGGTTTCAGCTCTTGCTTTCTTGTTGTCAAACTGTCTTGTTTCAAATGTTATTCTGTTCTTTATTGCTAAAACAGCAAACAAGGCCACTCCAATGACTATTTCGTGGTCATCAACACAAACATGTATCAGAAGCAGCTGGGAACACGCCTCTCCCTGCATTTGCAAGGATTCTGGAACGGTTGCTATTTACAAATAGGCGAATTGTTCACTAAAATATAGCACATCAGTGGGCAATTGGCAAGCACTCAGCGTGGGGACTCAGACTCCTGCGCTTTCCTGTGAAACCTCTGTTTGTCCCATTTGTGCTAAATGTCTGTCAGGCTTTCCATTGTAGTCACTGTTTTTCTTGGATTTATTGCTTAACTCTACAAACTGGCTCTGAGCTACAATTTGCCATAAAGGAGAGGCCATTTGTTTGGGGTTTTGTATTTTTCTTTTCCTTAGTGAAGTAGTGTAGGTGGGAAGGAGAGAGGGCAGTTAGTTCATTCTCCTATTTTTGAGTCAAAGAGAGAGAGAGAGAGAGAGAGAGAGAGAGAGAGAGAGAGAGAGAGAGAAAGAAAGAAAGAAAGAAAGGAAGGAAGGAAGAGGACATATTTATAACCTTAATGTATAGTTTGATATTTTACCAAAATAAATATATGCATAATTAATGTTCTATCTTAGAGCTATATGAAATATAAACAGCAATGTTTTCATGTTCGGCCATCACACATTGCTTATTTGTTTCTTAGAGAAAGCCAAGTCATAGGCTAGCCTCCTTATCTGGTTTTTCCTCACAAGTGTTTTCTGAGACATCGCCTTCATCCTTGGGACCTTTGGCTTGTGCCGTGGGAAACAGAATGTGGCTGTTCATATTTAAAGCCCCACACGTTTATGGTTTGGTAAGAAAAGGCTACGGAGCCAGCAGCCTCATGTTGGGTGCTTGTCTCCCCGGTGATGCTCAGTAGGTGGCCCTAGAATGTGTGCAAGAGACATTGGCAGGTTTTAGTTCCATTGCCACTGGTGGGGGAGGGGGCAAGTTTGTAAAAGCATGCAAAAGTGTGAGGCTTTATGATAAAGTTTTTTAATGGATGCTTTAAAAGAATGATTTAAATAACATATATTATGTAGTTTATAAGATATGTGTTGGTCTATTACATATGTATAAATTAATATACATGAGATGTCATCCTGTTTACTAGTTGTATAAAAAAGTGCCTGGCTTTTGGGCTAGAGAGATGGCATGGTGGTTAACAGCACTGACTGCTCTTCCAGAGGACCCAGGTTCAGTTCCCAACATCCCACATTGGCAGCTCACCATTGTCTATAAGTCAGTTGGAATTCTAATACCTTCACACAGATGCTCATGCAGGCAGGACACCAATGCATAGAAGATAAAAATAAATAAATAATTTTTTATAAAAGTACCTGGCTTCTTAAGAAGGGCAAATTAAGTGAAAATGACTCATACGTATCTAAGGTCACTGCTGATTCTCTCATAAAGTGTGAGGTGAAACTGGCGGCTGCTTGCTTTTCCTCCAGTTCAAATCAACACAGCTTCCTTCAGCACGTTCCTCAAACACACATGAGCACACATGGACACACAAGAAGGAGGAGGAGGAAAGCCCTGATTGTGCAAGTGGCTACCTCAGGTGACAGGGTGCTTATTACTTGGAGGTTAGGCAGTCTCTCCAGCCATATTTGTAACATTCTGTTTGAGTGGTGGCTTAGGCTTTGATTGACAGATGTTTTATGCATACTTTTCATACATGTTGAATAGGGAAAAATACTAGCAAGTGAACAGATAAACTGTTTGTGAGACAGGAAGCCGATTTCTACAGCTGGACCTGTTAGGAAAGTCAAGGGCAGCTCCATACACCATGGACCTCCATCACCTCACCATTATGTGACACGATCAGTTTCCTCACTGCTGTGACTTTCGCGGTCCTTTCAGGCCGATGGCTGGAAGATCCCAGCTTTCAAAGACAGTGCAGTCACCTTCCAAGTTCCTCCCAAGAACTAAAAATGGTCCTCCCAGCCAGCTCTGTTCACAGTACTACACGAACCCCTAGAGAAACTGCCCCATCTTCCCTGCCTGTCTCACTAGGTCCAGAACTGTCAGGTATTACCTTGGCCAGAAAACGCATTAACTGAAAGTAACTAGCCAAGGAGGAAAACCAAGCTCAACTCTTAGCCTGGCTCTGGAACTGATAATCGGCAGGTCAGGGAGCGCATCCACAAGCTATTGCGGCTGCAAGCCATCAAACACAGCTAAGGTGGTCCGCAATAGAGGAGCTCAGGGTGTGCCTGGGTGTGGCTGGGTGGTTTGAAAAGGCAGCAGGTGGCTTCTAAGAGCAGAGACCTTGTAGCGACTCTTCCTGGAGCATTCATAAAGATCATATTGTGTGCTGTTAGCATCAGCATCACAGTTGCCCAGGCAGGTTCTGTGTTCAGATTCATCCCATCTTATCAAAAAAAGACTCAGAGAGTTAGTGGCTCAAAGAAGTGGCCTTGCCAGGAAGTGGGAAAACTAAGACAGGAAAAACCTTGAAGCCTCTGGTCTTAACTAAATGGCTGGATCTGTTCTCTCCCACGGGGCAGGCAGGTGGGGCGTGGAGGGGGCGGGGAGTGGGGTCTGTGGAGCTGCACACCTGGGAAAGTCATGGCTGACAGCATTCTCTGTACCTTCCCTGGACGCAGCATATGGACTTTAAAAAAAAAAAGCAAAAACAAGAACAAAAAAATCTACCCTTGCTGAGCTTTTCTCTCTCAGGCGATGGATGACCAGTTTCATTTTCAAAGAGAGGATTTTAACTCAGCCAGCCAAGGAAGCCAAGATCAGGCATATCCGTGGCTGGTAAGGACCAGCAAAAGTTTTTGCACTCTTGGATGGTTTCCCTCTCCCCTGAGGCCCTGATCAATTGCTCCTTCTCGTGGTCCTTCACAATCGGCATCTCCCTTCATAGTGAGGGTCGGTTCCGTTCGCTGAGGTGGGACACTGACAGAGGAAGCACTGTAGAAAGGACATGGCGCACCAACCTTCTCACACCAGTGGCATTGCTAGTCTGAAAAACAAAACAAAACAGCGTGTCTCTCTCTCTCTCTCTCTCTCTCTCTCTCTCTCTCTCTCTCTCTCT
>OU015742.1:65178702-65212706 GCA_907169655.1 Acomys percivali | reverse complement strand
TGTGTGTGTGTGTGTGTGTGTGTGTGTGTGTGTGTGTGTGTGTGTGTACATACAGATGTGCCTGGATTTCCAGGCTGGTGCATATAGAATTCAGAGGTCAGTGCCAAGTGTCTTCCTTGGTCTGTATCTTATTTTTTGAGATGGAATCTCTCACTCAAGCCAGAGCTCCCTGAATGAGTGGCCAGCCAGCCAGCAAGCCCCAGGGCTCCTCTTGTCTTTGCCGCCCAGGTGCTGGGTAACAGACATGCACCCGCACACCAGGATTTTCTTTTTCATGGTTGCTGAGGGGTGAACTTGAGTGTGCATGCTTGCTTGACCAACACTTTACCAGGTGAATAATCTCCTACCTATGAGTGAGGTCTTTTGTCTAAATAAAGCAGATTTATTTTTGGAAACCAGATACACAACTAGACTTCCTCTGAGGTCTGATACCTTGATGTGGGTGCAGGGACAGGGTCTCTGGATCGGGCTTGCCTGTGGGTGCCTGGCCCTCCCTGTCTCTACATGTCATTTCCTGAGGTACAGCGGAGTGCTGTGCACAATGGCAGGGTTGGGGCATCAGTCAGGGACTCAGAGACTGGCTTAATTTCGGGCCTCGGCCTAGTGTGACACTAACACTGGCATGCACTTGTGACAGTTGTGACAGACAGCTCTCTTTGCCTGGGCTCAGACTCTGATTCCAGCATGAAAATCCTAAACTCTTGCATAAAGTCCCTTGATCCTTCTAGTTCATTTCTGGCCATTTCTACCCATAAACCTTTGAGTGTAAGAAGCAGAAACCAAACAACCCCCCTGGCTTTATTCCACACCTGTTCTTTCTAAGATAAGGGCATTTGCATGGGCCCCTCCTTACAGATTTCCCTTCTCACTTGCATCTATATCAGATCCATTTCATAAGAGACCTAAAACAAGTCTAAAAGCGATAGCATACCAGACACCTCTTCCCAGGAGAAAACCCCAGATCTCCGCTCCCTTCATCTCACCCATCCCTTCACACAATCTTCTGTCTCCTCTTTCTTCCAACCATACCAACTGCCATTACGTATTGTCAGACACTAAGTTCCCCACTGCCCATGGGCCTCTGCACAGGCTAGCCCTTCTGTGTGGGACTATGTTCCATGTTTCTGGTCTACACACAGGGAGATAGATAGATGGCTTCCTCACCCTTCCAGATACCTCATCTCCAGATTATACCCCAAGGAGATGCCTAAAAAACAACCTCACAGAGAATGAAACTACCCAACCTCCACTGCTCCAGGGAACCCCCCTCTTCTGAAAGAAAACTGGTGCTTTGATTGTTTCATTTGATCACATGGCCATGGTAGGACAGCAAGGGTGGGAAGACACCTTCAGCCCTCCTTTTTATGTGTTGTCAGAACCTGTGGCAGTCAGTTGCTCTGTTAAGTGTATGTTAAACAGCTCCATCCATCGAGCAAAATGTTTACAAAGCACCTTCAGTGGGTTTGACACTGCTCTAGGCACCAGTTAGCCCTGTGCCAGAAGGAAAAGACAGGTGCTGAGCAAATTAGACAGATTGCGTGTCTAGAAGTGATGTGTGCAGGGTCGGTGACAGTGTTAGAGTAAGCTGGGTTGCTCCCAGATACAGCCTATCTGACCAGGTGGCATTCTAGAAAGTTCTGGATAAAGCAAAGGGGGGAAATGATGCTGAAGGACTGAAAGGAAAAAAATATTCCAAGGGAGAAAGCCTGGCCTAACATCCTGGGGTAGAGGCTTGCTGGAGAAACAAACTTGGGTTGTGAGAGGGAGGGAAGGCTGAGACAGGGAGCAGGTTTAAGCGTGATCTATTCAACATCCCAGCCTTGAATGAGACTGCAAAGGGACACCACAGGGATGACATGAAAAACTAAGGAAAGACACAGATATCCTAGGAAGTGAGCCCTGGGCAGACTGACCTCTCTGAGCCCAACACTGCTCTCCACACTATAACCGTTCCACATTTCCCCTGCTTACTATCATTTACGTGAGGCTTGCCCCTTCCCTGCACTAGGAGACCCACACTGGAGGTAGCCTTTGCCTGAAGTATTGTCTGTTTCTTGGGATCAGTGGTGTCTACCTTGCAGCTATCTCCCCTCTGGGTGATGGGGTGACTCCTCAGCTGATGACAGAGCACCTTGGATTGCATCAGCCTGCTTCCTTAAGTGACAGCCTTTGCTCTCTCCCTGACTTTGACACCTGCAGCCTGGCCCAGTGCCAGGTGTGAGTAAATTGGGCCCTGGGTCCCTGTGGCTGTTTCTATTTACACTGCAGCTGCTGCTTCCCTTGGTGTCTGTGCTCTGGGAGACGGATCCCCAGCGTTACCATGCAGTGCTTTCCTTCAGATGCCAAGGGAGAGACATCTTGTCCCTTCAGCATCAAGCAGTGCCTCTCCTAAGTCCCCACCCTGTTTGCTTGTGCTCTCATTACCGGGTAACAGCAAGAAAGCCTTTGCATATTTTATTAGTGAGGACTTTGAATTTCAAGTGGTTGGAAACCCAGTGAGTTTAAAAGAAGAAGATTAATGTATTTCTGCGTATCCCCAAAAGAGGCCAGGCAGGCCTCAGCTATGGCCAAGTTGATCTAAGAATTCAGTGATGTCATCAAAGCTTGGTCTCATTCGGTTCATACTGACTTTCTTCTGGAAGCGTCTGTTCTTAGGATGTAGTGAAACACAGAGGTAAGATGATATCCCCGACACAGCAGTCACTCCAGATTTGCCCTATCACACTTCTAGTACAGGTCCCGTGACTGAGTCTTCCTGGCAAGGCTTGGTTCCTCTGCCCAAACCTAACACAGCCTTGTTGATCAAGGCAAGCCACCATTTCTGGCACCTGCTTAGCCCTTGAGCCAACCCGGGAGGTAGTGACCAGTGGGATGGTCTATGCACAGCAAGATGAAAGGGGCAATTTCTCAATAAAGACTAAAGTTAAATTGCCAGCTACTGTGTAGGCAGGCGAAGTCAGATGAACACCGCAGGTTGGACATCATCATAGTGAATCTGCAGAGAGCCCATAGCATGCTCCCACTCAGCAGATGGATCCATGAGGCTCCGAGATGCAGCCAATTAAATCTGCACATCTGATGCTATAGCCAGGCTCTGGGGTCACGCTCATCTCTCAGGTCCACCGGTCGAGAGCCTCCTTGCACATAGCAGAGGGGGACAGGCATAAAAACAGAGACAGGACGGTCCTTGGAGCCTCCTGCCTAAGGCCCCCCACAAGCATGGACTCA
The DNA here is from genome assembly GCA_907169655.1 of Acomys percivali. NCBI lineage: Eukaryota > Metazoa > Chordata > Mammalia > Rodentia > Muridae > Acomys > Acomys percivali. The sequence goes on along the minus strand of OU015742.1, from coordinate 65,209,478 downwards.
CCTGTCACCTCACTGTCTGTAACTAATGCTCCGCACTAGTTTTCCAGGCAACCCAGTGGTGGTAAGCGAGTCCCAGAAAGAACAGAACAGAACATTCTGAAATTACCTTGTGTGGAAATGTGCCACGCAGAACAGTCCCCAGTAGGGAAAACCCATATGCCCAGAAGAGTCACTTATATAAATGTACAGAGGCGGGTTTTAAAAGCATGTATATTCATACCCTCTGGATAGATATAAATATAGGTGTTCATCCCTCTGAAGGATCATAAGCATCAAGTGACTCAAATATTAATTACCGTCTCTTTGTGGAGGGAAAATATTTTCTGTCTATCTTGCTCATTTTATGACCACCTGATGGGCCTCTTTGCACAGACCACCAATGCCTCTGTAGCCCCATGCTCTCTAACTGTTAGATTGTATGTCCACTTGGCTTTTGCTGTGCCCCCCCCCCAGATTCTCATTATTAACACCAATGGATAAGTACAGCACACTCAACATAGAGGCTCCAATATCATGTTAATATATATAATCTGGATAAAGTCTGATAAGGATGATTGGACGGGTATTCTACTGCAGGTGATGATCCCGAATGAGATCAGAGGAAGAGAGTGGGGAAGGGTAGAGCTGGGGGCTTAAACTCACTTTTGTTTTGAAGCAACTTCTCAATTTCAGAACTGATGACTTTTAGCTAAGCCATTGATTAGTATACTATTACAGGAGCTACAATCAAAAGAGGTGGCACTTAGAGTTTCTACAACTGCCGGGATGTAAAAGCATTTACTGGAGGTTTACTGGGAGCTTCGCTAAAATCCATCATTATCTGTGCACACACCAACCTCATCTGCCCGTTCTGCCAGAGGCAGAGATGAGAGACATTCAAGAGGGTAGATACAAATGAATTTAGTGCAGTGTTTTCAAGAGGAAAGAAAGTGAGAGATGTCGCAATGCCTATTAGTGAGAAATCAGTTTAGAGATTGTGGATCCAGTGGCCTCCTGCTTCACCGCTTCTTTAAAAAGATGTGGAATTTAAATATTGATGTGGGAGGGTAAATAGGATGTATTTTAAATTTTTAACAAGTTGTCCAAAATAGCGTGACCCCGATTTGTAGGAAAAGGTTAGCCCATGAGTATGCGCAGAGGAGGAACAGATATGAACCTGTGTGGCCATGCACAGGGGGCTGCTTGAGAGGCACAGAGTGCCCATGGTAGCCAGGGTGGTTCTGAGCTACGGAGAGAGAGCTCCAAGGGAGAGACCCAGGACCAAGATGCTACCTCAAGGGATATTTAGCTCTGGGATGAGAGCATTTACACCATTCTCAACAAGGGATGCTTTGGTCCCTTCGGGGACTTTTGGCAGTATCTGGACACATTTTTGGCTGTCACTGTTTAAGGTGGAGAGACGGAGCTGATATCTATTTGAGCACCAGCGATTTCTCATCTTTCGTGGCATAGGAGGACCTCATAACAGAATTGTCAGGCTCAAATAGCACCAGTGCCAAGATTAAGAAACTGCTTTATGCCCTTGGTGAGAATTTAAGTTTGTTGAAATAAACATTGTTAATCACACGCTGAAAAAAATAAATAAATAAAAGCCACCCTGTGAAAAACACTATTTTATTTCTGATCCCCCAGTACAAATCTTATTGCTGGGAAGGGTTGTAGATCAAAGCCCCAGCTTGAAGATCAACAGAGTGCCACGCTGTCTCTGTCCTGTCTCCTCCCTCTTCGGAAACATTTGTCTTTATCTGAATGTAGCATTCCTTTGTGTCTTTCCAAAGAGCTTGCAAACGTACTCAGATCAGGCACGGTGGTGATACTGGGACCATCCCACAGATCGAGAAAACGGGTACCACGGAAGGCTGTTGCTTTCCTCCACCCGATGTCAACTTGATTCTCAAGTAGTGAATTGAAGTCTCTGTAAATGTTAGATTGTGTGACCTAGGGCTTCCGGTTTGTGTGACAGGAAGGGAATGTCTGGGCTGCCTTCTCAGCTCTTTGTGATGAGGGAAACACTTAGCTCTCCACGAAGGGAGGGGGCATGTATCCACGGCTGCTACCCATCAGAAGCCAGTCTTCCTCACCAGTGCTGCCACACTGGCATAGGGAGGATGCCCTCCCACTGCCCTGCAGAATATCAACACAGCACCATCTGAGGGCCGAGGTGGCACTGACGGTGGCCGTGGGGAGATGGATCTGAAGGACTATCAAGGCTAAAACGAGGCTATGTTGACATCTGGGGAGAAACAGTGGAAACTAAAGGCCACATTGAAGCTAAGATGGCTGTTGGGAGAAAGATCTGAAGGAGACTGAAGGTCAAAGTGGTGCTGGGTAGGCATGTGGGGGAAACTGGAGGAGTCTAGGGCCAAGATGGTATTGAGTGAAGCTGGGGGAATGAGCTCTAAGGAGATCTGAGGGCCAACATGCCATGAAGCGTGCTTGTAGGGGACAGGCTCTGAGGGAGGCAAAAGGCCAAGATAACATTAAGTGTGGCTATGGCGAGTGGACTCTAAGAGAGGCTGAGAGCCACCATGCTGTTTGCTGTACGTGACTTAGAGGAGAGAGGCCCAAGAGAGGCCTGTGTTTGCTGTGAAGCCCTCTGTGAGGCAGGCCTATGTGCTCAGGTCTGTAGTCTTGCTGCTCTGAGGCAGGGGGACAGCAAGGGCAAGGCCAGCTTGTGCGGTACAACCAGCTCAAGGCAGCCAGAGTGACTTAGTGAGGCCTTGTGTCGAGGTAAAAAACTAAAGGACCTGTGCGGCAGCTCAGTGCTACAGTACCTAGTACCTGAGAGATTCTGAGCCTAATTTCCAGTTCCACCAAAACTCCAGACAAGCAAACAGATCCTCTGTGGTCCCCACCAGAGGCTAACAGTTCTCACTTCTCAAGATACCAGCTGAGGCCATCAGCATGTCTGCCCATGGCTCTAGGGTCAACAGGAGAAGCCATGCAAGGACCAAACCTTGGTCCTACAGATCTTAAGATGTCTGCTCCCAACTCTGAAGTATAACACAAGAGCTCTTGGATCCCCGAGCCTTTAAGGATACACATTGGACAGAAAATATTTGATTAAGCCTATTTTGTATGTTTTTTTATTAATGAATTGCTGCATATTCAGGATTCAATAGGATGTGCTGTGGTCAAGAGCAGTCCCCAGTCACCATGGCCACTAAGACCTGTGTCTCCCTGCCTCCTACTGTGTGACCATCATGGGTCAGCTGGGGCTCCGTTTTCTCCTCAGTCTGGAGCCCACCCATTTGTCTGTGTGGGGTGAAGAGTTAGGAGAGAAATCTACCCTAGCTTTCTTCACTGAAGGTCAGGTTTGGCTGATTCAGTACGGAGGGTATAAACATCACCATGCCCAAAGTCTTGAAAGAAAAGATGAAAACCTGAACCCCTGTGAATGATGCCACTTCCAGTCACCAAGGAGTTGGTACAACAGCCAGTACCAACCCAAATACTTGAGGCTGTCCACCAAGGCTAGAATCTTAGAAGACCAGCGCTTACATACACGCACATGCTCTCTCTCTCTCTTTCTCTCTCTCTCTCTCTCTCTCTCTCTCTCTCTCTCTCACACACACACACACACACACACACACACACATACACACACACAGAGGAGGCATGCGATCAAAGGTGAACATAATAGTGAAGTACTCCTTGTTTCTGTTCCCATATCTGTTTCCTGTCTCAGAAATCAAACGGGTCATGCCAGAAGCCTGAAGAGGTCTCTTCCGATCCTGACATTCTGGGACTTGAGAGACTCGGGGAGGGCCCTAGATTTCTTCCCAAACTTTCAAAGCATTCTCACATCTGCCGAGCATGGTCTGGACAGTGTCTCTGTCAGGGGGGTTGAGGGCAGTGGGAGACACAGAGCCAACGCATGAGGCAAGCATGCAGCTGCCTGTCACCATTAGCTCTGGCCTTGAACCCATCCAGAGAAAGCACTGTGAGCCAAATGTGTGTATCTGCTCATGAACCTTCACGGAAAATGAGCTTCTGGAACCTTCCACAGCCTTTCAAACTCCACCACCAACTCAGCCCGGTGCCTGGACTGGCCTTTCTTTCCATGGCTCCAGTGAGCAGCCTAAGAGCGCACGCATGCACACACAAGCACACACACCACACACACGCTGGCTGTCAGAGTTTCTGTTTGTCACACAAGCTTTCTGGACTTGAGCAAAGTCATGTGATGACAGGAACTTTATCACTCTGGCCTGAAGTCATCACCACTCTCAACACGAGAACAGTGGCTGCAAGTCTGTGCACAGCAGAAGCAAACTGTTAATTACCCAGAAAAAAATCCTCTTTGCAAATCTATTGCGATTTCAGGAGATGAGCCGGCATTTGACTTCAAACCCTGGGAGCTCAGGCCAGGCGGCACAGTTGGCACTGGCCAGGTGTTCTCATTCTAGAATCTGCCAGCCTCATCCACACGGCTCCTCGCAATGTGAAACAAGTTCTGAGTGCAGTGTCTGCACGCCGAGGTGGTGATGGCGAGCTGTGCTCCGGGCAGGCTTATCAGTTATGGCCATTAGTCTTTACGGTCAACCTGATGGGACTTGCTGTCACCATGGAAGCATACCTCTGGGTATGTCAGTGAATGTGTTTCCAGAAAAGTTTGACTGAGGCGCATAGTCCCACTGTGAATGTGGGTGGCACCATCCTAATGGGCTGAGGTCTCGGACCGAGTAATGAGAGAAAACAAGCTAGCTAAACACCAGCAGGCATTGCTCACTCGGCTTCCTGTGGAGACATTGTGACCAGCCGCCTCACAATCCTGCCCCTGTGTCCTCCTTACCATAATGAATGGCACCCTTTAGCTATGGGTCAAAGTAGACCCTTACCCCCTTACATAGCTTTTTATTGAGTATTTTTCTCACACTAAAGTAAGTAAGTGATGCCATAGTGAAACACCCTACACTCCCACGTGAGCTGCCCCCAAAGTTTGGCATGCGGTCTCCAGTGTGTGCCAGGGCAAGAGTTCTATATGGCTGTCCTGTTAGGAGAAGACATGCTCCTAACATGTTTAACAGGAGTGGTAGCATAGAGAACTGCATGCCCCATGTTAGTGACATTTGGAAGTGAGGAAATACGGTCCCAGGATCCCAAGAGCATCCCTTCAATATCGGGATATTGATGTGCAATCTTCAGACTTTCAATTCACTTATTTTGTGGTTTTGAGGTTGAATGCGCAGCTTTGTGCATGCTAAGCAACTGCTTTTACACTGAGCCACATCCTTCACCTTATTTGTGTATGGGGGGGCGGATAAGGAGGGGAGGGGAGGGTGGGAACTGAACTAGAGCCTTGTAGTGCTAGGCGAGTGCTGCAGCACTGGGCAGTCTCCTTCCTTACCCTCACAAGTTTAAATCCGGACATGAAACTAGACGCTCCTTTGACTCATGAAAAAAAAAAAAGACTATACCTGTTCTAAAGAAATTGAGATTTTAATGCAGTAAATATTTGTTTATTTCTTAATAGTCAAGGTAGTGGTCCGAAACGAATCAGATATTCCTTGATGTTTAAATTTAACCATCAGAGCAGTGGGTTTTCTTCTCTTGGCCCAAGATAGCTGCTCTAGCTCGTATTACCATACTCACATGTGCTCAGGCAGGCACACACATGTATGCACACATACACATGTGCACCACTCCCATGGCAATCCATGGCAACCAGGAGGGAAAGGAGAAGGAAGGGGAAAAGTGTGCACATCTCCTTAAAGGTGCCACACCTTCACTGGCATCCCAATGTCTGGTATGTGGCTAGTTAGGCACATCTTCCTAGAGAAGCCAGGACATGCAGGTGTTATTCTGCCCAGCCCCAATATTCAACTAAGTACCAGAAGAAATATTGCTAAAGGTAAAAAGGGGGACAGAGGAACTACAAATAATTTGAAATGTAAAAAATACTATGACAACCAAGAAAAACGCACCCGTGGGCCACTTGGGGACAAGAAGAATCATTCTCTACCAGAGCTGTGATAGGAGAGTGTCACTGTGATAAAATACGTTCCTTATAGAAATTCTTCTCTGCGCCAGCATTTCCCATGCACAGGGTGCACAGTGTGGCTGCACAGCGTGCTGAATGGTGAAGCTCTGCCTGTTTTTCTTTGACCCTGTAACGCAGATGACATCATCCCCATTCCTTCCCTGGGGGTGGAGGTCAGAGGTGAAGGATGGCAAAACCAAGGCCACCGGTGTGCGAGTGGCCCGCTGAGGATGCCGACGTCTGTGTCCTGTCTAGACCGTGATGACTTGGGTACAGGTGGCAGTGACCTCGCTCCCACCTTACAGCTCCTAAGCAGTCCTTGTCCCACACAAGGGAGGAACAGCTATGGAACATACTAGAATTCAGAGCCTCCGAGTGGAGGAGGAGCCTCCAGCCATCAAGCTAGGTCATCTGTACCCTGGCTTGGAGCCCTTCCCTCTCCTCTTTGATCTTCGTTTTCATACAAATTCCTCCACCTACATATATTTAAAAGAGAGAGAGAGAGAAAAAAAAGAAATAGAAAGCATGAAATAATGACTTCTGAGGCAGGACCTGCTTTTCCTCAAAATCAGGAGTAATTGTTTTCCTGCTCTGCTGGGAAGGCAGACCCTCTCATCTCCTGCCCAGGGTTTGGCCATCTACTTTTCTGTGGCCCCCGCGAGCTTGCCTTTCTTCAGCAGACACGTCCCTTGTGATCTATCACCAGACCATTTTCCTGCCTCGGGATGGGGTGGGATGGAAAAACTCCTTCTCTCTCTCCCTTCAACACCTACCTCGGGGGGTGGGGGTGGGCTTTGATTTGCCAGGCACAGGCAGGAGGGAGGTTTCCGGAGGATGACCTCAGACCCTTCCCTGTGTAGAGCCCACAGGCACCTCATCAAGCCAAAGCTGCAGAGGTGGGAAGTCTGCTTCCTGGGAGAGGACTTCTGGTCCTCTGCTTTAAAAAAAAATGACCTCTCTTTACACCTAGCCTAGTGGGACAGGCATGTCATATGAGATACCCAAGAAGTGGGAAGATTGGAGAGTTCAAGGGTTGCCTGGACTACAGAGTGAGGTCAAGAGCAGCCTGGGCCAACTAGTGAGACTCTGTCTCAAAAGAAAAAGTAAGAGAGCCAGCAGCGACAAATGGGAAGGTCATTTGTTAGGAATGTATGAGGCCAGGTTAAAGCCCTAGCGCCCCACAAATAAACAGGCAAGGAGGGCTTGGCTTTGTCCCCGAGTGTGGTGTCACCTCCTTCCCACAGTCGGTACCCCAGAGTAGAAGACACCTGGGCCTCCCTGCTGCCCTGCCATGGGCCACCCCCACATCAGGAGACTCGTAGCAAATGTCTTAGTTACTTCTCTGTGCCTGTGATGAGATCTGACGACCAAAGCAACTCATGGAAGAAAGAGGTTATTGGAGCTTATGGTTTCAGAGGGTTAGAGTCATGATGGTGGGGTGAAGGCATGACAGCAAGAGGCAGGGGCCGCAGCTGAGAGCTTACACCTCCATCCCCAAGCAGGAGGCAGAGACCGCTCATAGGAAACCTGTGTGGCTTTGAAAACCTCCAAGCCTGCCCTCAGTGATACACCTCCTCCTCCTCCAGCCAGGCCAGACTGTCCAAGTCTCCCCAAACGGGACTACTGACTAGGGAAATCAGTATTCAAAGATCTGAGCCTCTGGGGGGGCATTCTCCTTCAGGTGACCGACCACGAGCATGCCTAGTTTCTAACCTGATGCCGGTAGCACCCACTCACACATGTCCAGTAGTGTCAACCAGTGTCCCTGGACAATGGCCACTCATCCCCTGGCAGCAGGGGTGGGGTGGGAGGGGTGGGGGGTTGCATCTTGGAATACTAACACTAGGATGATCAAGGATGGCCCCTGAGTGTCACTCCCCTGCCTCAGACCACTTCCTAGGCCTGCTCCTCCATTCCCTGTTGAATCTGGAAAGTCACACTGGCCCTGAGGTTCAACTTCCATCTTGGTGAGTGAGTAGAACTGAGTGTCTTCCCTGGGGTCACAAGGCTATCCTTGCCACCTAGATTGTGAGATGCTGTCAGTGACCCTGAGCCTGGGGGTGGGGAGGGCAGGGGCGCAGTCCCTGTGCTTAGGAAAGGAAAGAAGCTTTGGCGATGGCTGCACGTGGAGATCTGACAGACAAAGCAGCTGAGAGGAAATCAGGATCCCAGGTCCTGCCCCAGCTCCACCAGGATGTCACAGCATTAGCCAGCTCCTGATCTTTTGCATAAGCAAGCTTTGCTTCCTATCCCAATGACCGTCCTCCTCCTTCAGTGACTTACCTGAGAGGTTGCCTCCTCTAGGAAGCTACCCGTGATTCCCTCTTTCAGTTCCCCAAGCCGGGGCATGAGCAATCCTTAGCGAACACGGAAATCCTGGTTCCTGTTGCTGCGCCCCTCAGTCTTTTCACACCATGCCTCCACGCAGGCAGAGCTGATGTCATGGGTGACCTTGAAAGCTTGAGCCTACTTGTCAAATAGAGTAGGGAAAAGGCTAAGAGGGTAAAGCACACAGCAGAACACCTCCTGAAAAATAAATGTGTTGTGAGTCGACTGCACACGTGGAGGTGAGAGGGTCGCCCTGGATGTCAGTTCTCGGGTGTTGTCCACTTCTTGAGATGGAACTTTACCAGATCGCGTACGTTAGCTGGACCTCAGTCTCCCAGGGATCACTTTACTTGTTTCCCATCTCACCATCACTGCAACCGTAGCCATGTGCCACCACACCTGGCTATTTACAGGGGCTCTGGGAATCTATAGTCAGACCCTCACATTCATGTGGCAGAGACCCCACTGCTGACATCTCCCTAGATGCCCCCCCCCCACATACACCATTCTTTCTTGTTGGCATTCTCACACCAAGCCAGTGATTGAGGGTGAGCCTGTCAAAGCCCTGCCTTCATGGACCCACAGTCTAAAATAAGCCACCCTGTGGTGTCGGTAAACAGTGCCTGGGCAGGAGAAGGAAGCAGGGCCCGGCCCGGAGGACCTGGCAGACAGGATTGCTAGTTAAAAGGAGTGACACTGACACAGAAAGAAAGGGTCTTTAAACATTGTGACATTTTATTGAGAGAGAGAACGAACTAGAGAAAGTGCACACTAAGCCACTAAGCACAGGGGTCACTGTAGGTCTGACCATGACCCTCTACATTGGCTCTTAGTGTCTGGCATGCAAGACCCAGAGTGTCTGCAGGAAAGACCTACAAAGGAGTGGCACAGGTGAGAAGGTTCCAGAACGTTTCTAGAGTTCACATTGGGGGTCAGTGGATTTTACTAAAAAAAAAAAAAAAAGAAAGAAACAAAGATTTGGGGGAGGCAGCAACATACGGGGGCCACCAGCTGTGCTCCATGGGAGATAAATTTCTGTGAGGATAGCAGAGAAGTCAGTATCCCCTCAACTTATTTTGAACTCAGAGTCTCTTGGTTGAGAAATACACTGCAGGGATTCTCTCCTCTAGATGGGCGTTCCAGCTGCTTCTGGCTCCTGGCTGCTGTGAACACGAGGCTGTCTGTGCTGCTGTGGGCGAGGGGTCACAAGTTCCTGATCGCTGTTCTTCTGAACACATAGCAAAAAGACCACGGTCTTACCTGGTTCCCCCTTCTTTTCTTCCTTCCTTCCTTCCTTTCTTCTTTCTTTCCACATTTTTTGTTCCCCCCATGACTGTTTTTTTTGCATTAAATTTAATATTTGACAGTTTCACACTTGCACATAATGCACATTGGCGATGCCACACATGCACTCATTTATTTATTTATTTATTTTATTTTCTTCTTCTTCTTCTTCTTCTTCTTCTTCTTCTTCTTCTTCTTCTTCTTCTTCTTCTTCTTCTTCTTCTTCTTCTTCTTCTTTTTTAAAGACAAGGTCTCAAGGCATCTCTGGCCTCAACTTTCCCATATAGGCACAGGTGATTTTGAAATTATGACTCTCTTGATTTTTGCCTCCTGGCTCCTGGGAGTACCAGTACATAGGGTCACATACAGTGTCTGTAGCCCTGGCGGTGGAACCTAGGAAACTCTAGGCCTTGTGCTCAGTAAACACATTGCTAACCAATCTGCATTCCTGGCTTCACTCCTTAAAACCGCTCTCTGGATGTACATAATACACATCTTTGAAGTGCAAAATGAGGCATGCTTATTTTAAAACCATCGCAGAGTCACACAACTTTCGCTACAATCTAGTTTGGGGATGTCTTCATCACTTTCTAAGAGACTTCATCACCATCAATACCCTGTAATCCCCACAGCTCTCCACTCCCCAACCCGACAGCACTTTCTGTCTACGCGGATTTGTCTATCTTGAAATTTTTAAGTAAATACGATCTTAGAATATGGTGAGCTTTATATCTGAGTTTTTCCTGTTTAGCTGTTCTCAAGGCTCAAACAAGTGATAACACTGGTCAGTTGTTACTTCCCTTTTATTGCCCAGTAATATTCCTTTGTCTGCATTCTTCTCGTTTTATTCATTGACTTCACCACCATCAGATAGACACTGGTACCACACCCAGTATCCTCCTAGCATCTTACTCTTTGATTGTCTATCACTGTCTTTTGGGTATTTAAAATATTCCTCTTTATTGTATTTATATAATTTATTTGTTTATATATTTTTTGACTCGGGATTTTCAAAGGAAGACGTTTCTATACCAGGGTCAGGTGTATCTGTGCTTTAAAGCAAAGCAAGATTTTCAGTGAAAACTCAGTGCAGAGAACAGGTGCAGACATCACACTGCAAATCCATTACTGCTCAACTTATATAGCCTCCTCTTCTGAAAATACATGTTAAAAAAAGAAAAAAAAAGATAATAGCATCCATTCAGCTTAAAGCCTACATAGGTGTGTGTGTGTGTGTGTGTCTGTCTGTTTGTATGTGTGTCTGTGTGTGTGTATAGTTTGTGTGTGTGTGTCTGTGTGTGTGAGTGCATAGACTATATGTGTGTCTGTGCATGTGAGTCTGTGTGTGTGCATGTGAGTCTGTGTGTGTGTGTATCTCTTGTGTGGGTGTGTGTGTGTGTGTTCTGTCTGTCTGTATGGTCTGTATCTGTGTGTGTCTCCCTCTCTGTGTATGTTTGTATATGTCTGTGTGTGTGTCTGTGTGTGCCTGTGTATGTGGTCTGTGTGTGCACCTATATGTGTGTGTATCTGTGTGTGGGTGTGGTCTGTCTATGTGTATGGTCTGTGTGTCTGTGTGCATCTCTTTCTTTGTGTGTATGTATGTATGTGTCTGTGTCTGTGTGTGTTCCTGTGTGTCTGTGTGTCTGTATATGTGTGTGCCTGTATGTGTGTGGTCTGTGTGTGAGTGTGTGGTCTATATATGTGTCTGTGCATGTGAGTCTCTCTGTGTGTGTCTGTGTGTGTGGTGTGTGTGTGTCTGTCTGTATGTATATATGTATTTTCTTCTCTGTTTCTAATGGAATAGGCTTGCACTCTTTAGGGAAAACAAGAGGAGGAGTACTGACTGATTATACTATGAGAAAAGGAGAATGAAAGACTCTTCGGAAACAGCACATACATAAAACATTTTGAACAGTGCACAAATGCAGGAATTACTGTTCTATGCTAGGGACCCATGCCAAAGCAGCAGTGTGCTCAGCGTTAACAGCAATTTGATCACTCAAATGTCTGTGAAAGCCACTGTCTTGTGTTGTGCAGTGACAAGGGTTCCAAGGCCATGGGGACAAGACCATTGTGCCTAATTTACAGCCACATTCTTGGTGAACTGCAGCTGTTGTACAAATCAAAGTTCCTTGGCCATGAGGTCCACAGCATATTGATGTTAAAATAAATAAATAAAACATATTTAAAGGTCTCTTGGGGTCTGGACCACACACCTTGCTATGGACATTGGAAAATATGGAGTCAAGCACAGAGTGTGGGGAGGAGAACACAGGAGATGGCTTGCAGTGTCTTCAGGCTCTGTGTGAGAGCAATTATCTCTGGGTTTGGGAAACTAATGTTCTTTCTCCCATTTCTTATTTCCTTTCCAACCAGGCATGGTCCAACTTTGTTGTAAAGAAAGGAGAGAAACTTGTCACCTGTTTGATCACCAGTGTGGTGTAAAGATTTGCCTGTCACCTGTTTGGGATAATGGTTGAGTTTTTCGGTTTTCAATTGATGCTTGGCAGTTTCAATGTGTTAGATTGCTCTCAAACAGCTAAAAGAAATCCACACGTCCTATCTGTTGTCAAGTTCATTTAGCAGATTATTCTAAGACTAAAGGAAGGGGAGAGTGCCTGTGCTGTGGGTCTTTTAAGGAAAATATTACAGAGTGTGAACAAAAGCTATCCGTGGGATGCTAGCATGTCAGCCCCAAAGCCCACCTCTGAAATCCTTCCAGGAAACACTTGAAAATGCTTATTTCACACAGAGTCCAGGCAGGCTGCAAAAACAAAAGATGAGGGAAGAAAAACAGCTGAAGATGGTGTGCTGTTCTCTTGCAAGGTCCTGAAGGGGATCCCAGGCGTGCCCTGATGGCTGGCTGGCTGTAAAAGACTTAAGTTCATTGGCTAATGAGACTGTCACTCTCTTTTCTGGGATGTCTTTCCTTCACATGCAACCCTATCATACTGGGCGTTTGATAATGTTCGAGCCAACTTGAGAACTTGCAGTATCCAGAGGTATGCATGTGTGTGCAGATGTGCGTGCGTGTGTGTGTGTGTGTGTGTGTGTGTGTGTACATGTGTGTACATACACATGCGTGCATGTATGGAGAGGGAGACAGAGAACAACCCCAATTGCTGTTCCTCAGGAGCCAGTCCATCTTGCCTTGGGGTACCTGATCAGCAAGCCCCAGGAAACCACCTGCTTCTATCTCCCAGTGCTGTGGTTACAAGCAGGTACCAGCATCCACCTCATCCTTATTCCCACCATACCTACTGTACCCCTGGCTCTAGTGGCGTTTTCCAAGGATGCTGGAGATGGGCCTCAGGTCTTCAAGTTGCCCAGCAAGCATCTTACACATTGAACCTCCTTGCCAGCCCCTCAACCAGACAGCCATTTTATACTAACAGATGATCCAAAGTTTTCATTTAGGATTTGTTCTAGCCAAGTATGGTGGTGCACACCTTTAATTCCAGAACCGAAGAGGCAGAGGTAGGCAAATCTCTGTGAGTTTGTGAGAATCTGAGGCCTTTCTGATCTACATAGTGAGCTCAAGGCCAAATAAGACTACATAGCAAGACCTTGTCTCAAACAAAACAAAACAAAAACAAAAAACTAAATAAATATTATTAAAATAGGATTTAAATTCACAATTTTATATAGTTTTAAATTTTTTATTCTTTGAGAAATTCATACATGTAATCAATGTATTTTGGTCCTATTCATCCCTCCCTTCCTCCCTCCCTCCTTCCCTCCCTCCCTCCCTCATTCCTGGACCCCTCCTCTCCCAAGCTCCCTTCCAATTTCTTAAAGACATTTCCAAGGCTGGAAAACCTTCTTCCAATCCAGCAGGTGGACAGACACCAAGCAGGTGGGGCAGGCCTGTGGGAAGAGGACACTGGTCTTTGCTTCAGCCCCTCATCACTAGGCAAAGACCTCAGGCAGCCGATGCTCCCTAAGCAAACCAGAAACCCAGCTTGTCTTGCACCTTGGGGTGGGAAGAATGAGCCACAGGCCTGTGCGTCCCCAGCCCAGAACACAGTTCTTTAGGTCAAATTTTCTGGTTTCAAATTGTTGGCAAACCGCCCTGCAAAATGAATGTAAAGGCCAAATTTGATCTGCGGGTTGTTACATTTTCATCTTCAAGATGAATCTGTTCTCAGATGATGGGAAAAGCTTATGGGCCCATGTAAGAATCACAATTTTCTCCCAATGACTTTCTATTAAAATCATCAACCAAGGCTATCTTCTTTATCTTTTAAATAATAGTCCTTGGTAAGTGGATGCTTTCATTACATTTGAGATACTGAGATTCTCCCAATTCCCAATTCAGCTTTTCTCTTCTTTCTTTCTTTCTTTCTTTCTTTCTTTCTTTCTTCTTCTTCTTTTTTTTTTTTTTTTTTTTTTTTTTTTTTTTTTTTTTTTTTTTTTTGAGTTGGGTCTTACTGTGTGCACACCCTTGGCTAGACTGGATTTCACTATAAAAATCAAGCTGGCCTCAAACTTGCAGCTATTCTCTTGCTTCTGCTTCTACTTCCTGAGTGCTGGGATGAAAGGAAGTATCTCATCATGCCTTGCCCAGATGCACTGTGCCTAAGGCATCCCCCATCCAGGTCCAATACCAGAGGCAGGAGCTCAGCCTGACATCACATCCAAACTCACAATAAGGATCCCAGCTCTGCATCCTCCAAAAGAAGCTTGCCTAACAACCGGGTAGTGACCTCCACCCAAGCCATCTTCTGATCCCTGAAAATAGCTAATGATAAGATTCAAAAATTGCCATGGAGCTTTTGATTTGCAGCTACAGCGCTGTCCTGGTGTTAAGCATGGTTCCTTTGGGTGACTCACATGGCTTGAAGGTGGTGCTGATTTCCCTGTGTGCTTCTGCCTTTTCCATGTCCCGGGCCCCTTCTTAGCTGTGTCCATGCTGCTCTACTTACTGAGGTCACAACCAACTAACTCTTTAGAAAATCTGTCTGGAACACAGAATCTAAATTAACCAAACCCTCCCTCACCCCTACCCCCACCCCAAGTGTCCATCCATGACTTTGTAACTATAGCCTGATGCAAACATGCCTGCTACCTAGCTTCGTTAATAAAGTTTTATCGACATCCATGTCATATATTGACATTTTGTCTGTGGCTGCTTTTGTGTTACCACAGGCCACTTAAGCCATTGTAAGGGAGATAACATGGCCAGTGAAGCTGAAGCCATCCACTGCCTAGCCATTTACAGAAGGGATTTGTTAGCCTCTCGGGCCTTTACCTCATCTATATCCTGCACAACAGTACTGATCTGAAAATCATTTGTGTTTTGTTTGTTGCTTCTATAATACGGTATAAACTCCCCAAGGTCATTGCCCCTTGGAACATAGTAATATCATAATATATGTTCATTGCATCTACTTAATGACTTCCATGTCTCCATTTTTAAGGCAGAGAGGACTCCTGGACCATTTGGCCAGCCAGTTCTTCCATCTGAGGCTCTGAAGCCAATCTTGGTGTTACTGCCATCAGGAACTCTGTGTAGAGTGGGCAGATTTAACTTGTGGAAACTGAACCAACAGATTTCCCTGCAACAGAAGAGGCCTATGTGATGACCTTGAGGAGAAAAAGCCAAGACATGAGATCAGTAAAAGAATAAGTGTGGCGTGGTGATCAGACACTCCACTCAGCTGATTTCTTTGTCACCGAGCCATTGGCCATAGCTCTGACTGGCCACATGAGTGGTTTGTTCTAAACTCTTCACCTGTATGAGGAAATATTTCTTGGCTTCTCCCCTAGTCTGCACACTGCCAGTTCCACACTACCTGTGCTAATACCAGCATGTCTCCAGCCTATATCCTGGCCACTGTCTACACTTTACCTTCCAGAGATAAATCCCCACCTCATTTACTCACTCACATCTCTCTCTTTACCACACTCCTCAGTTCTTCCAGCTCATGGACAGAGTCTCCTCAGTGGCATAAGGCTCGGAATGGGATGTGGTTCCTTAGTATGAGGACTTGCCTTTCTCTTCTTACTCCTTGTGAGCAAGCATCATTTATATCCGTCTTTGCCTTTTCCTCTTTCTCCCATGTTATGATTGACCTAAATTTAGACTCTAGAGCAGAGTCCCTGGTTCTATGCTGAGTTGTGTGTGCCAGGTACCCACCAGACCACTGAAATTTCCCATGAATCCTAGAACTGTCTTTTGGGAGGACACTGGATAAATGAGGCTATAAAAATGTGCCTAACAAGGCAAGCCGTTTCCTTTCTTTTGACAAATCATAATTACTGGTTTGCTTCTGGAATTATTATTGACTGCACTTTAAGCTGTCTTGACCTTAACCAGTACACATTTCGTTCAGCATCCCAGGACACCACCACCAGGAGTCAATCTCTTGAGCAACTTCTATATGCTCTCTTTGGTGCCTCAAATTACTTTCAGATAAACTAGCTCTGAACACAAGATAAACAACAAGAGGATGAGCCTTGTCATCTATGTCTAGGGAGCAGGAGATGAAGGGAAACAGATAGTTCCAGAAACTAGGATGAGGGTCATGGAGGAACTAAGAGCTAAAAAAAAGACTCTAGGCTAATAGCAGGAAGTGGGGTGAAGGGGGTACCAGGGAGGACCTCTGAGGGTGTGAGGGCTTACTGTCATCCATGTGCCTTTTTCAACATAGCCATCTTTAGCCAGTGAGCCTTGATACGTGTACATAGGCGAGCTGGGAAGGAGAGTCAGCTGGTAGAGTGTTTATCTGGCATGCAGGGGGACCTGTTTTCTCCCCAACACACAAAACTGGGTGTGGTGGTACACGCTTGTCATCCTAGCACTTTTGAGATGGAAGCAGGCAGATCAGAGGTTCGAAGTTGTCCTTAATTGATACAGTAAGCAGATACTGTTAAGAATTCATAACCCACAAGCTAATTCTGCTACAATCACATAAAGTTATATAGCTTTTATGTGTGTGGGGGGGCTCAGAATATTTTTTTAAATTTAAGATTACATTAGAAATTTGAGCTAGAACACGTATTGGGCTCAACCTGACCATCTAGGTGATACACTCATAGAGGTAGGCCTGACAACTGTCTCCCAAAAGCAAATCCACTGTCATCAAAAGGTAATAGGAAGACTGGCGTTGTGGTTTAGTGGGAGAAGGCACTTGCTGCCAAGCCTGATAATTTGAGTTCAAGCCCTACCTGGTAGAAGGAAAGGACTGACTCTCACAGGTTGTTTTCTGACTTCCACGAATGTGCTTAAGCAATCATCCCCACATACAAAATAATAAAGTCTCAAAAGGGTTAATATTTTGTGGGTGGAAGGAAACAGTAGGAGAAAGGCCCACCATCATATACCACACAGGCAATTCTCAAGCAAAGTTGATTCACCTGGCCAGGTGGCAAATGTCTATAAGTAGACAGTTCCTATTGACATTTTTTCCCTGTGGGGAAGCTCAGAAAGGGCACAAGGCATAGGAAAACATAATCAGTAAAAGGACCTTTTGTCTAGAGATAGCAATAGATAGATAGATAGATAGATAGATAGATAGATAGATAGATAGATAGATGATGATAGATATAGATAGGTGATTAATAGATGATTGGTGAATAAATGATGTATGATGTTTAGATAGATTATATGGATATATAAAGGATAGATAGTAGATGGTTATTGAATAAATGATAGATGGTATACAGTTGGATAGATATATAAATATAGGTAGATGATAGATCAATTGATTATAGATTGGTAGATCATAAATAGATGATAGATACATAGATAATAAGCATGTAGGTAGGTAAATGACAGATAGATAGATAGATAGATAGATAGATAGATAGATAGATAGACAGACAGACAGACAGACAGACAGACAGACAGACATCTTTTGGTGGAAGCTTTGCTTCTCATCCTATCCATCTGCACAATAAAGGAGATAAATTGATACTAAACATATGGGAGTCTTGTTAAGGCTGGTGGAGGGTGTTTTCAGATGCTGCCAGGCAGTGAAACACATTACACATCCCCTGTCTAAATGTGAGCAGCCTTGAATTGCCAAGCCAGGTAGAGTGCATCCACAAATAACTCTTAAATGCATTAAACTCCTGAAAATACTAGATCCTTCCAGCCACCACCGAGGTTTTGGTGCTCAGCTCATTAGCATTTGAACGAATCTGTGAGACTTTCAAGGCAAGTTGTTGGATGGCGTTAAGTAGACTAATGCAGTGGATTCCAGGGCCTAATGGCTCCATTTATCAAGGGAGCAGGTTGTAACATTATGCATAAAACCTTTCTCACATGGCCATTTTACTATGCATTTAATTCTACGGCAACATGGCACCGCGTGCAGCGGAAATGAAGAAGTTAAATAAAGGCAGCATTCCGAGAAAAAGACAAAAGGGGGGATCAATACCCTCCTCCTTCCCCAAATAAAAGGCGATTTATACACAGTGGAAATCCCCATTGAAGACAGAGCCTGGCCAATGGCAAGAAGGTGCCACTGATGCCTCGCAAAGGTGACATGCCCTTTCCTTTGCAGTGAACCTATTTCCAGCATTGAGGATAATATAACTGGGATGCTACCTACTCGTTAGTTAGTTAAAGGCCTTCCTGCTGCTCTGAGCTTTGCAGGCTGTGAAAGAGCCTGTGTCTGACCTTTCTACCACGGTCCACATTCTTTTCCTCTTCCCTAGTCTATGCTGACTGATGAAGGTGACCCACTAGAGCTTAGCCTTTGGGAAACCCAAGCATTCATGATGTTTTGTTTCTTATGGTAGTGATCTGAGAAATGTATCCTGACGTTACGAATCTGATTTTGCCTATTGGAAAATTCACCAAAGGCTTGTGACGTGAACTATTCAGCCAGGTGCTAAGAGGAGGTTTTGGGCTGTGCAAGCAACAGTTCTATGGACAGTGTAATTTTATCAGCAAGCCACCTGGAGTGATGTTACAGTATAGATTTGAGTTGTTGTTGTTGTTGTTGTTGTTGTTGTTGTTGTTGTTGCTGTTGCTGTTGTATTGAAGTTCCCTGCTTCACCAAGTAGCTGTAAAGCTATGAATACCTAATGAGTGACTCTTTGGGGGGGGGGACTGAGGATTAAATCCAGGGCTTTCTGCAAGCTGTATCCCCTAGCTCTCCTTTTGGTTTTGCTTTTGAGACAGGTTCTCCCTACTTTCCTCACTCAGCCTGGCCTTGAACTTGTGATCCTCCTGCCTCAGCCTCCCTACTAGCTATGAGAGTAGGTCGGTGCCATTAGTCCAAGTTAGGGCTGTTAGATTTTCCACACACATATTAGTGTTTGGTGTTTATATAGCAGAAATTTATGCTCCATAGAGTTTGTAAATTTTGGCGGACTTCAATACTGTTAACTAGATCTCTCATTGACAGCAAACATTTATAATATGTAGCTCTTATTTTCATTCTTTTTTGTTTACATTTATTTGGAGGGTTTTCTGGGGGTGGGCTGTATACATGTCACATGTGTAAAGGTCAGAGGACAACTCACAGGCATGAGTTATTGCCTTTACTGTGGACCAAATTCAAGTTGTCAGCCTTGATTGCGAGCCACCTGATGGCCCTATTTGTGTGTGTGTGTGTGTGTGTGTGTGTGTGTGTTCTGAATAGACATGTATTATGAATATGTGTGCACCTATGTGTTTCTGTACAGCATCGAGAGGAGGATATTGGTTGGCCCATCTGTCACTTTCCACTTTATTCCTTTGAGACAATGTCTCTCACTGGAGCCAGAGACGCCCACCAATCCTGCTGTCCCTGCCTTCTATGGGGCTAGGGTTACAGGTGTTCACAAGCATGCCCGCCTTTTACATAGGTGTTGGGGATTAAAACTCAGATATCCATTCTCTTGCAGGGGCGCTCCTCCCCACTGGCCATCTGCAAAGCTGTACTATGTTTGTCCAGGAGATGTTACTCTGCTACTTAGATTGAAAACACTCTGTCCCGAAAGCCTGAAACAGGCTCACAGTTGCTCACTCTGTCCAAACTACTGTCCAAAGTCATTTCTTTAAGATGCTGAGTTTTCATTGCTTCCTTTCTCCTCGAAGATGGTGTTCGGTAGGGGTGTGGGTATTCGCACTAAGAGTTTTGCTAATTGAAATAGCTGAAACCGAACTCATTTTCTCTCACTTAAAAAAAAAAGTAAAGCTTGTTCTTCTTCCTTGGGAAGCTCCGCATCCTTCTGTGCACTGCACAAAACAGCCTGACTAAATGATACCCTGAACAGAAGGAAGAAATGAGTAAAGATTTTGTTTCATAAAAGTGAATGAAGAATCTTAACATATTCTCCATGTACCCAAAAATGTCCTATAAAAGTCATTAAACTCCAACAGGGGGGCTGGGAAGGTGGCAGAGTTGATAAGTGCTTGCCTTGCAAGTACAAAGATTGAGTTCCATCCTCAGAAACCACATTAAAATAAGAAATAAGTAAAATTTTAAAAACTAATCATAGTGACACATGCTTAAATTTTTATGAGGTGTATGTGTGTGTGTGTGTGTGTGTGTGTGTAGATACCTACAGAGGCCAGCAGTGTTGGATCCCCTGGATCTAGAGTCCCAGGAGGTTGTGAGTCACCTGGTGTGGTCACTGGGAACTGGACATGAGACCTAGGGATCAAACTCAGGTCCTCGTGTTTGCAAGACAGGCATGGGTGAGCTACAGTGTCAGCCTTAACCTGAATCTTAGCTCCCTTTTCCAGCCACAGAAAGATCCTTCCTTCCCTCCTAATGGGGTGGGCAATGTGCTGGTCACCAGTTACATAACAAGCACACAGAGTCACGTTGGGGTTCATCCTTAGACCCTAAACAGGGCACACGTGCACAGTTGCTTTCTCAGCAGACACGTTACACCCACAGGGGAGCCTAGGAAAGGGGGGGGGAAGATATGAATTCCTTATGCACTGCGTCTGGATTCTTCTCATCCAACAGGTGTGAACTCCAGCTGTTGAGGGATGGACTACCTGGACCGCTTTCATCCCTCACCAGCCTGGGTCTTTCTTCTGCTGACAGGCTGAATCTGTTTCTCTCTTGTTCCCTTCGTGGGTTTAAT
The DNA here is from genome assembly GCA_907169655.1 of Acomys percivali. NCBI lineage: Eukaryota > Metazoa > Chordata > Mammalia > Rodentia > Muridae > Acomys > Acomys percivali. The sequence continues at coordinate 65,188,849 of OU015742.1, read as the reverse complement.
ATAAAATGCCGTCCATGAAGGTTCTAGAAAGAATGCACGCAGACTTCCTTCGTGTAATATTCTCCAAATGGCTTGATTCTTTGATTTTTGGCATTCGAAAGAGGCATTTGTCTCTCATGCATGATTCTAGTTCAAATTCCGTTTTGAAATTAACGAATGTGCTTCACTCGGTCACCCTAAGCCTTGGAGACACAGCCCTTTGAGGCAAAGCAAACCATCTTCAAGTTTTTGCTGAGGTCATTCTCCTCTGTGACGTGGAAATGAATGGTGCCATTCCAAAGGGCTATTGTGAGGGTGAAATAGAAATTACCAGGAAACCGCTCAGCAAACTGTGAAGTGCTGTATAAATGTAGGGAAAAGTCACCTAGAATGGTAGTGTTTGAGGGTCTTGAGGAGAAAACAGCAAACCAGAGAAAAATCCTTGGGAGACAGAAATACAGAAAAGGCACTGAAAATGCAGGCATAGCATCCAAATCATCATGTCATAGATTCTTTGATATATTTTTAAAATATTCTCTGTTTTCATTGTTTGAGAATTTCCTATGTACACATAATGTGTTTTGGTCAAATCTATGCCCTATTCCTTCACCTCCAACTTCTCCTCTACCCCTCACTCTTTATTCCCAACTTGATGTGTTCCTTTTCACTGATTAACCCTCTGAGCCGACATAATGCTAACAGTGTGAGCATGGGTCTTCCACAGGAGCCTGAGTCATCACAACCCTGAAGAACACTGACTCCCCTACCCCCAGCAGCCTTCACTGGTCATCGGCTCCTCAGATAGGGGTGAGGTTTCACAAGCCCCTCTCCCATCCATGCTGGGATTCTGGCCGGCTTGATCTTATACGTGAGTAGAGCATATGGTCCCATGTGCTGTGTGCACTGGCACTAGCATGTCCAGCAAACACTGTTTGACAGCAAATGTCTACCCTCTCTGGCTCTTACGGTCTTTCTGTGCCCCCCCCCATCCAGATCACACAGATCTTTCGCAAAGATTGAAGAACTAGTTCATTTAACCTAGATGTGTACAACTATGTACACTTGGTAAAATATTTAAAATACCAGATATCCTCTAAAAATCATTTATGTTCATGCGCGTGCACATGGATGTGTGTGTGAGTGTTTGTGTATGTGTGTGTGTGTGTTTGTTGTGTGTGTGTGTGTATGTGATGAAATTAAGTGGCAGGCAAATTAATTCTGATCTTTTCACTCACACACACACACAAAATCACAGATATGAATATGCAAGGAAATTTGAATGTGTGTTTGTCAGCAACCAAATATTTGGCAAGGGGGAAAATTAAAATAGATTGCACTTAGAGCTGAGGGAAGGAAGAATAACCACAAATTTACAGGTGGGTGTTAGCAAACAGCCCATATAGTGAATGGTCGTCTGAAATAGACCCATCCGAATCCCATAGGAAACTGACACTCCATTTGTGCTGCTCTATACTGGAACTAGAAATCTCCGTTTAGGTTTCTTAATAGCAAATTGCTGTGTCTGCATGGCAGGTCCTCAGCTCTTAAGAGCTGCTAAGATGAAGGGTTATTTGAGACATTTAAAATAAAACTTTTAGATAAGGTCAAACCAGGGTGGCCAGTCAGCGAGACTGCCAGTGGGTATATAAGAGATCACCCACATGCTTTTCTTAGATCACAATGAGAAAAAAAAATACCCAAAATGCCAGAGGAGAGAACAGATCTTAGGTGCTGGCTTAAGAAAATCAATGTCACAGAGCATAGCTTCAGAGTCACACACCTGTCTCAGGGACTGAAGCCAAGCCATGGAGAAGATGCTGTGCACTTTCAAAATTACCTTAGGTTTCTGGGACCCTCCACCCTTAAGCTTCTCTGGTATCTGTGTGGTGTTATAGCTGTGCTATCATGGCAGGTTAGGAGATGTCTTTGTAGATAATGTGCTTGCTTTTCAAGCTTGAGGAAGCTGAGCTTCAGATGCCCATAATCACCGCATAGGGATGGCAGTCCAACTCTAATCCCAGCACTGAGGAGTCCAGGGATCCCAGGAGCAAACTGACTAGTATGACTACACCAACAGACAAGCTCTGGGTTCAAATGAGAAACCTTGGCTTCATGAATATAGTGAAGGATCATGGAAGACACTGGACATCAGCTTCTGGCTTCACCACATACTCACACACACATGCATACATATGCCCATATGTTCTTACACACATTCAAACAAATATACGCATGCACACACTTTCTACTTTTTAAACAATTTTTTTTTCCTTTCAGCTCCTGTATCCACAGAAGACAGGAATTTCATATCAGTGGCAACTCACACACATATATATGACACACCTTGACACACAGCCTTCTTTGGTTATTTTAATGCCCACTGAAGTTTGAGAGCTGTTTTTCTTAGAAAGCACCAGAAAGAAAGTCTACATGCAGATGCCATACTCTGGAGTATTCCCATGGAGATACTGCCAAATACCCAGGGTGACGAAGAAGTAGTGAGATTGTGCAGGACTTAGTAGCCAGCACTAGTCATCGACCTCCCTGGCCTTCATACTGAAAGCTGTTTTGAAGATTTAATGCAACCGTGGGTGGCATCTTTCTTCAGGGTCAATTTAGAAGATTGGCACACATGTACTTTTTAACACCTCTTCCTGTATAAGAACCTTGCTGATACAGATAAGGGTCACCTTACCTTCATTAACAATAGAACAAGTAACACGTGTACTTAGTGAAGCTGTTGACACAAAAATGCACAACAAAAAAGAAATAATAGTTGTACTAATTAGTTATTATCAGCATTAATTGTTGTTGTTGAGACGGTCCTTTCTTTCTTGCTCTGTGACTCCAGGCTCAGTATCAAATCTCTCTCTCCCTTTATCATTTACCTGTTAGAGGGTTTTGTATTTTTATTGTCAACTTGACACCACTGAGAGTTGCCCAGGAAGAGGGGAGCCCCCATTGAAGAATTGCCTCAATCAGAATGGCCTGTGAGCAAGTCTGTGAGAGACTGTCTTGAGTGGTAGTTTAACGTGGGAGGCTAGCCCACTGTGGGAGGCACTGTTCCTATGCAGTATGCCCCGGGCTGTGTAAGAAAGCCAGCTGAGGATGGCTGGAGAGTGAGCCAGTGAGCAGAGTCCTCCGTGGTTTCTGCTTCAGTTCCCACTTAACTCCCCACCCTGGCATTGCTCAGTGATGGATGACTGTCGCCCTCAAGCTAAAAGAAACTCTCTCCTCCTCAAGTTGCTTCAGTCATAGAGTGCTTTAAGACAACAAAACAGAAGGCAAAACACTTGTGTAAAGGGAAGATATGTCTGTCTCCTGTCCAAGAGAGTGATGAGAAAAACAGGCTTTGGAAAGTGTAAGAGACCATACAGGTCGAGTACAAAACCAGAAAGCAATGGCACATTATCCAAATCCTGAAATGTCCCAGCTGCAGAATTGGGACCAATGCATTGCGAAAGTCATGGTACATGGCTATGTAGCATTACTATGAGGGCCAACGGGAGGTGACAGATGGTTGAGCTTTGGGGATCCCCATCCCTAGACCCACAGCAAGACAGTGCATGCTCTGCGATACCATGGTGATGGGTGTGTGGAATCATGCATTCCTCCTGCCATTGCCGGCCATGTAGAATGTTTGTCTGCAGTAAATGAGTGTGTGTCAATCTCCAAGTAATAAGCACCTAAGTAGCAAGAGACCAGTGATCAATTTTCTTCTCTACCATGGAATGACATTTTTATCCTTAGTGTGCTGTTAGGTGGCAGGAACTTCATCCCAGCCATGCCAGGACATCCCAGTTGATTCAGTTCCTGAGTTCCAGAGGCCCCCAGATATGCAAAGATTTGTGACTTCTCAGTGCTCAGCAGTATCCACGTGACCTCTCTGTGAAGATATCTAGTCTCTATCCATTCCAGTCACTGGTTGGAAGCTAATGGAGACCTGCAAGAATTGACCTAACAATGCCTCCTGGCCTCATTTGTAGCTCTTCTGGTCTTTAGCTCCCTTTCTATGGTATAGAGGACAGTGCACGGGGAAACTGATGTGACGCCACAACCATCCAAATTAAGACCTTTTCTGCTCTTGCACCCCCTAACGCTTCTAGAATATTCCTTGATATGTTATCCTCCACCTGGGCCCACTCCAACAGGGACCAAGGATCTTGTCCAGAATGTAACAAGTGGGAGATGGACAACAGCCCTTCTCATATGCCTGTGTCTGCATAGCTCAGGTTCTCCCTCAGTACACCCGGATCCCCTAGAAGCCTCCATGCTCTAGGGGAGTAGGAAATGGAAGGTCAGAGAGCCTCTGACCACATTCTGTCCCGAGGTTGCTTTGTCAGGATGTCTGCTTTGGAGATCCTCAAGCTAAGACTCGGCTTTGGCTCTTGGATTACCACTGTGAGGTGCTATGTTTTGAATGTTTTGATCGCTAAAATTCCTAGGTTGGAAACTTATTCCCCATTATACAGCTGGTGGTACCTTTAAGAAAAGGGGCCTAGTAATCAGAGGTCTGGTCACTGATGACACTGCCCTGGGAAGGTATCTGTTAGGTCTTCAGAGATGAGCTGTCATTAAAGAATGAGACTAGTGCCACCCCTGCCTCTGGCTTTAGTGTCACCATCTCCATGGGCTCTCACCACTGTGACATCCTCATACTGAAGTCATCACCAGAAGCTCATCCACGGGGGGTGTCTGGCCTTCAGATTCAAAAACCGTAAGGAGCATAAAAGTATACAGCCTTGAGTGTTGTATTATAGCAATGGAATGCGAACCAATACGTGAGGCAATGCCTGCCTCTTAGAGAGCCAAGAAAGTCTTGCTTGAGAACTGAGACCCACTGTTCATTCTTCAAAACACTCTGCAGTGACAGTGATCTGCCACCATCAAAGGGCCCTGAAGGAGTTGTGCGTGTCATAGTTCTTTGCATACTCTATATGCCAGGTTGATGACCAGCGAATTGTGTTGGTCCTTTAATGACAATGTCAATAGCTTTTCTCTTAGAGCCCAGAAGCCCAAATCCAACCACATCTTAGGTCATTAATGGTACACAGTTTGAAACAGCTGCCCCCCTCCCCCCCCCCCAACCTCAATCACAGCCTCTTCTGCTGTGGTTCGTAAAGGAGGTGAAAAGTAGTTCTTATGGTCTGTCATTCTTGAGCAGGTTTTTTTTTGTTGTTATTATGTAAAAAGCAATTATAACTCAGACAAAAACAATTCAATGTGTGAAATGGGAAAATAATGCTATTGTCACTGGAATGCTCTAGTTGGGGTCTGTCAAGTCCATTGTGGGGTAGAGCATAAAGCCATGTGCTCAGACCTGCTTGTCACTGTAAAATGGGTGGCCTCCCCAGACCACCTGGTCAGGCCAGCCACATCTTCCATGCCACAAATATCCTGCTGGTGTTCAGTGTCCAGAGCCTGTAGCGCCCCAGCATCCCCCAGAGCCCCCTGTGTCTCTTCCCTTCCCCATCCTGACTGCTCCAGTTTGGCGATGCTCCTTCCATAGCCAAGCGGGTCTTTTGAAAACCCAAATGTCATCGATGGGTCACTCTGCTCCATTAAAACCCCCCGCACTTAGAAGTCTTCAGTGGCTTGCAGGGTGTACTGGTTTTCTAAGAAAGCTGAAACAGAGTTCCCCAAACTAGGCCACTTAAGACCATAGAAATAATTATTTTAAGAAATAAATGTTTTAAGGTCATAAAATCAAGGAACTGGGCTTGTGGCACAAACCTGTGTGAACCTGGCTCTCAGGAAGCTGAGGCAGGAGGATTAAAACTTTGGGAGTAAACTTTGGAATACATAGTAAGACCCTATCTAAAGGCACAGACAGAGGAAGAGGAGGAGAAAAGGAGGAGGAGGAGGATGAAGAGGAGGAAGGCAAAGGCATAGGTAGGCCCTATACCTTTGAAGGCCCCAGTAGGGTCCATTTCTTTTCCCAACGTCCTTTTTTAAATAATTTATTTATTTATTAAATTTACATCATGGTAATATCCCCTCTCTCCTCTCCAGATCCCATTCTGCCTCCTTCTTCTCCCATCCCCTTTCTCCTATTCTCAGAAAAAGGGGTGCCCACCACCCACCCTCCCCAGCTTATCAAGTCACATCAGGACTGGGCACATCCTCCTCCCCTGTGGTCTGGCAAGGGAGCACCACCAGGGGAAGTGATCAAAAAGCAGGCATCAAAGTCCATGTCAGAGACAGCCCCATTCCCCTTACTAGGGGACCCACATGAGGACTGGGCTGCCCATCGGCTACATCTGTGTCGGGTGCCTAGGTCCAGTCTGTGCGTGGTCCTTGATTGGTGCTTCAGTTTCTGCAAACCTCTTTGGGCCGTGGTTGGTTGGCTCTGTTGGTTTCCTTGTGGAGCTTCTGTCACTTCTAGGTCCTTCTATCCTTCTTCCCAGTTTTCCACAAGACCCAGTGCTTCACCCAATGTTTGACTGTGAGTTTCAGCATCTGTTTCAATCTGCTACTGTGTGGAGGCTCTCAGAAGACGGCTGTGCTAGGCTCCTGTCTGTGAGCATAGCAGACTATCATTAATAGTGTCAGGGATTGGATCTCTCCCATGGAGTGTGTCTCAGGTTATGCCAGGCATTCATTGGTTTGACATTCCCTCAATATCAGTTCTATCTTTATCCTTGCACATTTGTTAGTGGAATAAATTTTGGGTGGAAGTTTTTTGTGGTTTTGTGGGTGGTTTGGTACTCCCCTCCCTTCACTAAGAGTCCTGTCTAGATAGAGGGTGTCCTCTTCAGTCTCATGACCACTGCTATTAGGAGTCTCAGTTAATTGCCCCCAAATCCTCCCAGAGGCCTACCCTGTGTTAGGTCTCCAGCTTTTCACAGAGACACCCCTCCCATGGTTTCTCTTCTCTCTGCAAGCCATCTGTCCTCCCCTACCCACGCTCTGATGTCCACCAGGCATCTCTCACCTTGCCTCTGTTATCACATGACACTCTCCCCTGTGTCTTCTCGTGTGATTTCCCTTTTCCTGTCTGGGTCCAAATTTCCTTTAATGCATAAAAAAATATCAGTCTTTGGATTCAAGCTCACACTAACGACTTCATCTTAACTTAATGAGGTCTCTCTCCAAAACAAAGTCACAACCCTAGGCTCTGTGGGTTAAAACTTCAGCCTGTCTCGAGGACACACAATTCAGCCCATGGAGCTGAGTTTATTCAGAGACACCCAGCACCTTCGGGTACCTGCAAGGTCTAGTAGCGCTTGACTCCCATCCTTGTTCTCTTCTGACCCTGACAACAATCCCTCGGCACCTTCAGCTTCCTGTTCTGTGAATTGCTGGAGCTCCTCCCCATGTTAACACCAGCCTATTTGTGGATCGACTTTTGCAAGCTGTGCTTTCTTCCTGAACGACCTTCCGATCCTCGTTCCTGACCACACTCAGCTCCTTCATTCTCAGCTACCAGATTTCTTTTGGAGTAAATCCACCTGGAGGGGTACATTTAACATAGCCCTTTCTTCCATGCCAGTTAACTCTGTGGACACTTAAATATTATTTGGGTGATTGGTTAAGTCATCTGATTCCCACTTACATGAACTGGCAACAGGGGGACAGGGGACTATAACCAGAGTAGATGCTTAATAATTACCAGACACGTACATAAACTATTCCATAAATACGCAATTTCAGTATATGATAGATATAGCCTATGGGCACCGGTATGACTTCAAATGTTTTAATGATGTATTTCAATCATTTTTATATGTATGCGTGTGTGTGCATGTGAGTGAAGGTGTCCATGGAAGCCAGAGGCAGAAGAGGGCATCAGATCCCCTGGAGCTGGAGTTACATGTGGTTTTGAGCCTCCTGAAAAGTGGGTGCTGGAATCAGATTCTCATTCTCTGTAAGAAAACAAACACTTTTAACCAGTGAGCTCCCTCTCCCGGCCCATGACTTTGTGCCTATAGAAAAATCATACTCGTTTGAACTCTTTTGGTTTTAATAGCTTGAGACATAATCCTGCCTTTGCAAAGGAGCATATTAAACGTGTCCTGTTGGGTGGGCTCCCCTAAGCGGCTAAAGAGAAAGCACTCCAGCAGCTGATGTAGAAAGTGGGCATCTAAGGAACATTATTGTTATTATTATTATTATTATTATTATTATTATTATTATTATTATTTACAAAAGTCAAACAGGACAAAGAGAAGGAAAAAGAAACAAATGTGGGTAGCGTGAAAGAAACCCGGGGCAACATCTTTACTTCTTCTGGATAGGACGTAACGCACAAAAGAGAAGCCGGGGTCCACGTGAAGTAGCGTATTAATCCTCGTTAGTTGCCCTGGGCACGCTTCCTTTTAACAGTGTGGACTATGAAGAGGTACCTTCCCAGGAGGATTGAACACGATATCTCACAGTCGCCTCACTTGGGACACCTAATGGTCTACACAGAGAGCACGCGCTGTTTGTCACGCTGTGTGTGGACAGGATGAGCCTCCTGGTGACCGCCAGACCATGCCTGATTTATACTGCTTTTACCCGTCTGCCGTAGGGGAAGGTAGCCACACGGTTAGAACCCTATCTGTCCCGTATGTATGCTGCCCCCTTGGACTAATGACTTATCTTATTATATCTCACCTGAGAGTCAAAAAAAATGTGTACTTTACTTCTCCAGATAAAACCACCATCCTCAAAACAGGATGAGTACTTAAATCCCAGTGACAAACAAGTTGACACGAACATTCAGGCTGTGGGAGGGAAGCCGAAGGGGAAGAGGTTAACAAAATCCCTCATTTCCTGAAGGAAACCTTAGTAGGTGTTTCCTAATCCTGCCTAGAGAAGGTTGATGCTTTGATGTATGCGGTGTGTGTGTGTGTGTGTGTGTGTGTGTGTGTGTGTGTACCCGCGCTCACGCGCACACACACAACTCTGTGCATCCTGGCTTAAGGCTCACGTTTCTGTATTAGCAGAAGAAAGACAGAAAAAGATTCCAGTGGAGGAAGGAAACCATTCATCCAGTTGGTTTGGCAGTTAGATGCTTAGAGAAAAAAAATGACCTCCTATTAATATGCAATTGTCATTGTGTTAATAATGAAATATCGACCAGTCCTCACCTAACGCAAGCCAACTTATTCTAATTTACCCCAGAGGATAGTGACTTAGGGTTTCACCCTAGCATTTTCACAGCCTCCACCAGGGCACAGCTCATAGGGAGAAGAGAGGGTCATCCACACTGTGTGTGTGTGTGTGTGTGTGTGTGTGTGTGTGTGTGATTTTATGATTAGATGAGTGCAATGCTTTGTTGGAAAAGTAGTGTTCTATCAGCACTGTGAGACCTGAAAAAACAACCCATACCTGGCTCCGCAGCTTGACCTGTAGGTTGTTTACAACCTCACGTACTTTTCCCTAAGAATGGGACTGTGTTCTCAGGGTTTCTCAGAATTGGTTAGTTAGGGGGGGAAACAGTTGAACAGAGAAACTCTACTAACCTATCCTAATTAGCTCCCAGTTTTGTGATTTGGTTTATAGTCAGTTTCCCCATTTGTTTCTTTGCCCGTGATTTTGAAATTATCTGTGAAGCAATCTCATTTGGATAAACGGGGAGCAGAGCTGGAGACTGTGACCCCTTCCTAATGGGAGATCTGTTTGATTTACAATTTAAAATGTAAATGCTTTGGGTCAGGCCTCTGGAGGAGAAAAAAGTGAAGTAATAATTCACGCGTCAAGACATTGCTCCTTAGCACTTAAGCATTTATCACCAAGAGGCACACACGGAGCTACACCCGTGTGTTTACCTACACAGTGGCTTTTATTGCTTCACTTAGGTGTTGTTGCATGGAGGTTCACATAAACATTTATATAGGTTTCAGAAAACAGTTGTTAAGGGAAAGGAGCCTTCTTCTGTTTACACAAATTCAGAACAAAGAAACATTGCAGAGGCTTCCGGTAATTGACATGTGGGCGTGTTTTTTCCAAGGCACCGACTGGAAGAAGTGAGTCTCTGAGATTTATTTTTGACAGGACTTGAATTACTGGTAGTCTGACACATTTTTGAACAATTACTAGACACCCGGGTGTTTAAAGCAATAGGGACTGTTTGTGTGAGGGAGGGGAAGTTTTGAAACCGTTAGCACAGAACAGTTTGTTCCGTGATTAGCAGGGTGTGTGTGTGTGTGTGTGTGTGTGTGTGTGTGTGTGTGTGTGTGTG
>OU015742.1:65169448-65178692 GCA_907169655.1 Acomys percivali | reverse complement strand
TGTGTGTGTGTGTGTGTGTGTGTGTGTGTGTGTGTGTGTGTGTGTGTTACATGTGTATCCCGAGCAGCCCATACGTGAGTGCTTGGCTCCCCAAATGAGACCCTTCTTTTTCAACATAAAAGTCATACTTTAAAAACAGCACCTTCCACTTGAAGAACTGGTGGCTCATGGGAACCCACAAGAGGAATGGCCTTTGCCGCTCACTGTCAAGTTCCGGTTTGGCTCTCAGTCAGTCCCTGAAGTACACAGAACAGAGAGCTCTGTCCTGTTTTGTCTCAAATGTCTTAGGAACCAGGCCTGACTGCTCATTAATTAGCGGCTATCTTTCAGGCACTTCTAAACATTGGTTCACTAGCAAGCTGAACCTCAACTCCAAGATTTAAATTCACAACTTGTGAACCACTCCTGTCCCCTCAGAAACAGAGCCACTGCAGCTGCCATAACTGGCGAGGTGCTGATGGCTCCTGTTACCTAAGTCAGCAGCCTGCCTGCCTTGCTGTCTGGTCGTCTGATGGACATCAAAGATGGCCAGCTCTCTGTCTTATGCCCTGAGTCCTGTAGCTATAGAAGCAAGGACATTTCTCTGGGAAGGGATCTGTCTACCTTGTGGACCTCTCTGCTCTTATTCTCAGGCGTTTGAGTCAAAGCAACCCAGTCCTAACCACTTTTGCACACTGTTGGTGATGTGAGCTTCATTGTCCAGCTTGTCATTGTCACCTCTCAGTCTGATCTGGGGACACATACAGAGACTCCTAGAAAATGAGACCGTCTGTATCCCCAAGAGAAACACTTCACCCTGCCTTGTAGGAGACACAGAGCACTTTGGATTGTGAAAGCCCTAAGCACTTGTCCTCAACCACGGGTCACTTTGCATCCAGGTCACCCCAGAGTCATTATCAGTTATCAAAATAGAAGGGGCGGGGAAGGCGCTGGGAAGACAAGTCAGTCAGCCAGTGCTTGGCAGGCAAATGTAAAGACCCGAGGTCGATCCCCGGGACCCACATTTTAAAAAGCCAGGCAAGGTAGCATGTACTTAGAATCCTAGCTCTGAGGAGGTGGAGACAGGTAGATCCTAATCTCCAAGGCTTTCTACTCAGCTGGCGTAGCCGACTTGACAAGTTGCATGCCAGCAAGAGACCCTGTCTCCAAAACAAGATGAAAGGCACCTGGCCTCCACACATGTGCATGCAGGCGTCTATGCATGTACATGCACATACAGTAGAGGGGAGGGGGAGACTGTTGACTGACTGACATCTAAGGTCTAGAGGCCACTATTATTATCAATTGTTGCCTCACAGCAAGGGTCCATAACAAAGAGGTCTCTGGCTCCAGTGTCAGTTGGGCCCTGACTGCAAAGCCCTATTGGAGAATTGTGGATGGTGCTACTTCTGAGCCGCTGGCGCAACACCCAAAAGCTCAAACAGTCCAGAAGCTATCTAGGCTCTAGTCTACTGAGCACAGATCTTTAACGATAAGCACAGTGCTCCTGCCTCTTCCCAGTTTTATTAAAGAAACACACAAGCCAGAGCTTATCAATCTGTGTGTTGAGACCCCTTTGGGGTGTCAAACGACCCTTTCACAGGGACCACATATCAGATATCCTGCATATCAGACATTTACATTATGATTCATAATAATAGCAAAATTATAGTTACAAAGTAGCAACAAAATAATTTTATATTTGGGGTCACCACAGTGTGAGAAGCTGTATTGAAGGATCACAGCATTAGGGAGGTTGGAGCCACTGACAAAAGTGATGAAGATGTGAATGACCACGTGAGGAGGGGACCCCACTCTGTTCCTGTCTTACTAATAAGCTCTTCATCAATGGGAATAGTGTTGCCCCCTCCTCTCCTCATCTAGTGCACTTGGACAGTACAATTCATTGTCCCTCCTTGTCCACTAGTCCTGTTGTAACATAGCAGGTGACTCTAAATGATATCTTGCTTTCATCATATGTATAAAAACTTATGGGATTCATAAATTACTTAAAGACTTTCACTGATGTGATGAAAGGTAGCAGTATTAGCATAGATAGTTTTTCAAAATGCCATTGTAAAATAGAAAACTGTAGTAACTGAGTTTGTGAGACAGAGATGTTCTCTCATTGTTTACTGAGAGTTGGGTAGATAAAGTCACCAGGAAGGGATGACTGTTAGGAAAAATAAGAATGAAGCTCTATCCATCTGTCCATCAACACATCCATACACCCACCCGTCCATCCAATCATCTCTACCCATACATCCATATATCTCCCAACCTAACGACTAATCATCCATCTATTGACTTATCCATCTGTTCAATGTATGCATACATCTACCCAACCACTCATTGACTTACCATTTATCCATCTACCTACTGAGTCATGCATCTATTTTCTATTCATTCATGCATACATCCACCCACCTACCCATCCACTTCATCCATCCATCCACACACCCATCCATCCATCTATACACACATGCATGCATACTTCCACCCGTCCACCTCCCCACCCATCTTCTATCTGCCTACTGACCCATCCATCCAGCAACCTACCATCACATGCGGATAGAAACACACCTGAAGTATAACTCACATTAGAATGATTTTTCAGTTCTGGGACATTGGATGGTTTTCATTTTTTCCTTAAAATTTCCCCCTGTTTCTTAAATACAGTAAGTGTGAATCACTTTTAACAATGAAACTATTATCTCGTAAGAGGAAGAGGCTGATACGGGATGAACTAATGGATCCTTTTCAACAGTCTGGCCTGGGAAACTGTTCTGATGGATGAACACAGTCCCACTTGCACACTATTAACTCCATCTGCCAAGTGGAAAACATCCCTCTGTTTTCAGTTTGGGTCCGAGTTGATGGATGAGACTTTTTTCATGGTGAAATATGCATGTTTAGTTCTCATTTTCCACTGACCTCAGTGTTTGTTACTCACAATATACATCAGCTGAAAGCACAAGCTATTCATCACAAGGGTTTGGTACAGGCTTTCTCTGGGCCAGGCTTTGGTTCTATACTTTAGGGTATCCAAAGTGTGGATACTTCTGTATTTCTGAATTCCAGTTTTCGAGAAGTCTGGTTGAAGGGAGAAGCAATGACAGCTATGACTTTCCAGTTCCAGGTCTTTAAATGGCATGCATACACACATTCTCTTGGGTACCGTTTAGACCTCTGGCTCAGTGCCACCTCTGAGGAGCCCTCCTTAGCCGCTTTTGAAGTTAGGCATATATTCCTTTGATTAAAATACTCCTCCCATCATTTATAACTATTTTAGTAACATTTATCTGTGTGGGATAGAGGTGTGTGCATGCCACAGCTTGTGTGCATGTGGAGGGCAGAAGACAGCTTGTGGGAGTTGCTTCTACCATGTGTGTCTTAGGGTTCAAATTTAGGCCATCAGGATTGGCAACAAGTGCCTTTACACGCTGAGACACGTCACTGGCCAGGGTTCCATTCTTTGATTGAGAAATTAAGTGTCTTCTTTTTTTTCTCATAGCACACATTTCCGTATGCAAACATACAAGTGACAGTGTCAATGAAATGAAATCCTTACATGTCTACCCATTCCCCTGGAGTTGGAGCCCCCTGAAGGGAAGAACCAGGATTCTCTGGCCTTTGTGTTGACCCAGGGGCCTCAATTTGTCCCCTTTGAGAAAGCCATTCAGAATTTAAGTTAAATCAAGCTGGTTTACTATAAGTATGAAAGTCTGTAAAGAATGCGACAATAAGACAAGCCTGGAATTTTAAATTCTTCCACCTATTGGAGTAGGTACTGACTAGAGAGGCAGACATAATTTACATAGCAATGACTAAGTGAAAGGAGCGTTGTGGTTGCTCCCTCTGAGTTTTAGGGGTCTTGATAACAGCACATTCAGTCTGGGGAGTAGTATCTCAGGGAATGCAGATATATATCACTTCCCTGAAGCAGGAACTTAAAACACCTGTACCCCTGGGTCAGACCTGGGGGACACTGACGCATATGTGGTTCATGTGTCCTCAGAGCTGGGTCCCACTCAGTAGGGGCCACTGCAGGAGGGAAGACTCCTCTGAAGAGGAGTACCTCCTGAGTCAGAGCTCCCAGCCCCCCACCCCCTCACCCCCCCACCCCCACCTAGGTATTTTGGCCTTGAAGGTCAGTGTTTTTCCCACTCGACCACAGCTGTTTTATGTCTGCTTTTGTCACTGGTGTTTCCACCAGGCGGAAAGCTTTGAAAAGGCTCCAGTCACATTTTGAAACTTCATGACAAAAAATTGAATGTCATCCAGAGAATAGTTTAGGATTTAAACATCGCTGTCAATCTAGGCTGTCATCACCAAGAGATTTTTACCCTGACAATACATCACGGTGATGTGCTGGGCCTGACGGGTCCTGGACTGTTAAAACGATTGAGAACAGAATCTACTGGGCCATGCAAATAAATAAAAAGAGACAGGGAGTCTGAACTCTTGACGTGATTGCCTTCTTGGATGTCAGATCGTAGGCGTCCCCAACCAGGCACTTCCTTTTCTACCATGGTAACAGTCTGTGCAATGGGAGGAAGAGAGAGCTCTTACCCCAACATTCTCATCAGTGCAATCATTGATATCTGATTGACTAGAGGACAGGCTAAAATGGGGACATAATTAGGCCTAAAGTCACATTCCAAAAACAGTGTAGCAGTGGACAGAAAGAACAGGTCACAGACGCTGGTGGCTGATTTGAGCTAATCTAGGTAGCCAGAGAGAGAAGGACAAGAGCCTAGCCAGAGGAACCACGGGAGACAGGATGTAGAACCCCTATGTTGGGAGAATGTAGACACAGAAATGGTTTGGATGGAGTAGTGTGGATGGGAAGGGCTTGGGGGAAGGCTGCAGACATGTGAAGGGTTAGGATGGCATGGTCTAGACAAAAACTAAGCCACACTACGTCAAGAAGAGAAGAAGGTGACGATGCGGTAGCAATGGGGATAAGCTGCCATCCCTGCCAGCTAGGAGACTCATGGAGCACTTGGGATGCAAGATATTCAGTTTTCAGCCTGGGAGAACCCAGAAAGTACAATTGATTCTACAGGTGGGAGGTAGGCTCTGCAGGGACAGGCCAAGCACAAGAAGGAGCTAGCAATGCACTTGGCCTGACAGCAGTCATGTACCTCAGCAGGCAAATTCCTTAGTCATTTCCACAGACTGAACCTTTCACTCTCTACTCTGACTTCACTTTCCTCCTTTGCAGCAAGAGGTGGTTGCACCAGATGGGGTTCCAATGCTCTTCTTGGTTTGAATAGACTAGTTAGGAGTCCTGAGAGGAGCCACATGCCACCCTGTTTTAGGACGACTCATCTGGCCATCTGGCAGTGGTTTATAAAGAAGGTGGATGAATCTTCACTAGCACCCAGTCAGAAGAAGACGGTGAGAAAGGGATGTGGGGGCAATGGAACTGGAAAGGAGGATGAGGTTAACCAGGGAGTCTGAGGCACTTAATGACTTTGCTTATGGCCAATCATGCAGTTCCCAAACTATGTTGTGTTGGAAAGGGCTAAAGTATAAAAGGGACTTGCTGAGGCAACACCATTTCATGCAGGACATTACTAAAGAGTGATGAACACTGGAGTGAAATCTCAGAGTTGTGAGTATTTGCGGAGGGGGGGGGGGAAGACCTGGAGATAAGAGGTAAAGTGATGAGGGTGGGCAGGGAGTTTTGATGGAAAGGCAGGGAGGAAGGAAGGAAGGAAGGAAGGAAGGAAGGAAGGAAGGAAGGAAGGAAGGGAGGGATTAGGATACTGAATTCATGTGGAAATGTCTGCAGGGTAGTGAAGATGGTGGTCTGTGAGCTTGGCAACATCTGCCCACAAGAGCATCCTCTGGGGATTGAGCTGTGCTGCTGGAGTTGAAAGGATGAAATCAGCCTGAGAGAAGGGGCGACTAGTGAGAGGCAGAAAGACTGATGAGGGCAGAGCCTCGGTGCTGATCCACATATTAGGACCAATTTGAGATGATCTAGGGCTTGGAAGGCCAGAGAGAAAGGGGGAAGCTCAGGAGGGTTAGGTACGTGGAAGCCAAGAATGAATCACCAAGAGGGGCAGCGAAGGAACCGGAGGCTGCACCGAGGTCAAAGCCAAACAAAGCCTGTCAAAGGGCCAGTGAATGTGGCAAGGAACAGATCATCTGTTATCTCTACAAAGGGGGTGAGTGACTCATGGCCGGATTACATCACCTTGGATAAAATTAATACCAAGTGTCCTGATAGCACTTACTGAGATGCAAGGAGAATTGGCTGTGCGCTCTCCCTAACTCTTCTGAAATCTCTTAAATTCAGGAGCACACTAATCTCCTCTGAGTGGTACAGTGGAAAATTGAAATGTGCCCCATGCACAAGGTAGGAGCGCTTCTGTTACCTAAGCCCTCACCTTTAAGACATTTAGAAAACCTGCTGCTCCCTTTTATTCCATGCACAGGCAAGGCATGATGGTTAATCTTGTCAGTTTGACAGTATTGAGGATTAACTAAGAGATAAAACTCCTCTCTTGCTCTCTCGCTTTCTTTCTTCTCTCTCTCTCTCTGTGTGTGTGTGTGCGTGCATGCACATTTTCACAGATGTTTACTTGAGGTGGGAAGGCCCACCTTCAATGTGAGTGACATCTATAGGCTGAGATTCTAGGGTGATACAAAGAGAAGTCATGAGTGACAGCATTGGTCTCAGTGGACCCAGCTTGATCATGTTCCCACCATCGTCCTTTCCCATGTGAGGGACTGTACCCCCGGAAACCAAGGAGCAAAACAAAACTATTGTTCCTAAATTCTGTCATAATAATGAGAGCAGCAGCTAATGCAGCAGGGATTCCACCATACTCACACCTGTGCATGGGTGTGTGTGCATTTCTAATCTGCCTTTATACCTCAGAACCTGTGTGTCCATGCTAAGAAAGAGAGATGTTCATAAACCAAAAATCAAAACTACTGATCTACAAACTTCTGAGTGAAATCTTGCTACTGAGGAGAGAACTAGAAATTAGAGCCCTAGGGCTGGAGAGATATTCCCAGACAAAGAGTGCTTATTGCTCTTGGACAGGCCCCCAGTTCAGTTCCCAGCACCCATGTCAAGAGGCTCACGACTGCCTGAAAATCCAGCTCTAGGGAATCTAACACCCTTTTCTGGCCTCTGTGGGCATCACACATACACATATAAACACACATACACACACACGTTTTTAAATTTTTAAAAATTGCTGGGTGTGGTGATGCATATCTGTACTGCCAGTACTCAGGGAGGTAGAGGCAGGCAGATCTACATAAGTTCAAGGGCAGCCTGGTCTATGAAGCAAGTCCAGGACAGCCAAGGCTGCACAGAGAAACCCTGTCTCAAACAATCAAACAAACAAACAAACAAACAAAAGGCCTTAAAAAAAAAATAAGAACATGCCGGGCATGGTGGCCCATGCCTTTAATCCCCTCAGGAGGCAGAGGCAGGCAGATCGTTGTGAGTTCGAGGCCAGCCTGGTCTACAAAGTGAGTCTAAGACAGCCAAGACTACACAGAGAAATCCTGTCTTGAAAAACGAAACAAAACAAAACAAAACAAAAAAGATATTTTCTGAAGCATTTTTATTTCAGCTGTATCTGTCCCATTGAATAAACACCAAGGGACTGTGCAAAAAGAAAATTTCAAATAATACCCACTCCTTGCAAAAAGGTGTTAAGTCTAAGAATGCACAGGTCTGACACTCAGCGGGCTCCTGTGTGATATTTCCTGGGTAAAAAGAAGCACTGTGATGCAAAGAAAATGTAAGTTAGAGATTTGAAATAATCAAGATATTTGTAGTCTTCATTAATTCTAGGCTTGGTCTTTGGGAATCATGAAACTACTATGTTTTTATAATAATAATTAGATTACATTGGAATAGAATGAGGCTGGTTGCCAAGGTACCAGGAGGAGGAGCAAGGCAGACAGACCATAAGGTGAAAAGCAGAGTGTGGCTTTAGCTAGACTGATAAGAGAAGAGTAAAGAAGTCAGGGAACTTGGAGTGGACTTGGAATAAAAAGCAATGGAACTTGGATGTTTGTCCAACTTAAAGGAGGAGTCTGAGCAGCAAGAAAAGCTTAGGGGAATGAGGATCTGGGGTTGCATTTGGGAACTGTTGGATCTGAGGTCATTTGATCTGTTTGGTTTGGTTGGTTTGGTTAGTGGGTTGGTGTGTTAGTTAGTAGGTTATTAATGTGCTTGTTGGTGGGTTAGTATATTGGTTGGTTAGTGGGTTAGTATATTGGTTGGTTAGTGGGTTAGTGAGTTTTTCAGTGGATTAATATGCTTGTTGGTAGGTTAGGGAGTTGGTTGGTGGGTTAGTGGGTTGGTTTGTGGGTTAGGGGTTGGTTGGTTGGTTGGTTGGTTGGTGGTTGGTTGGTTAGTGGGTTGGTTGGTTTGTTAAGTGGGTTAGTTGGTGGATTAATGGATTGACTGGTGGATTAGTGGATTGGTTGGTAGGTTAAAAGGTTGGTCAGTGTGTTGGTTGCTTGGTTAGTAGGTTGATAGGTAAGATTTTGTTAACCTTTTTTCTAGATATAAAGCCCAAGACCTAACATAGAAATAGGAAAAACACTATCCTTTGGGTTCTAGTAGATTCCAATGTGGTACTTTGATGCCTCTGCATAGAAGTCCTGGCAACAGAAGAGAATGAATCCTCCCACTGGGGGCTTGTCTGGGAAACGATATAGAAACTGAAACAGCAAGCTCTAAGGACAACCATATTTAAATTGAAGGAGAAGTACTGCAAGGTGAATGTTCAGAGAGCTGAGGAGAAACAAAACAAAACAAACAAACAAACAAAAAACCAAGATAGCATCTTTTTCAAGGTGGAAAGCTAAAGAGAAGCAGACACTTCAAAA
The DNA here is from genome assembly GCA_907169655.1 of Acomys percivali. Taxonomy (NCBI): domain Eukaryota; kingdom Metazoa; phylum Chordata; class Mammalia; order Rodentia; family Muridae; genus Acomys; species Acomys percivali. The sequence goes on along the minus strand of OU015742.1, from coordinate 65,169,839 downwards.
GTGTAGAAGTGACTAACTCTGCCCCAAGGCCATCAAGGCACGAAGGAAGACAGGTGGACTAGACATTCAAATGTGCAGCTTCCCAGTAGACTCGGAGAAAACATTCCTGGGAGGACAGTGAAAGGAGACACCAGGTGGGGTAGGTTAAACAGAAAAAGGAAGAGAAGTGAAGACCACAGTTCTTCCAGGCAGTGATAGCTTAACAGTGGAGATTAACTACAGACAGAATGTGAAATCCTCCTACCTCCCTTGCTGTGTCGCAGGCACCCCAATTCTCAGTGACAGAAAAATCCAGCCTGATAGGTATTCGGAAAGAGAAAATCAGGGAGATCTTAAGTCTCTGAGTCTTCAGAGGGCCAATACATGACAAGCCTTTTTCAAATAGCTAGGT
>OU015742.1:65154448-65166948 GCA_907169655.1 Acomys percivali | reverse complement strand
CCAGCTTCAAAAGTATGAACCGTGAGGTTTCCAGAAAAGCCTTGCTCACAATGGCCCACACACGCATTTGAATGCCCTTTGCCTTTTCCGCCTCACAAAGGCAATCCCCTTTGTACATACTAACAAAGTCTGGTGCTGCTCACGTGTTAATAAATGTTTCTCATTTGTGTGGGCTGCTGAGCACAGGCACTGAACTGCTCGGCTCGGCGGGTGGTGGGTCGGTAACGAAGAGGCCCTCTGATTAAGTAGACTCCCAGCCTCTTATCGTCCTTGCAGAATGGGAGGCGCCATTAGTAGTAAAAGTAATTACCTGTGTAGAACACACTGATTGCATCAAGTACCCACTACACACCACTGAGGGAGTCATCTCTGCTTCTTCGTGGCTTCTTGAGGGACCCTCATTTGGCATCAATTTCATATTTTAAGTGAAGGTGAATTATTTTTGGAAAACAGTTTTTAGCTGGATGAACAAATCTTTCAAACCCTCTTAAAAGATGCCCCAGGCCCTGGTCACCCACTTGCAAGTGGCCTCTCTTCAACACAGAGGCACAAAAGACACTGCACACTTGGGGGAATGATAAACGCTCTAAACGTTAAGGAATCTATTTGGTGAGAGTTGATTAGACGTGGGTGGAAACCCATGCTTTCATCTCTGAAATCACCAAGTCCATTACGAGAAACTGGCTGGGTACTTAAAGCAGTAATTCCTAAGAAATTGTCTGTGCCGGATCTCGTTAAATGCTGTGTCACATAGCTTCACTCAACTTAAAATTCTTCCCTGATAGGAATGCGAGGGGCAGGGCACTCGTGACCAGAGCGAGGGGAGACCAGAAAGCTGACACTCTGTGCTGCTCGTGGCTAGCACTGCAGCAAGCCAGTCAGGGTCCCAACATTGAGACGTGGGAGCAGATGTTGAGTCCCACCCCTACCCAAGAAACAATCTGCAATTGCAAGGAGGCTCTAGGAAAGATGTATATAACTAACTTAACTGACTTCTGTGTGTCTGCCAGCCTTTGCTTAGATGCATCGTTACTACAAGTATCCTCAAGGTGATTTTTTTTCCATGGGTAGCCCCCAAAGGTGACAAGAGCAAGATGTTCATCATAAGTTTAGCAGAGTTACTTAGGCTTGTGAATCATTTCCATAGAAATGATTTTGAAGCTTCACATTTGTGTTGACTGGCCCTTCGGTGAAGGCTGAGTATCCCCAGTCAAGATACCCGCTTCCTTTTTGTGGCTTCCTGGCTTAGAAAACAGAAAGGGGGGAGGGAGAAACAAATGTCAAAGCTGTGTTACCTAATTTTGTTCCTGGACATCACCAAATCTTATTCCTGTTGGTGCAGATACGAAACATATTAATGAACCAAATTGTCAACTTTTCCCTCTCATATCATTGTTCATTGGGGTCCAACTACAATAATCACTTCATAGTATTGTTCTGAAGACTAAAATCAGACATTCAGGGACTACAGATATGAGGAATCACACCCATTTTACAAGAAGAAAATCTAATAAACTCCTGCCATTAGCACTAGATACCTTGAAGAAGTACAATAAGGGGTTAATTTGATGTCACTTTTTATTATTTTTCTTCCCATCTGAAAATTTTAACTTCATGGATTTATAGACTTTTCTAAAAAAAAAAAAAATAACAATAACAAAAAAACCAACTTTTTTCTCCTTTAATGTCATCTAATTTATCTTGGGTAAAATCAGAGAGCTTCTTTATTGTCACTTTGTTCTTTGGAAGTCTCTGATTTCAAAAAAAATCCTCTAAAATATTATTAAAAATTAAATAAGATAATATTGCCAAGGTGTTTTTCATAAAGCTTGCCACCAAATAAACATTAATCAAATTTACTGTGAGCAATCGTCTTGCCTCCCTAGCTGCAGAGATCTCAGGGCCCAGAGAAAGCAGAGCAAACGCACAGTAATTACTGCAAGTCTTCCACTCGTCCGCGCTTGGTAATTTTAGGCTCCGGAATCACCAGCAGGTGTTTATATGTTGGTTCAATTGCCCTATGATGAATTGCCAGGAAAGCTTGGAATTATTTTTGTGTTAAAAGTTAGACTTTATTAAAGCGTATCCACAGGGCTGATGAGGCGGCCCAGTGAGTACCAAGGCTTGCCGCCAAGAGCGATGACCTGAGTTCAATCTGGAGGCACCACAGATGGGTGAAAGAAAAGTTGTTCCCTGACCTCCACATGTGGAGAATATGCTCTGAGAGGTGGAGCCCTGACTCTGCTCTGAAAGGAGATGTGTATTCTGATCTTTCAGTGTCTTGGTGATGAGCGTTGGGGGTGAGGGGTGGGGAGGGGAGAGGCTGACTGTCCACTGCAGGTCTCAAGTAGGACTGTGTGGGTTGTAAGGAAGGGCAAGCCTTTATGAACAAAGTGACTGAGAGAGCAATAAGGCGGACTCCCAACACAAGTCGTAGTGGACTTCAGGGCGGGCAGAGCCAGGGCAGCAGGGAGCCTGCCTCCACAGCATCAGTGCCACCCTGCAGACCGGTCTTCTCAGAGCCCTTCACCTCCCAAGTGGGTTCTTGGGCCCCTGTTTGAAAAGGGCTTGACTCTCTCTGTATCTCCTGCTTTCTCTTATTTTCAAGTTTATTTATGCAAAAGCGCAGGTGCTACCTCCAGTATGTCCATCATGGTGGCCAGTTAGTATTGATGGTTGAAGGAATTTTCTGGCAAGAATGACATTTTTGTGGCAAATAACGGACCTCTTCCTCCTGGCCCAGACTCCCTCCAGGAGTACAGGACTATTCCTATATCTAGGCAGTGGCACCTACGGCCGTCCTCACTTCACACAGTATAGAGTTACCTGGAAACCTTCGGGACCTATGTAACTACTGTGTTCCCACAAGTGAGCCCCTCATCCAACACCCTTCCACCTCTGGAGACCTCAAAACCAGCTGAACAACTAAATAAACACTCCTAGCCAGAGGCAGCCAAGTCAGAGAAGCAAGGAAGAGAATGTAAAAAAAATTAATAATAATAATAATAATAATAATAATAATAATAATAATAATAATAACTAGAGAGGGTGTGGCCACAGAGAGGACTACTCAGAGAATGCAAGGTGATAGAGGGAGTGACCGGGGTCAAGGCTGAAGCTTCAAAGTGAGACAAAATGGCTACAAGTGCCCTGGTGAGAAATTAACCTATGGTGAAGCAGGCCAAGTAGAACGAAGTCAGGAAAATGCATCTCCTCAGAGATGGGCCTTAGACTCTTGGCTGAAGAACAGCTGGCAGGAAAGGATAGATTAGGAGTCGGCTGGGGAAGGAAAATGCCTCCTCCCAGAAGGCCATGCTTTTCCAAGTAGGAAGAAGGAATGTCACGCTTAAGGGACAATTCCAAGGAGAATCTTCCAGCCCCAGAAGCAAACCTGCATGTGTCCCATTCCAGTAGTTGCCCAAACAGATCTCCTTGTGTACTTGGCCAGGGCACACAGTCCATTGCAGTCTCCTGACTCGGATCTTGGCCCCAGACACTGGTCCCTTTGTTCTGATCACCTTTATCGCCAGACCACAGAACCTCTTGGTGCAAGGCCTCACTCCCCAGTTACAGATGCGCAGTGAAAGAGCTCAGAGGAGAGCGATAGCTGGGAGCACAGCTTCCAGAATGGGGGGGGCCTTCCCCGTTGGCCTCTGTGTTGGTCAAAGGACCAGTTGGGCAGGGTGGGGGTTATGAACGAAAGGCCTGGAAAGAGCCTTCACCTTCTGTGTTTTATGTGTGTTCCGACGGCTTCTTTCACCTGCTTACAGAAATGCAGCAGATCTACTGGTGCAATGACAGAGCTTAAGTAAGTCACGTGATGCTAGTAGGCTGGCTTTGTACCCGTCTCCTCTGGCTGAATGGAATCTGAAGACGGGGCACTTGGTAGCATTTGGATATACCTGTCGTTCTGCTAACAGAACATCTTGATGACTTTCGGCTGGTGCTCTGGGAATCAGGATGGAATATAATTGCCTCTTTCAGGCCTTTCCCCAAGCCCCTCCCTCCATCTGGCCTTACTTTAAAACTCTATCCTCTTTGCAAGAATTCCAAGACCCTATATCATCAAATGGAGTTGGGCTCCTTTTCTGGGGTCCTCCCAATCCCAACCCATTTATGTTCACATCTATGGCTCAGACCTTCTTCCCTGCTGGAGGGGGCACTGCCAGAAGGCAGGTACCAGGCCTGACCTTGGTTTTTGAACATGCTTTTGTTGGGAACTTACTATGCACCAGGAGCTGGCTCAGACTCTAGGATGTTAGCAGCAAATGGGGCACGCCAGGATCTGACCCAGGGTGCTACAGGCTACATGCTTAGACTGTCAGCTAAAGAAGTCATCACTTCTAGTTCAATCCATTTGGACAAATGGATTAAACTAGTAATGATCATAATGAGTGAGTTAACCCAGAAGCAGAAAGACTCAAATGGTATATACTCACTTATATCTGGACACTAGTCCAAGGGGCATGCCCCATGAAAGTCTTCACTTACCAGGAAAGTGGGACAGAGTGGAGGACATCCTATTGGGACTCTAGGTGAGAGAAACATAGGAGAATGGGGAAATGGAAGGATCCAGAGGGTCCTAGAAACCTACAAGAAGAACATTATGATGGGCGGATCTGGGCCTAGGGGTCCTGCTCAAACTATGGCACCAGCCAAGGACAATACATGCAGTAAAATTCGAACCCCTACCCAGATCTAGCCAATGGACAGGACATTCTCCACAGTTGAATGGAGAGTGGGGTCTGACTTTCACATGAACTCTGTTGTGTCATATTTGACCACATCCCCTGGATGGAGAGGCCTGGCAGCACTCAGAGGAAGGATAGTAGGTTACCAAGAAGAGACTTGATACCCTATGAGCATATACAGGGGGAGGAGGTCCCCCTCAGTCACAGTCACAGGGGAGGGGAGTAAGGGAAAATGGGAGGGAGGTGGGAATGGGAGGATACAAGAAATGGGCTAACAATTGAGATGTAATATGAATAAATTAATAAAATATATTTTTAATAAAGAAGTCATCACAACAAGAAATTGCAGGGACTTATTTTATTGAAAGCCATGATGGATAACATTGAGGTCCTAGAGGGGCCTGTGGGTTTCTGTTTTCAGAAGGGCTAGCAAAGAACTAGCACCAAAGCAAAAAATGCTTAAGGAGGGGAAACAAAAAAGGCTAGTGGGATGGTTCAGTGAAAGGCATTTGTTTTGCAAGGAGAAGGACCTTGGTTTGGTCCCTGAGGCTCACCTAAGAAGCCTAGCATAGCATCATGGGGTACACTTGCAATCCCAGAGTTGGGGAGACAGACGCAGTCCACCTAGCCTAACCTTCTTGGCAAGTTCCAGACCAATGAGAGACCGTGTTTCAAACTACAGCATGGACTTGAGGAATGACAGCTGCAGCTGACCTCTGACTTCCACCTGGCTATGCATCTGCACACCCCACTTGTACACCCTACACACAGGGAGTTGGAGGGGGGGAGGAAGGGAGAGAAAGAGAAAGAAAATAAAAACTGAAAATAAGATAAAGAAAGCAGCTTTCACTAGGCATCTGAGTGGGAGGAGGGTGTCAACCTTGGGCCTCACTCCATAGGTGGGACCCTCCCTGGTCTGGAGTGTGAAGTTGCAGGCGTCTTTGTTCTGTGAGATTGAGAACCTCATCCACAAAGTGCAAGGCAGAAACTAAATCGAAAGCTGTAAAACTTTCCACTTAACTAGAGGTCTTTTTGGCTTCTAGAAACCAGTGTCATTCCCTCCTTCCCTGCGCCCCCAGCCCCGCCCCCACCCCGCCCTGTGGGGATTCCACTGTGGACTGATGCACTGCAGGTCTTCAATGTCCGATTTGTTCCTGGCAATAGTTTGCTTTCTATAATTCACTGAAGGCTCCGTCTAAGAAGGAGAGCGTTTTGAGAATCCCAAGGCTAGTGGTTCTTCTCTGGGATAGCATCCAGCAACTCGGAGAGACCCCTGCAGTCAGCACTAGGGTCCCTGCTTTGTTCTGGCAATGTCCTAATTCAGTATGTAGGAGGAGTAGGAGTCAGAGCGTAAGGCCAGGCACAGAGTTGCTGCTGCAAAACCCGCACCTGGCTCTGAGGTCAGAGCTATGGAGACACAGACAGGCAGCTCCTGCTTGCCTGTGAGAGAGGGTGACTCTGCAGCGGCTGTTTCTCACCATATCTCTCTCTCTCTCTCTCTCTCTCTCTCTCTCTCTCTCTCTCTCTCTCTCTCTCTCTCTCTCTCTCTCTCTCTCTCTCTCTCTGTTGCCCCTGGCACTCTACAGTCCACTGAGTTCCTCCATGATAGCTATAAAATCTCCCCATTATGTTCAACAGGGTGTCAGCTGGGAGGTGCGGCTTACAAGCTCATGTCCTGTGGGCCAAAGTGTCTAAAATAAATGTTAGCTCATAAAACACACGTGGCACATCTGTGGGGCTCAAAGAAAGCTGACCCAACAGGAACAAAAAATATAGTAAGTGGACAGCTTAACCCTGTAGTGAGGGGTACAGGAATATTTTCTAAGATGGTTGTTTGTTTGTCTGTTTGTATTGCTTTGTTGGGTATTTGTTTGTTTGTTTGCTTACTATGTGTCTATCTTTTAAGCAGATAAATAAATAGAAAGGGAAATACATTTTGCTTCCCTGGAAATGTTAAATCCGTGTTTTTTTCTAAGACTCTCAAAGGTTTTTTAGTTTCCAGAAAAGGTGAATGGAATATCTACAATGTACGATGCACAGTGCACCACGCTAGGCCTTGAAGCTAAAGCGGCAGTGGGGAGGGAGTGTGGACACAGCTCAGTTGGGACAGTGCCCATATGGCATTGGGAGGGCCCTGGCTACAGTTCCCACCACCACAGAAACAAGGAGTGTTTGTGTGTGTGTGTGTGTGTGTGTGTGTGTGTGTGTGTGTGTGTGTGGGTGTGGGAGGTGGAGGCAGGAGGAGCAGAAGGTCAAGGGAAGCTTTCCCTCTGTAGGGAATTTGAGACCAGCCTCAGCTACATGAGCCCCTTGCCTCAAAAAAGAAAAACCAGTGGCTAAGAAAGGTTTCCCTTGGGGAATCCAGAGCCCAGCTGGAAAGACTCAGGTGAACCACTTAGGCACATACCTACGGTTTTTCAGAGCCCTGTGAGTTCTGGAGGTATTGTTTTGGAAACTAGATCATAGGATGTGGGCCTAACTGACACCTCACAGGTAAGTTAACATTTCAGTTGAGTCCCAGAGGGTAAGAAGTGTTCTCATGTTGGGTTCACAGAGAAAATCCCACTGGTCATGGGAGACAGCCTGGGACTATGCTGAGGAGTTAGTGAGAAAGACCGGGAGAGGCCAGAGTGCTGGAGACAGATGTGTGGGTGTCTGAAGTCAGCTACTGGCAGCAAGAAGTAACTTCCAAATGAGTGATCTCAAGCAGTGAAATTTGTACTTGAACATGCACTTGGGCTTGAGTTGGGTGGCGTTATTTCTATAAGATAGCAGTACCTAATTTCCATACCTTCAAAACTAACCAACTGAGGCTCACTTTGAGCAGCACCAGCCCAGACATCTGCAGATAGGTTCTATAGTAGCTCTCGGCAAATTGTCCTTTCTTAGTTCCGTAGAATCAACAAAGGCTCTGTGGGCCCTCTGCTTTGAGGTAGAAAGTCATTGCTGTATTTGCTCACTATGAGTTTCCCGGCTGTGAGGACTCTCTCCAGCCCTGCCCCAGTCCCTGGTATGCATTAAGCCTGTTGTGTTTACATATCACAAAACACACACACACACACACTTGATGCCACTTAATATTTAATTCAAATAAAATACTTGGTGTATCAAATAAAATGTTTACACCCAAAGATCTGTATATTCCCTAAGGAGAATGCCTTGAAAGACGACTGTGCTAGCGCAGTGGCATTTGAAGCAGTACACATAAGCCTCTTAACAGTTTAATTGTAATATATTTACCTTAATGTGTAATATTTATATAAATTATATATGTGTAATTGCTGATTTTTTTCACTGTCAGTTGTAATATAAAACTTTCTTGTCCAAATACATCTATTTCCGAGCTGGAGATGCAGGCTAATGGTTATTAGAACTTTCTGTTTCTTCAGAGGACCCAGGTTGGATACCCAGAACCCACCTGGACCTACAACTGCCCAGAACTTTAGCTCCTAGAACTAGATGCCCTCTTCTGGCTTCTGTGGACACCTACATGCACACACACACACACACACACACACACACACTCATATACACACACATACATACACACACAGGCACAGACATATAGAGATTCACACACACATACACACATACTCATATATACACACATACATACAAACACACAGGCACAGACATATAGAGATTCACACACACATACACACACACACACACACACACACACACACACACACACACACCCTGAAGTCATACATACATAGTGAGCCCATGTAAAGCAAAGATTAAGAGGCACCAGTTGTTTCTACATTGACAAGTTGATGAGGGAAGGACAGAGTCACTGTGACTCACTGATGAGGAGCAAGCTCGTGAACAGTGCTTGTTGCCTTAGCTTGAATTTCCAACTCAACTCTTTTACCTCTAACACGGGCTTCCTTATGTCAAGCAAAGCCAGAGGCCCACTTGGCTTTGCACAATGATAGCTTAAATGCTTTTATCTTATTAATTTACCTGCTGCACGCTCACCAAGGGGGGGGGGGCCTTGACGTCAAGTCTTCTATGCAGAGGGACCTCAGGTAACTTGTGAGCCAGGCTTACCATTCTGTGTTGTCACAGCCCATCAGGCTGCGTAAACTGAGTCTAGCAAATGCCAGCCAGAATTCAAAGGCAGAATCCTCTCTCTCTCCCTCTTCACCCTAGCTAGCAGATGGCGCTTCATCAGTCAACTCGAGTCTCTCAATGTTGCTTGTTGACTCTGATCTGTTTGACAAAGTGTGTGGGTTGTTAGACTATTTTTCCCTCAAGACAGCCTAACAAACAAGCCTTCACCTGGGGGAATAAATGCTAGCCACAGGAGAAGGGACACTGTATTTCCCGGTAGGATGCTCTGTGTCACACGCTGTGTCATCAGCTCCTTCCGAAACCCTTCTCGAAAACATTTTCCTCCTTGTTGTCATCTGCATACTTCTCTGTCATTCTAAAAATTATTCTTGAAGTCTTGAGTTAAGATGAGATGCCACATGAAAAGTATGTAAGGAAGAATCTGAGGAGCTATGGTCAAAATGACAGCCTGGGGCCTAGACACTGGTGCTGACGTATCTCAGTCACAGGGTGTTTATCTGGGTACGTCCTCCTGGGAGGAAAGAGACTCCTACCACCAGAGCTTAGTCCCGGGACTAGCAATGTTTCTCTGTAGGAGTCTGCAGCTCGCCTGGCCTCTGTGGTAATGCCTTAGCTGGCAAGTGGCTATAGCCTATGTAAACAAAAAGCTTTTTTCCAATAAACCTTTATTTACAAAGTGAGTGTTGGGATATATTTGGCCCAGAGTAGATCACCAACTCTCAGCCTAGAAGGTGAGAGTTTAGCCCTTAGAATCAAACAAACATGAGCCACATCTCGGTTCAAATACTTGCTTGCTGTGGGATTCTGAGCAAAATCCAGCAAGTCCTGCCTGTCCTGCTCATAAGTGAAGCCACAGGGCCTTGCACACATTAAATAAAAGGGTAAATGACTCCATGATTCATTACCATCACCATCTTCACAATTAAAACTAAAGACACAATTAGGTCTCATCAGAGTTTAACCAATTTCCCACTTCTTCAGTATTCTTACCATATTGATATTGCACATATATGCGCTGATACTGCAATATATTTTATATACATATACATATATGTATATATTTTTTTAAATATATATATAGCTTTTTAAACTTTGCTTTCTCTTTTGCTATAAATTGATCATATGACTCTTTGGGCTCTTTGCTTCTCTTTGTCAATAAAGTTTTATAGAAACACAACCCCACCTATTCATTCCTGCATTATCTATAAGTATGCTTTGATCTTTCAGGAGAAGAGGGGGATTTGAGTAGGGGCAGAGACAGTGACTGCTCCCTGGTCCTTTGCAGAAGACATTGCTCACCCCCATGCTCAGCAAGAAAACCCATCAAATCCCATAGTTTATATATTAGTTATGCTTCTTCAATATTTTTCTCAAGCATCACCCAAGCACATGCCACCTTCCCCTTCCAGGCAGTCTGTGAGCTGTTTGGAAATCATGATCTTTGTCACAGGGACTCTCCAATATCAGGGAAGTTCTGGACCTGGTTGTAAAGAAAGCCGAACATGTGGGTCCCTGACTTAGTGTGAATTCGTGTTTTCCCTCCGGATGTCTTTAGTGGATATCTCTTCTTCGCATAGGTCTCGCCTACATGAGGTTTACCTCAGAGTAAATTCACCCAACTCGACTCTGCACAGCTACCTAGAACACTCCTGCTAACCTTCTACGCAAGCCTGCAGAGAGCCTAATATGAACATCTGCAACAGGGATATCATTATAATAGGTGTCAAAAAATGCCACTTGCTCTCCCAGAACACCCGGATCTTGACAAGACAGATGAAGCCTACAGCTTTCTGTTTGTACTTGGGCTCCCAGAGGCCAGGGCTGCTGGCTTTTTCTCACGTTGTGAATAGCCAGTGGCTGTTCTTTTAGATATCCATTTGTCAGGAAGACTCTGCCTTCCAGAGTTTTCCCCCAAGATTTGCATGCCGCCTTGTGAAATCTTGCAGGGAATGGGTGAAGACCTGGCTGATCTCTTTTGACTTTGTTGCTTTACACGAGTGGCAAATTGAAATGGCTTCCTTCCACTGAGAGCTACAAACCTCGGCCCAGGATGACTTAAGCAATTGGTAACGTATTGTCAATTAACTAAAGTACATAGGACAAGCTGGCTTCAAGTTCCAGTGGTTCGGGCATCAGGTCACATTGCAAAGGCTCACTCCCGCTTTTCTGGTTCACTTCCACTCTATTAGCTCCATCCCAAGCCATTGTCTTACCTCATGGTGGCCAGCTGACAATGAGAAGACCTGCTTTTTATCCTCTCAGCGCTAAGCCCAACCCCAGCAAGCCATTCCAGATCCTGATACTCTCTAGTCAACTTCTCATGAGCTATGACTAGGTCAGGTCCAATTTGGCAAGAGAAATGAGATGCTCTGGTGTGCTAAATGTAGGACATGTCACCCATAGACGTGAGGTGCAGCTACTTTTGCTCACTTAGAGTCACATGTGTGCCAACGGGGGCTCCTAAAGCAAGATTAGAAGGTATTAGAAACATAGTGAATGAAGGACAGGAGAAAACAGTAACAAATTTCTCCTATATAAGCCATCAGTTCACTCTCCAGCCGGCTTTTCTCTGCTTTCTATGGCAGAGCTTCTCAATAGTTGTGCTTGTCATATCTGGGGCCAGACCGTCTTTCTCATGTAGCCACTCTGTGCATTGTCAAACCTTGAGCGCATGGCTGGCCCCTTCCTGTTAGATGGCAGAAGCAGCCCGCCCCTGTCTCCCCCATCATGACAACCTATCCCCCGGGAGTCACAGACGTTGAGTTGAAAACCACCACTATCTAATACTCGCAAGTTGGGAGTGGTGGGCAGGGGGTCAAGGCCTGCCCATCACTCACTAGGGAAAGGAGAGTGAAGGGACAGAGTGACTCCAGGGCTGAAACTGACAGCACTTCAGCATCTGATTCTAAGCCGTCATTGACTGGTACCCACCTTCTCCAAGGAGCATGCAGAGGGAGGGTCTTCAGGCCCAGAGGGACCCAGCCAAACCCACTGGCATAAGCAAGGTGCTGGGTCAAGTGGAAGAAGATTCCTGGGTCAGGAAGGTCAAAGCTTGAATCCCATTCGGACCACACTCTCTAAAATCTTGTAGTTAGTTAACACCCCAGAGACTGCGTTTGCACTCTCCTGAGATACAAAGGCCGTGCAGGTGTTAATGTGGGGCACAGTAATAACTAATGAGAATAAATGGGAATTCTAGCTTTGTCCGTTGTCATGATCACAAACATCATGTAGCTGGGAATCCCAACCTGTACCCACAGACAGCTAGGACCAGCTAATAGAAGGTGGTCCAGTGCTCTGTCGGATGTCAGGTTGCATTCACAGCATCATTGTCTTCATGTCAGCAACAGGCTCACATGAGATATTCAAAGGCACTTCTGGGTGAGATGCCTCTGTGTGTGTGTGTGCGTGTGCGTGTGCGTGTGTGTATGTGTGTGTGTAAAGTGCTTGCTGTGTAAGCATGAAGGCCTGTGTTTGGATCCCAGAACTCATGGGGTAGTCTGTGTCCATAATCCCAACACTTCTATGGAAAGATGGGGGACAGTCGGAATTCCTAGCTCATGGGCCACATAGGTTGACATAAACAGTAGTGATCAACAAAGAAATCCTGTCTCAAACCTAGTGGCAGGGGAGGACAAACAACCTAAGGTTGTCCTCTGACCTCTACACTCATACCATGGCTCATACACACACACACACACACACACACACACACACACACACACACACACA